>JARYHS010008074.1:140800813-140888891 GCA_031002005.1 Vandiemenella viatica
AATATTACACCCCGTTAGAATACACGTGACAAGTTAATGAAATCACTATATCAAAATACAACACTCCAATAAGGGTAACGAAATTGTAGAATTAAATTTAAACGTTTATATTTTGTTGCTAGATGAAAACCAAAGGCAAACGCATTACTGCGCACAACGACCACGCGAGCGAAGCAGTGGTAAAATCTGTCGAGGGGCAGTGCCAGATTTTGATAACTCCGAGTCTGGCTTACAATCTGAGATTTGTTTTATGACACTACGTCACCTAGAGACAAAGAGAGAAATTAAAATCCATTCTGAACTTCAAATTTTTTATCTACAAGCTGATGTAACTTAAAAAAATATGTACTTAACAGATATTTACGAGGTTTTTACATATTGAATGTTTAGGGTTTGGCGTAAAATTTGATGTGTACATCACCACTTTATTTAGTAATGAACCGCAAAAATTAATACCCGATCAAAACTGAAACAAAAGAATGTGCACTATCTTAAGGCCATCTGTCTATCTATATATAAATATCGGGTATTCGGCTTCTAAAATCTGACAGAGCGCAGTAGTGCAATAAAGCTGCGGAGTTAGACTGATAAGGAATTTATCGATTATTTGAGGTGATTTAAAATAATATCTGGACAAGGAAGTTTTTGTAAGGACAGTAGAAAGTTCTATAATTAACAAACTACAAGTAAAAAATTATTAAAAAGTAAAGATAAATTTCTTACGGATAATAATTTCGTCAACATCGGGCCGGAAGGTATCTATATTGTGCCAATATCATGCTTATTTTTACTGATTTTCCTAAAGGTGACACTACAAGTAATTTATATGAATAAGAAATATACACTGAAGAGCCAAAGAAACTGGTATAGGCATGCGTATGTAAACACAGAGATACGTAAACACTCAGAGTACGGTGCTGCGGTCGGCAATGCCTTTATAAGACAACAGGTGTCTGGCGCAGGCATTAGATCGGTTACTGCTGCTACAATGGCAGGTTATCATGATTTAAGTGAGTTATAGTCAGCGCTTGAGAGATGGAACACATCATCTCCGAGGTAGCGATGAGGTGGGGATTTTCCCGTACGACCATTTCACAAGTGCACCGTGAATATCGGGAATCCGATAAAACATCAAATCTCCGACATCGCTGCGGCCGGAAAAAAAAATCCTGCAAGAACGGGACCAACGACGACTGAAGAGAATCGTTCTACTTGACAGAAGTGCAACCCTTCTGCAAATTGCTGCGATTTCAATGCTGGACCATCAACAAGTGTCAGCGTGCGAACCATTCAACGAAACATCGCCGATATGCGCTTTGGGAGCCGAAGGCCCACTCGTGTACGACACAAAGCTTTACGCCTCGCCTAGGCCCGTCAACACCGACATTGGACTGTTGATGATTGGAAACACGATGCCTGGTCTGACGAGTCTCGTTTCCAATTGTATCGAGCGAATGGACGTGCACGGGTATGGAGACAACCTCATGAATTCATGGACCCTGCATGTCAGCAGGGGACTGTTCAAGCTGGTGGAGGCTCTGTAATGGTGTGGGGTGTGTGCAGTTAGAGTGACATGGGTCCCCTGATAATTCTAGATACGGCTCTCACAGGTGACACGTACATACGCATCTTGGCTGATCACCTACATCCATTCATGTCGATTGTGCATTCCGACGGACATAAGCAATTCCAGGAGGTCAATGCGACACGCCACACTTCCAGAATTGCTACAGAGTGGCTCCACGAACACTCTTCCGAGTTTAAACACCTCCACTGGCCACCGAACTCCCCAGACATGAACATTATTGAGCACATCTGGGATGACTTGCAACGTGCCGTTCAGAAGAGATCTCTACCCCCTCGTACTCTTATGGATTTATGGACAAACCCAGCAGGATGCATGGTGTCAATTCCCTCCAGCACTACTTCGGACATTAGTCGAGTCCATGCCACGTCGTGTTGCGGCACTTCTGCGTGCTCGCAGGATCCCTACACGATATTAGGCAGGTGTACCAGTTTCTTTAGCTCTTCAGTGTATATCCTCCATTTAAATTACACTAAAATCTAAAAAAAAATCTGTCAAATAATAAAAAAAATATTTTAATATTCCACTCTGTTTCACTTGTTCATTTGGACGATGTAACGGGCGAATGATATTTTTGATATAAACTTGCAAAACCCGGCCGTCATGGATGAGAAAAGTGAGAAGATGTAAGGAAAAGCAACAGGTGTAAAATCCTCGACGCAGTTAAATGAATGAAAATTATGTAACGAAATTGCTTGAGAAAAGCTTTATTCAATATTTTTCAGGTTCTAATACATTTTTAATCACGTATAAGGTCTACCATATTGAAAAAATCAATCAGCGTTATGTAATTTCGGAAAATTAAAAGATAATCGCCGAAACGTGATATCGTTCATGTGTAGGGTATCAAATGTAACTGACAACTCGGCGGAGACGTTGAGAAATTGTGTCCAGTAAGTCGAGTACTGGGGCGTCTCATTTAAAGGTCATCTGGCTATATGTCTGCCGTCCACACAGATACGAGGCCATAAATCCAGCACAGAACCACTCTGCCCTTTGGCTAACAACAGAAAGTACAGCTCGACCTCGTCTTTTATAGTCCTGATTTCTTATATTCACACTGATATCCAAGTTGACAAGACCAAATATAAGATACTTTGAAACAGAAATAAAGAAATGTCCATTCCAATCGCCAACGGCAAAATCAGTAAGCCATCTTATTTCTATATCCTTATCTTCTATTGACACATACTTAGTGAGACATCAGCACACATTCCGAAGTCGAAGATACCACGGTGCTTAAACAACTACACACGTAAACAATTCCCTTTTCTTCAGACTGAAAAAATGCCTACCGTCTACTCATGAACAAATCCCCAGTAATATCAATCCAATATGTTTACCGTTAGTCAAGTTAGAAAATTTATTTGTTGAATCTTCGCGGAATTACTTCCACATTTCTTAAGGACATGAGAGAGCGGGGCATTCAAAGCTCCTCGTGGAAATTAGAGAGACAATAATTTGAGAGCAAGAAAAAAGGCGAAAATTCTTTAGCACATATATTAAAGAATTATTTTGGCATTCTCGTGCTTTTCTCTTGTTTTAAGCCGTAGAAAATCCCAAATCTAGATAGTAGAATGGGATTCAAACTTGAGTCTCCCAAATGAGACTACTGTATTCCATTATTCCTCACAAATTGATTAATGAGCGAAGTGTGGCGTTACGACTTTTCTAAGAGTAATCATATATGATTTTATGTCATGACTTTCTTTCATCAAAACGATCTTCGCTATAGCCCATGATTCAAGGTGTAGACTCACATTTTTGTATATAAAATTCATCTCTAAACCAGATTGTCTTCGATCACTTGTAAAAATCGAAGTTGGTGAAATATTTTGTTTGTCGGACTGGCTATTAGTAGAAATTATGTTGCTACTCTAACACAAATATTTTTAAACTGTAAACGCTTGACAACTCCCGAAGTTCTTTTGCGAAGAATATATGTTCCCAGGCCAAATTGTCACCTAGCTACAAGACATTTGCAATGCTCAGATTGGTGGGAACAACAGGTTTGTTCTTGAAAGAACGCATTTTCTGTTACTTCATTCCTGTGTATTCATTTATCAGTACTTAGACTTAGCGGTCTCGCAAAACAGATGGATCAATCTCTTGGAAGGTTCTTTCAGAGAAACCATCGCCCAATTCAGCCGCGTTCCTTGATGGCAGTGTCAGATAGTCGACATGACTGATATCACCATCGAAAACTGTAAAGCTCGGGAAAGATAACATCCATTACCACATTCATCCCTAATGACACGGGAACGAACATATGATGATGATACCAACAGTCAAACCGAACCAACTCTTTCTATACATGAAATGTATTTCACAGCAAAGCGAATGGTTATGAAATAAGCTATGAGCAGAGATTCTACCTCAAAAATTAAGCCCTTGATCACAAAAGGCATTCCTATTGGTAAACTAAAACATAAGATTTAATGAAAATTTAGTGGACCTCATTCTATACACGTAACTTCCTCAGGGTAGATTTTAAATTTATCATCTTAAAACACTATAATAAAAGGACAAAGCTAATGTCAAAGTCGAGATATTTTCGGATCGCCTTGGCAACAAGCCATCCTTTAACAGATGAATTGTCAAGAACTGGTGATGTAAATAAACTGCGACTCTTTGATACTGGAAGCCTAGCCAGATACGGTCAACGAACGTTCACGTTTGTTATCACCAGCGGGGAAACCCAGATTGAAGGCTACCGATTGTGCAGAAAGATAATCAAGTATAGCTTCATATTCGCAACGTATGTGCATGTAGTTTCGGTTATAAAGAAAGGAGACGAAAATAATGGAGACGTAAAGAAAAGAGGCGTTTGAAATGAATAACTACAAATAAATGTACAACGCTGGACGAGTAGCTACGGTTTCACACCAAGATGAACTGAATATAAATGAAGAGAAGTGATGAGTTGATAGCAAATACATTGACATACGAGGAAATGGTAGACTGAAAGATGATTTGGTAACACGTACATCAAATGATATAATAAACTTGTAACTGTTTAGAGTTTACTTTTTACCGCTTTACGGATTGTCGACGTCGGGGTTTATAGAGGCCTGGGGATAAGAAACGGAAGAGAAATCGGCCATGGTCTTTCGAAGGAACCATCCCGGTTTCGCCTGGAGCCATTTTATGAAACCATGGAAAACAGAAACCTGGATAGCCCGACGGAGATTCGAACCTGCGTCCTCCCAGCAAGCTCGGTGGTTATGTAGAGAGAAGCAAGAGGATTGTAGGTTATTAGTGAGTATTAGGGAGCGTAGCTTCATTGATTCAATAACCAACCAAAATTTACAGAGAAAAGATCACATTTCTGATAGATTAAAATGTTTATTGATTTCCGACGTCGTAGATAGCAGTACAGGCACAGTGTACAATATTCGTCCTCGATAACACCGGAAATCTAATTCTCCTTACCGTGAATTATTTTCATTGGCATATGACTTGGCAGAACACTGTACTTGTTCTTGACATTTAATTCTACGCCTACGGCTAAAATCATCGCGAAAGACAAATATCAGGTTTTGCTTTTTCCTTATCTTGCTTTAACACTAATACACAAAACGTTTACTTTTTTTCCCTGTGAAGTGATTTGAGCATGAAGTGAAGATCAATTCGGAACGAATCTTACCAGCTCTAATCGAAGATTTACGAGTGACCCACAAAAAATTTGGTGCCCTATGAGGTATAAACTAGTAATATCGCACGTTGTTTGCTCAGGACAAAATATTTCAGAGATGGGAGGTTGCCACCTACGCAGGAATCAAGTAGCAGAGTCTATGGTCATTTGCCAGGTTATATCAGCAATCTTCTGATTGTTTCCTACAGTAGTTCCGCTTTGGATGCAAATTCGAGGTCAGATTTGCGGGAGCAAAAAGGAATAGAGAAAAATATTTAGATAATCTATTTTACAAGCTCTAATCACCAATAGGTAACACGCTGGGGTAGAAAAAAAATCTCCCCCCCCTCCCAATCTTTACTTTTCTGGAACTCATTAGAATAAAAGTTAACAAAATTTTAAATAAGATATTCGGTTTTGGGTCTATTAAATGCGTAATAGGTTGAAATTTGAATACTGCAATTTATTCCGTTAATACGAACTAGAGGACTACGGGAGACGGGCACTAAGCGGAACAACAACAATAGGACTCCCACTTCGCTACTGCTAAGATACCATAAAACCGAACTGTTTCTATTTGTGCATTCCGCTGGTGAAGATTATCGCTTATTTATTTCTCGCAGTTTCATTAGTTAAAGAAAATCTCTGGCTGGACGCATCACAGAGGTTCAAAACATACTGTTGCTTTCAACGTTTCTCCATTGGTGAGTAAACGACCAACAAACATGATGACAAACGAATTACACAGAAAAACTGTATCATCCCTGATTATGATTTGTAGCTGATTCGGGTATGGCAGGCTACAGCTGCGGAATGTCCGCAGGGCTCTACTGTGGACGATCCATACTCCTTCCGCCCACACAGTATCGCAGACCTCGCTGCATGCCATTACAGCAACACAACTGATCACCTACGAACTAACGAGAGGTGATAAATATATTGCTTGGTCAAGTAGTAAAATAAACGTGGAGTAACGAAGTCACCTATGAAACGTTCAAAACTTGAAGCTCGTGGCCGATACAAACACTTCAATCCTAAAGCATCAGATTAAGCGTATTTTACAAAGCCGTTTGTTTCCACCAAGATGCGATGCTTTTGACAGACGAAAACTTAACAAGCTCGATCTTAGAGTATTCACCTGTGGCCAGGTTTCTGTCTGGGCAGTACATTAGAACAGCGGTTCCCAATTTCATTTTGGCCGCGGAACCCTAACTGATCATACATTTTTTGGCGGATCCCCATTTTTATAAGAGTAAGCTGAAAAACGAGTCTCGCATCGGTAAGTCGTCACAAACGGAAGAAGAACCATGATACCCTTCTCACGGCGCGGTTATGACTCTTTTCAACAAACATTTTATTTAATTCTCGGAAGGAACACGGAACCCCAGGGTTCCGCAGACCACCATTTGGGAACCGCTGCGTTAGAATATGGTCAGTGGTCTGAATCCCTCTACAAAAATGTTATTGGTAAATAAATTTACAGAATGTCGTAAGAAAGTTCATATTCCACGCACTAAACATGAAATTACAGTAAAAGCAACTAAATATCATTATTTAGACAGCAATTTTGTTTATCAAGCGTGGTAACTAACTTCAGATACTGCGTTATTAACTACATATTCTTCTATCTGACCGACAAAACATAACCGTGAAGTGCAAGTATCTCACGCACAACAAAATTAAATTTATTTAAAAAAATCTTCTTACTGTAAGCATAAATAAATAGAAGTAGCAATTGAAAGTGCTAAAAATGAAATTTCACTAATATTGCATAATTATTATTCAGGCTATCGTGCTCAAGATAAAATTCTATCCAATAGCCTACAAAACCCAAACTGTAACTGTAAAGCGACTGTCCAAAACGTGTCTATATTCCTGACAGAGCAGATATCAGCATATGGAAACGAAACACGTTATAAGTTGGGAGCTGTGCCGCTTGTGGAGGCTACCAGGCTGGCTGGCACTGAGGTCACTGGGATCAGGTCCCGTTATACGCTCCAACCAGCGGTTCAACCAAGTCGAGGCACAGGTGCGCCGGCTATTATTCTACGCCACCACAGCTATGACTCGTCAGCACCAGGAATATCACTGTTTAGTTTACGTAGACAAGTCGACAAATACTGCGGTTTCGTTGTGAAATGAAATTCTTGGGATTGCTTCACAGTGTGATAAATAGGATTCGGATCTTTATGACCAAAAAAATAGGGAAATATGACCTTAAAAATATAAAATATGATCTAAAAATGACAAAATATGATAAAACATATAAATTAACTATACAGCAAAACATGCCCAATTATACATCATTTATTTTACCTAACAATGTAGACGTAGACAGCTTAATTTGCTTCCGTGCTCTCACTGCACCATCGGGAAATTAAATTTTAAATAGCCTTGTCGAAGTCACATTAATTTCACATAATTTACAAAAAAATAACTCATCTGTATTAAAATACTCCTCTCCAAATTCCTTTAGGTAACTCCGTAACATTGCACTTCTAGAAGAAGAAAAAAAATCTGCATGGCGGTACTCACTGATCCACTGTACATTTAATCAACACTGACTAAGGAATAATTTTCAAAAGTATTTGTGACAATTAGACATTGATTCACGCGGATCGACACAGGCATGCTGCTGCTGCTGCATTGTTGACATTGAAAGGCGGGCGGAACATTAACGTTTAGAGAGTGACCATTATGTATAACTAATTCTTGACTGGTGAATTCTGACCAATAGTTTTGTCCCCCCCCCCCCAATGTACAATAGGAGTACAGTTCTCCGAATAATTTTTTCTCTTCTATATCTTCTAGTAAATTCCCAGTATTATTGAAAATTACCAGATTTTTCATCAAAATGTGACCATAAACATTATCGTAATATGACCAAAACTAGGAAAATGGCCTGAATATGCATTTATATGATATATAAAATACATTAAAATAAAATCAGAAACTTTCGATGAGTATTTAATTCAGCATTACAGCTCAAAAAGAAGGCAGATCCGAACCCTAATGATGAATAACAGTCCGTCACGATTTAGAATCGAATATGATGTTACGAAATGAACACGGAAGAAAATAAAATGATTATACGTATATTACTGCACAAGAATTATCATTGACTAGAAACCCACACAAATTTTAGAAGCTCTGTCACTAGCCTCAAGCTCTTAAATGGAGTGGTTACAGTCTTCAGATTAGCACATGCTGTGAGATTCATGTTCCCAAGGCCGAATATAGTATTTATTTAGTATAAAATGATATTCTAGAGGGTTATCATGGTAGGCTTCTTCTTTTCCTGTCGATGGCAGCATCAGGTACAAGGTATCTTTACTGGCAATGTGTAAAGGGTACCAAAAAATTATTTTTGTACATAAACGTGTAGGGTACAGATGCTTACAACTTGTCAAAATGAGAAGTAAGATTTTTTTAAAAAAAATATTTTTATAACTGAAAAATGAAAGACCTGAGACGCCGTCAAAATTATCAGTTTTAGACCATTCAGTTTGGTATGTCTATCTCAAACACGATGTAGCCTATGAACTTCAAACTTCTTGTTAATAATCGATCACTGCATTATTTAAACTACAAATAATAAAAATACTTCTAATACAGTTTCTAATTTCTGAGCAAAACAAGGAGCAGTTTTTATTTTGAGGTTACTTTACCATATACAGTACTATGTTACTCAAACGGTCCTTAATTTGGAGTGTATTACAACCTAACAAATTTATAATAAAATTTGACTGGAACAGAGAGTCACACAAGAGGCGAGAACGGGTACGTAGCCCAGCATTAGACAGCCTTGTAGCACAGTCTGCAACAAAAGCTTAAAATGAGTTGAGCATCGATTTTGGACCAAGCGACTCTACTAACACATCTGAGATATCAGTTACGGTCATTACAATACAGAATCCTAAGAACGAAAAAACAAAACAAAAAAATGAAAAAGAAACAAGTGAAAACAGAACATTTAGTTTAGTTTAGTCTCGGCTGACATTAGGTATGACATTCCTCCACCGTTTTTGTGATTCAGCAGATTGAAGTTAAGCAAACTCGTCACAAACTCACTGTTTCTCCGCGCCCTTTGAAATAAATTAATTTTGCTGAACGATGAACTTGTTTTATGCATTTTGGCTATTTAGGAACGAATAGCGGGTAAAAGCTCAAATATCATTTGCATTTATGAACAATCTTTCTCCGAAATGCGAAATTTCCGCATTGGTCCACTAGTTTCGAGTCGAAATTAAATTGCATATCCTGATATTATCATGTTTGTGAGAAACTATATCCGAAGATGAAACACAATATTTAGTAAAGAGTAACAGAAATTCTATATAAGCGCAGTCAGTAATGTTGGTCTAGCGACAATTTCTATCCTTGTGGGTTGGATGTTAAGAGGTCACACTTATAACTGTAGTTGTCATTCACATACGTCCTTATTACAGAGAAAGGAATCTCAAGGAGATGAAATGGAGCTTCTGCGGAGTAGACTGTTGCACAGACTTTAGGAGTAGACTGTTGCACAGACTTTAGGAGTAGACTGTTGCACAGACTTCGGTAGTGCCCGAAATGAGAAGCGAGCGCGTTTCTAATTTCATGAAGGTCGCTTAACTGGGAAGATTGAGCAATTCGCTCCGCATATACAGGCTCTACTGACTAAATCGACTGACTAAGACGACGTTACCAGAATGAGGAAGGGAGAAGTATTCTAAATCAAACTACCACAATCTGGTTCCCATTACGTACAATTCCAGACATTCCAGTTCCCCCCCCCCAAAATATATATATATATTGGCGTTAAAATTTCCAGTACCACGTGAGTGTAAGGTAAAAAAATGGTTAGTAACCTCACTCTCACTTTCGAAGCAATGAAATGGTGATCCGATCAAATTACGAGATCATAATCCTCAAAACAATAAACTAATTGAAACATTCTATTACCAACGCTGGGCAAAAACTGAAATGGACTAGGATAACTGAACTGGGAACAAATCGGATTTCAAAAGAACTAACTAATGAGGTTTGAATCGTCTATACTCTGATATTCTCTCTCAAGAAGCGTGATATGCATTATTCGATGTATCTTACACTAAAGCCAAAGGAGTAGAATACAGAATTGGTGCTACTTGGCTTTATGAATTGTCAACAGTGACAATTAACGAAAACAAAGTAAATCGTATTGTCGATTCAAAATTTCTTGGAAAATTTATTTCTATGATTATTTGTGGATCTGTATCCCTCTTCCTTGGTTCCATGCCACTTTTGGATGTCTCCAAAAACACTGTTTGAATGGAGCTTACCTCCGAATTCAAAGCAACTAGTTGCACTGCAGTACCAAAAAAGCTATTTGAATTGGTTTCAGCAATTGCGGGATATCTGACAGAAGTATGTTTAGGTGGATATATATTCCTATAACCAAGCTATTTAGTTTTTGTTTTTTTTTTTCTCTTCTTCGGTAATATGCCCGATACTTTGAGCAACAGATATACGGAAATTTCGATAAATTTAAGCACGTTTTCTGCAACTGCCATAAAATAGCGTGTATTAAATGTACTAGTTTTATAATATCAAGTGCCATCGTTTCGAATTTCAGTTTGTAATTTAAAAAACAAACGCCGTTTCTGATTTTCTTTCCGCAAAATCGGAGAAATCGTGATCAAATGCAAACACATGGTTTCATAGAGTTTACTTGTCAAGCAGGAAGCTCCTAGCAGTGACAGAAATGTACGAGCTGACAATAGCAGCACGATTTAATACAGTGTTGCAGTGCTCAGTTGAATAGGAGAGTTTAAAAAGTCGATTGCTTATATCCTTTTTGCAGGTTACACAATTTCACCATTTCTGAAAAAAACTGCCTGTATATCTCGATTCTTAGCGTTCGATACACTGGGAAACGTCCCACGCGAACCACGCGTAGGTGAGTAGCTCTCCCAAGGAAACAATATCTGCTCCATTCGTCAGCAGAACCGTGAAACCGACTGCCAAAAACTCTTCAGTAAAGCGCGATTCTCATCTTCGTTCACTGTTACGACACTCGCCGAATTCATCTCACGAATAATGGACCTTTTTCTGTTAATATGGAGAATCATTGACGCACATCTTCATTTTAACATTGTTTCCTAGAAATGGGCAAGACTCTCAATACCAACGCGAATCCGCCCGACGCTCCACGGAGGAATGACAAACACCTCCTTTGTTCTTCTCCAAGGAAAGATTTCAGTTTGGTATGGAAGACACCTAGTTTATGCGTTCAACCAGCCACAAAATAACAGATGCGACCACAGTATTTGAAGTTTAGATGGAGCAATAATTCCATATCAGAAAGCACAATTATGTTGCCCAAATCATGGGACTTCTCTTAAATCTTAAACATTTAGAATAACTCAAGAAATGAGGTGATGAGTAATACGAATGAATGATACTTCTGTTGAATGAGTGTTCTGGTCTTTACCATGGGAAACGAAAAGGATACATCATCACCAGCTATAAACATTAAAAACTTTTTCCATACTACAACTACATGGAGCTGTAGCAACGAGTATGCAACATGGTACCGGCTCGGCCAAAATGTAAAACGGGAGATTATTTCCTTTGAATGCGAATCTCGCGCACAGACAACTAACTCCCCACGTGCAGACGGAAAGGAAATCATGACGGCAGACAGCATGAAGTAAGGGGACATGGATTAATTACGTGAGGTGAAATAGGGGGGGGGGGGTCCGTCGAAATCTCACCAGATCTCACCAGAGGGGGGGGGGGGGGAGTTCCGGCCAGATCTGACGAAATCTCACCAGGGGGGAGGGAGGGTCCAGAAATCCGATAAAACACCTCACGTAATTTGTGGATGCCCCCTAAGCCACCGCAACACCACGGTTTTAACATCATAGTGGAATACAAGATACAATATCGCGTTTTCCATTATTCAAGCAACAAAGAGTTAACTCATCGTAACTAACATTTCATCTCGATTACAAGTTGTGATATAATTAATAGTAGTGTCTTCTTATAAACGCCAGCACATGCAGGATAACGAGCAAATTACCTTAGAACGGAAAACAAGGATATGGTGTTCTACTTCCATTACGAGCGGTTGGCATGGTCAGCGGCTAAGGCACTTGCTTTAAAAATTCAGGGCACTGGGTTCAGCTCCCGGTCCGGTCAGGAATTTTTAAAAGCTTTGCTTGATCATATAAGCTACGCCACGTAGATTCACGATTCGGATTCCACGTTAAGCTGTATGTCCAGCCACAAAAGAGGTGTTAAGTATAGCAAATCAGAACTCTGTCGCCAGGTCATAAGACCACACAATTTTACTTCCATTCTTTATGATGCTGAAGACATATTAATCTAACTACAAGCAAAAAGCAACAGCAACAACACATAAGTAATGTATCAAAAGTCAAATTAAAATCAGAGTAGAATTATGTAACAATGTCGGAATTATAAGCGCGATCCCTGGACCTTCAGATTACGCGCTGTATCGGATAATCCGAGTAGAAACAATGCATCACTAATTAGGATTACATAGCTTAAGCCCCGACAGAGGTAAAATGTATGGCCCAAAACTCGGCCATCGGAACGGTAAAATTGTTGTTAGGAAAAAATGGCGCAGATTCTACCCAACAATTTATTAGACGTGACTTCCTCGAATCTTGCGCGACATTTTGCTTTACGACCAAACTCGATAGTTCTGACGATTTTTATGGCAGAATTGTGATGCCACGCCGCGACGTGATGTTTCCCAGGGCTCGTCAGAGCGCAGCGGTCGAGGAACATAAATGTGGAGTCGTAAAAGTGGAGGAGAAGCCGTCTAGCGGTGAGAACGGACCGACTGGTCTGTGGCGCCGCGCGGGGGCCACTGCTGGGTGGTCAGCTCGCTCACTACACCACCAAACAACACTATGAAAACTCAATCACTGTCGCCCGTTCCAAAAAGGGGCAATGCAGATAAATTCAGTTTACCATTGTCGACAGTCGTCGGAAATAAAACTACCGAGCGCGTTGGATGAGTGCCAACGCACGGTCTGGCATTCTGAAGGACGCGGGTTCAAATACCCGACCGGTCATCCAGATTTCGGTTTCTCGAAATCATTCCAGGCGAATGCCGGGATAGTTTCATCAAAAAGCTATTGTCGAATTCCTTAATGTTCCTTGTTCGCAACTCTTTCTCGCCTGTATGACCTCGACGTGATGTAAAGCTATAAGAAAAAAAAGAACATAAAATGATCTGGTATCAATGTTTTAAGTTTTTTTTAGGAATGTTACAGATCTTAAGGAAAAATTACTGTAAAAAAAAAAACAATCACCGAAATAGAAAAAAGACAACTTTATAAGATTGTAGGAAGGGTCGAAAGAGTGCAGTCTAGGAAACAGCTATGCCTAGACAAATACCTGAATCACTTCGGCTGCTCCGCTGGCATAACTGAGTTTTCATTCGTCCTAAACGACGGTTATTGTTTCTTTTATTCATGTTTTTTTTTTTGGTATACTACAGCAAAGTTCCTGACTCAGCTCCGTCTGAAATCTCGATGTGCACTATTGCAGTGACACATTCCCCATTTTGAGAACAGACAGCATGCGCAGAACTACAGCAGCAGTGAGGCTATAATGCTACTGATGTGCGCAACCAGAAGGCTCCAGCAGTTTCGAATGGACAGAGTTACATAATACAAAAAGCGTTTGGACGTATAATCTCTGGCACCTGGGAAGAAAATTGTAGTAATATGTTTTTCAGCAATACGTTAACAAGCGTTATAACCCGTCTTCCAAATATTAGTACAGCTCCCAGCGCATCCATTACAACTAATCGACAAAGTCTCTACCTAGCGGTCGGAACACTAGCATGAAGTGAAAAAGATGTATCGTATTTGATTAATAATAAAGCATACGCGTAATTAAAAATGTTTGGAGTGACGGAGTTTCAAATGCCTACCTCTTCCGCCTAAGTTATAAGCTCTAAACGTAAAGGGGGAGGACTTTTAAGGGTAGATTTTTGTTTGTGAAATGTGTAATTGAAGAAGTGGAAATTGAGAACCGTCCCAGGATACGCCTAGATCAGTGTTTCTCAACCTGTGGTCCGAGATAGCATATACTATAAGCTGGTATAAGATATAAGCACAACTATTTGAAAGCCGCGAATATTTCAATGACCAGACAAAAGTTCAGCATTTAGAGGATATGAGGATAGGACAACATTGTCCCTACAATAGCCTACACACTAAACACGTTTCTAGTCGGCACCAAAGAGATCGCTGTTCGCTTATTGATTGCGTTGATGACCGTTTTCTGAGGGTTTTGTACGGACTGCGGAACGTGGTAGGGTTGGTAACATAAGAATGATAAAGAAACAACCAATAAAAATCGCCAGGTCTCATTTCTCTTATTTTATTTTGTGTATGTAGATCGGCAGTATAGGTAGCCTGCTGTAACAATGTTATTCATTTGGTTATCTATCTATAAAACGAAAACCGGGTACATTTGTGCCAGAAAAACTAAATCTACTGCGAAGATTTCGATGGGGTTTTCACCGTTTTAAAGCTTAGAATATCAACTCAGTTGTTTGCCATGTCTTATGCTTCTACGTTACATAACGCCGGAACATTAAATGAAATTCTGAACGTATCGTGAAAAATAACACAGATGGAACCGCTTCGCACTAAACACACAATGTCTCTGACCATAGCCTTTAATTAAAGCTATAAGATAAATTCACAATAACAACTATTTTTCACAACAAACCTTGAAGAATTATTTAATTCGGGATATTCATTTTTTGAACACCATGCATAGCCGTAAAAACAACAGAGATTTCCTTTAACCACGATCTCTGGCAGTAGGCCTACAACTATATTGGCCATCAGCATTAGTCTTCTGTTTGAATAAAATCATTTATTCGCGATAATATTAATCTGGATTCACTTTTGATATTTGTATAAGAGGCTGAATCTGCGAAGTTAAAGTATCTGGCGTTTCGAACAAAAAGTATATCCTTTCACTTAGCAATTGAATCAAAAGTGAGTTTCTAACATAATCTAGCGTTGGTAATGTAATAATGCAATTTCTTAGCCAAATTAATGAAGCTTGATATACATGAATCTTTTCAGGCGAATGAAAATAGTGTACGTGCAAATAAACTTCAACCCACCCGTTTCTTGGTAGGAGGCGTGTAAATATAGGTTTGCTTTCATTCCGAAAAAAGTTGGCGCGAATTTTATGAATCTTTGTACAAATGTTTCTCATTGCGGGAATAAAAGTAGCGTACGGGTAAATCTACGCCAACTATACCGGGCAACGCCGGGAACCCCGCTAGTTAGTTATTAAGAGTGTGATCAGCATGTAATTAAATTTGAATCGTTCACTTACTGTTTTATAACTGTGTTTCCGTAGGAATTCTAACCACGCTTTTAGATTTATTATGTTATGATTGTACAATATATCCCTTAGGTAAGAAATAAAGTCCCAAAACATTAGTGGCCACAGCATTATTTTTGTCAGTTTACTGGCCCTCACACACTTTTAGATTTATTATTTTTTTTTTTGCTGTCACCAGTCTTTAGACTGGTTTGATGCAATCCTACATCCCTTCCTATCCTGTGCTAACCTCTTCATTTCTACATACCCCTTACAACCCAGGTCCTCAATTATCTGCTTCATATATTCTAATCTCCGTCTTCCTCTACAGTTCTTACCTTCCACTGTTCCCTCCACTTACAAATTAACCAATCCATCATGTCTCAAAATATGACCTACCAGCCTGTCTCTTTTCCTGTAAGCTTCTTCCATATACTTCTTTTCTCACCCATCATTTCCAAAACTCGTTCATTTCTTACTTTGTCTGTCCACTTAATTTTCAGCATTCTTCTGTAGCACCACATTTCAAATTTTTCAAGTTTCTTTCTTTCCTTTATTCCTAAAGTCCATGTTTCGCTATCGTAAAGTGCTGTGCTCCACACAGAGTTTTAAAAAGTTCTTTCTAATTCCTAGATCAATATTTGAAACTAGAAGGTTTCTCTTTTTCATGAAGGCTCTTTTTGCTAGTGCTATTCTGCTTTTAACATCATTCCTGCATCGGCCATCGGTTGTAATTTTGCTTCCTAAGTAACAGAACTCACTCACTTCTCCTATTGCATCCGATCCTATTTTTATATTTAATCTGCTAGTATTGGTATCATTTCTGATACATTTCATCACTTTTGTCTTACTTTGATTTATATTCAGTCCAAAATCTTCCTTCAGTATTTTGTTCATGCCATTCAATAACATCTCAATATCCTCAGCCCTCTCTGCTATAAAGACAATGTCATCAACAAATCGTAGCATACTGACTTTTTCTCCATAAAAACTTATGCCACATGGAAATTTTTCTTTGACTTTCTTCATTGCTTCTTCTACATACAAGTTGAATATTAACGAGGATAGACAACAACCTTGTCTCACGCCCTTTTTAACTGATGCATGTCTCTCGTGATTCTCTACTTTTATTACAGCCACTTGATTCTTATATAGTTTACAGAGTATTCTTCTATCTCGATACTTTAGACCTGGCTTCTTTAAAATTTTGAACATCTTGTCCCACCTAAGATTATCAAAAGCTTTTTCTAAATTGACAAATGCCATAAAAGTATCTTTGTTTTTCTTGATCCGCCCTTCAAGTATTAATCTTATAGACAGAATTGCTTCCCTTGTACCGCAATTTTTCCTAAACCCAAACTGATCTTCACCTACTATCTCTTCTACTACCCTTTCCATCCTTCTGTACATTATTCTGGTTAGTAATTTTGAAGCATGTGATGTTAGACTAATGGCGCGGTAATTCTCACATTTGTCGGCTTGTGCTTTCTTTGGATTATGTTATGATTGTACAATACAATATATCCCTTAAGTAAGAAATTAAGTACAAAAAAGTTAGTGGCCACAGCATTATTTTTGTCAGTTTACTGGCCCTCGGTTGAAACAGGTTGAGAAAGGCTGGCCTATATAATTGCCACAAACGGCCTAAAATCGCGATCAGTGACCAGTCCAGTATGGCGGCGATTTTAGTGCGTCTGTTCACATTGGCGGACATTGGTATCTTTTTCCCCTCAAGGGTTCAAGGGAAGCTGAATTCAGTAAAAATTAACAAAGGCCGTCCTATGTCTAAAATAGCAAAGTTCATTAAGTCTCTTCCTTCTACTAGACAGTACTAAATATGTTGTTCTAGGCAAGAATATAGTTTATTTCCGCCGTGTTTTACTGTTTGTTGATTGATGCTAGTTTGATTGTGCTGATCATATGGGGGTACCCGTTCATTCACGACTATTACTCCTAAAGACACGAAGGCAGCCGTCAAGTTCAACCTCCCTATTACACGCAAGTGAGACACGAACACCCTATTGTACCATCAATCTACGTCCACTGCAGATAGGTTTGGGATCGTTTGGAACGCCACACGAAGTCTCACTTTCTTGACGAACTAGGTCTCGGGGAAGGCAAAATAGCAAAACTACTCTAAAATATGGTCGAATGGTGAGGTGAGAGTAATTACTGGTTACGCTTGTCAACAGCTGCCCGAAGAGCCCTTAAGGGAGCGGCTACTGTGTGAGTGATTTTTTGCAGGCACGCCCCACAGGCTGGCTGAATGGAAGGTCTGGGTCACGGGCACGCATCTCGCCGCAGGATTAAAGGTAGCCACACACGTGGAGGCCGGGCCGCAGGGGAAACGGACCGCAGGGATTTCATCGAAGTGGCGCTGCACACACACGGGGGGTTAAAATCCTCAAGGGTTTCTCAGTCTCAGAGTTGGCTTCACGATGGCAGCATCCGATGATGTTCACGCATTGGCTGCTGTTACGATTTTCTTTATTGAATCTGTCACAGTGCTTGCTACCTCTCTCTAAGCTGCCTAGTAAAACTTGAAGCAGCCTTTTTCTGTAGTTCCATATCTTCATAAAAGCTTCCTATCATATTTCAAAAATTTGCCTCGGTTAACCAGGTGGCTCGAATAATCGGAACTCGGATAACCGGACTTTTACTGTAATTGATTTATTCCCATTCGTAAATACATCAACAACATAAAATTAAGTTTAAATGACATAAAAACTAAATTAAAATAATATTAGTTTAAAATCATGTTGTAATTAATATAGTTGATCATGTGATGTAAACTCAAATTCAAATCACATAACATCATTTGCATTATAATTTGATAGAACAATTGCTGCTGTGTCGTTGTTTTGAGGTAATTTAACAAAATTTGCTGATGGTTTATAATGATCCTGCTGGTGTTGCTTGAAAAGGTTGTGGGCTGAGACTATTCGATGAGGTTCCTGGATAAAAAAATATCCAGAACTGCTGCCTGCAGAATAGTACAGGCCAGAAGTAGGTAACCATTGCTCACTGTAAGACATTCCTAAACAGCCCATTTCGATTTGAAACAGGGTGTCATTAATTATTTTTTCTGCTATTAGCATTTGATTGGTCGGAAGGCCACGTAATTTTATGGCAACGGTTTTGCTAACAACGTCAAAGTGATCTTCTTGCAGCACGGTTTTTTTTAATGTTCCTCAGCAAATCACTTCACAAAGATTCATTTCCTGATGGTTTAATGTTGCTGTTTTTTTTAATATTGATTCTTTTTATTTTTTTTGCATTTGGTTCATTCTCCTTCAATATTTATGCCAGCTTGGCGTAGGTAGCTTCTCGTTTGTTTGTGTCGTTGTATTCCTGGTACTTCAATTCCTATAGACAGGGCTCACTATCATACATATTTATAAACACGGAACATCACCAAACGGAACATTAGAAACAAAACAGAGAAACAAAGTCGCAACACATGCAGCCACTCACAAGAAATCCCGGAAGGCCGACTGACCGCAGGAGACACACGCTGAGCTTCTCACCCTCCCTCCCGGCCTTCGAGGAAATGAAGAATTGTTTTTCGGCAGGGATTTGGCCGCACTGGGGTGCGGCCACGGCCTCAAGCAAGTGCCCACACACGTGCGGGATCCCGCAAGGCCGTGACCCTTGCGTCCAAATCCCTTGGGTTTCCCGCACGTGTGTGGCGGCCTTAACGTCCATTCACCACCACGCACACGGCTGCCTACACATTACCGCCTCCTTTATGCTATACCCGAGATGCTTACACTCATACCATGCTGCTCTCTTCACAGCGTTATTAGGACTATACTTTGTATTAAGGATATATTTCACTCAGGTAAAGTGAGTGAATACGCCGGTTTTTGTTAATGTATAAAAATAATAAAGTCAGTATAAAATAGAAAAGGAACAGTACAATTGTTACCTTATCAGTACCAAACGGGGCACTTTACGCTACGGTTATGTTGCAACTAGTACTATAGGGGGCATCCATAAATTACGTGAGGTGAAATGGGGGGGTGGGTCGGGCGAGATCTCACCAAAAAAGGGGAGGGGTCTAAGGACGTTTTGTGAAAAAAATATTGGAGTGTAGAGCTAAAAAAAAAAAAAAAAAGTCTACAAATTGCGTTAGAGTAGATTTTAGTTTTAGGGGGGTTTTTCGTCGAAAAGAAAGGTCTCCAAAAGTTTCGAGATCGGTTTCTAGGGGGGGGGGGGGGGGGTTCTCACGGACCAGATCTCACCAGAAGGGGATCTCACTGAATCTCACCAGAAAAGGGGGGGGGGTCTGGAAATCCGGAAAACACGTAATTTATGGATGCCCCCATAGTCACAGCTGCGACGGTGAAGATATTTGATCGTCAACTCAGGAATAATCACAGCAGGAGGCTGTGAACAAAAGAACGCTGGCTGTGACGTTTACTTGGGGAACCTCACTGATCTTCCGTAGTTAACTGTGGGTAGTTCTTAAAACCCAAAATGCATTTGATCATATTGGTTGAAAGCCAGTGTAATACCAAAAGCGAGTTGAAGCCTACTATACTACATCGCTCAGAGGGTAGGAACAATTTGGTATCATTCTTGACTATCACAAGGAAACCTCTACCATGACTGACGTCTCTTACTTCTGTTTACGGTCTAGTGAGTAAAGAAACAGAATAATGTCTCTAACACAAATCTGACAGAGATGAGACAACACAGGTTATACAGTCTCACATTCTCTCGGCAAAAATCCTTCGATGATACTAGGATACTAACGAGAGAGTGCCCATGTATCCTCAGGATATTGGCTAAAACCCTGAATCATAATGGAGTAAAACCTGCTCGCATGAACCCACTGCCGACAGAGAAGAGAAATAGAATAATCATAAAACTCCAAATAATTGATTTAGATTAACTAGTTCGTGTCCCATCTTTGCTTAAATAAACAATAACCTAATGGAAAAGGAAAAAGTCTTGAGAACATTTCTCATAACGGCATTTACAATTTCTTAAGGAATTTAAACCATTAAGATGATAAAATTATTTTACAATTACCCGTTTACATTCCTACATATGCTACAATTGGCGCTTGTATCTATGAAAATTTTGTTATAATGCGTGGAGTAAATAAAATTTCACCTTAATAAAAAATTGAAGTAAAAATGCACTGCCACTTTCCCTTGCTCTTGCGATTGCTTAACTGAAAGTGAAAGTACTAACGATGAACGGCAAATAACCTAATGGACTTCTTCTTTATCTTCATCTTGAGCAGTTTCCAACCGCTGGGAACAAAGCCTCTCCAACGCTTCCTGTCCGTCCACCATCTCTCTTCTACCGTGAGCCAATTTCCACCTCATTCTTCCACACATAATTAACACTTTCCATCCATCTGTACCTCGGTCTTACACTGGGCCTCTTCCCTTCTAGCTCCATGTCCAGCTTCTTCCTTGGTATATTCTCCTCTTGCATTCTCTTTAAGTGACCATACGACTATAACTTTGATTTCTCTATTCTTTGTTGCAGAGGTCCCTCCTTGACAATTTCCCTGATTCTCTCATTCCTTATTGTGTCCCTTTTCGTTACTCCTACTCTACTACTCTGAAATTTCATTTCCATAACTTTCCCTTTGTTCCTCTACTTCATCACGCATGCTTCCGATACATATGTCAAAATTGGCCCAAAGTAGGTTTTATAGATAGCTCCCTTATTCTTTTGCAGCACATCCCTACTCCAAACCAAGCCTCCAATACTTTTAAAAAATCTTCTGGACATCTTCATATTTCATATATCTACATCCAGTTTCCTCCTTTTTTTTCAATCCATCTTCCCAAATGGTCGATCACTTCACTTTATTTAACTGCTTTTCTTCACGTGGTATGCCTGCCCTGTTCTGATCACCATTTCACTCTTTCTTGCAGAGAACTTCATGTCATATGAAGCACTACACTCAGACACATCCAGCTGATCGTGCATTTCCCTGTCATCTTCTCCCCAAACAAGTAGTAAATAACATTGCTTTCGTTCTTCTTTCCCCAATGCTCTGCACCACCTCCTTCAATATTCGTCAACAACCACTATAAATAACAGGGGTGATAGGGAACTTCCTTGTTTTAGTCTATTTTTCAAATTAAACCATCCGGCCTTGGCCTTCCCACTTTCACGGAGCTCTTGCCATACATATCCTTCACTCTTTTCACTATCTCCTTTTTTTCTGATTTTCCTCACATTGCTTCCCACACTCTGTTTCAGCTGACGCTGCCATCTGAAATGTCCAGAAAGACCATCAGCGGATCCTTACCATACTCATAGCGGCGCTCTTAAAAATAGAGTTGATAGCAGCCACAGATGCTCATTGGAAATCTAGTCGGCAGAACAAAAAATTTAACAAGTTTTATTTAGAAACGTGCAGTCTACAAGATACATGACGAACCACATCTAAAAAACATTATACCCCATGTAAACGTAGATTAAATCAATAATTTCAATTTGCAAAAGTGGATTCTGGATGAAAATTGGTGGTCTGATAAGAATCACTGTTTCTGAAATTAAGTGGACATGTTATTACCACCTGCCGTCAGGTAACATCGTATATTGCTGTATGAGTACGCCAAGAAATTAATACGATAACTATCATTTACAAAATACATGCCAAATGTCAATTACGTCCAACATGTTCGGTACGTCATCAGGCTTGCTTTGTACACTAGTTAATTTAAAATTTTATATTAAAGTTGCAGTTAAATGAAGGACTTTGAGTTATACAGACAAAATAAGAGAAATTAAGAAAGTTATCTCAGTTGGCGCTTCTACTTTATGGAAACCAATTTAACAAACTAACGCTCAAGTTTTCGCACCCTAAATATAAACTTCTACAATTCTCAAGCAGATTGGCTACAACAGTTTTATTTTTATCTATCACAAGACTTTAGGGATAATGTATAACACGGACAGGGGATAGTTGATTCCCACTTTACGTCACCCATCTTTATCAGAAGTTATTGGGGACTCGGTTTCAAATTACAAACAAGAGAACCATCCAACAGTGATGAGGATATTTTTCCAGAGATCGAGTGGGATATGAAAAATCGTCTGCTACAAATCTGTGATTTGTTGATAAGTTCTAATGGTTTAAATAACAGACGGTAATGAGAAGAGAGAACTAGAGAAAGATGTAGTGAACAGTGCAGAGAAAGAAATCATAGCCTGTTGAGGGTAAGAACGGTCTTAAATCAGCACAAAATACACTTTCAGAATGACATAATTTTCTGAACATAAGAAGTAATGTTGAAGTCACAATATCGGTTTCCCCAGTGCAATAAATGGTCAGAGAGCAAACATCCGACATTCGGGACAAAAGCTATTACGAAACGCTGTAGTTTCTCTAAACTAGGATATGATTGTCAGTAGCGCCACAAAAATATCAAGTACCTCAAAAGAAACAGTAGACTGTATTACAAACATGCATGGCAGAGTTGAAACGTTGCTACCAGTGGCTCTAAAGCAAACATTTACTGCAATAACTTGAAATGTTTGTTAGCATGATAATGTGCAAAATCTCAAGCTCACAAAAGCAACGTACCAGTTGCAAATACAGCTATTGACACAATAAGCAACGCCCATTCCAGTAAGCATCATTTCCTCAAAATCACTACTCCGATCCATAAAAATACACTGATCATTCTACATTTCCTAAACATTAGTCTGCCATTCACTTATTTCTAGAAGATTAATTCTTTTATTATCTTTTTCAGTTAGCGGATTATTTAGCAAAAAACTATTACAGCAAATCAGTATTTGCAACGATAAGCACTGTATTTTATGTCTCCTGTCTTGTTTGATGCGATCCTCATTTTAATATAGTCCTATACTCTTATCTCTAACTACGTCCTCAATTATATACTTCATATCTATGCTTTTCAATATATCTGTAAGGGACTGTGTCTGTTCATTCTGATATCGTGAAAAAACTACAAAATCGACTTTGGTAAGGCATTCAGTTTGGAATCTCAAGATCTGAAGTAGATCAAATGATGTTACACTACAGTTTTTTTTTGCTTCTGGCTTTGCGACTTATTGATGTTTTTATATATATATATATATATATATATATATCTGCTTAACGTCTCTCTAACAGCGAGGTCTTTAGAGACGGGAAAGGATGGGGGGCAAGGAATGGGAAGGAATTCGGACATGGCATTTTGAAGGAAGCATCCCGGCATTTGCCTGGAATGATTTGGGAAACCACGGAAAACCCAAATCGGGACGCCCGGACGGGGATTAGAACCACCGTCCTCTCGAATGCGAGGCCAGAACGCTAGCCGTTACACCACCACGCTCGGTATTATTGATGTCGAAGTCGTTAGAAGCGGGAAGGGACTGGAGGCAAGGAACTTGAAGGAATTCGCCTTGGCCTTTTGAAAGAACCATCCCTGTATCATGCCTCTAGTAATTTGGGGAAACCATTTTAACCCAGATCTGGATGGCAGGACGAGGATTCAAGTCCGCTTCCTCCCGAATGCAAGGCCAGAGCGTTACCGCTCACTCACCACGCTTGGTAAGAAAATTATATCATTTTCACCGAGATTTTAATCTATGGCAGACATCCGTTGGCGGTGAACTGGGCAATGCATCTTGAGAAAACATTTGACTCCGAAAATCTTCACCTTGTTGTTCCATTTTAGATGATGACCTTTGTAGTATCTGGTCTTGCGTAATTGATCTTTCCTCTTAGGACGATTAAAATCAGTTTCAAGTAGTGTGTTCTTAGAAGCAAACTGCCCTGATAACTCATCGGCGAGAGCAGTTTAGTTAAACGTTGGTACAATTAACTGTTCACCGCCCTCCTGCCTTGTCAACGACCATTTCCGCCTGGCTCCTTGCAGACCAGCGAACGTCCTTGAACCCGACACGGGAACGCCCGCCCACGTGATGCCCGTATCTGTCTTGCTTGCTCCCGTTATGCCACGCAGACGCTACTTGAAACCACATCACGCAGAAAATAATCAGTCACACATTTTAAACATTAGTACGACCATATTCCTTCCGGACTGGTGAGGTGTTAAAAGTTTGTGTACCTCACTCGTTCTCCACACTATTTTTTCCCCTTTCGGAACGTTGCAGCGAGTATGATAAGTTCCACAGTATTGGTAACGAAAAGGAAAAATTATTAAGGACATTTGCCTTAAATAAGATCACTAATCGTGGAAGAAGTAAATCTAATACCCAAACAATTATTCGTTCTAGAGTCTCCCTACACGACAAGCCTGGCTCGATCTTTCAACCATACACTGGAAGCAGTCATCAATACTAATAAAAGGCCAGCTTAGTCACAATGTCTGTACCACTGTGACGTCACACACCCGACAAGAGATCTTTCACTTTCAATCCTATAATACCTAGCTGAGAAGTTACCTGTTTACGTTCCTGTAATGGTTAAATGGGTTTTAAATTTTAAACCAACCATAAA
This sequence comes from Vandiemenella viatica, assembly GCA_031002005.1. Taxonomy (NCBI): domain Eukaryota; kingdom Metazoa; phylum Arthropoda; class Insecta; order Orthoptera; family Morabidae; genus Vandiemenella; species Vandiemenella viatica. The sequence goes on from JARYHS010008074.1 coordinate 140,825,834, forward strand.
GAAAAGTTTGTATTTCGTTTAAAACCACATCATTAGTTTTTTGTTGATTTATATTAGTTCAATGTTGATGTTTTCATTATAACTTGTCGATTGATGTGGCTATCACACCAAGGTAAGAATTTAGGTTACCTATTTATATTTTTTAATGGTTCAAATGTTTTCCTTTTAGCTTAATTTTGGAATCAACCATAAAGAAAGGTACGTATTGCGTTTAAATATATGTTAATAACAAGGACGATTGTACAACTGAACGAGGTGGTGTTGAAATATGTACAACAGTTTAACATTTTAAAAAAATCAAGATTTAGAGGTTTATTTAATAAAAATTATATTTAGCTTAGCAAACGGGGAGAAATGAATTGCCAGAGCACTTCGTTCGCTGCATCAGTTTTGAAGGGGAACATGATATTTTTGTGTGGTTTGAAAATGAAGTTCGGTCCGCTCGATAGAGGCGATGAGTAAAAAGCTTTTTAAAAATCAGTACACTGTGCTGGTAAAACTTATAGTACCATAATTCAAATCGTGTTAAATTAGGACTCTGAATCATAGCAGTAAATACCAATCCGCTAAAAAAATTAGAACTATCCGTAAAGTTTAGAGCTAATAGACAAAAACAATCGTATAGTAGGATGTAGTAAATCAATCATATTGCATTAACTATTGAACATAATATACCGAAAGACAAGAATCGAATTCCAGATAAAGTTTTATAAATCTTCCCTCATACCGGCCTGTTTCTAAAGTGTGCATTTTATTATACCCAACTGTTTTAACGAAAGAAACAATAGTGTTGTAGTCTATTAACCATGTGCTAATTTGTTAGTGAAATGTGTTTTTTGAGCCATAATTTGGAAACGTTTCAGCATTCGCCTAGAGTGCTGAATGCCGTCTAAAACTGGCGGGTATGAGAAACAATATCATGCTATAATTTAAGGTAACATTCCATTACATGCACGGTGAAAGGTAGAGGTTGTTTTAGAAGTTGTTTAAGTTATGGTATGTCCAGTTTCACTGTGAACACTTAACGGTAGTAACGGTATGCTTACTGACCGGATATATCCAGTCAGGAGATATAGCTCTCTTCTTGGAAGTCGTCACCTACCTGGGCGCCAGTTTCCACAGCCTCTAGCGGGAACACAAAGATATTAACAGCACCAAGGAAAGCTGGGATTCCCACCGACCAGAAAAAACTTAGGAGGTAGTTCACATTCTTCTACGAGATGTGTGGAGGGTAACTACGCAAGCAATAGAGCGAACTTCAAAAGCAAAGCCGTTTCGGAGATATACGAATCATAACTTGGCAAGAAACGAAAATCCATCGATGAGAGATGTGTAGAATCGTCTTGTATCCACTTGGAGAAATGATCGGTGAACCGTTCCACTACCAGTTCATGTAAGGGAGCGTTCATAAGCTACGTTATTCTGTCTGGGGGGGAGGGAGGGGTTAACTGTAAAAATACGCTGGGCTACTTGGGAGGGGGGGGGGGAGGAGTTCCGAGCCAAGCAACGTAGCTCTTCATTCATATTATTTGTCACATTTAAAATATTGTACAGAACACACAACAGGATGTGAATATTTATTTCCCTCAACTAATTATCTCCGTATGTAATTTACGATAGTCTGACAAGAGAAAACAGCACAAATGTCTTCTGGAATCAATAGGCGGACAAAAAAGCTACGTCCCCCTCCTCCCGGGGAGGGGCGGGTAGAGGCAAAAGCCACGTTGGGCTACGTGTGGGGGAGAGGGGATTCACAGGAGGCCAAAATTGAGGAACCTAGTTTATGGACGCTCCCTATCTAATAGCACGTTGAGTGAGTGCTGGGTGGTTAAACTTTTCGACTCCAGATACGAAATAATCTAGACTTTTTATTGGGTAGTTTTTATCCCGAAAATGTAGCGCAAGTGCTTTGAAAAAATAACGGCAGGATAGCAGGTATTTGTCTATCTTCGCACATCTGCAGCAACACTTTCGTTCCAAACCAAATGAATTACTGATATTAAAGTACACATTTAATAAAACTTTGGAAACTATAAAACTCTAGGACAGAAAACGAAATTCGATATAATTTACGGCAGAATATATAAATTAAGGAACGCAGGTAGCAGAGTTAGATTTCTCGCAGAATTAAAAATAAAACAGATGAAAGAATATACGACGCTCTACCGTGAGACAATTAATTTGCTGTGCCCGCAAAACCTATTCACTCGTTTCCATTCAGCAAACATACTAAACCAAAACTTACTTTTCGCCATTGATCACCAAATTTATCAAAAATTTTTGTATCTAATGTGTGTTTTATAGCAAAATTACATTCAGATGTCACGACAGAAAACAAAATTTCACGATTTGGTGCCTCAATAACATGATTTATAGCATTAAATATACCAAATATAATGTGAATTTCTATAAATGATAGAGTATCCAAGTATAAAATATGAAGCACAATTTCAGTATTAATTTTACCTCAGACATTAGTAACTCCAACTAATACAAGTCTGGACTTCTTTCCAATTCATTTCGTCATTATTAATATTAATTTCCGGGTAAATTATTCTATTCAATTGCACTTTAGCTTTCTAGCCCCTAATATTAATTCGAATTTTTACGTATCCAAATAATAACAGACCACTTTATTTTAGATTTTCAGAAAATAAAGTTTTTTTTTTTTACCTGTAATTTCCAGAAGTTTGTTTTTATATTTAAATTATCTTTTATAAAAAAAATTTCCTGCTACTTCAGCGTCCAGTGTCAGTCCATTATACACATGATTGGTAGAAGTTAACAAATAGGCAAATAGCTGTCGGAAAAAGTGGGAAATTAGTTTCGAGAAACGTGAAGATAAGCCGAAACCCGCCATCTGGTATTTCGTCCCCTCAATCAACTTCCCCTTGTACCTGAGTACCCTCCCTACACAGCACATCACGGGGCCAGCGGCCGGACTGTAACGTCAAACTGGCCGGATGTGACGTCAGCGGAATGCCTGCCTGCCCAGCCAGCCAGCTCTCAAGTTATGCCAATTGCAGTTTATTTCCCGCCACTCACAGGCCGGGACTCTACGCTGGACGTCGAGACTATCTTACCGACTGCGAACCGTTAAACGGACTACCCACTGAACTAACCATTCCCACAAGGTATTCGACATACAAAGCACCACAAAATACAGAAAAAAAAATTAGCCAGTCGTTAAGATAGATGACACATCGTAAAGCCAGTTCTAAAGGTGAAAGTTTTCCTGCCATTCATGTAACATGTCACTTGCCATTTTTTGAATGGTGTACAATAGAACAGTCAACGAGGGCGGTCATTAAAACCTGTAACCGATATCACGATAGCGCCACCGAGAGTCGAACCTGTGTCCTCCCGAACATCAGGTCTGAGCGTTAACAGCTCATATATCAGGTTCGGTGCCATCTCCTTGGTTAGAAGTTAGTTTCGTAGTTTGTCACTAAGAACTACTCGTGAATTTCTGTCAGAGATTATATACTTCTACACGTCAGTTGCACTGTCCTAATAGATCTGGACAACGGTTCAGCGACTAAACAATAGACACGTTCGACATTACTACTCACTATCTTAGACTGGAATCTTCGCTGTAACCAGACAAATAAGAGTCTTGATATTACTAAACAATACTATACGCTCTTAACAATATTCCGCAAACCGATTATAATCAATAAAATAGCTGAACTAACATGGTGAAACAACTAACTCTCATAATCGAAATCTAGACATCCGTACGATAATAATAGAAGTTTCGCTATGTTACCAGTCCAACTGATCAACCACTTGCAAAGTTTGATATTCGATATGGCCATTGCAACCGCCATGGTGGCGATCAAAGCTTGTCATCATAATGACCTAGGTACTGTTTGTTCCCTTTTGACAAATCCTTCGATACTGATTTAACTTGTACCACTCTCGGAACACAGCTTGCTTAATAATGGTAACATGGATGTCATCTTCTGTTCAAGATTCTTCAGTCTTCTGTGGACAAACAGTTTATTTACTGGCAAACAGTAATGCTAAAGTGCTAAGAGGTTTGATCGAATTCAGAACCTTCAATGTTGGCCTGACTCCAATACACAGCTTCAGTTTCAAGAGACAACAGTATTGGAAATAACTAATTAGGCCTGAAACAATAGATGCGGGATACCATACAAATGCTAATTCCCGGTGATGAAGCCCTACTGAGAATATTGGCCGACCGACCTGCCACATCCCCACCGTCTCCAATTACTAGCTTAGCTGACAGATGGCAGTTTCTGGCAGGTGTATAAACCAGCGAATCTCGCGTAGACATAGCTCAACTTTCAAGGTCAAATAGTACCATGAAGCTCCCAAAGTTAGCATTATGAAGAATGGTTTGTGCCCCATACATCAAACGTGAAGAGAGGTTATAGGAACCTGGTGTTCACTCCCTCGGAGTAAACAGAGGACAGAGTTGGAAAACAAAATACACTCAAGTTTTTTCGACGGGAAGAAGTGCTAACCAAGTAAGTAAGTAACCAGACTATTTACAAGATCCGTTTCATAATTTTGTAGTTGAATATTTATTGCTAGAAACGTCGTACACATCCCACAAAATACATTGAAACAATAACCCAGTGCAACGTTTCGCTGTTATTTTCCTTTTCTAGATATTCCAGAGATCTTTATGAACAAAAGCTTACAGCAATTTTGCTAAAAAAAATTGTAACCTATGATATAACACTTGACTGTTATTTAATTATAAAAGATTTGCTTCTAACAATTAATTAATCAATTATGAAAGAAACCCAATGTCAATTTTCTAATTTTCAAAATTTTGATAACCGTAAATGACTTAATATACGCGTTTAGAGAAAAAAAGAAGCAAAATGATTATTCTGATGAGACGGAAAGGTTTACCACCGGAGGTTTATGAAATGCCATCCATACTTCGAATTAAATAATTTTTATTTTTAAAATGGCTAACAGATCAATAACTGAATTGAAATCGGTAAATCGGGAAGGTTTACGATAAGGAGAATGGAAAAAACCATACAAATCAACCCAAACAAAAACAATCTTTCAACATCAAATTGCAGGACACGGGTTGAACTACGGAATCATGATTCCCTTCCCATTGAGGCTAAACCAAAAACACTTATCTATTTGATGTGATAAGCTGTTTCTGTGGTGACATTTTCGTTGCCATTTTTCTTTACTGTATAGATTTCACGCACTGTCGAAATCACAAATTGTTGAAGGCTATCTCAAGGGAGGGCAGAGGAAGTTATCGTTTGTCTAAATAGCTTAACATGTGATAATTTCCCCTCCGGTCCACGAAACCAGAAAATCAACTTTACACCTTCAATATTTTATAAACTCTTTTATTTGAGCTCCCTTCTCCAACTGGTTTTTAAGAGTGTAGCCAACTCAATCTTTCGAGAAGAAATGTATGATTTATTATTATTATTAAGTTCTAAACGTATAAAAAAAACCTTGTTGAGCTCTCTGTCTTTCTTCAATACACTTGGGTTCAGGTCCCGTTGGAACTTCATTCCCTGGCTGCACTATCCATCCGTTGACCTTTTGACTGAATAGGTTCCAGTCTAAAACTTTCGAAGCATCTATTTGTGCCCTCTAGGTGCTTTTTGACTTGTATCTATGATATAGCCTTCAGCTTTCCGGCGTATGTCATGATCTTGTGTGTAAGCCTTATTGTTGATAGTCTTTGAATGAGTCCATAAACTTTTAATCTTCGTTTTCTGATGTCTGCTGCCAGGTTAGACAGTTTATCTGTTGCTTTTCGGAACTGCAGTCTGTACCCGTCTTCCGTTTTCTTTGGGCCAAAATTTTTTCTCATGATCTTTCGTTCTTCCTTCAGGGTGTTTTCTAGGTCGCCTTTTCTGTTGAGAATCAGGCAAAGTTTTAACATGTATCGTCTGTTAGCCTTAAGTCAGACTGCATATGAAAATACCCTCATAGTACATCTCAGATTCCAAGGTTGTAATAATAAATATCTTTATCTAAATTGAGGGGATTTATATTGATTAATGCAAAGAGAAGATTCTTTGTTATTATCTTTGATCTGTATTGTTGTAAAAACGCGTATCCGAGCCCCATACGCGCCGTTAACTTTCCACCACTGTATCACGTCGGTGCTGCCCCCTTCGCTTAACATAATTAACTACAGTTGGCAATGTGACGCTAGGTTCTCTGCGCCAGCGGTCAAGGATGCGGAAATTTTATTGCCCTGCAATCTGTCCAGGAGAGCGCTCACCACAGTGTCCCTCTCCAACTTGCTGAATATACTACAACTCCAGTTAGTGGTGTCACTGGGACTAATCTTCTGGTCACTGAAAAAGCCAATACGTGCTTTGCTGAATGTGTACAGACGTTACAACCGAGAGCATAAAACTATTTTAATGTTTCATTTCTTCTGTGTAATGAATTATATGACAGCTTCCGATGGAATTAGCTCTAATTTATCGGCTACAAATGCTCAGTACAGTAGTTCTCGGATTACCTTCCCAACAATAAATACAACACGTTCAAGCTTTTCGTCAACGGCTTTTCTTGTTTATGGCTTTAAACCTCATCGACACCAAGGTCATTAGAGGCGAGATAGGACTAGGGGCTACAAACGAATTAATTCGGCCACGGCCTTTTGGAGGAACCACCTCAGCATTTAACTAGTGATTGCGGAAAACTTGGAAGGAAACCGAAATTTGGGATTTGAAACCCAGTCAACACAACAGACAACCTCGCTATATTGACCTCAGATATCAACCTCACCTTTCTTAATAAATAATTCCTCGGAGCGATCTTCCTAGACATACAATCCGCATATGATAAAGTTAACATATCCATCCTCATGCATAAATTGCAAATGCTAGAAATTTGTGGCAGGAGTTTTCTCCCTCCTATCGGAGAGAATAATATTCGTCAGTTCGAAGAAGAACAAGATAGGTCCGCGTATAGTCTTCCTAGGGCTACCTCAGGGAGCTATATTAAGCCCGCTTCTATACTTCATATACTCAATGGACATTAATTCTCATCTTCCGACTAGAATCATCTCTTTACAATTCGCAGACGATGTGGTGATCTACGCCATCGGCGATACTCAGGATGAAGTCCTCACTCTTTTGAGCGAAGCTATGACAGCCCTTTCCATTTGGCTACATAACAACGGACTAGACCTATCCAACGCAAAGTCATCAGTGGTTTACTTCTCCAAAAGGAAAATCCTCTACAACTCCAGCAACCCACAGTTAAGGCCATATAGTCTAGCTCTGAAAAGACAAGGCCGATTCCTCGGGATGATACTGGACCATCGCCTCAACTGGGCCCAACACATAGATCAACTGATAACAAAAGCCATCTCCCGCCTCAACATAATAAAAATGGTATCTGGCGTCTGGTGGGGCGCTCACCCTCAAAGCCTACTCCTGATATATCGATCTCTGATCAGACCACTAATCGACTACGGCAGCATGTTTTATCAAAACGCTAGGAAAGATGCTCTGAACAAACTAGATAGACTACAATCACGCTGCCTTAGAGCCTGCTTAGGAGCCGTTCGGTCCACTCCCACAAACGCATTACTAGTAGAATCAGGGGAACCTCCGCTCCACATTCGACGAGCATACCTAACTGAAAAATTTTTAATGGTAAGATTATCACTCAATAACCACCCCATTCATGAACGTCTCGAGAGGTTGTCAACCATAGCAAATAGAGCGAAAAGTCGAGCTCGTCTTCCCCTGTTAAACGCCTATAAATTCTGGGTAAAATACAAAGACAAACTATCCTCGTATAATATGCTCCCAATCTTTCAAGAACCTTTCGAGCTTCGTCTAGAAAGAACCCACACAATCCTCTGGGAGGAAGCCAAATCCGGAAATTTGATCCACAAGATATCCAGATTCCTATCAAAACCAGACAACAGCACTCTTAAAATATTCACAGACGGATCGAAAACCACTGGAAATAATAGAGTAGGAGCGGCATATTTCTGTCCCAACACAGGTAAATCGACTCAATTTTCGCTACCCGAAGAGGCATCCATCTATACAGCTGAAGCAAAAGCCCTGCTGGAAGCCATCAGATATAGCCAAAGTACCAACATGGACAAAGTCGTCATCCTGACGGACTCCCTCAGCGTACTAAAGAGCTTACAAAATACTACGTGGAATAGCCATACTCAAACTATTGTATTGGAAATTCTACAACAACTGAAACGGAACCGGGAACTTGGCATCACGACTACTCTGATGTGGATCCCATCTCACAGCGGCATCTAGCATAACGAACGGGTGGACGCCCTGGCAAAACATGCTATCCATGAGGGAGAGGTAATCAACATGCAACTCCCGATCTCGGATATAACACATAATATCAAAGTAAGAGCCAAGGAAAAATGGCAAGAGGGATGGACGATCTCCTCTAAAATCAAAGCCTCATATTATGCAACCATTCAACCGAGCATATCTCCAAAACCTTGGTTTTACAATTGGAACAGTAGCAGACGATTAATCACTACGATATCGAGAGCCCGATTTAACCACGGTAACTTCCCCAGCCACCTACACCGAATAGGGTTGAGAGATTCCCCATACTGCAACTGCTCAGACCAGGCAATAGGAGACATCAATCACATAATTTTTTCATGCAATAAATACCAACTACTCCAGGACCAAATGATGAAAGATCTTGCCAAGAACGGCTTCTCCATTCCGACAAACGTAACCCTCCTACTTTCCAGCAACAACAAAGTAATACTTAGCATCCTCGCCAGATACTTAAAAGATGGAGGGGTAGAATTCTAACCAATCTTGTAAGTTAAAACAGGAAATGACTATACTTCAAACCTAAAGCCCAAACCACAGCACAACCCTACTTCCGCGCAAGCACAACAACTAGCTTGGCAAAATTAACAGTATCCTCACCAATCTACCGATTGAGGCCAACACCAGATAGATCAACCCTCTACAGATGATTTGTCAAAGAAATACGGCGATTTAGACTAATCAATAGAAAATAATGGATATACAGAACCGCCGATTACTAAGTCTAGTTGATGTATTGTCTAGCAACACTTTTTAGATTACGGTACTTAAGAAGGCACTTGAAATTTGAATATTGTAAATAGCATATACATTCAACAAGATTGTAATAAGTTTTACCTAATATAGATAAGGAAATGTGTAAATAGTTAAGTTACACAAATGGATGTAAGAAGCTTTGTAAAAATGTAGATTGGCTGTATGGTCTCTAACCGAATGCCAATAAAACAAAAAAAAACAAAAACAAAAAAAACAAAAAAATCTCGAATGCCAGGCCAGAGAGTACCCACCAACCTCGATGCATTTGCGGGTAGCCGGTTCTAATCAACTCTTAGAAACCGATTTTAGCTGTGTATTCCGTTTAACTGTAATGTTTTTGGTGCCCTTCATACAATAATGTGACCTATATGCTTATACGCGCTCATTTCAACAACACTGAATTTGAATCTTCTCTGAAGCTGAAACGGCTAAACTTACTTTTAAGTAAATATATAAAAAGGTAATTTCGACAAATTATGATTAGGTGCTGTGATGCATCGTATATGGGAGTTGTCATGATATATGGCTTCATCGCAAACAATGGGGCAAAACGTTTCTGGAACAGTTGGCGAAAATGTTAATATAGATTCTATTTTATGTGGGAAGAAAACGAATTTCCATATTACAGGAGAAGAGTCGTAACTCATAGAAATGAACTACTGCTTACTTCACGTGTAGTTGTAAACCGTATTTTAGTTGTTGTTGCAAACCATATTTCCACAGTGGCTTAATCGAATTGTTACTACATAATGCCTATAAAACTGCTAATATTGTAATGCCGTACATCTTCCTTCGCTCATCGAGGTACCAGTGGTAATTTGAAACCCTTTGTTTACGGTTTTCGTTAAATTGTTTTTTAACTAAAATATATAATGTGTTGATTTCTTTCTATTTACTTTTCGCATTAGACGATGATCATACAAACTTCTCTCTGCACTTGGTATTTTCCGCAACTTCATGACAGCTAACTGTCAAATAGCACTAATTATTTTGATTTCTTATAGTAGAGAAATGCAATATAAAAAACAATGACAATGTATATGGAGCCATTCAATTAAAGATTCCTAAAGAAAGAATTGAACTAATTGAGCAATTTATTCTTAGGATCAGATACATCTGCCCTGTTGACACAAAGTAACAACTTGCTAAAAACTTGTTAGCACACTTGTAAAACGTGTGGCTTGGAGGAAGCCTTGTCGTGCCTGTTATTAATTAGACTGGCGATGCTATTTTGTGCTTGGTACTAATGAAAGTGATGAACGTATATAGCTGTGAATAAAGAAAGTACACGTCAACGACCACACTGCAACAGGTGTCACTGCTTTTCTTTCCCTCGAGATTTGCTACATGTCAATAAAGTGAACGTAGGTAAAGGAAGGAAAAGTAAGTCTTCCAGCTGTACCCGAATCAAGGAAACGAATATTTCTAATTTAATATGTAACTTGCATAAATATATTTGAACAGTTTATTGTGTTTAACCTCTTAAGGCGCCTATGTAGGCACGGAAAAGCTTATAAAACGACCGAAAGATCAGATTGACAGCCCACTAAGGGCGTACGAAGCATTAACTCATGACACACTCACTCTGAAGTTTGCTTGTAGCTTCTTTTTTTTTAGTGACGCATCGAACGCCATACTTAGCGCAAAAAAAACACTCTTTACGATCCGTGAAAAAATAAGGAATAAAATTAACAAATCTCTGTTTCGCTATAACAATGTAATTTCCTATCAAATTCATTCCTTATTGAAGATGTCGTAATAGAGAATACCATAATTACCACGATTATCTTAAGTCCAGTTTTATAACACATCTGAAAGTACACGTGTATTCTAAAGACTTGACATTAAATGCTACATCATTAACTTACTACAACCCAAATTAAAATTACTTTTTTCACGCAACAACTCGATAAACGTTGATGCATTAGTTTCAGAAATGACAGTTTTTATTTCCACTTTATGGCTCGTTGACGTCGGTATCACGTTAGAGAAGGCAATAACTAGAATTTTACGAAACATATCGAGTATGAACTATTTCAAAGAATTAAGCACATAAAATATTTTCGTAAAAGATGGAAAACTATAATCTCTATTGCCTAAATTATGTTTCACTTCAGACATGTACTATCATCCGTTAATTATCATCATCCAGAACACAAAATTTGTTAATAATGTTTTTTTACAGATTAATTTGTAAACAAGTAATGTGAGAAAGATAAGTTGGCTCTACACCATTCACACCGGACACGAGGAAGAATATGATCTTAGAATATAAGTCAAAAAGACAAAAGTTATGGCATTAAGGGGGGAAAACCCAGTACGATCAAAACAAGTAATAAAGAAAAATTACTTGTGACAGTATTCACTCGAATAAGTAAAAGAAAACGCAAGGAAATATACTGAAATGAAGTTTTATAAAGTAATGGTTGCACCTGTGTAGACATACTACGGTAGATGAAGCTCACGAATGACAAAATCAAATTATCAGAAAAAATAGTCTAAAGAGATGGATTTTTTTTAAAAACGAAGGGTTGTTTGTAATGATATCAAAAAAGAAATAAACATATTAGGAGACACCTGAACATCTATTCTGTTCATGGCTGAATCGCTGAAGGAACAGAGTTCACATAACATGCATGAAGAATGGGCATTCAAAGCCTGTGGGTGAAAGAGCGCATAATTTTCCAACACAACTTCTTTTGAATTATATGAACTTTAGCTTGAAATTCTTTATCGTTTGAGGCAACTGATCAGCGCATTCCTTGAAATTTTATTCCAGTCCTCGACAATATTACCTGTGAATCGAGGCTGCCCAACTCTAGGGCCGCCAACAGCAACGGTCTAAAATATGCTAGGTCAAAAACCTCTGCAAAGGGGACATTGATGTTTTTTACTTTTTGATTGTAAATAAACTGTTACTTACTTCTTTGTTATATTTAAATATCTACTATAACTATATGCAAGTATTATGTGACCCGTTAATAACTTAAAATTGAAATTGTGGCCCGCAGGCTAACTTAGAATTGAAATTGTTGCCCATCTCCAAAATTGGTTAGACAGCCTTGTAGTAAATGGAATTTTTTTTTTTAATTTATCATTTTTCTTTTTGAAAATTGTAATTTGGCCTACTCGGCCATACAGTCATCTTTGTATTTTTTCAGCATTTAGATTGTCATTTTCTTCCTTGTATTATTGCTCATCATAGTACGGATGTACACAACGCTTAATCAAAGCATCGACAGGACTGTAAAGGCCCGTTCCCACGATCCCTTGTAACGAAGGCGACACACGCCATGGGAACAGGGCCGCCTCTGCTAGCGGAGAGGAGACGCAGCTACCCACTCTGAGTCGGTAAACATCACAGGCGTGTGTAGCGGTGCGCTGTTGCCATCTGTTTGCAGCAGCTGCGCGCACCCCTTCTGTTGCTGTAAAGTGCTCTGTGCCAAACGACACTAGGAACGTGGTGCGGAGGTGACGGCAAGGTAAGCTAGGACTAACCTGCGGCCCGCGGTCGTCCGTACACTTCGGCTAATGAGGTACCGTCTCGTCTCGCCTTCGTTACAAGGGATCGTGGGAATGCGCCTTAACTGCTACCCTCCGTGAGGTAAGTACTACAGCCTCCACACTAGCATGGCCGATATTTTCACTCCATAATGCCTGAAACCAAGTACTACCGGTAGTTTATGGTCATCTCCTCCCTTCCACATACCAACCCTAATTTTTCACCCAACATCCATTTACGCCTGAGTTGTTGAGTTGCCGTTGAAGGCCGGTTACACACCGCGAGGATTCGTCCGCGCCGGAAAATCTCCGTCGCCGTCGTTCAGGTTTATGGCGCAAGGGATCAAATGGGAGCTTACACACTGGGCGGAGGGGAAAACCCGCGGCAGCGCTGCCGTCGACGGCAGGTATACGGCCGCGCGCTGTCACTAGTGTCCGACCGAAGGTCATTTTTTGGCCGAAGCCGAATGTTCGGCTCTTGAGATAACCTTCGGCCGAAGCCGAAGGTTCAAAAATAATTATATATCTTAGAACACTAACATGAAGTATATATGACATGCAAAAAATGAACTGTTATTTTGTTTTATATGCGGTATTTTTTACATAAATTGCACCTTTACAATAATTATAAACAAAGTTTTTAATATTTATTTATTAGAAGAGTAAAATAGTACCAAACCAGGTTCTGAGCATTGCAATTTAGCAAAAATAAATGCAGTTATTTTTATTTAGAAATAATAAAAAGAAACTATAAAATTTAACAGTAACAGCCCGAATCAAATCAGAATAATTTATCCCGTGGATTAAATTAAAAAGTTTTGGAGTTTTAGCTTTGGTAAATCAAATAGAGGTTAGCTTATGTATAGTAATACTATCGTTTTTTAACAACAATAAAAATAAATTTCAACCTTCTTACCTAGCGTAAATTATTCTAGCTTTTAAAATACGATATTCTGCTGTCGAAATTAGTATCACATATTAAATTTTCAGTTAAAACCGAATCAATACCAATATTTTTAAAGTAGTTTCACGTATACAGATTAATTAAAAATGTACTAAATATAACCAAAACAAAAAGTACATCGGCACTAATAAAATAAGATTTAATCGCTCAAAATGACACGTTTTATTTGTTATTGTCAGTGCACAGTTTTGATGTAGAAATGACAAAATATCAGTCTTCGTATTTACAATTTCGTCGCTAGTCAAACACTTAATTTTAAACCGTGGATCGATTAGAGCGGCAATCAACAACCATAAGGTTTTTCTTGCGAAAGCAGATCTCCTGTTAACAGACCCACACAAGCGGCTTTTCAGCAGTATTATAAGATCAGCCTTCATCCTTCTGAGCAAGTTTTGAGTTCAAGATGTCAATGATTGATATAATTAAAGATACTGTTGATAAATCGCTATAAATATTAGTTGTTGCTTCCCAAATACATTTCAGCGCAGTTATAAAATTGTTCATTTATATCCATTCTTCTACAGTTGGAATTTCTATTCCATCACGTTCTAACATATACAGATTTACTGCATTTTTCTGTTTTATTAATTAAGATATCGAGTGGCTTGTTCACTCTTCTTACGTTTTACAACACTTTATCACTATTTCTATTATAGCAATATCTTTAAAAATTACTTTGTGAATCATGAGCTGTAGAGTGTGAGCATCACAATCAATAAAAACGAAGTTTCCATAGCGGATGGTTGTATTCATATTTCAAGTATTATTACGTATACCCATATGGATATTTTCTTTTGAATTGTATTTGGTAACAGTTTCAGTGATTTTTTGTGCAATATATTGCCTTGTATGAGCTTCCAACACACTAACAGCCAATTTTTTTTTTTTTTTTTTTTTTTTTTTTTTTGGAACCTTTGGAAATGTCATGTGCCGCGACACTCAAAAACGTGTTTGCTTGATCACTTCATATCTTCGTGGTAAAACTGATCCATTCAGCCTTTTACTAAAATCAGTGCAACTTTACTGTTTACTTTTTCGTACGTAGCTGGCATTAAAGACTTTCTAAAATATTTCTCTCGCTTTTGTCTGTACTAGGGTCGAGTTTGAGGATTAGTAAAATTAAGGCTGCGAAGTCCTTCTCCTTCAACGAGGTTGTACGGAAACATAGTTACAATGACCAGGTCCATACGTAATACAGTAATCCGCAAAGAAATCGGATGATTATCGGGCCACGGTGGCGCTACTTTTTTTTTACGATATCGCGTAAAGTAGACTGTTAAACTTCTTTTGTAAAATCTTTGGGCGCATACAAGATCTCTGATTTTTTTTTAAATTAATCAAGCTTTGGTATTTAACACTGGTTTTTACAATATACTTCCCACTGATTTTTATGATGTTTTCCAAATGGTTCTTTATCTTTGCTATCTTCTGTTGGCGCGCTACGTGACGGTATTCGTAAAAGTTGGTTCATTTTCAGGAGTTGGATGTAAACCTTCGGCTTCGGCCAAACATTCGGCTGAATTTGGCCGAAGCCGAATGTGCGGCCGAAGGTGCTTTTTTTGGCCGAAGGTGGCCGAAGCCGAAGCTTCGGTCGGACCCTAGCTGTCACTACATTCGACGGTTGTTTGACCGCCCCAGTCCAGACAGTGGCCCATGTGGCCAGATGGGCGCTTGCACACTCGGCGGATTTTCAACCGCTTGTGCGTTTTCAGCCTGTGTAAAGTTATCATTTTTTTAGTTTAAAAATCGTAATATGAGTTAAGCGGTGATAGATAATGATATTCTCATTTCGTTAGTGGACGCTAGAGCAGTTTTAAGAGACAAAACAGTGGTTTCTTTTAAAGATCGGGACGCTACCAGGAACGCTTGGAAAGTACCTTGAAAGTGGAATGATTTTGACGAAATGGAAAATTAGGAAAAATTCTTTTGGATAGTAAACTATTGATCACGTATTTATATAAATTTTTACAGCTTCAACTAGAACTTGAAAAATATTGAATCACATTTTATAGAAAGATTTTGATGTTTAATAGTATATAACTGTGTCCTTATATCTTAGACATTTGCCAAGAAACACTTTCAACATTCTAAATTCTGTCCCTCGACATTTTGAGACCTTTTTTTTCTTCTTTAACACAACATTGACGAATACAGTGAGACAAGCTGTTTAGAAAATTCGGCATCATTTACTTTCGGTTTTTCTTTGTAATGTAATAATTTTTAAAACACTCAACATATTACAACTTAAGCAAAAATGTTTAACTAGTCGATTGTGCTTGTAAGAATAAAAACAATGTAGAGTAAACTCAACTGTGATGAGTCGATTACACAGTGAAGTTTATGTATTAGTTACAAATAAATGTAAGTATTAGCCATTATATGGCATAGTGTATTTTTCAAACTTTTCTTGTACACCTATTCGTATTCACCTGAAGGAGTTTTCACCGTAATTAACATAAAACAAATATAGGGGATTGGAATTATAAAAAATTAAATGTTTCTCTAATGTAGGTCCATGAGAAATCTGCTTACTTCAAGGTGACTACCAGCATTTCCACACTTTGAATACAATTCATAAACTGTGTATTTCTCCTTTGAATGACATACTTTAGTTTGCCAAGCAACTCTCGATATAAACATCCCAAATTAATTGAAAAACTTGCTGTTATCGTTCCTTATATATTCTGTTCTCCTCTGGATTTTCTTTTCCTATTTCTATGGCGACGGAACGGTTAAAATAAAAAATTTAAAACCCAACTACGAAATAATAAACACCAAATTAACTAAATTAACATCCAATTTCACAAAATGAAACTCAAGTCACCAAAAGCAAGGTACTGACGCCCGACCACGTCACAATTTTCCTGCTCTTCTTAGCAGTGGAAGTTTCACCGCTGAAATAGCAGCGGTAGTTCTACTGCTCAATGTGTAAACATCTCAAATTCTATAATATCTGGATGTTGTGGATCATTTTCCTCAATTGCTGATAATATTTATAATATTTATTTATTAAAAATCAAATTCTATATGCGGCGACGGTTAAGTTTCCGCTGCGGACGAAACCGCCCAGTGTGTAACCGGCCGAACTTGTCGCTCCCTGATCCACTGCCTGGAACGACATACACTAATCGCTGCGGAATACCAAAGCGCCACAGCAAGGCGCCGGTCTGCGAGTCGAACAAAGCGGACCGCATTCCTTGCCTCCCACTTGCTGCTTTGCTGCCTGCCACACTGCCCGCCTGGCGACTTAACGACCTCGTCGCAAATCGCCGTCTGGTTAGCTTCAGATCCCTGCAACTGATCAACCGAGAATCAGAGCAAATGGGTGAATAACCTCGGGTGAGCGTGAAAGCGAGTTTTACTGGCGGAGTTGGCATTTTATCCTCGTCCACTTTTAACGAAGTAAGCCCCTTTTTGAGTGGTGAAAGATCATAAAACTAAATTAATGATGTTCGAGAAAACATCGCAAAGATATTCGCAGATCGGCTATGCAGATACAAGCGTAACATGTGAAAATTGCTTATCATAACCGCTTTATTTGTATACTAGTTTATCACTTGTTTACATTCGCGAAATACCACGGTATGGAACATATTTCAATTTGAAGATTTTAGTCTCGCGAGCAGCAATTTTGAAATTGAGAGGACCTAGTAGGAAGTTACGAATGCCCAGAGCGTCCTTACTTTGTAAATGATGTTGTTACGAGACATTGTCAACATATTGACCATGAACCAGAGAGCCACTTACGCCAATCATCGTTTGTGCACGTATTTCGTCACTGAACTGGTAGATCTGCGTCTGTGCTGACGGCAGCCGGCTTTAGGCGTTAAGCAATGCAGCATTGTAATGCATCAATGGTAACGGGACCAAGAAAGTTTGCAGTGATATGAAGCAAAGAAGTAATTGCTATCGTCCGAAATCAATCTAAAGCAATGATTCGAATGCGCGAATCAACGAAAACTAACATATTCATTCTAGACAAATGGCTTCCAATCACCGCCTACTCTGTAATGATAAGCCTTACGGTTATCATACAATTGTTTAACATTGTGTTAATATCGGCCACTACGGGATAGATGGCGGAATATGTATCGCGTGTGCGAAAGTCTATGTTCGCCTTGAAGCATAACGGAAAAATTGTTGGTCACCGATTCTCGGGGATACAGTTCCCGGTCCCAGTTCACAATAGAAGAGGGACCTGTCTCTCTTTGTCAAGACAAAGGGACTGAGGATGAATGTCTCACAAGCCGTGTAGTCAGCGTCTCCAACCCTTTTAGCGTTTCCAGCTGTAAAATGTACGCTCGGCTTAACATGACAATCTGTGTACATTTGTGGCAGACACCAAGCAGCAGTATTTACGAACAGCAATGAGTTTCGACGGAATAACACGAAGTCATCGCACCATCACGATAAAGGTGCCCTGGCAATGCCGTAAGCGTCTGGGAGAGAGAAAATGTTTCATACAATAAGCAATTTGTTAAGAATTTGGATGTAAAATTCTGTCCACATATAGAGGGTATCCAGATGGCGATTGGACGACAGAAGAGAAGACTGGAATTGGAATTATCGACACCGGAGTTGTGGCGGCAGAAATCGAGGACTTCAATCTCGAGCGGTGTCTTGGACGGTCGAGTTACCATGCTGGCAGCTAACGGTAATAAGCGACCAGACTTTGAGTTTAAAGAGTGTATATCAGAATTACTTTCACTTTAAACTCTAAACAAATGGGTTTTCTTCACACGGTGCTGTGTGGGTGAGGACAATTGATGAGGCAACGATTTCGAGGCCTGCACACTTTAACGACGAGTGTTTGAACATGAGAATTTCTCTCGAAGACCGAACCCACATAACGCCCTGAGTAGATAGCTCCACCCGATAAGAGTTTCACTACAGGAAAATGAATAACAAGCTGAGCAAAATTAGTCGTGTGTATATGTTATGCTTGACACATAATTTCATTGATTATACATCAGATTAAACTGAGGACTTTAATGGTGGTCATTAGGCCCACATACTATTGCGTGTCCCTTTTGCAACGACTTCACGTTTTAGTTATATGGTATCTTTTTATAAAGTAGACTGGATATAAAGTCTACTGTATTGTAAAGTTCGTTTTAAAAATATGATGTTTTAATGTTATCAGGTACAATCAATTTCCTAGTATTTTTGTAGGATGGGGTGGTGTTTTTATTGCGAATTTTTAAATTGTTTATTTCATTTTAAAAGTAAATACAACTTCCGTCCGTTTGGTTATTTTAATGTTAAAATAAACTGTCGATTTATGACACATTTCGTTTCAAAAATGTTTATAAATTCATTTCGTACCTTTTCCGAAATTACTCAATAATCAATAAAATATTCATATAAATAATAAACCCAAGACGTCAGTTATAATAGGCAGATTTATTTCCAAGACGCCTGGTTTCAGACGGAACTGACAAAGACAGGAAGCTCTATGGAGCATTTTTACTCTCTTATTGCCAATAATCCATAAATAAGCTACAGGAGAATTGTTTGGTAACTCATTGGCTGAGCACCTGGTTTCAAAAGCAAACAAGTCGCGGTTCGATTCTCGGTATTGGCTGGAATTTGTACAGGCAGGTATTCAAATGTTAATCTATGGCAAAGCTTGCTTTGTTCATGGAAACTACACTGGTGTTGATTCTTGGCTGTCCGGGTGGGGCCGCGTCATGTTTCTTGAAACCGACGTTTCGACCCTCATTCTGGGGGTCTTCTTCCAGGGCAGAACTGCAACGCCCCGGTTCTTCTTTCAGGGCAGAACTGCAAGACCCCAGAATGAGGGTCGAAACGTCGGTTTCAAGAAACATGACTCGGCGCCACCCGGACAGCCAAGAATCAACTGACTCTGGCCGCGAAAGCCTAAAATTACACTGGTGTTTTTTCAAGGTTCGGATTTCGCGTTAAAGTATTGGTAGGAGGAAGAGAATTGGCTGTGCAACGTCTAGCATAGTATGCATCCTTAGGGATGATCCAACAAATTTCGGGTTGTACAGTGAGTTAGGTTATAGGATCGCAGATAAGATACTTGAAGAGACAAACAGTGTTTGATACCCTGATCTATTCAGCAATTATTCCTTGATCCTGAGATTTTAACAAACGTTGAAGAGCAAAATCCTCCGGATTAGAAGTATTGCATATTCACCCCAACAGCAAGTCGCAGTATCAATGAAACAAACGTAAAAAGTGCTGAGCTTGATGTAGATTTCAAGAACCGTTCTATGTTCTGTCACAAATTGAGGTGCGTGTATTTCAAGCAATGGAAAAAAGTTCTTAGTTCTTTCGAAGATTGTCTGCATTATTTTATATTGTAATTAAAAAATAAATTTACATAACGTTGTTGTAATCTTCGGCCAATTCCTACCTCCCGCCCAACTCCCACGCAATTACGAACACCGAGGCATTTAAAAAATGTCTTTTGTTCGATACGCAGTTAGCGGGTTCGACCCATCTAACTAGTGTCTTAGAAGAAGTTGTGCACGCTGCCTTATCGCCAGACCGTATATCAAAGGCCTGGTCGAAAATCCAATCGTCTCCGCAGAGCGAATGGACTGATAGCATGCGACTCTATGGATGGTAGTTCGTCAGTCAGTCAGATTGAGACCTTAATCTTGGAGGTTCCCTTGGTAACTTCCGCCAGAATAGACGCGTACCAGGTTTCAAATAAATTGACTTATAATCAGGCGTAGAAAGAGTAATCATTAAACACTGCTTACTTTTTACGAAATTAACTAACACTGGTTCAAATTAGATTTATACAAGTCTCGGTGTTAACACTGAAAGTCTAAAGTCATGAATACTTGAAAAGTCGTTGGGAAAGGAATGTAAATGAGTGATGATGAATAATTCTCGCGCCGAAAACAGTTTCAGGCATAGCGCAATCAACCCCCACTGCGAGTAGATCGGTAAGAGTGGTCGATATAATTTTGGTGTAGGCTTCTGTAAACACACGGTATCCTGCGACTTCTTTTCGGACAAAACAGATAAGCGGTGTCATTACGTACTAAACACCGTGGAGGCATTTAGGGGCAATTTTCCGCTTTGTCAAAGAGCGAAAGAAGATTGCCAGGAAACGGTTACGTAACGTCGCAACCGGCGCCTCTGAAGCACTTACCATACAACTTCTCGTATCCATAATACAAAAAACAAAAAACATTCAAACTAAAAACCCGGGGAAAAATAGTTATTGTGAAAATCCAAAGTCCTGCTTGGAATATTTATGATAAACTTGTTTCCTTTCGCGAAATTTCTTCGAGTGATATCAGAACATTTCAAGATTTTTTTTAGTATATGTAGAAAATCTGTAACAGATATTATAAAGGAGCTGGAATGGGATTCATTGTAAGACAGGAGGATGAGGAGGGTCATGGGAGTGTACAGGGCGTATACTGGCGATGAGGCATGGAAAGATATTGCAGTAGGTATGAAAAGTAGTTCATGGAAGGGAAAAGATGACCATGAACACAAGCTGGCACCCGATTTCAGGCACAAGGGTGTGGGAAGATTTTCTTTTTTAGGTAAGGGTGTCAGGGATTGGAATGAGTTACCAAGGGGAATTATGAATAGCATACCGAAAACGATAAAAGAATTTAAAGTTAAAATTTGTAGAGGGCAAATGTAGGTGGGTGCAGGATAGGGGGAAGTTGGGTGTGTAGGGAAATTGCCACCGGAGCCTGTGCTCCATTGCAATTAAATTAAATTAAAATTAAAATCACGACTTAAATTTACCTGAAAAGAATGATATTGGAATTAAAACCTTTTTATGGTACCGGGTAGTTTATTGCCGACTATAATATGGTAAAATCTTTACTATTCGGTTCAAAAGAATCTGGTAGTTTGTTTAGCTTTTTTTTTAATCGGGAAGGAAAGTTTAAAGAATACTCGTCATTAAATCATCATGTTTGGAAATCATGTCTATAAAATTTTCTCTATTTCGAATCATTAGGTCTAAACCTTCCGTGTATCAACCAAAGTTACCAACGAAAAAATTTCCCCTGCCTTTACTCTTTCCAAATGTCAATTTCGTTATTATTCTTGCAGGTAAAAATAACAATGCATCTCTTTACTTTTAGATTTTTAAAATCTGTACCGCCAATAACTGAAAAACTTCGTATTTTCAATCATGTTTCATAAGACTGTAATTTTCAGCCAAGTCATTCACTGCAAATCAATGCGCCTACCACAGTCCTCGTTCGCTTTACAAAGTGATACTTTAGCGAAGAATACTTTTTTATATTATGAAGCATAACGTTAACAGGTTTTACTGAGCAGCACTTGTTTATAGCAGGCAGGCAGGAATGTGGCTTTGGAATGAGTTGCGGATCGCTGAACCCAGATCAAATTCTTTCTTTCTCGCAAGAGGTCGAGTTGGACCGACACACGCGCTGACGTCAACAAGGAGCGGCGGTCCGTTAGACCGACAGGCGTTGCCAAGGCAAACACATTCCCAAGCATCCCAGCAACTCGGGGAATCATGCCGGATAAATAACAAGAACGCGGTCAAATTTCACAACCATGTGCGACACTGTAGAGGAAGCAATGTAACAAATTTACTTCGAAACTTCACAAGACCTTCCTGATTTTTGGGTGCAGTTTCGACTATTTTCGATACGACTTTATCATCTGGTCTGAATGCAACAGACTTCTTGCATCATAATCGGGTGTCAGGAACCAAATTTAATCAAAATCGTACTTAGCCACTTAAAAACTGGAGATTAGTATTTATGTCAAGAGCTCTTTTTTTAAAAAAAGGTCATTTGGACATATCAACCTTACATCCATATGCAGGTATGTTTCTTCAAATGTGTAAATACCACATCACCATTATGGCTTAATCTACAATATGGACAACACAGGATAAATACAACATTTACAAGGGGAGGACGCCAACTATAAAATTCAGATTAGATTCATACCGTATGTACTAAAAGCTCATGGCCAGAGGTGTAATACGGCAAAGCAGTAACGTGCGCTTCTTCGCCGTAGTCGAGAAAACCGACATTGAAATATTCTGTTGCGTTCAAATGCTTTCTATGTCAGGAAACTGTCAGGAGCTCATGGCGCAACGAGTATGTTCTCTAAATCACAGGCCTGTTGTCGCCGGAACGAATCTCGCTACTGGCAGTTTTTTAAACTTTTTTTCATTTATGGTTAGATGTTTCGGGACGATAAAAATTTACCAAGGTGCACTATCAAGGTCATTCCTCCAAAGTGCACTCATCTCGTCCAGCCTTGTCACGTGTATTTTAAATTTATATGATAAAGCGCTGATAGTGCCATTTAATGAAAACATTTTACACATTAAGAATGGTCAACAAAAGTGAAGTCACTGAAGCATTTTATAAAAGCTAGATAGGTTTACTGAATGGAATCCAGCCAAATTATTTAAGGATTGGATTGTTCACGACAGCGAAAGTGTGCTCCAGCAACTGTTCCTGCAGTATGTGACCACAGTAAACTCCATTATAACGGATGTTTGGTAAAATCAGTCAGTATATTTTCGCAAGTCACCGTAACTTGTGCACTGGGAGCCCTCCAATCTGCATATATACGCAAATAGAACCGTTAATTTCCTTCTTTTTTTTGTATAGAGAATAACTAGACACCTGCTTTAGATGTAAGTTATGTATATTTCCTATGATTATGTACTGGAATTCCAAAATTTCAGAACGCGCTGTAATTAATCACAAGGTACTAACGTAAATTCTTAGGTCAGTGTGTCACCAAAAAACTATGTTTATGCGCGAATTTTATAAAGAAAAAATTAATTACATCATGAGACAACTACCTCAATTCTTAGAAACTATTAAAAGTTCTGCCACCGCGAGAAAAGGCACTAATGACCTTACCAAATATGGATTTCATATGAATTCTTGCACACTATAAAAACTTTCAAAATTAAGCTTGTAACATTTAAGTCAATAAAAAGGTACTGTACATAATTACTATGATAATGAATTCTATTTTTAAGAAAGTACACTGAATAGCGGTATTTACTTATTTGTCATGTGCAGTCCTACGTCGACGTAGATGAATTCACCCTAACTCCACTCTTGGTTTCTCGAATG
The DNA here is from genome assembly GCA_031002005.1 of Vandiemenella viatica. Classification (NCBI taxonomy): domain Eukaryota; kingdom Metazoa; phylum Arthropoda; class Insecta; order Orthoptera; family Morabidae; genus Vandiemenella; species Vandiemenella viatica. Next base: position 140,849,455 of record JARYHS010008074.1, read on the forward strand.
ATCCCACTGCAAACTAATGTTCCCCTCCTCAGTTTCATCACAATCCCCAAGCTGTACAATCTTTTCTTATTCAGCATTTATTTTTTATGGCCTCTAACATAAGGTTGACTAATATTATTAATCACTTTAGTTGACGTTATGACACAAAAAACGCTGAATCAAAAAAGATAGCAAAGCTTGGGGATTGCCATTTTTCCCTCCTCCATGTTATCACGAAGAGACAGTGATGGTAAGCAAAGAGAAACAGAGGAGGACAATCTCAAGGTCAACTGTAAGATTGATAGATCAGTTAATAAATATGAATTGTTTTTTCCCCTTTCTCGTTGACATCGAGGTTGAGGCGGGAAATGACTGGGGACAAGGACGGGAAGGAATTCGCCATGGTCATTTAAAGGAACCATCCCGGCATTTGGTTAGAGTGAGTTGAGGAACGCATGGAAAACCTAAATCTGGATGGCCGGACGGAGATGCGAACCCGCGTTCTCCCAAATGCGAGGCCAGAGCGTTACTGCTCACTCACCACACTTGGTAAATGTGAGCACAATCGTAGATCAAGTGTAGAGAAATCGACCCACTTGAAAGAAGATGATAATCAAAAGACGCAAGTTAAAAAGTACTACAAACACTATCAGTACAATATAATGACTATCTCGAAACAGATTATAGTCGAGTTTTAGCGTTTCTTCATGGGTATTAACATCATGGTAGCATACTCTGTTGTCTAAATACGTTTTAAAAGAGGGATAAGAGAGAAAGACGTCTTGAATCTTATTTCATTAACAAAGGATACGAAAATAATCAACATTTCCATTTCATTCTAGGCTGTCTTAAAACCTACTGTACTTATTGGACATGATTTTTGATTTTGTCTTTTAGAGTTGGCACATCCTGAAGAAGGCGCAATTTTTGTTGGGTTTTGAAGGAGGTTACTCGTGATCCAATTCATTAAGTTCAACCGACATTAATGAGGACTTTCTGGGCGAAATATAAGGAGGTAAGGCTAGAGAAATGATTATAATCTAGCAGGTCATATATGGCGATTTGCGATTCTACAAATGGGAAATGAAGCGTGTCTGCACATGTGTGCAAAATACCCCCCCCCCCCCCCCCCCAGCGACAGACGTGATGGAAGCTTCGATTTTCGGGACGAAAGCAAAACAAGGACAATAAGAGTCCGTAATAACACCTGGAAAGTCAGAATACAGTATTAGGATACTGGGAAACTAGAAACAAGACTTAGAAAAATTCCCCAATTTATAGCTCCAGCTACAAGAATTGCGATAACTCACAATAGATGAAGATTTTTACTTTAGTTTTATTTTTACTTCATGAAGGTTAGCGTGAAAAGAATAAATGAAACTAACGTGTAGTTATGACTAATTTCGAATAGCAATTGCAGCAGGACCTTACGTTAAAAATAAAGGTTCTAGTTTCTATTGATTACAATTAGTCGAGAGATGTTTTTTTTAACGCCACGAAAGTACATCGATAACCAGGATGGACCTGTAATGATGCAGTGGATAGCCGTACTCCCACAGTCCCAAGCTTATTTTTCCCAGAGTTAATGGTCAACGCGGTGTTAAATTCCAACCAGATAACACGGTAGGAAACTGCCTCTGTATTGCACAGCCAAGAAAACTAGTTAATCCGTAAGGTTAATGGGACTTTTAGACCTCATTCATTTGAAACGACGTTTACAGTCTACACTTTACCAACTATTGTATGAAGGGCGCTCATATCTGAATGATACTTTTTTTCATTCAAAAAGTAACACAAACAAAGATTTTAAATACTGATATTTTGGAATATACTGTTCTTGTTTTCAGTACATTGGCGCCATATTCCTGGCATTTTACCTATTAATCCTACAAGGCATTTCTTTTGTTTTCATTGTTTCCTGATACAGTGCGACACCTACAGACAAGTATCGGGAATATTTCAGTCTTAATCCATGTGTAGACAGACGCTTTCGTTCGATGTTTCACGTTTGTACACCAAACTTCTCAAGTCTGTCAAAAGTTTCTTATCTTTTGCCGTCGTCGTTTGAATGAAATTTATTAACGATGCATTGTTATACTCTTGGATGCACTGAAAATCAAGTACTAATAACATTATGCGCTGTGTGATGAAATACTGGTAGTACTACTAACAAAATATTTGTTTCATTTATTAGGCACTAAACAAATTATAAGCTAACGTCTCTAACAGACACCGACTAGGGCTTCATTTACCTTGAAAAATATACAAATAAAGAAATCAGTAAGGTCTGCTTGGATAAATTATTATTCAAAACCTCACTGATCTTGCAACCCGTAACGTTAACTTGAAAAACAAGAAGTCAAAAAGGATTAAAGAAAACTCAAAATGTATTTTCCCCCATTGTTCATAAACTGGAGAAAATTATACGATTAACGAAATGATTTGGGAAATAATGAACGTAGTCCCTATTTTGAATCATGTCCTAAGACTTAGTTTACAAACTTCCCTTTAGTCCTTTTCACGCCAATACGAAGAACATTTTTGAGGTGACTACATTTAACTGAAGTATTGTAATGAATTACCTTAGCAGTCAAGATTTTTCCAGATGTATCTCAAGAGCATCCTGTAAGGAAGATGCCGACTTTACCCTTTCATGGCTTCTCAAGATTGTGTCCATATTTCATGAATATTTTCGAAGATATACAAAGAGTTTTTCGATCGCCTTAATATTTGACGGACTCATATCCTAAGCAACGAATAGTATGTAAGATCTGTGAGATTCTTCGTGGACATGTAATTGGTAGATTAAGATTTATTCAGCTTCCGAAGTGATGCAAAATTCAGTTCGACGGATTATGAATGCCCCTATTGCACCGAAAGTGTTAAGAGAAACAAAGTTGAGAAAGGGTAAGTGTTGAGTTTTACCCTCGCCTCCTGGGCTGCCTCAGAGGCTGATCAGTGTGGTTAGTGGTTGTTGTTAGTTGCGATCCTTACCGTAGTCTCCGTGCAGCGCGCAGATGTGTGGGTGGGCGGGGCACATTTCCTGCGGCTGCTGGTAGAAGTCCGCCGGGTAGTAATCGTATGGAGAGCAATACATGTCATTATGGTTTTCCACCGGCTGGCCCGCGACCATAGCCTTCAACATGGGAGGTGGCTGCGGCGGCGGCGGTGGCTGCTGCTGCTGCGGCGGCTGCTGCTGCTGCGGCGTGTCCGTCACGTGATAACGCTACTGAACATAGTCAGTTCCCTCCGTCACTGGATCTACAAGCAACGATAACAAACCACATCAGCCGGGCGCAACCGCCGCTGCGGCGGGTGCAACCTCGCAGGAGTAGGGGGAGGGGGGGAAGGGACAGCGTACTCGAGATAACAATCTAATGGAAACAGATCGACTAATCACTGTCTCAAACAACGCTGGAGTAGCCCTGATACAAGATGACGATGCCATGTGTAGAGCTGCAAATTCTCAGGGTAAGTAAGAATTTACTGTCACGAACATATTTGGTACATATTTCCAGGCTGCTGAAAATGACAAACACAAAAAGAGAAGGAAAGCATTGCGATGGATGGCAGGCGTCAGTACGTGATACTTGAGAAACTGGAGAGAGGAAGTTGTTATTGCCTTAGGTGTGTGCACAAGGTGAAGTGAACCGGCAGGGTTTTGGAGGACCGATGTTACCTTCTCGTATTCCAGTTACCCTTAATATTGAAGAAAATAGAAAGTCGATTCTTGTCCAATTAGTTTCACCTGTTTTGCTCACAACTTAGAAGCTATTTAGTTTAAACAGATAATACCGTTGATATTAGAGATATGTGGACATCTGGCCCAGTACTGTGCTAAGCGAGTATTAGTGAGCACTGTAACCAATAGTTCGTCGGAGACTATGCGTTTCATATCTACCCTACCATTCCTTGTCTAGACTACACTACAGAACAAAGCACTTTTTAACACGTATTTATGGAGTCTTGGCTTTTGTTCAATTTGTCGTTTCAGACTATTATAAGCGAAAACACTATTTTTCCGATCATCTGCTAGCAACTTGTTTGTTCACATTCTTTACAGTGGATAAGCACTTAATATGCCTCGTCCGTCCATTAGTCGGTCTGTAAGTTCTTGCTTTTTCGCGATTAAAGTCACGTTAAGTAACATTTCAACAGCGCTACCAATGCGCATTGCTGCTTTCAAGTTACTCTGGGTGATAACAATGTATAATATGATTGTAAACATGAAGCATCGGAATGCGTCAATAGAAAACGCCACAAAGTTGACGAAGAAGGGAAAAATGTTCCACAATCTTTCATTGGACCAACTTCTAGCCTAACTTCGGTGAAGCGCCATCTTCTCGGTATAGCAGCTATCTTTTTCTGTTTAACTCGGTTGTCCTGAGGAAAAATCGAATCTACCTCATTCACTTCAGTCAGTAGAGGAGACCTTTCAGAAATGTCAGCAAAACACATTCGTCACGACACTTACAAGCAGAGGTAACCGGCTGTCAAGGTCACTTTCTCAATGAAACTACAACACAAAGCAACCGTTGGCACTAAAGTGGTGATCTTGTTATTATGATTCAGTGTTCTTAAACAGACAACATACATTAACGAGGTTGCACAAGGCACTGTCCTTAACGTATAGCCTTGTCATCATCCAAAACATATCAAATGTCCAAACGTCGGGATTATTTCAGTAGTTTTCGGAATTTCCGAAAATTACGTAATGGTTCGCGCAAGCAGGCGATCTGACATTTAACCACTTTCAGTTCCTTCGTAACGACCAAAAATAAAGTGCAGCTGTAAAGATCACAAGTCCAGGACGCTAAAGATTTTGAACACTAAAAGAGTCGGAAAGAAGATAGAGGTACAGTAAAAAATGATTATACTAAACATGCCTATCCCTGAAGATGATCTCGGGATTAAAAGCCCATGATAGAAATTTTATTAGTAATATAACGGTAGTTAAAGCACGAAAGGCGCGAGTACAGTTTTTGATGATCGATATGTAGCAAGCACTGCGAGACTTGAAATTCTTTAACATTTTACACCCAGATTTCAATGATTCCGCTACTACATTGACAAACTACAATGTTCAGTGTCTACACTTGGAATTTTGTCTTTTTACTGAAGACGACACGTTCCAAATCTCATACTGCCAAGGTAAAATATGTTTGTGTTTTAAAACTTTACAGACATTTATAGTAACTAACAAATGATGATTTAGATAATTCTCAAGCAGTAAATATTTTTTTCCTATAAACATCATCCACGAGTCAAAAATAACACAAAGGAACAGGAATTATCTAATTTTTTAAATTGTTACAACGAGAACTTAAATCTTACTTTTGTAATTTTTGAAAAGTTTCGTTCAACGAAGGTTGCGAAAAGATTTTTAGACATATTAAAGGTAGCGGCAGCAAAAATGCCATTCACTGAAGACAAATTTATCAAAAGATATAGAGAAAACAATTTTTTTTTTTTTAGTGAACAAGTGTCAAATTGTCGGTTTCATGAAAGAATGAGAGAATTGTCCTCTTAGAAGAAGGAACGCGTTGTTTCCTCGAAGGGACCGTATTTATTTTCCTCTGAATCGATTTCGAAATAAAAAATAAAAAGATATCTTGTGCGAGGATCTGGTAGAACTAAACGTTTATACCCTTGATACTGCATTCAGGACTATAAGTTGAGGGCATGGACATTATCAGGTCAGGAGAAACAAAAATTCTAGCATGCAAAGTGACTTGAGTGAAAATAACGCGATGGCAAGTTGAATGGTTACCGCTCCTACTGTTGGCAGGTGCTGGGTCAATTCTTTCCTCGTACTGCTGGCGGTACAATACATGGCGAGGTGTTTTTTTCCACAGTTGGTAAATATAACGTGGACTGCGTTATCTCCACTCTGTCCTAAATAAGGGGCAGCCACTGCCGCGTACGGCAAACCAGGAAATATACTTTAGAGCGGACTGCTCTATTTGCCACTTCTAAAGCGCCTCCTTCGCACCACGGTCACAGATAGAAATAGTCTGAGGTACGTTGCGGACTTTGAAAGGCGAGCCTTAGTCGCAAGGGACTATGAGAGGCCTAGGCATGACTGCACAGGAATACCCAATACCCATGTGGTCATTATAACCACATGAAAACTGCCCACGACAATCAAATCAATCACAACACTGACTGATGTTAACTCCTTTCAATGTTGATCATGGACCAAGATCCAAAAAACAATTTGCAAGTATTTTAACTTCATTTTATTATCATTTTTTTAAAAAAGATTTGTCGTTGACAAGGTCTGCGTTATTCACGTTGTAATCAAGAGACCTCAGCAGAACACCACACATTCCAGCAGGGAGTTAATATTGCTCTATTGGGTAGGAATTCTGCTTTTGTTTAAAACATGTCAGCAGTTACTAAGTATGAAAAAATCGAAAATAAAGTATTTTGAAACAAATTTCAACATCAAATTCTAAACCACCGGGATCCAACCGTTATGGAACTAATATGTCAAATAAATTTTTTCATAAAGGAATGGAATGGCTTTCCCGGTGTATCAACTGTATAAAAACTGCTCGTGGCTCCCACCGCGGGAGCGCTTCAATCAGATGCACGTTTCGGGCCAGAAGATGGAGCTGAGTAGGGCCGGCGCTAGAAATTTTGGGGCCCGGGGTAAAATGGGACGACTTATATTTTTTTTTAGTTCTACAAACTAGACGGGCGACCATATGGGCGTATTCTTTGCTTCGAGGCCTGTGGGAACCCCTGGCAAGGTCGGTGGATCGGGGTTTCCCCCGTTAGCCGCGGGGCCGGGGTACATTTGACCCGCTTACCCCCCCACCCCGCCCCCCTAACGACCGGCCCTGAATCTGAGAACGGCCCCAAACGTTTGATGGGAGGTCCGAGAATTTTTAATACAGAATTTTCATCTTATGAGTTTGGTAATAAACCAAAATTACAACTTGTCACGATAATGCATCTTTCCCCGAAGCAATGAACTGTTATTAAATCAGAGCCCCTTGTTTCAGTAGTACAGAAGTTAAATACCTTTCTGTGTGCATCACTATGATCAAGAATAATTGAAGTAAATCTAATACCAGAATGTTGGTTGGTTTCTTTGCTCTCAGACTACAGTTTAACGTGGAATTTACTACACCACGAGCCCAACGTACTTACCGCCTTTGGGTGTGCGTGAAGTGCCTGTGAACATAACTACCCGATCGCGAATGGAATGGGAGTGAAAGAATGTTCATGCATTTTTTTTAAACTTGTTAAATGTTCGTTCAGAAAATTTTTAATTTTTTTATACCAAATATGATATACGTCAATTGTCTGTCTGAATTTTTGATAAATGTCGTAAGTTTGGAAATGGTTACTAAACATTAAGTTTTGAATTTTGGGCTAAAAATAAATAGAAAATGTGTTTAGAACTGTTAAAAGGAAAAAAAACCTATTCGGACAGAAATTCCTATTCATGTTTTCAGCATCTAAGTGAAAATCTTAGATCAAATCTACACGACACAGCAGCTTCAGCACATTGATTTTGCACAGTTCACTACGCCAAAGTTTCCAAGTTACACTGAGAAAAGCAGAAGTGAAACGCTCTCCCCTTCCTGCAATTCACGTTTTGAGAAGGCGGGCGCCAACGCCCTCATACGAGCCAATTACCGCCCCAGTACGCAATTAGCATGCGGCACTGTTTCATGCAGCAGGTGATTAGAAAGCCAACACTCAGAGGTCTCCCACCGGACCACTTGCTTTAAGGATAATAATCTAAAGGCGGCCGCTTCGCTCTAACAAAAAAGCACAAGGCGACCATCACTCGGAACAAATTGAAACGAACAAGACCGCGTAGAACTTTTCTGCTGGAGAAACTACACTTGTTGCCAGCAAATTCAGGTCAAATCCACGAAAAGATTTAAGAAAAAGAAATTGTGCTTAGTTTGATGACGACATAGGACAATGTGCGGGGCCTCCTTGCGTTGTTTTGAACCACAAAATGAATGATAAAAAAAAACAGTAATCTAAAATGATCAAGCGTGGTGGGTGAACGGTAACGCGCCTGGCCTCGCATTATGGAGGACGCAGGTTCCAATCAAACGGTCATCGAGATTTCAGTTTTCCATGGTTCCCCGAATCACTCCAGGGCGAATGCCGGAATAGTTCCTTCAATCCGGTAATTTTTTACCGCCCGTAATGACCTCGACCGTCGACGAGACGTAAAACCAAAAGCTAAAAATAAAAAAGTAAGCGATTTTCCTCAGCAGTTTGTGTCGGAGTGTTATGGTGCACCTATGTTCCTGTAAGTTGTTATTATTTTTGAGAGATTTTCGGAAAGAGATCATTTAGAATTTTGAAGCGAATGGTGAAAATCAACGTCACGAATGCAAGATGACTAATTCCTTCAGATTTACACGATCAGAAGGAAACGGGTGCAGACTGCTCTCCCAGCTAATGGAAATCTTTTATAATTTTGACGACAAGTAGTAACTAAGGAAAGAGAATAAAATAATAAATTCACACCACAGACGCACATAGGTGAAGTGAGCAAAACTACAGAAAGTTTACAAGAGTAGGAGAGAAAGGAGAAACATTCTCAGTCGGGCACATGGACAAAACGTTTGTATTAATTAGTGAGGGGTGACTGTGTATAAAAATAAAGGTGTGGTGGGTTTCCCGGGAGAACTTATTCTAGTGGTGAGAGCGGATATGCTGACATCTGTCTGTGAACGCGTGTAAATTGTATTCTGTAGCGGCAAGTGTATTTTTGTTTGTGAAATGTGTGGTTTATGTGGAGAAGAGTGGAAACCCGCCTCAGCATTCGACTTAGGTGACTGCAATCAGGACGGCCAATACGCCGGGCCTGAGATTAGAACCTAGTTCCGTTCTAACTCCCCGGTCCCCTGATACATACCCCATCAGTAAAGCAGCTAACGGAGATGGCCTAAAGATTAACAAGTTTTTTTCCTTATCGGAATTATTTTTAGCGTTTGATCTTTCTCAATATTTGGTTACAGCACTCTACATTTCATTGGTAACTTGTTCAAAGGAAAATCTAGAGGAATTGATGGTATTGTAATGTGTAGAGGAACTTGGCTTTCGTGAAAGATGTCGAACAGTCGTTACGAGAAGTTGGATCACAAGGCATGGGCTGGCACTGGTTTGTAGAGCACCGCACAACAGGGTGTAATTAATCTGACGCACTATCTTAATGAGCACAGGGCCGCAAAGTAGGTCGAAATCCGTGGACAAGGGCCAAGCGTGTCGCAATGGTTACCCTGCTCTGTCCGCCGTACGATGGGCCGCGACGACGAAAGTGTTAACGCGGATTTAATCGCGCCATTACCGCTTCTGTTAACAACTCGTCCTGCTTTTAGAGTTAAATCGTCATCCCGCGTAATGACCCACAAAACGCTGTGGCAAACGCAGTTTTTGTCTCGGAGGCGTAAGGTAAAATCCTCTCAGTTCACAAGATCCCTATAGTATTCAGCTCATATAACGATACACTAAGCTGCACCTAGAAAAACGACTATTTGATTGATACAGCACATAAGACAAAGAGGATGTTGCGAATTAGCAGGTAAATCTCTCTTTGACTACAGCAGCGTTGTGGGAGTTTAAACTTTTAAGCAAGTCTACTTTTTTGTGAATCAATCATCGAAATAACTAAAATGGAATAATTATTTAACGAATTGTGTTCACTCAATCTTTATTTCTCTGCAAAGCTTACAAAACTCAAATTCAAATAAAATATTAATAGCATTTACTTCTGACGAAAGTTGACTTCTCATTTCTATAGTTTATAAGTATAATTCGAATGTACATTACACTCTGTGGCATTTGTGTGTATTGCATTAACGAAATTAAGTACTCTGCACTCATCCAAACTTATTGGCCTGATTAAGTACAGAAATGTTTAAGAAAGTACCTGACAAGAGAGGACTAAAAATAAAAATATATTAGACTTACATACACAAGATAAACGTATTCCTGATTAAAAGGAGAGTAAAAGAACTTGCGTAGCTACACCAAGGTCAGAATAACCATCACGTATCTCTCAGCTGCACTGATGATTACTTTGAAAACTAATTAGTATGTACATAAACGCTAAGTTCATTAGAACACATACACTGTTTTAAAGTACTTGGGTAAGTTTTGTATAGGTAGCTATATAATTTATCGAGATATCCTGTATGTTAACCCTTGACAAGAATTATGTTTAGTTCTGCTGAAATCCATTTGATCTGTAAACAGACTGACAATACCAAAATGTACAATTTTAGTCTCTATCTCATCGAGGGTTGTAAATTTTCGGGATAAAAAGTACACTGTATGTTAACCGATACATATGTAACCATTATTTGAAAGTATTTCAACGATACTATACAGACAGACAAAAATTCTTAAATTTACAGCGTTTATCCACGTGTGATATGGAAATTAATTTACTAAGCTGGGTAAAAAGTATTTTGTATGTTAACTGATGACATAAGCTATGCTGTGTGCAGTGTTGTTGAAATTCTCCCATTAGTTTTTGGAGAAACGTGTACTCATAAACAAAAATTTCAACATTTACATTCTGTGCCTCTGTATCATAAGAAAGTATGTAACTAAACTGGATAAAATTTAAACTATATGTAAAGCTAATGTCATAAGCTATCACTATTTGCAGGTTAGTTAAAATCCGGTCTTTGCGTGATTCGCGGACATTTAGACAAAAAATTTTAAAAAATACGATTTTTGCACATCTATCATTAGTAGTGTACATTGCAATCTCTCATTTGAATAGACATAACTTTTCTACGGTAATATTATGTGGTATAGATAACAATGTCTGCTTGTATCTGTTGGTATGGATAAAATTATGTAGGAAGAAATTAAGTTTATATACGAAGAGAAAACATGTCTCTTTACATTACATTGAAAAATTATGATATGGAATCCATTTTAATTACGACTGCCGTAACGATTCTGCTTCCAAAAGCCAATAAATAAATTTAAGAAAAGTTGTCAGTGAATGACGTATTCAAAAATATTCGAAGTCTTTTTTCCAGACTTAATCGTCTATAGAATTACTTCATAATTTTAGCTTTTAGGCACAACTTAGGAAAACCCATCACCAGTGTAGTATGCGCAGTTCTCTGTTGGTCCAGTCACAGGGAAACCCCGACACGCCCTCTTGTTTCTTGGAAAACAGTCTGGCTGCCTCCACAAGGGCGTTGTTTGCTTGCTACGATACATCTGCTTGTCGCCCGGCTTGAACAAATAACCATCTTTAGTTTCCCACAACGCCCTCATCGCAAGTGAGCTCGTAACCAGAGCATCTTGTTCTGTTTCTTTACAGCCTTGTGTCGGTACGGGTTAACATTTAAACAATCTCGCGGCGTTGTACTAACACGGCATCCTGAAACACAAACGAAACTTCAACGTGGCTGTTGAAGTTCAATAATAAGTCTGCATTCGGTACCTTTGCGACTGTGATAACTGATGAATGAAAGATGGGTGACTTTCAAGATGTTATTCGTTGCTGAATTATTTTGAACTTTCAATGCATTTCACATCTTTTTATGCTTCGGAATTTCTGATTACTGATTCTGTCACATAGTTTTTTGGGTTATAGTCTTCAGATTCTTCAATTCTGCGCACTGCAATCGCCTACAATCTTTTTGTAATCATACGTTATCTGATTAATGAGATTATGACTACAAAATAATTACTGTGTAGAACATTTTCAGCTGCTTTATATATTTTTTTCAGGCTCTATAAAGGGGTGTATAATTTCATATGGCAAAGTAATGTTGACGAAATGCTCATACTTTTAGGGGACCACTAATCAGCTTGACTTTCGCCACTGGATATGTGAAGGACTGAAATAAAATGACCAACCAATGTATTACATAGCTATTTTTTAAAAGCTTCTATGGTGATCACGGCATGATAAATTAAGCAGAATTAGATCATCCACGCCCCTCCCCCCTCCCTCTCATTTCTCCAGCAGCATGCATGTCACAGAAAATGCCCTGCAGCAACAATAACTTAATTTCAATTGAGATTGAGCACTCACTTTCCGGTGGCAATGTCCACACTTCCCCCCTTCCAATGTCAAATTTTTCACAAACCTCCTACCGCTGCCCTTTACGAATTCCAACTTTAAACCCGTTCAGTGTTTCTTGGTAAACTGTCCATAAATTTGCTGGGTAATTTATTTCAGTCCCCGACGCACTTACAAAAAGATTCCACTCCATTTCTCCTGAATTCAAGTGCCAGCACATGATTATGGCCATCTCTTCCCTTCGTTCTACAACTCCTAATCCAATACTTCTATATCCATCCAAGCTCGCGATTATAAGCCTTGAACAATCTAAACACCATTCAGCAGCCTTCTGTCTTCCAATCGCTGCTAACCCAGGTCCTTTAACATATCAGTTACAGATTGCATTCTGCGATAATTTCCGCAAACAAATCTAGCTGCTCTCTTTTGCACCCCCTCCAACTCCTGAATTTGATACTCATGACGTGGGCCCTAAATCGCTCCACCATATTCAAGCAGTGGTCTGACCAAGGTTTTGTAAGGGGGCGTCCTTTAATGACGTGAGGTGATTTTCCGGAATTCTGGACCCCCCCTTCCCCCTCTGGTGAGACGTCGTGAGATTTGGTCGGATCCCTCCCCCCCCTCTAAAATGACGGGAGATTTTGACGGAGACCCCTCCCCCCCCTAGCAATCGCAACTTTTGGAGCGGATATACGCCCATAAAATAGACTTTCACGTCATTTGTAGACTTCTTTTTGCTCTACAATTCTACAAGAATTTCAGAACCTCACGTGAGATTTCCGTTGACCCCCCTCCCGCTCCCCTATTTCACCTCACGTCATTAATGAATACTTGTTTGATACTTCGATTAGAATTCTGCTGAGAATAGGCCAGCTTATCCATTGCGGGTAAAAACCAGAATGAAGACGGCGGATGAAAAATAACATTTTATGTTCTTGGGGAACTACGCTGACCTCCTGCATATATAAACGTTTATTTTATTTTTATGGCAGTGTGTACAGCTGGGGGTGTATTTGCAATAACAGTACGGAGGTAATGTAGGGGACAGGTGCGGCAGTACCGGACACAGCCTCCTCGCCCCGACTTCCCGTGGAAGCAGCTCAGCCGATAAGCCGACACTTCCGGAGAGCGTGGGAGGAAGCTGCCCGGGGCAAACATCTTCCGCCAGCCACTCTCTCACCCTCACAAATACGCTCCACCAAGTACGGGCTTTTTTCCAATTGCAGTTTTATGACATCAGCAACCACATGATTAAAAATACAGAAAAACGGAATGGAGGTTGAACTGACTTATGAGAGAACTAGTGAAGGAAGATTGCAGAAGAGATTGCGCAATTTAAAACAAAGTAAAGAGACCTCGACGATAACTAAGACAGGTAAATTAAGAGAGAACCGTGTTAGTACGCAAGAACGAAGTAAACTGCACAGTGACGGAAGAGAGAAATAATGGAAGAATAGGATTTTCTCCTCGTTCACCGTCGATATCATCAGAGGCGAGAATGGACTGAGGAGGGAGGGGAAGGGCAAAAAAGGGGAAGGATTCGGCCAAGGCCTTTTGGAGGAACCATCCAGGCAATAACGTTATCGCTCTCCCACCAGATTAAGTTGAATGAGCAGAAGATGCTTCGAAATAACCCACTGTAGATTTCTTGACAGAAAAAGGAGAGTGGGGAAAGGGAATTTCAGAAGCGTTGATGTGTACTGCAGCTAATGACATAGTATCCGTTTCATCCAATTTAACGCATCGCCGGCCTCGGTAGCGTAGGGGCTAGAGTGCTAGCTCAACGCGCGGAAGGCCGCCGATCGAATCCGGCCGCGGGCATGGATGTTAAGTGTTGTATGTCTGTGTGAATGTCCTGTCCGTCCTGTGGCGTCCATACACTGAAAGCAATTAAATCACCTTGAGCTGGCTGTATGGCCTCCGTTGCCAAATGCCATAAAAAATTAATGCATCACTTTCGAGTGTAAAAATAGGGCAATTGTAAGAATTACATCAAAACAGAATCATTAATTTATACGTTAAAGAAACTGAGATAGGTGAAGGGAGTGTTAAGAGTGTATAAGGCGTTTATGAAACTTCGACGGATATTGCATTTTTTTTGTTTACTTATGGCTTTAGGCCTCGTAAACAATTAAAGACGGCGGATATTAGTAGAAGAATGAAGCGTAGTATAATACGTGGAAGGGAAGATATCCATGACCTACAAACTAGCACTTGATTTCAGGCGTAATGGAGAGGGAAAATTCTTTTACAGGTGACGAATAATATCATAGAATAAATTACAATTTACCTGGTACACTGAAAGAAAGAGAGTGGCACTAACAGAACATTTTGAGATCCCAATCAATGTCAGGAAAAAGAAGAAGAGAGATCCCAATCGTCACAAATGCCTTCTGCGGAATACTGTTTAGATGTACACTGGCCTATAAAGCTTTTAACGGTATTCCTTTAGAATCAGTTCCTGGAGGAACATATTGTCAGTTACAGATCTTAATACTATTTGGATTTCATTATTTTTAGGTTGAAGAAGACGTTTCAATCCCATGCCGGGATCTTCTTCACGACTTGTTCATGCTGAATCTGCTGCGAATGGCTTATATTCTCTTCGCGTTTGTTCGTAATTACAAGTATGTAAAAGTGACTAAACCTACATAATATGAAGAATGAGAAAAGTATAAAATCCTACAAATATTAATTTAACAAGTGCAATGAATTCGCTTTTGCTATTTGACAGCTGTGCATTCTAAAATCTGGGTTCTGAAGCCAAAGAAGAAATGCCCAACTTCTGTTTAAGCAGGCAATTTAATGATTATTCCAAACACGAAGTTCGATTAGATTGGATAAATCTCTTTATAATATTCTGACTAATCATCAGTGTAATGTAATAATGAATAAAGATTTGAAGAACAAAACGACAAAATTTTGATCTTGCCTTCTCCGTACACCTGCCTGCTCACAATCCTCTGTTTTGTATCAACTGATACAAATTTCCTAGAATAAAGCATGTATTTAAACAAACATAATTTTAGAAAGTAAAATTAGTCACTTAAAACGACAAAGAGTCTAATTTGAGCATCGCAAAAAGTAGTAGAGAAACTTGGAGGATCTGTGAAAGGTATTCAGCTAGTTACCATACAGCTAGTGAAAGTACTAATGCGAGAGTGCTTTCTCTCAGATGAACCTGTCTCTGCTTGTGATCTCATCTTCATCATGTGTTGTTGCTATGACAGGAATTCGAAAACTTCTGACTGGTCACAACAAGAGTTACGACAGCAAGAAATTGATTCTTGGAAGTCTTTATTTACTCTTCTTCTCGAGTCATTAACGACGATCTAAGCTACGGAGCTGCCATTCGTCTAAGGGCTGTGAAAGTTTTGTAATTAACATATTTGGAAAAATTATAGTTTTTGTGTGCAGAAATCTAACAACAGATAACCCGCTATAAACATATACAGCATGTTTGGCCAGGAGATATTTGAACGCGGGAAGGGTAACTCGTATTTTCCACAAAACGTTCGACCAAAATAACAAATACAGACCCCTAAATAAAATAACTCGGTATCGTACTGAACTGATACATATATGTGGATTAGGGTGACAGTAACATTTACAAATTCTTGCACTAAAAATAAGATGATGACTGTAATGAAGTCTTCGCGGGTGTCTTTTCAACGATAAATCTGAGTTTTATACACGACAAATCTAACGTCTTCGCATGCTCAGCATTGTTTACACTTTATGTCACACAAATTTAATGATTTTTTGATGACCCCCCCCCTGCTTGTCACAGGTGGTCACATTTGTGTGACGCTCCCTTCCCTAGTGAGAAGTCACATATTTTGCAATTTTAAATTTATAAATCATTAAATTAAAACAGCAGTTACAAAGCATTTATAGATTTCTATTTAAAAAATGTTTTCATAAAATCGACAATAAATAAAAAAATTTACAAAATTGATCCAAAAAATAACAAATCAAATGAATGATACAAAATTTAATCATCCTGTATCCATGGACCTTGAATTAGATCTCGATTTGGATAATGTTAGGAACATTTGATGTGTCAACTACATCTTCATCCAACCATGTAGCATAGTCATGGTTTATCAAACGAAGAACTCCTCTGTCATGTCTAATTGCAATTACTTGCAATCTTCGTGATTGGCAAAACTTATTGTTGCCTTTTATGGGGTTGATTGTATTGGTTAGTGGCTTTGTATGATGAAACATATAGACTACAAATGCCACACGATCGTTTAAATAAGTATGTGGAAGTTATGTTTTGTCAATGAATCAAATGCGGTATTGGCCTGTCAAACGCGGCCAGAGTGCGAGCGTGAACTCGCGCGGGCCCCACATGCCAAAAAGTGTTACAAATCATACATGTGACGTCACGAAGCTTATAGCTCGTTCCTCCCCCTTGTCACACGATGTCACACTTTGTTGGCCCCCTCCCTCCCCCTTAAGATGCGATGTAATTTATGGATGGCCCATAATGTCTAATGTGCAGTGATAAAAGTAACCGATTAAATTAAATGTAGCAATCTAGAGACTTAGAGCGCAAACATTCCATCACTATCTTGTGTGTTAGTCTGTTCACTGACGGTACTTTAAGGACGGTATAGAGGAGCCCATCCCAGCCTTTGGTTAGACCATAGTTTCTCACCTTTTTTTCAATCAGAGGACTTGTAAAATGTCAAAAATAATTCTATGAACCACCAATTTAGAAGGACCTAATTTTTCACCTTTGTTTATATTTAATATGCGAGTGCAGGCTTTCCCGGCGAATAAATGACAGCAAATGTTCTCGGGTTTGCAGCCGGATTTTATTAAAAAGCGACAAGCTTTCGGCTACTAGCTCAGCAGCCATCATCAGGTCAATCATGTACCGGCGATCTTGCCGTTACGAATATGCCTGGTATTCGTAATGGCAAGGTCGATGACCTGATGATGGCTGCTGAACAGTTGCCGAAAGCTTGTCGCTTGTTAATACAACCCGAGAAGATTTGTTTGTTTACATTATTTACATTTGAGACATTATACTGCACCATCATAACATAGTGAATCTAAAATCATGTTTTGAATTCATACGGAAACCCAGTTATGAAATTGAAAGCTAACTATTAAAAGTAAATTATGTACCGAACACAATATTTACTAACCATATAGTAATGTTATGAGCCTACGAAGTTAGAGAGCAAACTACAGAAAAGAAAGACTAATGATATTATGTTGTTACACAATGTTATTTTTTTTGTCATGATAGTTTTAATTCAAATTAATTAAATTTTTAATGTTCTGTCTGCGAACCTCCTGTCCCATCTCCGCGGACCACAGGTTGCAATGACTGGCCTGGACGGTTCCCTAGAGCAGTGAAGGTGGTCTGCACGTGTAAGAGCTGGTGAATATTCAGCAGTGTGACGGCGCGTGTAACGGAGCGACCCAGAGGTATGCGTCAGTCAGGAATGCAGGACACCTGTTCCAGCTACCCAGCCTCTCTTTCCACAAACAAAGTCGCTGAGGCTTCGTCACAAACAAAAACTGAACTTCAAAACCCATAGCAATATTCTTAAACAGGTTAAGTCAGGATTCCACAACATTTTAGTGCTTCCACACTTCAAGACTCAAAATTGTTTTGAAACTTATTAATGATGAGCAGGCGAACAAAACTTAGTAATTACACTTCTGGTAAAAACACTTTTTTCTTTTAATTCGGTAGTTTTTGGCCCGCTGAACATGGGCGTATCCAGCGAGGAGCAGAAGAAAAATCCAGTTGCCTTCAGTACGATTCGGCGAGTGAAGAACTGGCTCAGGACCACTACGGGACAGGAAAGATTGACTGGATTATGCCTGATGAATGTGAATCGAAATTTCGTGAACGTACACTGTGAGATATTGACAAATAAAGTTATTGAAAAATTTTCTGAGAATTCGAGACGATTGTTTACATAAAAAATCGTAATTGAGTTACGATCTTAATTAACTACATAGTAGATCCTTGGATTAGGTGGTTGGATTACTATGTTAATCAACAATAAAAATAGTTTCCTCAATAGGTTTGAGTCTCATTTTGTAAGAAATCATGTTTCAGTCCCCCACCCCACTTCTTCGGAAAAAATACGAGTTGCCTCCCCCCCTAGTTCTAATCCTGAATATGCCCATGCCGCTGAATCTAAACTCATTTTAAAGGCAAAAACTACTAAAAGTGGGCCCAAAGATTGTGATTTCGATCAAAACGGTATAACTACAATAAATTTGCAACAGCTTTGAAGACACGAGACCGATATCGTTCAAAATGGAACAATTTTCATACAAAATCGTCAGATGTCAATCAAAACGAAATAAGCAGCCTGCATTTTTGTGATATTCTTTTAATTTTTTCACTTTCCATACTGTTTTTAATAAGGCAACACTAGCTTTTGTTTTCATTAGTGGAAAAATTATTTAGTATTGTAATAATAAGTAATAATAGTTACAAAAGCATTTCGGAAGTAAACTTATAAAGAATTAAGATTGGCACAAAAACATTTTAGAAAATCCGCAGGAAAGCAATGAGGGGGAGAGGAAAGATAATGAGAGGAAGATGGGCATGACGAAGATGTGTCAACGAGGAAATGGAAATTGACTCACTATATAGCGAAAGCACTGATGATTTTTTTTTTTTTAATTTAAGACAGTCTGACTTTTTTCGGATAAGATTTAATTCTTAATGATTAATAAATTAAAATATTATTAGACTAGACTAAATATAGGTTCTCTGAACTGGTTATGCTTTAATGAAACAAACCTAACTCAGGAAAAGCTTAACGTCTGCAATCAAAATGGCTTAATTGTATCCTGATGGGAATCAAAATGTAATACTTGCATCGGTGGCAAGCAAAACGGCATAATTGAATTTTTAAAATGGGAATATTTTCCGTTTTATTAGAGATAGGAATTTGGATTTTACATTATATAAAAAAAAAGTTCAAAATAGCATATTAGTAAATGAAAAACCAACCCAAAATTCAATTGCATGTATGTTATTTAATTTTTTGCTCTTTCTGTAAAATTTGAATTAGTGTAATTATTATGTTCGCCAGGTCCTCAAACATTACAGTTTTAGATTTCATTTTTGTATTCTTGGTAAAAAATATTTGCGTAAAAAAATATAAATGGTACGACTTTCACCGTTATATTTGTTGTGTTCCAGTTAAATAATTTGAAGTTACATACTGCTTTTTCCTATAGCATTTTTTTATTATTCTTTTATATGCATTGCGAGCTTTTACAAGTGAAAATTTAAGCATCCCTGTTTTGCCTCAAGATGCTGTCCCAAAACGTAATGAGAAAATAAGTTATTCAAAAATTGCCTGGGAGTCAGTAACAGCATACTTAAATGGTGGGTCCGAGATGTCCAATCACTCACCGATATGACTAATAGGTCATACGCTGAAAATTCCTCACGTATAAAGTCACGTAACATTACAACAAGGAAAAATATTCAGTCAAAATGGTAGTGTGGCCTGCTAGGTCCACTGGAGTTTATGTATTAAAAACAATTCACACTCCAACCGAACACTTGACTGAAGCAATAAATTGTTCGGCTGAAGCTTTTTTATGAAGTGAAAGATGGGGCGAAGGAATCCGATATGGATTTCAAAGCAACAGTTCATCTCTATATTCAACATACATATTTTTCTTTCAGGGCACTGAAGCAAGTGATACAAAGATTAAACTCGGGGTTTGCCTTGCGTCGACCAGAAATCTATTCATGATTTGGGTCTCCATTAATAGGTTTCTCACCAAACATTTGGGTTCAGGGGTGAAGCAGAAAGACTCGATTTGCGAAGACCTCTAGGACCTCTAGGAACTAAATATATAGCGACAGTGGCGAAAGATTGTGTATCACACTGTATAAAAAATGTTACAACTTTAATTGCTTTAATATCCACTGAAAATCACGCGACGTCATACAATATATTTAGATCCGGGGAGTCGCCATAATTACACAGTGATACAAGCACCAGTATTTTTGTTGTGTTTTGTTTACATTCGTTTACGAGGATAACTTGGATAAAGTTCCAATATATTGTACAAATGCAGTAAACAAAGTATCGTTGCTCGAATGCAAAAGAAACATCAAAAATACCAAAAAAATACACAGAAAAATGTATAGAAGTTTCACTCCTTGCTTGTGCACAATGGTTCACGAACACTCGTTAAGGGTTATCAAATAATACCAATGATGAATTACTTTCTTCCAGGAGGCAACTGAACGCGCTTACATTTCTATTAGTGAAATGCATTTGTGATTTTTATAACTTATATTTCTTTAATTTTTTGCTTTTCTTTTTTTTTACTTTTTCGTTATCATTACATTGCCACACTCTGTCTTCAAGTGTAATGTATACAGACCCTTCTGTCAAGAACAAACAATATCTCTAAATAAAAAGCAGCCAATTGTAAGCATTATGAGAATATATATACCGAACTTCAATCAATGCTGTTCCTTATAGTTCAGTGATCCTATCTAGAAGGCAAACCAAAGCAACATCAAAATGTGTGGACTTGACTCGGGTATGAGTAGAGAAAGCGGCGAGCATGTAGGACGGTGAGTTATTCGTGTAGCCCGTGTTGCCACCGTTGTGGAGACGACCGTAATCAAGACGTAAATATTTACAGAGGCGATAGGCGCAGGTAGCAGACGCCACGAGGTCCGGAAACCGGCCAGGAAGTCTTTCACCGCAGCTCAGCTATAGAAACTACTAGCCAGCTTTCATGGACCTCACAAGTTTAATATACAGAACGTTCTATTGGCCATCATCACCACTGTCCATCGATCGAAAGAATGGAAATAGAGCGAATTAGAGAATTGAAGAATTGCTGCAAACCTGTATTCCAACGAGTTTCTTCATAGGTTACACATACAGCATCTCGAATTAATGATCTATGTACTATGCCGTTGTTTCCAACTTATCCTTCAACCAGAGCTCTGAGTAAGCTTTCAGGTCGTGAGGTATGTCCAGTAGGCTGCAATGGTCTTTTGACAATGTTGTTCCACATGCATCTTTTTCTCTCCAACTCTCAGAAGCGTTTCATATTTTTCCATTTCAACAAGGATACTTTTAAATATCCTTCTAAAAATTACTTTCGGAACTTGCAGACGTTGTTTTGAGTCCCTATGATCCAAGTGACACGACCAAACGATGCTTCTCTCCATTTAAAAGATTTTATCAGCCTTTCGCTTAGACAAGATAATATTGTATAAGACTGTTTATTCGCTAACTGAATGAAAGTTATCTTTTATTTACGTGCTAACCTATTTTTGCTCCGCGCGACTTTTTAGATAAGAAATTATTTCGCTGTCAGACGAAGTGTTTAGCATCAGCCTCGATTAGTTCTTTCAGTTCATTTGAATGAAGGACTCTAAAACATACGTAGTCCTTGTTAATTAAAATTGGTAGAGTAAGTTTACTTATCCTCAAATCCCTAATGGACTCAAAAAAGCAAATATAAGCATTGTATAAATCATTAGTCAGTAAACTAGTGTCTGTAGCGCATCTCTAAACATCACTAAGTTCTCAAGTCTCCAACATACCTAGCAGATACTTTCCGTGTACGGACTGATTCAAATAGCATCTTTCCAGAAACTAGCTGCTTGGATTGCTTTGACACTGGTTGAGAAAAAGGTTTTTTGCTTGGCACAGGAGGCCCATGTCTGCACTCGAGGAGATGCTCAGGTGTCTGAATGGAGCCGCAATCACTTTTGTTGTCGTCAGTGTATCCAGACTTTTTTACAGAACTCGTGCATCTTGATAGCCCTGTTTCGATTTTTTGCTTATGGCTTTACGCCTGGGTACAAGGAACGGGAAGGACTTCGGCCAGGGCCTTCTGAAGGAAGAATCCCGACATACGCCTGGAGTAATCTGGGGAAACCAGGGAAAACCTAAATCTGGATGACCGGGCGGGGATTCGAAACCGCGTCCTCCCGAATACGAGGTCACAGCGTCACCGCTCATTCCTGTTTTGAGCCTATTCAAAGCCTTCCATTTCTCATACGCAAGATTCTACCCGCTGCCAGTTCTTCTAGAGCTCTGAAGTTTGCAAGCGTGGAAAGCACTTTATCCCGTAAGGATAGTCTTCCTTCTTCTGGTGTTCTGTCTAGGGCCCTACGTCTTTTTAAGAAACTTCTCCATGAGCGGAGGTGAGGTGGTGCCATGGTTTGTTTGTATATTGCGTGCTTTGTGACCGTCTCTTGCTCGAGCTTCTACTTCTCTATGGCCACTTTCCGTATTATATCCGATGGTGTTATTCCCGCCAGTACATACATTATTTTGTGTTGGAATTGGTCTTATGCATCTGGTTACCAACCTGGTCTAAGATGAAGATTCTCTGGAGAGCAGTTCTGTGTTACCAGGCGGTTATAACGCGGACCTTGGACGGTAGTTGTGACGTCAGAACTGGCGGCCGCCGACCTCTTGCATTTGGCATTTGCTTCCGTTAGCCAGGCTGACATTTACCATCTTCCACATGTTACATCTTAAGGAAGCGAAATCTACAGGTAAAGACACGGATCACTGATGAATTTAGAGCATGCACAACGGTAGTTAGTAACTGCTTCCTCACTCTGTCTCTAGGTAGAAACAAGAGCTGACAAATGGCGACATCGCTTTCTTTGACAACTGTCCTCTGAGGAGTCTGAACCCTAGGACTTTGAAGATGGGAGACAGACTTAACGGGATCTACGGCCAGCAGCGCAGGTCCAGTAACGGTAAACTACGCCATCGGCTCCGACAACTTGTTTCCCAGCACGCAGCGCAACCAACCTACATTCCCCAGCGTCTGCAATAACACGGTGCAGGTTGCTGATGCTGAGGACTAAAGCAGAGATTCCCAAACTATGTGCCGCCACAAGATCAAAGTTGAGCCGTGAAATTTTACATATTGTAAGGAAGTAACTGAGGAGTTTTTTTTATTAATTATTTTATTCCAGTTTGTGTTTCATGTGCCGCGAATTGTTACATATTATTGTATTCTAAGAAATGATAATTACTTACGGTTGTTATTGATTTTATAACGGTGTGTCGTGTTGAGTCAAGGATAATTTACGGTATGCCGCGAGTAGAAAAAGGATACGCACCACTGATCTAAAACACACGCCCTCTGTAAGATGTTTATCGTAGACATGTATTGGAGCAAAACGGTGTTTTCAGTAACATAAACTAGGACCTGGCCATTCATATTCAATTTCCGAAATGAGTCTTTTTAATTGCCGCTCTTTTCTCATCTGCAGAAAGCAGATGTACGAAAAAGCTGAAGAGAAAAATAATTTACGCAATAAGGCCAGATAGAAATTCAGGATTATCCTAAACACTCAATGTAGAATTTTGTAGAATACATGAATCGTTAGTACTACCGTCGTGGATGCCTATGTGTAAAAAGTGACAAAACTAATAATCACAGCAAAATGGAATGCATAAAATACTGAAGGACTTTCACTCGATTACTATGATTATATGGAGTGCCAATTTTATACGGAATGAAGCCTATTGTCGATAAGGTTACAATGTTTCCTCTTCTGCAAACACGGAGTCAAGTTACGATTTCAACTGTTGAACTTCCTCAACGTTGTTAACTTCTCAGTTCACTGCAACGTCTATACTTCTAAGTTTGATTTCAAATTCAGGGATTTTCTATAACATGGTGTTCTGAAAGCTCCGAGGAATATTAACATCAACATTTTTCCTTACCATAAAAAAGTATAATAAATTACTAAAAAAAATGTGTGTTCACCACAAATCTAGACTAACGGTACATTGCATCAAGATATTGGTCCAGGTAGCATTATATAATCTCAATTTACACTCCTACCATTTTATAAAAGAAAAACGAAAAAAAAAAGAAAACGTCTTCCTTTGTTTTATGGGCAAAACCTCACAATCGCTTACTTACAAAATAATCACGTTCGCATACGATACTGCGTCTTATTTTTCAAGGCTTTTAAATACGGCAGCTGTATTGTATCAATTAGATTAGTATCTAAATTACCAGATCAATTTTGTTGCGTTTACTACACACCCTACGTGATGTTACAGACTGTCGATGTAGAAACTCTTCAAAAATATCTTTTATGACTAGGGTTCGGATCTTTATGACCAAAAAATAGAGAAATATTTAGGCAAATATGGCCTTAAAAAGGGTAAATATGACCGAACATTTAAATTTACTATAGGCCTACATAAAAACATGCTAATTATAAATCATTTATTTTATCTAGTAGTGTCGCTTTCATGGAGACAGCATAATTTGCTTCCGTGCACTCACTGCACCATTCAGAAATTAAATTTTAGATCGCTTTGTCGAAGTCACTTTAATGTCACATAACTCTTTCGTCTGTACTGAAATACTCCTTTCCAAATTCCTTTACGCAAGTCCGTAACATCGCACTTTTGAAAAAATATTTCAGCATTGCGGTACTCACTGATCCACTGCAGATTTAGCAATGATTGAGGAATTATTTTCAAAAGTATAGGTGACAATGAGACATTGATGCGGATCGACACAGGCATGCTGCTGCTGGAGATTAAAAGTCGGGCGGGACGTTAACATTTCAGAGAGTGACTAAAATGTACAACTTTAAATCTTGACTTGAATTCTGATCAATTCAGTGAAAATTAGTTTTGTTTTTCCTCCAATGTATAATAGGAGATCAGTTCTGCGAATAATTATATTAATTTCTTCTTATTTATAACTTCTAGTGAATTCCCGGTATTATTAAAAATTACCAGATTTTTTCTTAAAATATGATCATATGACCAGAAATATTATCGTAATATGACCAAAACTATGAAAACTGTCTGAATATGCATTTATATGCTATATAAAATAAATTAATATACAACCAGAAACGTTTAATCAATGTTTAATTCAGCATTACAGCTCAAAAGGAAGACAGGAAAAAAATATGACTTGCCCCTAACAATCCGAACCTTATTTATCCAGACAATATTTAAGGAATTCGGTTAATCAGAAGGATTTCATTTGTCCATAACTTTCAACAACATTCAGTCCTGAAATAAACTTTCAGCAATATTCAATCCAGAAATAGGAAGTTTGTCCTGCTTCTGATTAACTATCTGAACCTGTTCAACTTTCAATGCGATAGAGGTAAAATATACGGTAGGAAATGATCCCAAAATGAGGAAGCGACATTTAAATAATATATAAAACGCGCAAGGAAAACCTGAAATAGCTAATATTAGCCATTTCTTTCTACTATTAAAAATGTCCCGACCTTGAGTTCATCCTTTCGTGTAAACAGAAATAATTTCCTGCAAGCAAAGTAAGAGCTAATGAACTGAAAGCTAATTTGTAGGAAAATAGCGAGGACAATGCCCTAGTTGTACAGCCATGTATAATAATGAGTTCTCACTCTTTGTATACTTTCACTGTAAATGACAACACTTCCTGCGATGAAAGTGGGTTCTGTCGTGATAAGCACACTTTCGCCAACCTCCTTTATTCTTTTGCCGTTGCCCTATCAGCTAACAAAGACCGCACATTTTGCATACAGATTTTTTTTTTTTTGCTTGTAAAATAGGTCAGCGTTTATATCTATAATGAAACTTAAGAGGGAAGATACTCCGTCCCATATCAAAGTAAAGATTAGTCCAAGAGTGTTTGTGACTGAATGTATGCACCAGGTGATATAACTAAGTTTACAACTTAATTTCCAAATGCCTGTATCATTTAAACCAGTGTAATTTTGAAACATTTATTAATTTCTACTGCTTGAGCATACGTGAAACAGAGCAAATTACCAATCAGAATACCGGTTAATTGAAGAAGTGTAAATGAACCTTCTATTCAGAAAGCCAAATTTACAAGTTCTGTTATATAAACGTTAAGATCGTGAAGAATAATGTTCTGACCTTCATCGCTAAATGATTCTTTGTAGTTTGAAAGCGAAAACTTCTCCGAACATTTCACTGGCGAAGCTCGCTAATAAGTGATTTTCTAGGAACGAAGGATGTTTTGCAAAGTCTCAAACCAGTTTGCGTCAATAATGTCTCTAAGTAGCGTCGAATGACGTTCACAGAAATTATCTCATCAAAGCGATTAACGATGTTCGGAATATTTTTATTTGCTTCTGAGATGGACGCAGCTAGCAACCATTCAATGCCTTCAGAAACGCTGGCGATTATTCCTATTTTCTGAAAGATTATACTTTTCGTATAAGAACAATATATTTCTAGGAATAATAGTAGTCTTGGAGACTATCTTCTTCGTTAATGACATCTGCAACCCAAGGCGCCACCACACTGGACAGATAGGCACCAGTGTTGGATCACCTCCTGGTAGGGAGTATAAGAGGCACCAGAGTTGACACTCTTCAAGCCTGAAACTCCCACCACACCCACTACCATACTATCCGCAGAAGATCCCCGCCGCAGGAACGGAGTTGGAAGAACTACCCACCTACTTTGTGGGAACTCACTTACCAAGTGGGGACGGACTCTTAGATGAGAAGCGCATTTCGCCACCTTGATGAAATGCCCACGGGGAACCACGTGGAAGTAGCGCCACCGCAAAACCGAGACAATGACCCGAAGTTCTATGTTTGCATGACATCTTAAAATGTAGGCTGAATCGCCCGTAGGCGTTTAAATTGAGCAATTCTCTTGTTGAAAATTTCTCTGTAAAATTTGCAAAAGGCAAGGAAATTATCCTTTGTCCTCATAAGTTCATCTCACCAGTTTGGCAGATCAATGGCAACTTGGTTCCTCAGCTCTTCTCGCTCAGTGATATATAAAACCAAGTGCTCGTCATCTTCAGCTTCTCCACAAGGACATCGGTTGCTGCGCTCATGTCTTCGTTCATGAAGTGTTTTCATTAATCCATGTCCAGCAATGAGGCAAATCACCGAGTAGGTAAGTTCGATGTTTTTGCCCCAGCCAGAACTCCAGAAATTTACATATTTCACCCAATCAGCACACTGAACAGGGGAGAACCAACGGGATCAGTTTCAAATCCGGGCCTGGCGTACCGGACGTCCTTATTACGGTTTTTAGGCGGTTGCCCGCAATCACCAACGTAAATGCTGGGACGGTCTCCAATCTCAGCCTTGTAAACTACACATTACACAAACAATAGCATATATATCACACACACGTTTCACTAACAAATGGCTAAGATTCGTTCAGTATCTGAAAAACGGCTAATAAGGCCTAGAGTGATCGCGTGGTTTACGTATGTAATCCACTCAAGCCATGTCTAATGGGGACTTGTCAGAGCGCGACTACCGCAGGGTAAGAGAGCAATGGATGGTGTTAGATCTCTGAGAGCAGCGGAAATTAAAGGGCATGATTATTTCCCTTGTGTTCTATTGAATATGAAGCTGCATTACCTTTTCGTTTGGCATAATACAGTAACACCTACCAAAGACATAGCGAAGGTAGGTGAGTGTCCAATTGTTTTAGAAACTGCATTACTATTACTATTACTCCGCGATTCACTAAAAGTGTTTGGCGGAGGGTGCATTGCACCTATCAGGAAAGGTAATGGTTTGGAAGGGATATAAGGGATATGGCAGGTGGCGCCCATGGGCTATTGTGAGGAACCATCCCAGCATTCGCCTGGAGCGATCTAGGGAAACCATGGAAAACCCAGATCAGGCGTGAAATGAAGAAGGAACTGTAATTTATCAGCAAAATTTTCATTTCCGGTTTCAACAGATCTTCCATGTGATGTCTGTGTCACGCCCTTTCCAGGTGTTCACAATAATGTTGACGTTATAACACGCCGATTCAAGTTCGCTTCGATAAATTTACGTAATATCACGGAGCTTTTTTCTGTAGTGTCTTTGTCGTTTATTTAATTAACAGTACTTGTAATCAGTATTCAGTAATTTACTGTGTCAAAATTATTACGACCTCATTTTAATCAACATTTTCAATAAGCAGAGTGTTGTATTAGAAATTTACAATGTTGGATTGTTTGGTTCACCAAATTATTCGCTGTTGTGGCAGCTAATGCAAGGCACAATTAATCCTGACTTATAAAACCCTAAAGACGTGCAAGGGAAATTCTGGTTTTTATATATTTTTAAGATTGATGAAGCAAAACATTTAAAGTATTCATATAGGTTTACTAATATACGGCATACATAATAGCCAAGGTTCTTACCATTTATTTATGTAGATTCTTTTAGGCAGTCGAAGACAGACAAGAAAAAAAGTAATGTACATATAGCCAACATGTGTTAGTACCATCTCATGGACAAAAGTCGAGTGGTGAGTATTAACTTCTAGTTGTTGAAACGCCCAACACTGAATCTAGGCTCCATCCATTTACGATGAGTATGTTCACTTCTTTATAGCACGCTGCAGATTATAGAACTATTCTTGGGCAGGATAGAATTTTTGTGAATATTAAAACCGAGAAGAGTGTGACAATATTTCTAGCAACAAAGCAAGTAACATTGCATTGGATTAGAAATCTTAAGAGTTAAGTGAGTGAACGTCAAAATTTAAATCTCTTGATTATTCTAAACTCGCTTGAAGACTAAAAAAAAAAACGAAGCTTAAATAGGTAAGAAATGCGAAATACTATAAATGTTTTGCAAACAAGATACTTAGCTCGACAAAAAGCAGATCATATCATTCAGCAATCATTTAAATTAAATGGAGACAGCATTGCTTTCCTGGGGAAAGCAAATAACATACGTTATAATGGACCGTCCAAAAACTACGTGCCTTGTACTAAAAGGAGGGGGGAGCTTGACTGGAAAGATACTCTGCAAGAGAAAAGGGTACAAACTGTCTTCTGGAATCAATAGGGGGGGGGGGGAAAAAAGCTACGTGCCACGCGGAGGAGGGGCACGCGGAGGAGGGGGGGTGGGGAGTGGGGAAGGAAGCAAAAGCCACGTAGGGGTACGTAGGGGGGAGGCCAAAATGGAGCTACATAGTTTATGGACGCTCCCTAAGTAGTATTCAACACAGACTTAATAACAGAACGAAGGATACAACATACAAAACCGTCTCTAGGGTATTGTTGATGAATCTGAATCAAAAAAGGATTGAAGTACAATGAAAAATTTAATAAAGAGGGTCAATCTAGAGCAACTTTTCTCATCCTTTCTTAATACAAGCCAGCAAGTTGTCAAAAATAATACTGCGGACCACTGACTTATATGGACTTAATTTTTTTACCTATCTGTGTTATGAACACCTGTGACATACTTTATTGTGCCACTATAACGTAATAAATCTAAAAGCATCTTTTGAATTCGTATGAAAACACATTTATGAAACTGGAAGTGATCTATTACTAGTTAATTACATATTCTCCACTCTTAATATTAACCAACCATATGACTAATAATATTACTAGATGTTACAGTACAAGTATATCACAGATCTATATGATCAAACCTAAAGAAACAAGAGTAGGCACCTTTTATTTTTGTTTACTTCACCACTCCAATGTTACCAAGCCTACCAAGTACCGCGGGCCATCACAACTAATACAAGGCTCAGAGAACCGTCATTTTCTTAATCCTTAGGCGAACTGGAAATTAATAGATTATTACAGGAAAAATGCTGTCCTATTCTCATTCTGGAAATGACAGATTTTTAAAAAGTCGGGCTTATAGTTAATTCTCACTTAGTATATTTATAATACCCTCTCCGCGGACAACAGATTGAGAAACACTTGTCTAGAGCACAGATTTTTTTTTTTTTAACTGCTTAATGTCTCTCAACAGCGAGGTCTTTAGAGACGGGAAAGGATGGGAGGGGGGGGGGGGGCAAGGAATGGGAAGGAATTCGGCCATGGCCTTTTGAAGGAAGCATCCCGGCATTTGCCTGGAGTGATTTGGGAAACCATGGAAAACCCAAATCTGGATGCCCGGACGGGGATTCGAACCATCGTCCTCCCGAATGCGAGGCCAGAACGCTAACCGTTACAACACCACGCTCTGTCTAGAGCACAGAAGCACTGACAGCGGGTATCGTCATCAATCATGCACTAATTTAGTTAAATTATTGATTTCATCCACATACATTTGCCGGGACTGTACGGCAAAGTCACAAAAATGAACGCGAAATGTTTTTGTTCCCACTGACAAGTGAGTCATAGCATTGTGGTAGACACGCGTATTGTTGTTTATGGAGAGGTTGCAGTGTTTGGTAGCGGCGGGGCCGTTGAACTCGATGCGGGCAGCGCGCGTCTGGAATGCAGGCCGCTCGTGCGTGGCCACACACACACACTGGACAAATCCTCACAACTAAGCCACCTCCTACAACTTCTCTACACTTCTCCTATTCAGACTTCTATCATTCGATGCCCCATCCCGCTAAATTTTTGTTTCCCCTGAGCAGCTGCCATCCGAAGATCTGAATGTGTAGCAGGGGTTCGCGAGAAGATTTTTGTTATGGAGGCTGACTGGCTGTCTCGAGTTTCAACACGCACAATTGTGAATTAAGACTGAACATGAGCAAAATTCTCCTAAAATTGACTCAACCTGCTGCAAGAAACAAGCCCAACAATCACATTAATTAAAAACATTGTGCTCTTTGTCACTGTGTTACTTTCGTCAAATAAAAATTCTTATTTAAAAAAAAAAAAGATTTTTTAAGGGGTTCGCCATTGCCTAGGATATTTCATAGGGACACGCGGAGCTAAAAGTTTAAGAAATCCTGGTATAGGGAATATTTTACTTATTAGTTTTGAAATTTGTGAGTGGCCCATGTCCCACTGCCTTCCGCATCCCCATATTGCTGATCATTTTGTAATCATCCGCCTTTAGAGACAGTTTGGGGCAGGAGGAAGTTTCTGCTTATTCAGCCTACTGTGGAGAGACAGCAAACAGCAAACGAGTGCTAATATCGGAAGTAGGCAACAAGGTAGTAGGCTATGTAAAATCGGAAATAAAAATAACATCGCAAGTATTCGTTTAACAGTCTCACTTAAAGGAAAGAGACTCTATTGGTACGGGCTTATAGTTCCCAAACGCTATTCTAATACGGTCAACCCTTGGTCACGCGTATAAACTTTTCGAGAGAATGCTTCTGAAAAGTCTATCCGCAGTTAATGAGGATAAACTGATACCTCAACAAGCCGGATTCATAACTGCCCGCTCCTGCACAGACCAAGTCTTACATCTAGCGCAACACATTGAAGATGGTTTTGAAAAGCGTCTAGTTACTGAAGTAGCCTTCGTTGACTTGACAGCAGCCTACGACACTCAACATAAAGAAACTCCTTCCTAAAATAAACAACACAACGCGAAACTGCATTTTCGCAACAACAACAACAACAAAAAAAATACAGTTTACGAACTTTTCAGCAATAGACAATTCTTTGTCAGCTTTCAGAACGCTAAAAGACGTCCACGATAAACCGAAGAATGGCCTTCCTCAGGGAAATGTTCTTGCCCGAGCTCTATTTAATATACACATCAATGATCAACCTTTTTTTCGCAAAACCTCACGTGAGACTTAGCCGGAACCCCCCCCCCCCCCTATTTCCCCTCACGTAATTTATGGATGCCCCCGTTCCTCTGCCACCCGACAGCAAACACACATACGTTTACGAACGCCAAAAACGCTTGCAAACTATGAGCGCCTGTTGGATCCCAGGCTTAACACAGTGCGCTCCACAGAACTTGCAGACTTATCACGGGATGCCTCAGACTGTCGCCTGTGGCATTGCCCCTGGAGACATACGCCGGGAAGTTGCTAGCAACACGGCAAGTCTCAGAGTGGAAGAAGACACCCCACACCCTCTCCATTGTAATGCACCAGCGCCATCGAAACTGAAGTACCGATCGAGCTTCTTAAGGGCCTCAACGCCACTGAAAGGAGCAACAAGCAGTGAAAGAATATCAGCATGGGAGAACAGTGCATCACAACATCGACTGGATCAAGCCGAAAGAGAATCACCGAGCGGGGCGGTGTAACGGTTAGCGTTCTCGCCTCGCATTCGGGAGGACTGCGGTTCGAATCCCCGTCCGGGCATCCAGATTTGGGATTTCCATGGTTTCCCCAAATCACTCCAGGCAAATGCCGGGATGCTTCCTTCAAAAGGCCATGGCCGAATTCCTTCCCATTCCTTGCCCCCATCCTTGCCCCCCATCCTTTCCCGTCTCTAAAAGACCTCGATGTTAAAAAGAGACGTAAAGCAGTTAAAAAAAAAAGAAAGAGAATCTACCACCCGGGTCTGAACAACTATGGCCAATATGGAAGTCGCTGGACAGACTTAGAGTTGGAGTTGGCAGGTACATTTGTCGGCATGCCCACAACTCGGAATAATACTTTTTCAAACACAAATATGTTTGTCGATGTTCCTATACTTCCTTTCATCTTTACCGCTACTTTTGGAAGCAGTCAACTTCAAGTAACTTTTGTTTCTGTTGACATAAGGAATGAGGAACATTGGGCAACATGACGGAACAAGCTGCAGGAACAAGCAACATCAAGACGTTCCTCTGTGTTCCTTTTGAGTGTAGACGTGCCTTTACAAACCTAGAATGAATATTCTAAATTAGGTTAGGATATGTGAAAACTGCCACCAGTGAAATTTGCGGCCAACCTAAAATCTGTGAAATCTGCGGCCAATACCTGTTCTCTTTGTGTCACTGCCGGGCCGTCCTAATCACTCTAAAGGCCCCTTTAGACGACCCGACCTGGTCTCATTATATCGTGGAATGGAAGTTTTTACGCGAACAAATAGAAAGGAAGCTAGTCAGCGACATTTTACATTACACGGCCGAAACAGCCAAACTAGTTTCTATTTAAAAAATAATATACACGTAAATGTTTCGAATTAAAAAGCAAATCACCTTTAACTTTTTCGCACTCGTTACTGAAAGTTGAATTTTTTTGCTGATCTGCAACACTGTTCGGAGACTCCAGTACGGTACTAACCAGATCGCGCTGGCAGACGGGTCGTCTAAAGGTGGGTCACACGATCGCTCCATCCGTGCAAATGAAGCGATGTCACTCCATTATCGTGTCATCTATGGAGAAATTGATGAGGATGACGTGGACTGACAAGATTATTTGGATATCCGGTAAGACCAATATCCATCAGTTTTGTCCATCATGCCATCAAGACGACTGACTGTGTGTGGGGAAACCACGTATTTTGTTTTCGAGCTTCACTTGGGAGCACATATTTTTAAAGTGCTTGGAGCACTACTTGTTAAACTCTAGGATGATGTCATCGTCTCCCACAAAAACCTACAGTTTGGGGGATGAAATGTGCTATGAAGTGATTACGGAAAGAGGAAACCTCAGTTCCTCCTTTTTTCGCAATGCCTTCATAACAGTAATAGATTTTGCTTGTTTTGGTTTTCAAGTCATAAATGCAAAAACAGTTAATCCACTACTGCCGATAGTAGAATATTTCCTGCACTGGTAATGTAAAGGGAGATTTTGCATGAAATCTAATACGATTCTATAAGTGTAGGGCTCGCTATGACACTTCTTTTCTACGTCTTTTAAAGCAGAATAAAACTTATGTTTTAATAACAATTATAAACTATGAAACATTTGTAACGTTAACAGCTGTTCTAAAACATAGGCTACAAACGTAGCAATCCCCTCAGAACGCCGGCGGGATGGCTGTCAACACAACCAGTTTGAGCCTATTCAATAATAAACACCGATTTCAAAGACTCAAAACGCTACAGCATTGTTGAGACCCAGTTCTGGTCGCAAATTTCACTGGCCGCAAATTTCACTGGGCGCAGTTTTCGCGACATTCATGCATTCATGCATTGTTGCTAGTCAAGAGAGTTGACTGAATAGTTAGACAGTTGAAAAACGAAGAGTTATTGTCGAGAGTTCTGATGGTCCTGAAATTGTTTACTTTTCCTGTCTAAAAATGAACAGGACTGTTGCAGCTAGTACACTAAATTATTGCACAACTGAAAAACTGGCAAATCCCTGAGCAGAGAAGCTCGTGGCCATATTGCTTGCGCATCAGCAGGTGTTTAGTTTCTCAAGGTGGCGGTCACGCTGCCTTGGCAGTGACTTCTTTTTAAGGCACTCAGCGTTGCGTAAGCGATGTATCACAAAGAACAAGGGACTTGCTGACTGTGAGGATTAAGGTTACTCCGAGATCCTACGGCAGCTGCAATGCGAATAAAAGGTCCTGATCAGCAGTCGAATCAAGCAGTATTTTTCAGACATTTTCAGACATAGCTTTTTTATGGAACTGACGCCGTGGTATGATCGAATATGCAGCTCTTATGTATGACGTCGGCAAGTTTTTAACAACTAGCTTACATAGTTTACGGGTATATTTTTGGGAAAGGCACCGAATAGGGTCATCAATTTGTCGTAGAAGAAAATGGTGAATAATTGCAGAGATAATCAAAAAGTGGGGAGAAAAAGATCTTAATGGAATATCGTAAAACATTAATGATGAACTGAAATTTGTAATTAGCCGTTTTAAATTGTAGCTAGTAGTTAGAATATAAGTGAAACTATATGGTTCACGTTTCTGGAACGATACTAATCCAGATATAAACTGAGCGGTGACGGAATCTGAGTGGAATAACATACTGCGTTGGTTTCAACAATTCTGCTTGTTAACCAAAATCCATAATACCGCCATATCGGTTACGTGACTGCCAGCTTCTATCCACTACGGGATCGCAATTTTTCTTCCCCATAAAATATCTTTGATCCTTGCTTGCGTAAGCATCGAGGCAATCTGTTCGGAAAGCCGCTCTCTGAAAGACAAGCGCTGGGCGGGTGAAAAATATTTTTCAGGTGTTTCGACGGAAAACAATTTCAAGTAGCTTCCCTCGGCTAATTTTATGACCTTGCAAGCAAGGTTGTCAGACTAATGTTCTTATAAAAGTAGAAAGACAACGTAAGATGGTATTATAACAGAACTCGTTAATTGGCCTAATTAACTATTGTTTTTGATCCCTTCATGGCAGGTTAAATCGAAAACTATGCTTTATCGTTTCACCGAAGTATACCTCTTAATTGCCTTAAACAACAAGTTGATGCTATTTAGGAGGCTTAGCAGTAATTAAACTGTTGAACTTAAGTGCTACATCGAACTTCAATCTCTGGAAGATGTTGCCAAAGCAATGCTTAGTACCGATAAAATCATAATGAATCTCCGTTTTACTATAAATTCAAAGACAGCCAACGGCCTGATGTTTATTGTAACATATTTCAAATGTGACTGACCGAATAATTTCGCTACGGAAAGGGTACAGGTTGATTGAAACTTGATTTTAGACGCTGTCCTGATTTTTTTTTAATTTAGGGTTTTAAGCCTCTTTGTCAACGATGTTACTACAGACGGGAAAGTATCGGCGTAAGGAAATATCTAGATAATCGACATCCTTTTGAAGGAATTAGCTTGGCATTAGCTTGGAAAAGTGATTTTGAAAATTGCAAGATCTAACGACAAAGTAGGTGACAAAAGGAAAGCATTCTTAACGAGAAATACAGTTATAAAAATAAAGAATGTAAGCAACTAAGCAGCGATATTAAAAATCAGATGTGCAGCACCACGTATCGATCAGATGATCGCACAACTGTAAAATTGTTTGCATTAAATTTGGTTAGGCAATCAGATAACGTAGGGTTAGTCAGTTTCTGCCAAGGAAATTACATTTGAAGATCTGGTTGGGGCAGTTTACCTCAATCGTGTCTGTAGTGTAAACAAACTTATGTCAACGTGAGAGTTAGGAAGCCAGGGTATTGGGTCACAGTGCGTGTTTACATAACGGGCACGGAAGGAGCGGCGCTGTGCGCAAGTAGTCCGGAAGCCTAACGCGTTCCCACACGGTCCACTGGGCAAGTGGACTTCTCCCGCACTCTCCAACAGATATCATTCGCGCAGCAGAAACCTCAGACGAGAAGCCGAAATCTCTGATCTACAGGTAGATTGTATATCGGTAATAGGAGGCTCACCAGTTAATTTGGCCGACGGGAAGCATAGGTAGGTGAGAAAACAACGATATTTCAAAACAAACAAGTACATTTTTTTGCCACTCTAAGTATTGGAAACTACTTAGAAGAACTTCAAACATCATCCCACTTCTTGAATAAGTGCATTAGAAGACTAAAGAAAACTGGACAAACCAACAACACCTACCTGACATACACGCGTGGATACATCAAGTTACTAGCGACTACCATACAGACTGTTCCTCTGTTACAATACCTTTCAACCAATATGTTGCACCGCATTCCGTCGTTTTAATATTACCAGATGACAACAACGGAGCATAAAGATCGAAGATTGGAAAGAAAATGTAACTAATAAAGAAGAAGAATAGTTTCATTGAATACGTATCTCTCAACAGCATCGCACCAAACCAGCTTCCGGGCTTGGGTTTTGATATGAAGGATGTTGTCCCACACAATCGCCTCACGGAAACTTAACTAGGGTGGTTTTTCGTTACCTTCCCCAATCTGGAAGCTTTTCTGTTTATTTTACTGCTTGTGTGAATAATTATGAAATGTGTGTTGACCGTACTGAGATTAGAGATGAGAAAAGGAATAGTGTGTTACCGGTTCCGGACCATTCAGGCTTACTATCTAGACACACGGGGGCCGCTAAGATTAAGGTCTCCATCAAGCGGACGAATCATCATCAGCAACGTTGTATGCCCTCCCTCAACACGTGCTGTGGTGCACAGTCTGGTCACTACCCTGATGGTAAGCTAAACCGTCTTCCACAACCAGAAGTGGGAACAGATAACGCGGAGGCAGACGCGAGACACTAATGCAGCAATGACTTCAGCAAACTGGACTGACACAAAACTCTTAGGGAGAACACATTTTTGAACATCTCGTAACCACCTGAAATCGGCAACAGAAACAGCTTTGGAACCATGGCGGATTGGGAGTATAAGGAAACTTTATACATATATATTCTTCGGAAGCAAAGACTTTGTTCCATTTTTTGGATTTTGAAGTGCGATAGATTTTGAGCGATTTCATTTAGTAAGCAACTTCACGAACGATGGAACATGTTTCACAACAGACATGTTCCACTGTCCTCACGACTATAAACATAACCATATACACGTACAATTTAGTCATGCTGTCCAAAAAGTTAGATTATTTTTATCGATTATATTAATAGCCTCTTCTATTACAAGTATTCTTGTGTAGTATTTACATATTTAATGAAACTTGTGTTTACTGTAAGCGACGCTCGTTCATTTTTTTTTTTAGTGCAATGAAATTTTATATCCTTGAATATTTTATTCCTTACACCTCCGAGTTAATCGTGGAAAATTGTTCAATATTTTTATCAAACGCATTCGTACGTTGTATGCACACACTTTTTATATTATGTATCTATTGCATAACATCTTGACACTATACAGATGCATATTTGCAGTTCATTAAAAAAAGTCACTTTGTTCACTATTTGCTTATTAAAGAGTACTTAGGGGGCATCCACAAATTACGTGAGGTGTTTTTCCGGATTTCTGGACCCCCCCCCCCCCCTGGTGAGATTTCGTGAGATCTGGCCGGACCCCCCCCCCCCCCTCTGGTGAGATCTGGTCCGTGAGAACCCTCCCCCTAGAAATCGCCCTCGAAACTTTCGTAGACCTTTTTTTTTTTTTAGGTCACACCCTAACTTTTTTGACGAAATACCCTCCTAAAATCGACTTTGGCGCAAATTGTAGACCTTTTTTTTGGCTCTACTATCCCCAAATTTTTCGCAAAATCTCACGTGAGATTTCCGTAGACCCCCCCCTCCCCCCTGGTGAGATCTGGTGAGATCTGGTGAGATTTCGCCGGACCCCCCCCCTCCCCTATTTCACCTCACGTAATTTATGGATGCCCCCTTAATAGCTTATACATCTGTCTCATGAATAAAACTGATCAAGCATGCAATATATCCAGCCACATATTGCCACGCATATTACGAAAACTCATTTAAGTGTTTTGCAGTGCATTGTCCTCGACAGGAAAAGAGCTGATACACGTCCCGGTGGCGGAAGAAATTTTCATCAAATGCTCGGAAGACAGTTTCCGTGCCGATATATGTGTAAAATTCCAAATTTCCTCACAGATAACGAGCGCATACGGCAACACAGTGTTGCATGAATCTTTATTGTGTTTCGTAGCCTTCCTTCTTCCTCCTCAACCCAAAAGTCCATAACCTTACTCTTAAAGACACATTTATCACCGAAATGGGTGCACATATATATATAAAAAAAAAGTACGCAGAAAACAAGTGGTTCCTGAATATTTAATGCAACACTATACAAGTAGCTTTCGGTGTTGTAAATTCACTACTGTTTATACGTGGAATATTTATATCTGCTGAAACATAGTAACATTTTGAACAGGAGACGTACATTGCAATAAGACAAACAACATTTTCTACTTTAAGTTCATGACAATGGCCTAAGGGGGGCGTCATTAACAACGTGAGGCGATTTTCCGGAATTCCGGCCCCCCCCCCTTTTCTGGTGAGACTTCGTGAGATTTGGTGGTATCCCCCCCCCCTCCGCATCTAAAATGACGTCACAACTTTTGGAGAGACCTTTTTTTATGGAGGTCTCATAGTCCGAAGAGCGGATATACACCCCCCCCCCCTAAGGTCGGTTTTTGGACCAAGATACCCCCCTAAAATCGACTTTCGCGTCATTATGCTGTCTACTAATAGAATGTAGACTTGTCAGACATGATAAGTAGCAGGGATTTAGAAATTCGAATTAAAAAAAAGAGACCTGAGTGTTCCAAACAATAATAATAAAAAAATAGAGATAATCGACAGTATTTAAATAATGTAACATAGTGAAATAAAGTTACCAAAGTCTGTCTTGAGCAATACATGAACTACTTGCGATTGTGAAAAACATTTCTCTAGCGTACAGCATATGAAGATATGCCAATACACAAGGAAGTTGAAAACATCAATTACTTCATGCTATGCTATCACTCATGTACATTTCATCTTAACATGAAAACCGCTGCCGATTATTAGGAAAATCTACGTTCTTCTCATATCCGTCGACATCAGCATGTGGTAGAAACAAGTTCTAATATTTATATATTTTTAGTTTTTTGATCTTCTCTGTACTGTAAAAAATGATGGTAAGTTTTTATTTGTTTTCTCATTGCTGAAATATCAAGCAATAAAATAGACATGTTCATAATTTAACTGTCTTTACAGCTACTTTAATGTGCAAAGCATACATTACATAACGTCTGTAAAACTATTATTGACTGCTATGCTATGTTTTATGCCTATCTAAGCATTAAGGTAGACAACTTTCCCACCTGCTACTAGTTATGTACTAACGTAACTGCTTTGCTGTTTAAAATTTTATTGCTTGATGAGCGTCTTTTTGTTGAATAAAAGCTGCTGAATATCTCACTTCTGGCAGAAAGAATTTTAGTAAATTTAACGTAGTTAATTACTTTTCGCTGTGAACGGC
>JARYHS010008074.1:140894935-140933684 GCA_031002005.1 Vandiemenella viatica
TCTTCGCTGTGGGTAGTTTGCTGAAATTTCCCGTACACACAAACTGTGCCTGGTTCTTTTATATTGTTTTTCGGAACTGTATGAGAATATTTCAGCGTACAATTTCAATAATAGTCTTTGCCACACTTTTTATTGAAATATTAATTATAACTGTAAAGACGTACTTAAAATCATAATCTTTCCGTTAAAATATTTAATTAAACCATAGGCCACCACAACTAATACGTTGTATGACACCTCATTTTGAGTGATTTACTAATCAGTTTTCCGTATTTCGCTAGTTGTTAGTTCGATTTAAAAAAAAATTCTCAGAAAAATATGTTCTAAATAAAGTTGAAAATGTATCTTAAAATGTTATCAAAATGAAGACATTTTTACCTGTACGGAAGGGATACGCACAGACGTTCAGCATCCCTACCCAACTTCAATAAGAAAAGAAATATTAAAAAAATCAGACAACTTAAAATTAACTTTGTCAGTGACTTTGCTACCTCTTATATTAATATTATTGGTATCAAATGCAAGTTTTGTTTGCGGAAATTACAATCTTTAACCTATGATAAAGGAGCTTAGTTGGAAGTAACTGGAAGACAGAATGCGGATATTTGGATATTGGGCGAATAGGTAAATGGAAGGTCGGCCTCGGTAGGGCGGGTGCTAGAGAGCTGGTTTCGCGTTGCAGAGGTCGCTGGTTCGAGTCCAGCACTGGGTATTGGTGGGTTTACTTTAATGTTCGTCCTGTGTTGTCCTTTCACTTAAGATTAACAACAATACTGGAAGAATCTGACACAATTCAGGAAAATAAAATACAGGTGATACTGGCTAAATGGCTAAAAAGCCGAATGTCATTTAAAAAAATTGTTGAAGGCAAGAAAAGCGCAATTTATAAGCTACTGCTTGATTTCAGGCTTAAGGAAGTGGGAAGGATTTTATTTTGTACCTAAGGTACCGACTGATGTGCTGAACAATTTACTTAAATCAGTGAGAGATTTTAAAACAAACTTAACATGGTAGGAAAATTGCGAACAGGTCACAAGCACGATCACTAGAAATATTGATAATGATGTTAATAACTGCAGAGTAGATTTTTTTTGATGAGTAATAAATCAAAGAAATATGCTTTAGCGGAATTTTTTCGTTTTAGAAAAAAAAATACATTTATAGAACTTGCGGCACGTTGTACAGTTTAAGCATCGTATCGTATATTGTGTGTACATTTTAGTGGATTTTTAATAAGCTGAAAAGATATACTAAATATCTTTAGGAACTTTCCATTTTAGTTGAATCAACCGATTGTTGGTTGAACCTATAATCTTTGATAAGGATCGGAGCCGATACACAAGTGAAACTTTGTAACAGAAACATGAACTTAATGAAGAGAATATATACAGTTTTAAAAGGATTTATGTTTTAATTTCATAAGTTACAATTACGCACTAACTCTCTATTTCCTTGTTTGTGACTAGGATGGCGACCAAAATAAAGAGATAGTGAACGGATTCTGCAAAGTAAGATGTATTTGTATACATGGTATCGGTTGCAAAACCAAATCAACGGTCGGAGTTGGATATTAAACCATGCTGTTATATTAACCACCAACAGAGCCTTATCATCTACAAATTTTGTCTGCTTCTTGAATTAATTAATGTCGTTCGTTCACTGGTGTTTTTCCTTGAATAAGACAGTCGAAATGAAAAAGCCTACAGGAAGTAAAAACAAAAACAAAAACAAAAACCCTATATTGATTGGACAAATATGTTACCGAACTATCGGAGATCAGAATAGCCTTACAATTACGTAAACTATACTTCTCAGATAACAATATCTATCGCTGAGTTTATTTCTAGATATATAGAACAGTCTAGCGTTGCCGATCCAGCTGAAATATACTGAAAGAGGTGAATGATTCAGACAGCTGTAGACTCTGGCAGTAGATGGTAGTGGAAGGAGCTACGGTGATTCAAGTAATATTATAATAGCTAATAAGTATTGAAGTGGAAGGAGCTACAGTGATTCAAATAATATTATAATAGCTACCGTGTCATTGCTAACAGCATCATTTGATATTCCTTAAGTTATTCACTGCTCAGAACCCAAGTTCCTTCCTTTCTTTTAAAAATTTCACTCATCATGAAAACTGCACAACGAAGGGCCCACCCAAGCTGCAATATATTTGATGATAGACTTTCATGACCTCAAAATTTTAAGGATGATGGATACTACTGAGTCAGCTCTTCCCTTCAACCGGACGTTAATAGTAGTTAGAGTCAGATTATACTCAACTATACTCAAAGATTCTGAACATCAGTTGTTCCTTTAGTCCACGAAACTGACTGAAGCAGTTCTCTCTATAGTAGTTGTGAGGGAAGCTAGTAGGCACCGTACCAGTATCTACAAGTAGTTATTCAGTCAACGGATAGGGTACTAACTAGACAGATCCCACCATCCACCAACGTTCTTTCTTTCGGATCTTGACAGGTAGTGAACTTTCTCATCACTTTGTTCATCCATACTTCCGCTTCTTCTAATGAATCAAACCTAATATTTAATAATAAACTCAACTGGACAGCGCACATTGGGCAGGTGGTAGGAAAGGGTTAGAAAATCCTTCATTTACTGGAGAGGGTGATGAGGGGATGTACCAGAGAAAATAAGAATTGGGTTACATAACATTGGTCAGGCCATTGCTTGAATATGGTGGTTTATTATGGAACTAACATTTTGAGTATCAAATACAGAAGTTGGAATGTGTGCAAAAGAGAGCAGCTAGATTTTTTTGTGGAAATTATCGCAGGAATCAGGCAGTAATTGATATGATAAAAGAACTTGATTGAGAGTCGTTGGAGGACAGGAGGAGGATGAAGAGGGTGCTGGGAATGTACAAGGCATTTGTTGGTAATAGGGCTTGGAGGGATATTGGTCGAAGAATTAGGAATAGTGCGTGGAAGGGAAAAGACGACCATGACCACAAGGAGGCACTCGATTTCATGCATAAGGGAGTGGGAAAATTTTCTTCTGTGGTGTCAGAGATTGGGACAAATTACCTAGTGAACTGATGAATAATCTACCAAAAACTCTGACGGAATTTAAAATTAAAATTTGTAAATCGCAAAAGTTGACGAAGGAGGAATTTGATAATCAAACTGTATAAGATAATAATAATAATAATAATAAAGGGGTAATTAGATGAATTAGGAAATTTTCACCGGATCGTGTACTCCGTCGCAATTAAATTATTATTCATAATAATATTTTACAACAAACTATAGTCAGCGCGCCATATTTCATCAGTATTATAATCGAAACAAATACGACACCATTATAGTAGACCACAATGAACTAACAAACAACGAACTTCGGTGCATAATAATAGTACTAATTATTGAAATTCATAGTTTACCATTTGTTTTACACGGCAGGTTATACGTTTACCCAAGCTTCTTCGCAATGTATACTGCTTTAGACGGAGTAATTTACTTAAGTAATCCAAGTAGAAATTGACACGAAATATTATGATAATTTATATGATGATTAATCCATCAAATGTTTGGTAGTTTCTTGAGTCTTCGCACAGCAGAATAAACGGCATTAACGCAAGCAAAAGCAGACTCCCTGTTAGATTATTCTGCAAACAAGAGACGGAGCTACAGCAAAGCCGGCGTCTTGCGGCCGCCTCCGTCTTAAGACCCGGAACAGCCTCCGGAAAGAGATAATCCGAGACAAGCGCGCGCTCTGATCTGCAAAAGCCAGCTGCATCTCCCAAATAAGGAGCGAACAATGTGTGGCTGAGCCAGGGCGGCAGCAACAATTGCTTAATCCGCTGTGACAAACGCCGTCTCGAGTCTGCGGTGTAGCTGAGCCCCGGCGAACGAAGACAAAGTAGACGTCATCAGCCGAGAGAGCGCCCGGCGGAGCAAACAATTCAGGCGTGCGAGCGTGGACACTGCTGGAGTGGCAGGGAAAACTACTCAACACATACACGCTTCATCTACTCATACTTAAACTAACAGGAGATTTATATTTTTATATTATTATTCAGGTTAAACTTCAATGTAGTCTTCAGGGGTGTACCGCCGGATAGTGTTGTGAAAACACAATATTTCGACGGCTAGCTCCGCCGACTTCTTCAGATGTAGAGACATCTGCACTGGTCGGCTGACCCGTACATACTGAGATGGTTCGGCTGCCGCTCTTCCTTATATACATGTCCGTGTCCGGCGGCTGCGTGGCCTTGGCGAAGGCATACTATGAGCCAGGCTCATAGTATGCCTTCGCCGAGGCCCGCAACCAACTGGCGGCTGACTGCCAGTGGGCGTGGCTATGGTTCTTGTTCCAGTCCGAGCTAATATGGAGCCCTTTACGGCGGCAGCTGGACGGAAGTACAAGGTTAAACTTCTTCGGG
The DNA here is from genome assembly GCA_031002005.1 of Vandiemenella viatica. Taxonomy (NCBI): domain Eukaryota; kingdom Metazoa; phylum Arthropoda; class Insecta; order Orthoptera; family Morabidae; genus Vandiemenella; species Vandiemenella viatica. Next base: position 140,899,338 of record JARYHS010008074.1, read on the forward strand.
AGTGGTAGTTACAAATACGTTAGCGGCGCATTAAGTGCGCATGTGCAAAAACGTTCTGCGCATGCGCGCTCATTATAATAAAACTTAAATTGCTTTAATACTAACAGAAAATCACGCGAATATGTCAGACAATATATATACTCGTATATATTCTGAGGAGTAACCATTATTACACGCTGATACATACACTGATATTTTTAGTTCTGTTTGTGTTTATTAGTTGTTTATTGTGGATTTATATTCGTTCGATTAGATGCTTACATTATATTCTTTCATCACTGTTGTGTAAGAAAAGAAATACAGAATCACGTTTATACAAAAAAAAATACACTTATCATACATTACACACAAAATTACATGTGTCGCAGATGGCAACACAAGACTTTCTTCCAGTAAATTAGGTACGCCGGGCATAATTCGGGCAGTTCCTCCTCTCCCCGTCTCTCATGGTTCTTGGTGGCCGAATCAGAGAGAGGAAAAAAAAAATACTGTGTATTAATCATTAAAACTGAATAAATGACACAGTTTACCTGGTCATTGTTAGGGTGCTAATGACCTCGTTGTCGACGCACCCTAAAGCCACAAAAACAACAACAACAACAGACAGTTTACAACATGCTTTTTTTAAAATATAGTTATGAAATTACAACGATCACTAACCGTGAAGAAACAATAGTGCACTATGTTTTATGATCTGAAAATATGCATTTTTGTATATATAGTTTAGTTAGTGTACTTTATAGTCGTATGAAGTAATATTGCTTCACCTACTAAAAGGTTCCCGCATCTCCCTGGTACGCCAGGTAAGCGTCTGGTTCACCTGCGGTACTGCAGGTGGAAACTTGTGAGCACCGCAAATTTCCAACACCGTAAACTCCTTGCACGCATCAACGACCACTGTAAGGCGTGAGTGGGGATCTTGACTTCAAGATGGTAGAAACCTCTATTAAAATACCCTCGAGATGAGTAACGAGCAGAGTAGGTAAACCACTTGAGAGCGTACAATTTCCTGGATACCCGCCGCACTCTGGCTGCAGGAAGATACAAGGTCTACACGTTGCACTAAAAAAAAAATGAATTTATAATCAAAAATATCCCTTGTGACTTGGGTGGACTAAAATCACAATGACGAGAAGAGGGCTAGGAGTGTTGTACACATATTTTTCAAAATGAAAATAGTAGCTGGAATCTTGTGTTTTAGCCAGCGCCTTCATCATCATGCAAAGAAAGAAGGAAACCTTTGGGAAGGTGTACCACTCTTATTTTACGATTTAAAGGGTCGTATCTAAATGATACGAACGGAACGCTGCTACTGGGAACATCTAGTAGTAAGCAGGATTGCCAACTTCTTAACTGTGAGCCCTAAATAATGTGTGCTGCATCTGCATATTCTAGTTTCTAAAACCATCTTTTGAAAGTATCAGTAAACATAAATTAATAGCTGATGCAGAAAACTTAACAAAATTTAAATATCTTCGCAAAACATTTGATAACAAGCTCACCTGGGCAGGATACATTGATCAGGTAGGGAAAAGGTTTCGAAATCCTTCATTTGTTGGAGAGAGTGATGTACAAGAGAAATAAGAAATTGGGTTACAACACTTTAGTCAGACCATTGTTTGAATGTGGTGATGTAGTATGAGACCCATATTTTTGGTATCAAATACAGTAGTTGGAAGGTGTATAAGATTTTTAGATTTGTCTCTGGAAATTACCGCAGAACACAAGCATTAACCAATATGATAAAAGAGTTGTAATGGGATTCATTGCAAGACAGGAGGAGGGTTAAGAGAATCATGTGGATGTACAAGGCGTGAACTGGTGATGAGGCGTGGAAGGATATTGGTATAAGAATTAAAAGAATACACGGAGGGGAAAATATGACCATGGCCACAAGCTGGCAGTCGATTTCAGGCCTAAGGGTGTGGGAAGATTTTATATCATAGGTTATGGGGTCAGGGATTAAAATAAATCACGAAGAGAATTGATGAATAATTTACCAGAAATATTGAAACAATTTAAAGTTGAAATTTGAAGAGGGCAAAAGAAGGTGGGTATAGGAAAATGGGTGTGTAGGGAAATTGCCATCAAATCGTGCGTTTCATCGCAATTAAATTAAATTATTGTGCATTACACACGGCGCAGTTAATTCCATATCTCAGGGCAACAGTTTTCAAAAGAATTCACCCTATCGCTATGTTATTTAAACTAACTAAAAGTTTGTAATAATCTCATTAGGGGGTGGTTCTATTTTTATACTTAGTATTGTGCCAGCAGGAAAAACTACTTGATATTCTTGTATCAACTTGAATGTTATTAAACCGCGAGCTCCGCACATGACATGTCTCAGGGGTTTACAAATGATAATAAAAATAGGTTCACAAAAGGTACTGAATTTATTTCACAAACTAAATTATTTCTATTATGGACACCGAATTTGAAACTTATACCGTCTTGCAGAGTGTTATTCAATAGTCTCACTTCAATAGGCTAATTGGATCAATTTCTCAAAGGTATTTTACGGGCTCTTAGACTTGTCGCACTGTTTTGTGGCACAGTATCGAGTCCGCGCAATGCTGTCGACACTGCCGGTGACGGGAAGCGCACCTCAGACCCACAGAGGACGGCGGTGATCTGGCCAGTCAGTCTGCTCACTTCGATACTGAAACCAGAAGTAAGTTCTGCCTTCACTTTCAGGTCCGGGCAGCGTTCTATGCAACAGATAAAGAAAAGATCGGAGTGTGTATTCCTATCTTTATATATAAAGATGGATGTATGTTTGTTTGTTTGTTTGTTTGTTCTTCATACAAATCCACAGTTTTCATCCGATCTCGATGAAACTTTGCACACTTATCCTTTGAAACAAGGAGAAAAATACTGTCTACATTTGGTTGAAAAATTATCTGTATAAATAACACATGTTGTCTCATAACTTCGAAATACGGCGATAGACAGACACGTTGGATGTGGACGTCTCCAGACCGTGTTTCCGTGTAGTGAAGTGTCAGCTCAGTGGCTAAAGAGCTAACTTACGAACGTCGTGGTCTTCGGTTCAAATCTCCGTGGAGGCTAAGATTTTTAAAAATTGTTTTTCATCGTAAGAGTCAGGCCTGGGCCGTAGGTTATTTGGATCGAATGTTAAACTGTAGATATTATAAATTTAGGGGTGCAATGCGAGTCTCTTGCAATTTTGTAGGTGTACACTTTTTTACCTTATAATGATACCTCAGGTGTTGTTTGCAGTCAGTGTGTGAGTGTGAACCACAGTAATTCTAATATAAATACGGAAGTAAGTCTCTGTCTTTTTGTTACGTTTTGACGACTATATGGCTATATCGTTGTGATGGAATTTTATAAGGAAAGCTGTATGAAGGGCACAGGATATTTTTTCCAGTATGATTAACAGTTGTAGTCACGAAATTTTGAAATCTTATCGAATAGTGACAGAAATATGTTGGAAATTGATTCTCTTCAAGAGGCAGGTTCGACGGTAGAATGATATATTGATAGCTTTCCTGTCATATTATGCCGACTCGATATTGTTTGGGACCAATCCTTCGTTACTAACAACTTTTTATATTTAATTCTGGCAAAAAAATTCTTAATCCACGCGTACGAAGTCGCGGGTACGAGGCTAGTTTTGCATAGGCTGGCTGTCTCCCTGTTGCTATCGACGGCGAGGAGTTCTCGGAAAGCTGCGTTGCTTGTAACTTGTCATAGTACTTCCGTATGCTTTTGCTATCGCGACTAGCCCTTCACACTGCTTCCATTCATATTGGCGACAGCCCAGCAGGTGGCTTGACCAATGGTCTCAACGGCGGCAGTTCGCTGTAAAACCTGGATCGCCTTACGCTGCCTAACTTGAGGAATGCTGGTCCTTACAAGATGGTATAAATTACATCAGAGAATTCACTGCAGGTACCAACAGTCTCAACGATTCATCATGATTTAGCTCCATTGAAATCTACCTGAATGATTCGAAACATCTCAGGAAAGTTGATGTGACTATTACTAGCCGTTCAAACCCGGTTCCTGCAGAATCGTTTCCCGAAAAACTGAGCCGTTCAGGTAGCCAATAAATACGATTTATTTCCACACTTTTTCCAAAATATGATTTCAAACTAATGCTAACAGTGTCGTTTAATGATTTCAACAACGATATCGTTAGCTTGTATTCTGAAGTATCTTCATACGCAAACAGGTTCACTTACCTGAATCAGAAGCAATTTAAGAATAGATTTTGAAGAAATCATTGATTCACTAGAGAAGCAAAACGTTACGGGAGAGCAATTCAAACACATGTAGTTGGTGTAGAAGAATTTCATCTAAGCGATCAGAAGGGATGTATCTCACTCGTGAAATAATTGAGTTCGGAACTCCTGTTTTGCATACTTACCATCGCAAGGAGACACGAATCAAGGACTGATAGGATTAAAATTAGTCAAGATTATTACACAGGCAACCGATATTTTCATACAGTAATGGAAAACTACAAAATTCTCATTTGGTCCACTAGAAAAATCTGAATTCTATCACGTTCATTTGTTACTAGCATCAACAGGAACATATTAATTTCTGTAGATGCACAAAAATATTTTTTTTAATTTTTCGGAAAATATCATTACCTGAAAAAATCCAGGATATTCATATTTCCGCATCAGTCACAACGCTCAATCAAAATGGAAACTTAGAGATTTAAAAAGCTCATCTGTATCTGAAACTTTGTTCGCATGAGTTACTGTACATATTAATAAACTGTAATCTGAGCAAACCTTTTTCACGCCGTCCTTGCCAGTAGAAAATGCCATAATCGATTTCATGGTGAGAAGAATTAGAACCCTACTATCTTCTCCTTTACCATCATTTTAAGGGTCGGCTACCTTTAATGACTTTTTACTAATCGTTGGTATAGTAAAATGTGAAGCTTTGGTTTTACCACCTCATACCCTTGATGACGCCAAGCATTTATACCTATTACCAGGTCGTGAGGTCGTGCTACTTCATGACGTGGGAAGCGAAGTGTTGCTACATGTCTGTGAAATAGTAAATATATACTGTGTGTGAAAGGTGTATTTTTTGTTTGTGAAATGTGTAGTTTATGAGGTGGAGATTGGGAACCGTCCCGGCATTCGCGTTGAAGGCTGCGGAAAACCGTACTCAGGATTCTGTGTGCGGCGCCTCAACTCTTGAGCCTCCAGTACTGTAGCGATACCGGTTTTTCACTAATGCCCCGCGCAGTGACATTGGGCGGATCCTGGGTCGGAGGCCCCTCGAGCTGGTCATCACGGGCACGCTCCGGCTTGGGATCCGTAGCATTTTGCCCGTCCTGCCACCCTGTTGTACGCCACTGCGAGCCACACCGGCGGAGCGGGTAATTAGAATCTTTATATGGCTCCCCTTTATTTATTAGCTGGTCGAATAGAATCAAACCTAAGAACACCAAAAAAAATGTAAATGATACAGATGAAAAGCACCAAGAACCTTTTCTGCGGAGTGTTGCGGATACTGTGTACAAATGTACCACATACGTATAATCGCAGTAAATAATGTCATATAAACGTATCTAGAATTGAGAGATTTGGCCTTTACCACATGTCTCTGGAGACAATTTGTTGATTATGGTCCTTTCATTTCAAGCGTGTTAATTACCTAGCAGGAGTTTTAGAAACAACTTGCCTTGATAAATTTGTTCTTAACATTATGTATACCACTATTATTAGTTGTTGTTGCTTTAGGGCGCGTCGACAGCGGGGTCATTAGCGCCTTACCAATAACCAGCTATAACTATGGCTTCATTATCATTAAGATGTGGTACTGTGGCAGTGTATATTATAAGACATAACAAAAAAATTATGATCATAATGTTACTTGAGAAATTAATTTCTTTCAATACGGTGAAGATACTTGGTTTATTCAAGAGTATTACAGCACTTAATTTACCAGTATTATCATTGTATTTACAACTACTCATTTGAAGATAAACTATTTTCTGACAAATAAGTATCAACATGACCTACTGTTAAGAAATGATATTTTTAAATGTATTAGCTACATTAAACAGTAATCTTAGGTCATAAACATATATTATGGGCATTAAAGTTTGTTTTAAATGTTACAGTGGACTCGTGATTCGTTGTGAACAATTATTACATAAGATCATTAACATTTCATCAGATCCACATTGTCTACATATTTCATAGAAATGCTCACAATTTTTCATTTGAACGATTTACTTGTGATTTTGTTGTTATTGTAGAAGAGAATCACTGTATCATCAATAAGGTACGGAAAAAAATTGTCCAAGTCCTGTCTTTCATGGTTACATCCCACCATTTGCATAAAGTGATTTCCGGAAGCCTTGGAAACTGGAAGCTGGATGGGAAATCTTCACTAGAATATCATTCGCGGCCCCTACATCTGACAATCCCGCCAGCCTACATATCCTTCACTTTCTGCTTCATTGACATGAATTATTATTATTATTATTATTTTAAATACACATTAGCTTAATTTTCTCTCCTTCTATAACCTAACAGAAATGAAAACTTTCACTATCCCGATTTATACCTTTAAGTTTCTGTTACATGGAGGGAGATATTTCTTTCATATCTTCTGTTACGAGGTAATTGAACTACGTTCCCTGTGAAAAGATCGCGCGTGAGATTCGTCGCGTACACGTAACAGAAGAGCGGTGTAAGGGAGAGGGCATTTTCCATTCGGTCTCCAAATTCTGAGTCATAAAGTTTTGATAACGACACCAATAAACAGGATTTTATTACACCCGCTAAAATTTATTTGTTATATACACTGTGGCTGAAAAAGCAATGAAATTTTCACAGAACGATATATGCTGATAGGTAAAAAAAATGAGATTTTCAGTCTCACAAAGCCGTCGTCCTTTTCGCAATAAGCTGGCGTTAAAATCACTTCCATTCCTTAGTCCGGATATAATCACCGCGTACATCCACCCAGAGTTACTACTATCGTAAATATTGTAAGCCGTTTAACACGAATAACTGAAGTTTGAATTCGTGCCGTGCACATTACTTCTGAAAAAGTCGTGATATTGGATTCATTCGGATTATAATCAAGTCTGTAAGGATACAATGCGCCATTATTTAGGAATGTATTTCCGGTAGCAATTCGGCTAGTTTTCCGTCTCCTGCAAATAGCATAACATCCCTTTTTCATTCCGTTACATTTCAACATATATATTACATGATAAATGATTTCTTTTAAAATGTAAAATCACTACCAGAATTATAATTACTTCCTAACGTGACGCATCGCCGACCCCGGCAGCTTAGGGGTAGCGAGACTGCTTCTCGTTGCAAGGGTCGCCGGTTCGAGTCCGGCCTAGGGCATGGGTGGTTTTAATTAAATGTTGTGTTCGTCTTGTGTCGTCCTTACACAAGAGAGAAAATAATTACACTTATAAGAAATCTGTACACTGTAAGAGAAACAAACATATTGAGCTGGCTGTATGGCTAACACGGCCGAATGCCATTTAAAAAAAAAAAAAAAAAAAAAAAAAACGTGACGCATCATCTAATTAAAATCTCACAATTCGTTGGTAAATTTACCAAATTTGAAATATCTTGGAACATACATGGGCAGAAAATGAATACAAATTATGGTGTAGTCAGACTGCTGGAGTGTTACTTGATGGTACGCGCATAAGAAGACATTTCTATCATGGTAATAGTCTAATTAATTACTTTGTATTTTATTTTATTAATGACAAGTCGTTTAATCCGTTTTGTTTAAAATTTCTAATCAATAATTTAACAGAAACTTCTCTTAGTTTCATCATTAAATAAGTTCAGTTCAATCTTGTAAAGATGATTAAGCAATAAGCTACATTTAAACATATAGTCTGACGTTTATAGCTTAGTTTTTTTTGCTGCTGCAGTATTAGTTTCAGTTTGACGATATAGGTTTTTCATAATGGAAATTAATGATCAAATAGGTCAAAAGTTGAGGGAAGGACAGCTGCGGTGAAGATAATCAGTACACACCCTTCAAAATACACAATATTTCTGTGTGTTTTTTAAATAGTAATCGATATACATGGCTGGGTCAGATTCATGTGGTCAACATGAAAACAGGCGCAACTGATGACCTAACATTTTGATTCGATTTCTATCTTCATATAGAAAAGCAATACCTGAATACTGTAGTTTTGTCATCGCAGACCTCCTTCCTTAATCTATGATATCTGATGGGTCTGCTCTATCTTTAATGTCTATATTATAATAATAATAATTCCGTGTGGTCGTAATGACCTGGAGATAGGTTTTTTATTGGCTGCGCATTCCGCCCCTATCGTAGCCGCCTTAACCTAACCCGATAATCCTGCCGGGTACAGTGTACGTACAGTCTAACGTGGAATCCGAACCACGGAAGCGTTCTGGTGTACTTCACTTAACACAGCAAGCTGTGGCAGAGGTGAAGGTAGGGTTTAAGCGCCTTTGAAAATCGCCGCCGAGAAAGGGATTCGAACCGGATTTCTATATTAATATCACTTTACTGCATTTCGTCCAGCTTATAGCTATATGAAACCACGGTACACTAACCAGGTACGGGGTAGTTTTGTCATAAACACCAGGCGTTCCTTTTCTACGAAAATGCATGAATAGAGTTTATGCAGCATATCACAAATAATGGTGGGTGGAACATTCAAACGATGGACTCCTATCTGTCAAGAGTCTCCTTTGTATTTCATGATGACCGAAACAATAAGTGTTCCTCACAAAGAAGTTCTCCTTATTTTCTGCACATTTCTCCTTATTTATTGTTTCATGAAAGCTAAGACATCAACGAACGGCTATAAATAGGACATCAGGTTCGGTTGCAGATCCAGTAGCTGGAACATATTTCAGTGAGAAACTGAATAATATGCTTATAAACGTCAATACAAGAAAGAACTCTTACGGCAGAAAACATTATGATAATTTGAGTTCAGATATTTATTCGGCTATAGAACATTCATTATAGTGAACTCGTATAAGCAATTGTTCGATGCAGATGGCTGGTCCTGACAGAAGCCTCCCAATTATGTATTTCGCTTGCATATAAATGTTTTCATAGCAAATTTTCAGTGTCCATCTTCTGTCTTAATGTGTAAAATGGAAACGGCTCAGTACCAGTTGATGGTTTGGTCTAATTTGGGACTAAGTTACAGTAGTTTTGCAACTTTTCACTTCTTAGCCAACCGAGCGTGGTGGGTGAACTGTTAACGTTCAGGCCTCGCATTCGGGAGGACGCGGGTTACATTCCCCGTCCAGGCATCCAGATTTGGGTTTTCCATGGTTTCCCCAAATCACTCCAGGCGAATCTACATCTACATCTATACTCTGCAATTCACAATTACTGTGCTAAGCACCAATCCTAATTCAGTGCCTTTCAATCCCGAACAGAGCGAGGAAAGAAAGAATACATAAATTTAAAAGTACGGCATCTTATTTCTAGACTCTTATCCCTCCTGTCATTGCAACCTAAATAGGTTGGCGGAAGAAGTATTTCGTTGCACTCGTAAATGCCGGGATGCTTCCTTCAAAAAGGCCATGGCCGAATTCGTTCCGTTGCTTGTCCCCAGTCCCATCCCGCCTCTCTAATGACCTTAGCCGTCGACGAGGCGCAAAGCCATAAGTAAAAAAAAAAAAAAAAAAAAAAAAAAAAAAAAAACCTTCTTAGCCCTCGCCATTGTCACTAACAAGGAAGCGAAACATTAACAAATTTGGCCCAGAAGTTCTCAGTTATATATTAAAATACAGCTAATAATACAGTTTACAAAATTTAATGTCCATAAGCTACTAAAACGGCCGTAAGTAGGATGTACCATGCCAAAATTTATACTCTGCGCGCATTGAATAGCTGAATTAAGAGGAAAGCAGTTTCCTACGTACAGTTCGGCAGCCATCGGAATATACGAAGTGTTAAAAATAAGATTCTATTTAACTGTATCGTGCATAATCACAATCAAATCACATATAGCAGTACAATAGATAAGTAGTCATATGATGATTCCACGATAAGATTACGGGTTAGTTTATTCACGTTCACTCAGCAGCGACTCTTCATGGAAGGCCTGTAGCTGCCCAGGAATATACAGTGGGCCCCGGTGATGGGGAAATTGTGGGTAGTTACCCCCTACTGGAGGGGGGCTGCGGTGGTGTCGCTTCCACTAGCTAGTGGCGCTCTCTCTTCTCCAGAACGCGCTTTGGTGGCCCAGCCATGCGCTGGCTGTACGTAACGCGGAAGGACATGTCACTTGTAGAACTACTACTAACACCGCATACTACATTTGAGTGTGACATCGCAATTATAGTGTGTGCTGTAGTAGGCATTACTATTACGTTGTTGCAATCACTGGTTGTAGCACATAATACCGTTTAAACCTTAATCTACAACTAATGTTCGTGGATTAAAAAGTGAACCCAGTATGTTCCTACAGCAAGACAACGTCACACTCGTGCATCCGAAAGTGCCGTGTTCTCCCTACTGAGAAATATACTGAAAAGTCTTCGGTTTATTTATTAAATAAGTTGTGAGACATACTTTGTTAATTTACAGAACATTTTGCTGATTACTTGTAAACTTTCAAATCGGCCCTTCTTTTCCTAAGACTACAGACCTGTAAATGTTGTAATCACTAAATGAAATTAGAAGAAAATAACCATTTATAGCTAAGATTCACAGATACAATTACGGATCTAGAGCAAGATATTACTTTCACACAACGCTTCACATATTCTTTCTTTGATTAACATAATTAACAATTATTTCGTATTATTTCTACAAAAGTATTGAAGATTTTACCCACATTTTGCTATAAACTTTACAGCTTTTTCTGAATTATCGTCGGGTGATGATAATTCAACCACATCACATTGCACTCCCTGCTCAACTACTTTCAACTGTTAACTAAAAATTCGTCCGGTGTTCAGCCGGGAAAGTTCTGTCATACATGACTGCGACAACACATCTCAATCGGTGACTGTTGCACAAAACACTTCGATCCTCTATTTCACCTTATGAAGACAGCGAAGGTAGCTGTCGAAACTTTGTGCATCGCAGAACTTATTCGTCTGAATACACGAGAAGTATTTTTACAAGCTGCACGACGTGAAAGACTATTTTTACTTGCATCTGCTTCAGCGCTCGTAGTAATGCGAACTCTTCAAATCAATTCGACCAATCAAAACTAGTTTTTTTGTTTTGACAAATACGTGCAAGACTCATTGAGGCCTTCTCGACCTGTCTGCGTGTTGGTTAGACCGAAGCTCGTACAGGTAAGTAACCTAATTTAAATTGGAACTTCTCAAAATTACTGTTAAAATCAGAAAATATATTTATCAAATCTTTCTGAATAAACTCACGCTTCATTCGTTAGGCATATACATAATGTACCACAAAAGACTTTAAGGGTACAGTTAATGCTTTAACAGGATTTTTTTCACTGGAGTACCCGATAAATGCATTCGTGTTTACTTGTTGAAAAACACCTGTGATTAATTTTCATCATTGTCTTTGAGGTAAGAAAGAATGTTAATTACGAAGCACCTTCGCCCAAGGTAATCAGCATTCTGTGTTTAACATAAATATTATAACAGATCTTTCATTCCTGGACTAAGTACTAATGATCGGGGGTAAAATATTTAAAACTATTCAGGACTCCTGATTAAATGAACGTCATTTAGTATCACCCAGATTTTGAGGACTGCACTTTAAATCACAAAACTTATGTATGGAAATAAATTTTGCTATGTGTTATGCATACACTTAGGTTTAAAATATTTTAAAATAATTTTTCTACATTATATACGAACAACATGCTACACATGCCAGAAGTTGTCTTCGTGCTGTGCTTCATTTACTGCGTCTACCGTATAGGGGGTGACGTATTTAGATCATTTCAGTTAGAAACCTTAGCATTTCAAGGGTGAAAACGCAGATCCTTATGAGTAAAAATGTTCATATAGATAGCCCGTCATGTTTCACATTAATTACATGGTAAAAAAACTTTAATTATGTGTTTGCAATAAGAATATTTCAGTACTGTCATGCTGTAATGTAAGTAAACTTAATCTGATAATCTAGCTAGTTAGATTGTTTGAGTAAGTGCCTATGATGTTTTTAAATAACTGCACTTCAATTTAAATAACGGAAACTTCTACTCTCTTGAAAAAATTTCTAGATAAATTATAATTTAAAAAACGAATACCTATTATTTTTTTGATGATATGCTTCGTGATTATCTACGTTTCGGTAAAATTTCTATGAATTTGTAGTCAACGTCCCTGTTTTTTACCTTAAGTGAAAAAAAGTTGTGTTATGTTGTGATCTGGTGGTATTAACTACTACAGAGAATACAGCCTACATATTAGATATTCTCCTTACATGAATTTCTGCATCTAGTCGTCGTAAATCAACGAAAAGCAATATGTAAATGTAAACGAAAATTGCACTGTATTTTTCTAATCTCTGCCCCCATTATAATTTTTTTTTATCTCTGTCGTTTGTATTTCTTTGTGTTGTGGTGGACAGTGGAAATAACACTTCGGGCCTCACCGGTTACGTCGAGGGTTGTCGAGCTATCGAATTCACGGCCAGTTTCCAAGCGTAACGCATTTTGTTATACCAGATGCCTCTTTTCATTATTTCCTTTACTTATGACTTTACTACTTGTTGACGTCGAGGTTATAAGAGTTATAATAGGATTGGGAACAAGGAACTGGAAGGAATGCGACCATGGCCTTTAGAATGAAGCATCCCGCAATTCGCGTGGAGTGATTTGGGGAATCCATGGAAAACCAAAATCTGGATACCAGGACGTGGATTCGAACCCGCGTCCTCCCGAATGCCAGGCTAGAGAGTTACCGCTCACCCACCACGCTCGGTAGATGCCTCAGTTACAAATTAAAACACACTGCACTCTCACGCAAAATGCCATTAGACCCTAGTTGCCGGCCTCGGTAGCGTAGGGGCTAGAGCACTAGCTCCACGTGCCGAAGGTCGCCGGTTCGAATCCGGCCGCGGGCATTGATGTTTAAATGTTGTGAGTCTTTGTGAATGTCCTGTCCGTCCTGTGGTGTCTATACATAGGATGCATAAATGCACTGGAGAAACTAAAAAAAAAAAAATTCACATGAAGAGATATAAACACATTGAGCTGGCTGAATGGCTTAGTCGCCGAAAGCCATAAAAAAAAAAAAAAAAAAAAAATTAGACCCCAGTTGTTCACAACTGAGCATAGCATAATGCGTCTCTTCGGGAGAGACACTTCCACGGTTGCTGATGTTGTTTGAATGCATTCCCACTTAACGTAGGAAATGCTGTTATTTGTAGGGTAGAAGCCTGCACTACTGTTGCGCGCTGTAGTAAAAGCACTGCTGCTTATCCATTTTTCCGCAGTCATGGTTCCGTAGCTTGACTTGGTCGCAGTTCTGTCCTCTGAGAAAGTTGACTTCAGAGTTGTGTTCCTCTCCAAATTCGCTCCCCTCTTGAGCTGACTTATGAGTGAGCGTCCACTCTGATGGTTGACTTTGAAGTATCTTCCTCACTATCTGTTACTTCAGAAGAAAACCTGGCGCAATATGCGTCCTGCTGTCACTACGTAAATTATCAAATACTCCTTTTCGTAATCATCCACACATCAGGAATCGTTTCCTTGATAGATCACATAGATCTCATCAAAAATTGCAGAAGTTTGGTTTTCTGATCATTATCAGCAAACAATGCAAACAATCGGCAGTGTAGTCACATGTAGCTTTCTTTTTAAGAATTATTTGTTAGCGTCGAAAAAGTCGAAAAACGATTTATATCGGTATCTCGCGCAACAGTCTGGAACAATCCGCCCTCCCACCTTACTTGTACATACAAACTGTTCTCCTCAGCTTATTTCATTTATTAAAACTTTTCTAGAACTCTTGAAAACTCTATGTGTGGTACACGGAACTTTATGTCAGTGAAGCAAGGAATGCCAGAAAGAAGGAAAATTGAAACTTTTGAAACGTGGAGCTATATAAGATTAAGTGGTCGGATGATACGAAACGAACGAGCTTTGGAAATAATGGGGGAGGAAAGTGGTTTGTATAAGACTCTTACAGAAAGAAGAGACAAGATGGGAGGTGATATTTTCAGACAAGCAGGATTGATTAACTTGTTAGTGGATGGAAGAGTTGAAGGTAAGAACTGCAGAGGAAGAGAGAGATTAGAATATATGAAGCTGATAATTGACGTGGGTTGAAAGGGGTATATTGAAATGAAAAGGTGGTGGGATGGAGGATTTCATCAAATCAGTCGAAAGACTGATGAGCAAAAAAGAAAAAACCTATGTATTGCACCTCATTGCAGATATGTCATCTCAACATTTTCTGACACTGGCTGCAATGATAATCCTGTTGGCGATATAGACCACTCATGAGATTTAGTTCTCTATTATTCTTACGAGGAATGGAATTTAATGACGGAGAACCCACTTTAATAGAATGCTTTGGCCTGGAGACTGAACTCACCTCAATGTTTCGGCAATCTTCGGCGAGCCTCGATGATTTCGAAGTGTTAGTTCCACTGGCAGCCACCTCAGTGCTTCTTGGCTAACCAGGAAATTTCAAATAAATTACTGCATTGACACTATTTGCACTTAAAATGTTAAAACAAAGTGTACAATTCAAATAAATAATTTAATTTGATTTTCTTTGAACTTATATTGCAAACGGAAATGTAACTGCTATTATGGCTAAAATGCATTTGTCTATTGAGTAGCAGAGACAAAAATTATAATTTGACTTTAAAATATAAAAAAAATTAAGTGACGTTCGTTTAAATTTATTCATTGCTTTTTGTTCGTTTACAACGACTAGATGCAGAAAATGATGTAAGGAGAAGAGCATCTCCTATTTATTTATTTTTTACTATATTCTGTGTAGCATTTACTAGAATCAAGTGACAACATAACCTTTTTTTTTTTTTTTTTTTTTTTTTTTTTTTTTTTTTTTTTTTTTTGAGACACGATAATAAAGGAAATTTTATTAAAACTCAAAGTAAGTTTACACTAAACATTGGTCATCATGAAATAAATCAATCAGAGTCACTCGTTTTTGAAATTGTATTTTACTTACAAACTTTTTCATAACTATAAACATTTCTGCCATTCAAAATCAAATGCAAGTACCCTACTAATCTAATCGGAGAAAGTTTACACAAATTACGAACAACATCAATGAAAGTATAATATTTAATCGTTATTCTTTTTTCCTTAGAAACGTTTCCTACTATCACCATAGGTGATATGCGTCATTTTTGATTGGCGTTTAAACTAGTGAGGTACAGGTTTGCTAAAGGCTTTGCTGGCAAAATGAGCGAACGGGACGACTTGATCAGGCAAGCAATACGCAGCCCAAGTTAGGTGTGAAATATTTCTAGATTAATTGTAAGAGTTCTTTTCTGCAATCACATTCTAAACTGCGTCTATTTTAGAAAGCTTATGGAATGGGTTATACATTTTTATAAACTTATATTTTCCCACAATAACCTATTCCCTCAACTCCAGGAATATTGATGTTCTCCCCACGAAATCCTGCGTATCATGTCAGGTTTCAAATTTATTTGAGTAAAGTACCTCTTGGGCGTAGTGCTTCATTAAATCTTGTGAATTTGGTTAGAGCAGTCTTCCTTTTTCTTTACTTGGTATACGGCAGGCAATTGATTAAACGCGGAGCCAGCCGTTCCTTTTCGTCGTTCCCATTCCTAACTGTTGCCTCGCCCCGCCTGTCGATACAAGATCTGCTTTCAAAGAGACGTTTCGCCACTTGCCCGGCCGATCTCCTCATATCCCGCTATATTGCCGGAATTACGTTTCAACGGGGAGAATAGAGAATGGCCAGACGACTTCGTACCCAAAGAAATGAACCTCTTGTGTAAAAGAGGAGAAGGAGACAACAGCTCTCCAGCCCCAGCCATGTGTAAAGTATCGAAGATATTACACCGAGTCGGGGCGGATTGGCGACTGTAAGGATACTCCGGGATCGCCAGACTCAAATAGTCATCACTTAAACATGCCACAATAAGACATTTAAAATCCAGTCGGTTTTTAAAGTATTAGGGGAACAAAAAATCTAAACCAGTTGAAGTATCACATTGACGACAAAACCTCAAACTTTCTAACGATGTCTTGGAATGAAATGACCGAAAGCTACACTCTATTCTGTGATCCTTTTCAAGAACACCTTGTTGTACGTGGTGACAGTTCAAACAGGAGTAAAAGCAGAACGGGCAAATTTCGACGAAAACTGAAGTGTTTCCTCTGGTCACGCATTCGGGAGGACGCCGGTTCCAATCCCCGCCTGGGCATTCAGATTTGGGTTTTCCACGGTTTCCCCAAATCACTCCAGGTGAATGTCGGGATGCTTCCTTCAAAATGCCATGGCCGAATTCCATCTCGTTCCTTGCCCCTTAGTCCCATCTCGTCTCTAATCACCTCAACGTCGACAAGGCGTAAACCCTTAAGGAAAACAAAACTGAGTGTTTCAGGCAGGAGGAGGTCGGGTATTGCCCTAATGGGGCACAACGCTGGAGAATTATACAGAATGATGTTTGTGCACACGAGTCACCATGCGTCCTGGTAAATAGTTAGGTTATAAAATGTTAACTGGAAGGAGTTTCCATCTAAAATACCTTCTACTACGTTTTTGTCCATAGTTGCCGTCGTAGGTTGAAGAAAAAACTGTATGAATATATTATACTAGCTTTGCTGGCATTCGTTGCAATACCTATTTTTATTTCTTAAGTGGTATGACCTATAGAAAACACATTAACATGTATCAAATAACTGAAAGACAATTATTTTTATCCATTAAATTAAAATTGTTAAAGTTTATTCTGGTGCTTTGGGTTATACAATATTTTCGGTCTTCTGTCTTCTGCAAAAACAGAATACCCAACGTTGCTCGTCAGGTGGATATGAAAGTTCTGATGGTAGATCCGTTTTGATCGGATTGCACTTAAAAATTCTCCATCACCCTCTACTTTCAAGGTATTCGCGAAAAACTGAATGGTTTCATGAGTAAATTTTGTGATGGGTGAGAATGGGTGGGTTTTTGTAAACCAATTGTAGGCAATACATTTATATTTGTTTTAAAGTATACGTGCGCAGTATTCAATCAAAAATCTGATAAAAACTGAGTTCCTGTAAACAACTTTTGAAATTACGATGGATCGGAGTAAAGTGAGAGAGGGGTAGGGTTTTTTAAACCAGATGTAGACGTTACTTTTCTGTTTGACTTAAAGTATACGTGTGCAAAGTTACTTCAAATTCGGATAGAAACTGTAGATTTGTATAAAGAACATTGACAAAAATTAATGGGGCAGAAAGAGTGAGACGGATTGGGTTTCTGAAAATCAAATTTTGACAGTATTTTTTTGTTTTATTTCAATGTATACGTGTGCAAAGTACCATTGAAATCGGATGAAATCTGTGGATATTTTTAAAGAACGTTTAAAAAAATAAGGGGGTGGAAAGGGGGAGAGGATTAGGGTATGAAAACCAAATTTAAACACTATTTTTCTGTTGCTTTAATGAATACGTATGCAAAGTTCCGTCGATATTGGATATAAACTGCGGGTATGTCAAAAGATCATGAACAAAAATTAAGGGGGTGGATAGTGGGAGAGGGATTCGGTTCTGAAAACCAAATCTTGACAGTATTTTTCTGTTTATTTCATGGTATACGTGTGCATTTTTCCATCAAAATTGGATAAAAAATGTGGGTTCGCATTAAATGAAGGTCTGTAAAGGATGGGGGTGACTTTTTTTGGACTTGTTTGTCAGAAACCTTTGCACACCATAACTCACCAAAGTTTAATCGTAATCGGATGAATGGTATAGGAACGCATAGAAGACGAACATATAAAACATACATATACTCGTAAGATGTAGTGAACCATCCGCGAATCACATACTTATTGTTTCATCATGACTGAATGGGTCTGATTCTAAAGAGCTCGCAAAAAGAGACAAGCTCAATAAGTCTTCTGCAACGGAGATGGACTCTATACAGAATTTTGGGGGAAACAATGCCACATCATTTGCAGCGTTCTGCAATTATGCAAAGATCTGTAACAATGTGGAGCGATACGCTTCTTCCACAAAAAAAGTTTTCCACATCACGCTTAGCTAGTCGTTGTGTCAGAGTCTCTTCGGTTCACTATTCCTTCCATCTCCCATTCCGGCACCCGTCAGGAGCCGTTATAGGAAACCATGGAATATCGAAAGAAGGGTATTAGAAACTGCGTCCTCCCTAAAGATAGACCACTACTCTCCCGCTACAGTCGGTCACAATTTAGTGATGCACCAACATCTCTCCGACCCTTCTGATCGATTTATGGACAGAGAAAATCCATTAATTACAGGAGCTTCAACCAGCTAAACCCGTCGAGAGCATCGGATCCCATTATAGTACCCTATGACATCTATCTTTGCCCAAGAGTCTCATCGAATTGCTTTCTGTAAAGAGAATTTGTAGTAAAACAAAGCTTAAAATAATTGTTATCATTCGTGTGATGTAGATGATTATTGTTATGCTTGTAAATAATGAAAACGAGTACTTCATTAACAGAACACATAGAAACAAGAATTTTTGGGTCATATCCATGATCCAAGAAGGAAATTGACCATTGCAAACACGATCGAAACATAATATTATATTGCCGGCCTCGGTAGCGTAGGGGCTAGAGTGGTAGCTCCCCGCCGGTTCGAATCCGGCCGCGGGCATGGATGTTTAAGTGTTGTGTGTCTGTGTGAATGTCCTGTCCGTCCTGTGGCGTCCATAAATTGGAAAAATACAATATATATACTGGATGACGACTTATACAATGAAAGCTATAATAATTACATAGATGTATGGCCTCCGTTGCCAAATGCCATAAAAACATAAAAAATAATATTATACTAGACAATGTTTTGGAGCTTATCGCAAACTAATGTTCTCGATTTCAAATTGGGCACACACTGAGCCTGGTCGCCAGCATTATTCTAGCTAGCTTGTTAGCCATCAAGATAAAAGGTCCTCGAGAAACTAAGTTCAATAAAGGCCTGAGGCACAGCCCGTACAACAGAAACTTTTGTTGCAACTTTGTAGACAGTAAAGAACGTAGCGACTTCTGACTAAAGTTTTGTATAGTTTCGCAACTCGCTAGCAGCGGGTTATTTATAAATATTCTTAAATCTACTTTCGATGAAAGCAAAAATGAAAGTGTACAACGTCTTGCAGCGCCACTGTTCACTATTCTTAAAGTATTGAACTTAATTTCACGATAATTTTATTTTCCCAGGAGTGGAAATAAATTTTAAACGATAGATATTATGGAATTAATAAAAACCTCACAGAAATTCTTCGTATTTAATGCACCATCGATTAATTTTTCCCCCGTCCTCATAAATCCTTTTGACATATTCTATTCTTTCTTCTTTCCTTAGGAATAAATTTGTACCGGTTAGTTGGTAAGACAAAAAAAACAACACATTTTTGGAGATGCAACAATACTGTATCCACTCTTAAGTAGGTATATTGGTGTTTATCGTACCACTAAGCTACCCATGAAGAAGGATTGCGGATGTTGTCGCTCAAAGTGTAACTTTCCCACGAACTTAGAGAATTCATGTCCTTCCAGCTGCGTGATATCCGTAGTTGACTCTTTGCAGATAGTTTTCCAGGTGAGAAGTTGAGGTAGTCCTTCATTTCCACCATAGATGCATATTTTTTTATGCCAGATGCTAAATAATATAATAAAAAATACATTTTTTTAATCCTCTGTTTGAAGAATAATTTTTTTTAAATAAAATCTATGCTACTTGTTTTCAGTAAATTGTTGTGGATTACGTAACGATACAAGTACTTGTCACTCATGCAGAAATTCTTTCTTCGTCCGTCCTATTAGTCATAACTCATAAGCTATTACCGCTCAGCCATTAAGTGCCTCTGCGTTTATATGGCGAAGAAATTAAAATTAGCTATGTGTATTGATGGGGCGAAAAAGACAAAATAGTCAAGAACTATTAGTCGGAAAAAATGTTACATCTGTAATTTTACAGTGCATGTTGCAACCTGAACGTAACTTTGGTTCTGAACTTGAGAAATTTTATGGAAAGTAAATAGGCACAGCAAAGCAGTAGCTGTTTGTATGTTATTCTTTCTATTTTACTAATAGTATTTGATTACAGCTACGCCCTCGTGGACCTAGGCGTGTGAACGAATTTCAAACCTAAGACCTTCAGCATTCATGAAGTAACTTTTCTACCGGTGCACTGTGATGTCATACTACTTCCATATCCCCTCCTTGTGAACTAAAAGATGGCACTTAAAATTTTGGGATTATTAACTGATGTTCATATCCTTCTTTGGTGCCAGATCACGTCTCGCTGTAAGAGAAACACCCCATGTTTTAAGTCAAACCATAAGCTTTCAAAATGTTAAACTTGCATTTAAAATCTTTTCTGTAGTTTTTTGTGTAGCCCGAATAATCAGAAACACACACACAGCTCGGTATAGATTTATCTGTAAAGAGAGAAGATTATTATTATTTGATAACAGATTTTTCTGACATTTACATCGCAATTTTTCTTTGTTCCTACAACTATAGAAACATCGCTGGAATTAATTTTTAATTTAAGTAGCTTATTTAATGAATCAGCTAAGTTACCATTGCAGATGAAGTAAACATATATTTCCTTTAATGTACCATCGTTACAACTTCAAACCAATATTATACCTAAATTCTTGTTACTTACGTTGATTTTTTTCTAACATATGGCAGATTAGTTTTACGTAAGCGACAATTGTAGATTCAAAAAGTAATAATGTTACTCTTTGTTTACTTTTAAAATAAAAAACCCATCTCTTCTCAGATACTGATACTCAGTTACGTTGTTCAACTCTCTGATTAATTCACAGAAGCAAATCAAACTCTCATACTCGTGGAGCATGTCAAATCTCTAAGGAGATGGTTGCTATGCACGACACATGTCAGCCAAGTGTTCCCATTTTCTTCGGTAGTGTCAAGGAAAAAAAATTGTGCTGACACGCACATTTTTTTTAATGGGTTTTGCTTCGTCGACGTCATTATAGGTGGGAAAATATTGGGTAAGAGTTTGGAAGGAATTCGAACATGGAATTATGACGGAACCTTCCAGAAAGTGACTAGGGGAGATTCTGTAAAACGAAGAAAAAATTAAATTTGCATGTCCAGAACGAGAATCGAACCACGCTCATCCACCAATCTCCGTCGGTTAGTGATAATTGACAGCAGCTTGAATTCGACCTTTCCCAACCCGTATCCACTTTATAGAAGGCTTAGTATGCTTAGGGATCCATTACGGACTTCCAGCTTTGAGAAAACGTTCTTATTTTGAGTCAACTATCCATTTCCAAGTTAGTCTGTGACATATATGCCACACGTAACTAGCATAGTATTTGATAATTACAATGGTTATTTAAAAGTAAATTATAATAGAGAATCCATTGTTATTGCGCCCAAGAAAGGCCCTCCAGCCAGCTTGCAGCGCAGTACAATACACTCGGAACATAGTTGTATTACATTCAGTACAGTCCGCGGGAGGTTGTTGAACAGTAAGGACATTATTATAAAGTGCTGAGGCAAAGGCCTCCAATTGTATGTTTGAGTGGAATGAAAGCTGTGTTTATGAGTTGACAAATATTAGTAGTAAGGAGGAAATTTGAGAAGATTTGTGTTGTTTTGATTTGTGCGGTAACAAGTACATAATAAATTTAATTGAAGTAAGTGAGTTTTGTTTTGAGAGAAGTGGGAGAAGCTTGCACGCTCGACACAGAAGAGGGCCATCTGTTATAAGCGAGAGTAAGTATGGTACAAATCCCTCTATAAATTGACGTCCCAGTCGTACGCAGCTGATATTTTAAGAAGTACATAAGTAGCGAGAAAAAAATTGATGTTGAAACTATTAAAAAAAGAAATTATCATCGTCTGCTCCACGACTGTTCTATACACCTTATAACACTAGCAATTTATTTGTGATTCCTATAAAATATCGATTTAAAACTTTTTATTTTACGTACAACGGTGTGCCTTTTTCACGACAGATTTACGTAAAAATAATTGAGTTCTTCAGTAAACTACAAACTTTCAATTTAGTACCACAAGAGTGCATAATTTTTCTTCATATATTAAATTTTCTTTCCATTGACCGAGAATTGTGTTTGCATGATCTGCGAGAATATGTTATGTGCAGTTTCGTGTATTTGTTGTACTAATAAACTGATCAGGATTGTGGTAGAAGAGGTACCACTACACTTGTTTCTCCGTAAATCTTCAATGTTCTTCAGACTTTTGTTTTTGTTTTACTGTTAAATTTTTTCGCTAGGGATTTATTTGCTCGTATTCACCATGTTAAATATATTCGGGAGAGAACTGGTGACAAAGAAGAAAAAAAATTCAGTCCTTTTCAAGAAATAATCCGGCATTTACCTGTGAAGATTTGGGAAAACCATTTAAAAGCGAAATTGCAATGCCCGGACTAGGGTCGAACGCACGTAAAGTGGAATAAGTAGGAAAACTGGATTGTTGATATCAATGAGAGCTGCTGTTAGAAGTTCGCCAGTGGCTTGTTATTAATAAGAAGCTCAAGATTTCCCAGGGACTTTTACGATAAATGAGTTGAAATCAAAGAAGATTCCTCCATAATATTAAGCCCCATTGTCACTGGTTATCCATCGGATGCACTAATGTGGGCGTGGTCCAAGTCCATTAGTGTTGCCAGCTCCGCAAGACGCCCCCCGGCGCCATTGTGCACAGTATCAGCAGCCACGAGACACTGTGCGGGTTGATCAATCAGTGAGCAGCCCGGTACGACGCCGCCGCCACCCGCCGACGGCCTCATTACCAGACGATGCCTGGCGCCGATAGCGCTACACGTGTCCCATTGTGGCGCTCAATGGAACCGACGTGCCCGGCATACTCATCTAATTAGGGCTGGCGGCGTCTGATTGAATACCTCCCGCCGCTGTAAGCGGCCCACCACCAACTGCTTCACTTCACAGCCTTCTTTCGTACTCAGACTACTTGCTGAGTTAGATGATTTCCCCAGTCACTTTTAGGAATGCAGTGTAGAAAAGCTGTAGCATAATCCGTTGTAAAAGTAGTTACGCAGCGAGCATGAGTTATGGATTAGACTTAACTGATGTCTCTGGAGAGAAATAACTCTTGTCAACAAAGTATATAGCGTTGTGGCACCGTCACGGTGTCCGGAGTTACCTCGTTCGAGTCATGCTGGCGAAAGAAATCTTTGTTTACAGAACTTTGCCGGCAGGGTAGGAAAAATGGTGGTGCACTATTCCTAATCACGAGAAAGTGTACCGAAGTTCTGGGTTACATCCTAAACAGTGCGCATGTAGTGAGAATGTGTGACACTGTGACGGTGATTCGTCCATCGGATGTAGATATTAAGCCTTGTGACCTCCTCTTCCTCGTGTCTTTCGGAAGAGTTTTCCTTAATGGATTGGCACCGGGTCTCATCATCTCACTTCTTTCATCTCTCATCCAAAATACAAACAACACTCTACACTGAACACGCATTCTATCACAGTCATGCACACTTACAACACTTGTGAACATCGTCACACAGGAGAAGGCAAAAGGAAACCATCCCATTTCATCTCCCCATACATTGCAATTATAATGTGACCTGTTTCGCCACATTCTAAGGCGCATTTTATTATTTAAATCATATGTTAGATTAATTTTCATAATAAATATAGTTCACCTAGATAATTTCTAGTAATGTCCATACGCAAGATCCCATGTGAGGACTGTAATGCCAATGGTGAACATTCAGTGTACCTTGATGCAACGAATATTAAACAATTATTGAGCAATGTAGAGAATCGTAGCATTTCCGAGAGGCATTAGCCGATACAATCATTAGCCACAGCGACAGGATGTCTTGGATAAAAGGTTTCTCTGGAGAACGCTGTCACTTTGGGGTGGGCAGTCAACAAGAGGCCGCTGACTTGGTGTAGAAATACCCTCCACCCGAATACCCCGCGAAGGCGGCCGAATATTTCCGACCTCTGTGATATACACGCGGAGCAGGGATATCACGTGACATCAGGTGGCCAACCTCATATCCAATCCCAGTGAGCTCATCCTGGGAATTTTCTGTTAAATGTGATCTTCGAATCTACAAGGGCAGAGCCAAAGTTTTCCTCGGAGATGGAAGAGCGACGAGCTTCATTCTGTTGCGGGACGCCGTTCCTGACATAGATTCTGCTGCGGGACGACGTTCCCCACATGGGTTCTGGTGTGGGCCGCGGTGCCTAGCTGCTCTGGCTGATTTCTGCTGAGGTACGACTCATGCAGCGGACTTGTGAGACAAGTTTCATATACAGTGTGTCATCTCCGAACATCGCAGACTTCAGATGCTGAACTAAAAATGGCAAAGTGTTACGACCGAGCTCTGTGCATTCCGTGAAACTGAACTCTTAACTCTTTGAAGGGCGTGTGTCACTATAACTAACCACCAAATTGATGCTGTTCTATGGGCGGTGGTCATTGTAGCTAACCACCAACTTAGTGCTGTTGTATGCGCGGTGGTTACCTGGTGTAACCACATTCTTTTATTGTGCTCCCTTACATGGACCGCTACGACTCTTTCTAACCACATGTTATAGTTGTCCTGTGGCCCAATAGATGGCAGAAAGAGTACTCTGCGGCATTTCTATGATGTATTTATTGTTTAAGCGGTCGCTTTATTCAGATGTGCCATTGTCACTTGCAGTGTTACGTTTCTGATTGCTGTTTTATTTCAGATTATTGTATTTTATTGGTGGTAAGTATTTCATTTGATATTTAATTCATTTAAAAAGCTATTGAAATATTATTAGAGTCTTTACAAAGTTCATTTGTTATTCCAGGCAACATATTTACAGGTGGTCAGTGCTGCTAACCACCGCCCTTATAACCTTATAACGTACAACAGATATGTCTCGACGAAAATCTTTATCACAAGACGAAATATATCGTTTGCTGTTTGAAGAAATACCTTCAGATCAAGATAGTGTCGTAGATTCCGATGACAGTGCAACTGATTATACTTATCTAAATCAAAATGTGAATAAAAGGCAGTTTTGTGACAAAGTGTTGAGCAGCAGTGAATCCGAAAAAAGTGACTGTGAAACAACAAATGTCTCTGCAGCACAGCCTTCCACAGCTGCGTTGAACGTCACAGTGACGTGGACTCAAGATACTCGTGTTTTACCAGTGCCTCTATATATACAAGAAAGTGGTGTAGCAGCAAAAATAAAGAACAAAGCAAATCACAAACCTTTGGACCTCTTTTGTGAGTATTTTGATGAAGCGCTTATCGATCATATTGTATTTCATACAAACCTTTATGCTACCCAGTCTGGCAAAAAATTTGTTCCTACTGATACATGTGAAATTAAGACATTTATAGGGATAAATTTATACATGGGCATTACTAAAAAAAACCAGCTACCGAGATTATTGGAGTACAGAACCTGACCTTGGTGAGAATTACATTTCTAAGCTAATGACTGTGAAAAGATTTAGCTTACTTTTGAGTCATCTACATCTTAATGATAACTCCTTAGCCCCTGACAGAAGCAGTGCAAACTATGACAAATTATACAAGATTCGACCATTGCTTGACCATCTTGGAGAAAAATTTCTTGAGTGCTTCAAACCTCATCAGAAACTTGCAATAGATGAGACAATGGTAAAATTCAAGGGCCGATCATCCCTCAAGCAGTACATGAGAGGTAAGCCAATCAACCGGGGATATAAAATATGGATGCTGTGTGACGAGTCATCCTACAATTTAAAATTTGAAATTTACACAGGAAAGAATTTAGGAGCAACAGAAGTAGGGCTAGGTGCAAAAGTTGTTCAGACTTTGATGAGTGGTTTTGAAGGTCATCATCACATTGTATTCATGGACAATTACTTTTCCTCTTATGAGCTGTTCAAAAACCTGAAGTCAAAACATCAAGTATATGCTTGTGGAACAATAAACCACAGACGAAAATTCCTACCTACACTGAAGGATGAAAAGCAACTTAAAAGGGGTGAGTTTGATTCTAGAGTAAGTGTAGATGGAGTAGCTGTGTACAGATGGAAGGACAACAGGGCAGTAAACTTGATTTCAACATGTCATGATCCGTCAGATGTTTCTTCCGTGAATCGGAAAATGAAAGATGGAACCATAACTACAATCAAGTGTCCTCAAGTCTTGAAGGACTACAACTCGTACATGAATTTCGTCGATAATTTTGATAGACTCAAATCAGATTACTCGACAGACAGGAAAAGTAAAAAGTGGTGGATGAGATTATTTTTTCATTTTATTGATTGTTGTGTTACAAATGCCTTTATAATGCATAAGGAACTTCCGGAAGAACAATTCACAAACAAAGATTTTCGCCGGCAAGTTTACAAAGGTTTGCTTGCTCCAAGAATAGTTGCTTCAAGGGGCACAACTACATCTGGAGGCCAAGGTAATTCACAATCTCCAATTACAATCAAGGCACATAAACCATTTGTAGACAAAAGTATTCGCCACGAAAGCAGCAAGCACCAACCTGTTCATTCAACATCTAAGAGATGTGCCGCCTGCAGCTCACGAAAGAATCCAGTACGTACCGTCTGGATGTGCTCAGTATGTAAAGTGCCACTATGTATAAGAGCTGGGAAGGAATACTTTAGAACATATCACACTAAATAGCTGTAAATATGTGGCAACAAAAAACTTTTTACAAAAAACATTTTTGGTGATTCACTAAACATTGTGTTACAGTATGCTCGAGTGCTTAGTGGGGCTGTGGTTAGTTGACTAACCACAATTTATGCTTATTAATTATGGTTGATTTGATGATATATGAATATCTGACAGCTACTGTATATATAAAAAGAAATAAATATTTGATTAAAAGTCAATTTAAATGAATTGGAGAAACTTTTATGTTCTGCCCCTCTCAGGGTTTTTTCTAAGTAATTTTTCTGCCCCTCAAAGGTTTTTTCCTGCTCACTTTCTCTGCCCTTCAAAGAGTTAAGCGACTTTGAGAGGAAAGATCCATGTTCTAACTTTGTAGATGAAAATACCCTTAGCTGGTGGCATAATTTTCTAGAACTAGTTATTTTCGAATGGCATATTGTTCATTTGTGGCACCCCACTTTATTAGAATGGAAAAGTCACAGTACTATGATAGCCAGGTTTGAGGTCATCATAACTTCCAACTATCATCCATTCTTGCATATTAATTCTGAGATGAATTTAAAAGTAAATTACAGTTGTTTGCTTGCTCATGACGGTTAATTATATGTCTGAGCGTTGCTTTGTGATTTTACCTACTTGTGTTAATATTAACGGTACATTCGCTCAGACTTGTAATAGCCATTGATACTAAATAAATGTCATTTAGTGACAGTTTGCCGGTATTCCAAATAACATCGAGATTCTTGCAAAATGCATATTTTCACTTCATCATAAAAACAAAATTAAAATTCCCGTTTATTAATCATAAATATATAAATGATAACTATAACATATTCGTCCACAATGGAGCGGTAAACATCTACCACGATAATCCTATTAGTACGAACACGGTTTATAAGAAGAAGGTTTATTTTTCTCTTACTCTCTTTTTTTAATTTTTGCTTATGACTCTACTGCTCGTTGACGTGGAGGTCTTTAGAGGCAGGGTGGGTTAGGTTCAAGGAACGGGAACGAGTTAAGCCATGGCCTTTTGAAGGACCATCCCTACATTCACCTGGAGCGATTTCTGGAAACCATGAGAGACCGAAATTTGGATGGCCGAAGGGAATTCGAACCCGTATCTTCCCGAATGCGTGGCCAGAGTGATAAGAAGAAACATTTTTGTGCGTATGTATTATTTTCGTGATCATATATTGTCAAGTTCGGGTAATATATTTCGTATGTCTAAGTTCAGCCCCAGATCATGTTTCCGCAATCACGATACAAACTGACAGGAACGATGCATGGGCACAAATATACTAGTCTGAGACAAAGAGACCCTATCCGACAATGTAGAAGCAATATTTGCTTTGGAAGACGTATGAAAGTGGAATAAAAGAATTTACGAAACTGTCCGCGTGGTGTTGAGGTATTCCCGTGGCCAGCAAGTTACCCTGAACTTCCTCGTCGTCCCAGTGCCACTATCCAGGATATCAGGGACCAGTTACAACAATTGTGGATCATCTTGTCTCAGGAAAGCGTATAACTGCTTCATGACACCCTTCCCAACCGAATAAGCGCATACATCCAGGTCAGAAGTGCAACATCATAGTGATAAGTGGACTCATACTGGTAAGTTATTTTTAAATTTGATTCGATTCTGTAATCACTGGAATAACATCACATACCCTCTCAACCTGTGAAGTTTTATTTCCTTTCCTCCTTCCCTTCTGGATGCTTCGTTATTATTATTATTTTACAGGCAGTGTAGACCTTCCTCTTCCTGTTCAATTATCAGGGAGAATCTGACTAAACTATTCACGAAGTGATTTTAGTCTCCATGGTGAGCGCACAAACAACAAGTGTGATACGTTTCCTTAACCCAGAGGGTATGTTTCTCAGAAACAGTTTACACTGGTGCATTTAAAATGGTGGAAGAAAATATAGATCTTTTATT
Organism: Vandiemenella viatica; assembly: GCA_031002005.1. Taxonomy (NCBI): domain Eukaryota; kingdom Metazoa; phylum Arthropoda; class Insecta; order Orthoptera; family Morabidae; genus Vandiemenella; species Vandiemenella viatica. The sequence goes on from JARYHS010008074.1 coordinate 140,928,041, forward strand.
TAATCACTGACTGTCTTCCCACAAGTTCACTGCAGATTTGTGTTGTTTGCACCACACAGCCATAGCCCGAGCAATCTCATCCGGCCATACATGTCAAACTTTCGGCTTAAAATTTGGAACTGAAGCGTTATTGGATCGGAGTTAGCACATTCTCCCTTTAACATCATTAAAACATCCTGTAACGCTACATGGGACAGAAAAGTTTGTTAATTAGCTGGTTCTCTGCACTCACCTTAATATACACACTAAAAACTATGCATTGGAGAAGGACACGAATGTAACTCTGTTCACAGGGTTTACAAGTCGATATCAGGGAATTGCTAGAATAGTATCATTATTTGTCCCTACAAAGGAGTGTTGCAGCTAAAGAATTACACTACATCTAGCGGTCACAGAAATGTTTACTGCAATATCTCCACATTAAGTTTAAGTAATTTCGTACTCCATCACATTATGAATGCCATAAACTACAAACATGATCTTAACGGCGAACCCTATTAACTCAACTGTTTCAGCAACTCACAAATTTTGTTGCGAACCATTGACGTGTTCGAAGTTTTTCATAGTTTATTTAGTAGAAACAATACACGCTTGCATAGTAATCTACATATGGATTCAGTGGGGGTTTAATATTATATTTTACTTTAGGGGTATTTTATAAATTTATAAAGCACTAGGAGAGAACCCGGCGTTTCTTGAGGGTTGCTTTAAAGTTTAATCGCGTTTAATCGGATTGTTGTAAATATTCTTCATCTCTATCAAATTTAGTCGATTTCCCTACCGTTTTCGAGATATTTGTAAAAATGTAATTCGTTGCAGGTGTAAATTTTCCTTATGAGGATTGCGGGGGTAAACAGTATTTTTTCTTTGTTTTAAATTATATATGCCCAAAGTTCCACCGGAATCGGAAAAAACTTAAGCTTTGTATAAAGAACATTTCCAAAAAATAAATTGGGAAAAGGGGGGTGTGGGGTTGGGTATTTGTAAACGGAATGTAGACAGTATTTTTCTCTTTATTTTAAAAGTTTATGCGTCCAGTGTTCCAACAAAATCTGGTGAAAACTCTGGGTTTCTATAAGGAATATTGGAAATTAAAAGGGGCAAAGAAGTAAAGGGGAGAGAATGGTTTGGGTTTTGGAAACCAAACGTAGACAGCATTTTCTGTTTGTTTTAAAGTATACGTGTGCAACGTTGCCTTGATATCGAATAAACTGTGGGTGTGTATAAAGAACATTGGCAATAATTAAAGGGGTTGAAAGGGGTAGAGCGTTTTGGATTCTGTTAACCAAATGGGAAGTAGTTTTGAATATTTCTCTTTATTTTAAAGTATACATGTGTAAAGTTCCATCGAAATCTGATAAAAACCGTCGGATTGGACAAAAGTGGTATAAATTGGTAGAGGTTGTGCTTTTTTATTTATTAATTTAGAAACTTTCTCCAACAAAAAATACATATTATGTGCCAACTTTCATGGTGATCTGTCAAACGGTGTCGAATACTATTAATCACTGATATATATCCCAACATCCATTTTTATATATAAGATTCTGTTTTCGCCAAGTGTAAGGATAGAAGCAACAATTCAGACCCTTATGATCGCATGAACACTCTTCAATTTGAGATAACAGTGTACACCAGGAACAGTTACTTCTATTTATCCGTAATCATGCTGACTATCAAGTATATCTCAGTTCTCATGTAGCATGTAACTTGTTATCGTTTCTTTTTTCCCCATCCATCAAACGCACTACAACTCACTGTTTGAATAGGCAGAACCACTGACTTTGTTTTATTAGTTTACGTAGAATTGGGAAGTTTCTAATACGGATGCGTTTCATTTCGTTTTCTCGAATAAACTTAGACACTGTGTGAACATTTCACAGGACAAAATTAAGCAAACACTACTTTCATGTAACACAGTGTACGCCGCTGAAGCTGATGTAATGGTCTCCCGTTTATACACCACATCAGAGGCCTATTGCGTGGCACGCAAATGCATGATGATATACTGCCCGAGTGCGTGGCCATGCCGTAATTACACCAGATTAAATGCAAGCACTACCTTTGTTTCAGTGACAGCAACTGTTTGGTGTAAAACAGGTTATTAACTGTCAAAACCTACGCGTTATTGAATGACTGCAGAAAGTTCATTCTGTTTTGCTGTGTGATAATGGTTGGAAAACATAAATTAACACATATTATTGTCGCTCGAAGAAAAGTGTAGAAGGCTTGTTCAAAATGTAAGTTATCTTTCATGAGAAAAATACAACTAGATACTAACTCAAAGATTGTAGTATATTTTAAGCTTTCTTCTTTTTCTCCCAACCAGCCTAGCTTTATAAAAAACGTTTCGACTAAGCCTCATTCCTGATGATACTACCTTGACAGAATTCGGGTCCTTTTGAACGGTATTTTAAATAATGTACAGATAAAATTGAACAGAATCATATTTCGAAAGTGAGGAGCCTAGCAAAGAGGATTAATGTAGCATTTACCCATAGACTACCGAATCAAATAAGGCAAATTGGAGACTTTCGCTATTTCATGCCTTGTACTAAGTGCTAAGTACTTGTATCAGCGAGCAACGTTAGATGATATGCGAAAGAAGTTTTATTCACGGGAGATATCACATTTTGTTACAAAAGAACGAAGTTTTTCTCGGCGTTGAGAATTGGTATAATCTTCTCGGGAGACTAGCCGAGTAATCAAGGTGTTTCCACACGATATTTCGGCTCCGTCGCCATCTTCTGGTGAAGTTTAAACACCTTGATTACTCGGCTAGTCTCCCGAGAAGATTATATCAATCAACTCTTGTGTTATATGAAGGTTGCGCTGCTGTTTAATAATGATTCATCATCATCACTATCTTTATCATCTAATAGACCTTTTTAGTTTTGCTCACTAATGACCACGTCGTCAACTCACCATAAAGTCACAGCCAGTTTCGGTGGTCGTCCGGCAGATTCTTTTCCATATGTGGTGGTTGCCGGCCTCGGTAGCGTAGGGGCTAGAGCACTAGCTCCACGTGCCGAAGGTCGCCGGTTCGAATCCGGCCGCGGGCATGGATGTTTAAGTGTTGTGTGTCTGTGTGAATGTCCTGTCCGTCCTGTGGTGTCTATACATAGGAAGCATAAACGCACTGGAGAAACTAAAAAAAAAAAATTCACATGAACAGATATCATAAACACATTGAGCTGGCTGAATGGCTTAGTCGCCGAAAGCCCTAAAAAAAAAAATAAAAAATAAAAATAAATAAAAAATAAAAAAATAAAAATAAAATAAAAAAAACATGTGGCGGTTATTCCAACTTTCCTCCATTTTACTCTCTTCGCCTCAACGTCTGTTTTGCCTCAATATTGATTACTGTTACTATGTGTTACAGTTTAAGACGAAATATATCATTTCTCAGCATTAAAAACCTAATAAGCCACGGATTGGGCTGGGACAAGAAATGAATAAGTACGAATTAATAATACACTTCTCACAAAAAAAAAATCATTTTAAAACCTCATATCGAATGATTTTACTAATTGAAATGACGAATTACAATCTAATCGAATTAAGGACACATTACACTTAGATCAATTTTCATTGATAGTGTCGTTTGCGGGAAGTTAATTACTGCGGATAATCACATATCAACAAATTAATTGTACTTTAATATCGCAGATAGGAGGCGTCATATTGCGTGACTGCGAGAAACGGCGTATTCTGGTGGGTCGAGTGAAGTTCACCTGTCGGCAGGGAGCAGGCAGAAGTAACATATAAAACAGTGAAACCAATTGTTCGAATTTTAAATAAATAATATTTTATCCAGTGAAAGCTGTTATAAAGATTTAGGTACAAATATTGTAAAAAATTAGTGCAGTAACAACATATACAAGTAAAGGAAAAAACTTTGAGAGCATGCTAAACCTTCGTATGGACTACAGATATGTTTATCCCAGGAGAATGTTTCGCCAATGATAAGTATTGTGTAATCTGCTTCATGTGTGCATAAAATCCAAATAATCGGATAAAACCACCAAATAATTAACCGTTTCTATAAGTGCGTCCATTTCTAATTTTGATAGCTGGCTAAAAATAAAAAAATGAACATGAACACCGATACTGTCAGGTCAAAATTTCAGCTGTTTGCTTAATCTGAAGAACGTTTGTCATAACCTTCAGCATTTCTTTTGTGTTTAGTAATGTGGTTGCGAAGACATCTTTTCTCCGCTCTTCGAGGCCTTGAATTCCTTCGTCAAGCGACCATTCCCCTCCACAGACATCTGTGTTACCCACACAGATATCCACCTGTGGATTGCTCTCCCAAACTTGTCACCACATCGTATAGAGAGTGACAGTCGATTTCTCCAGACCATATTCATCGGTTTCACAATGATTCTCACCGTTCTGCGAACATGCTTAAATTGAAGTGAATACATTATATGGCAATTATTCAAGAAACAGAGTATTACAAACGTAATTTGTTGAAAGCGTGACAGGTGTTTCATCTTTATTTTACAATGCATCGTACCCGACTACATTATTGCTTTGTTAAATATGTAAATGTTTCTTTACACTGCAGAACACTTCCTGAACGTGGATATAAATGCAACCTTATTGCCACCGTTTAAGTAGACACATAATTAAAATTGTGAAGATTAGTTAGCAAGCAAAATTAGGTCTTAGCGTGGAGGCAGAGGCAAATATGACAGGCAAAATAAATCCGAAGCGAAAATTCTTGAGAACCTTATACGATATGGAGTAATACTCATCCAATCAGTAATAATAGCCTGGAAGAAACAGTCGTATTTGTGATACATGACGAGGATAATTGGAAGAGATCAGATAACAATTCAGTAAAAAAAAAAATTTCAACCACGGTACTGGACAATAAACCCAAATGCATCAACTGTAAGGAATGTGCTGCAGCAACGTGGTGGAACGACAAACTTTGGCTTTGTAACTTGCGGATTTCAGTACAACATCTCATGTAACAGTTAAAACTTGACGAATACACCATGTTGTTGTTGAGAATATTGATGAGATTTTGGAGTGAAGGTTAAAGCTTCAATAAGAGAGTATGCTGATTGCTTAGTGTGCAAACATACATTATTATTATTGATTCAAGCCCGCTAGGAAACGCTTATGACTAGTTTTTATTCGGGTGATCGCTATTGTTCCCAATACCTATTGACCCCCGATTATAATTTTTTGTAAATATCCTGTGATATGGGTTTTCGAGACTTAATAACTTTTGGTGGAGTGGTGGAGCGGAATAGGAGTTAACAAAATTGCAAAATTTGTAGCGGTTTGTAAGATCAGTATCAGAAATCAGGAATTCAATTATTTTGTACCTGATTGAGACACATGCTTCATGTCTTACAGCTTTTGAGCAAACATACATTTAATGAAGTAAATTATTTCTTTGGATCATTTTAAAGGAGCCATTCAAACATTATATCTATTTCATAACTGTATAATACATAGACTTTATTGAAACCACCACTGTGTAAACAATAAGATAATAAATACATAAAAAATTGATTTGGAACAAGGGGCTGACGCGACTCAACAAAGTATCACATTCATCATACTTGCATGAACATTCTTTAAGATACAGGATGCAAACTAAAAAAATCTTACACCTGTTTTAAAA
>JARYHS010008074.1:140934684-141036158 GCA_031002005.1 Vandiemenella viatica
GCCACTACTGTCTCGTTGCAGTAAAACCTGTTTGATCTACTCGGTGTTTTTGGGTGGTCGCATGGTCGCACATACAGAACAAGAAGTGCAGGAAGCGGTGGGTGCGTGGCTCCTTCTTGTTTAGGTGACTCCAGCAGCGTGAGAGTAGCATGTTTTCTTTGTGTTGCAGGTGGTCTCCGGTTAAAATCCAGCCTAGAGCATGGGTGATTTTAATTAACTGCTGTATCCGTCTTGTCTGGTAAATGCATTGTAGAGCAAATGTACTAAAGAAATTCAACATGTAAAAGTGGGAAGAATTACAGTACTATAGCTGACTCGTAGCCAAATTCCGTGCTTTTAAATTTCTTTCCGTTGGGATAAAGAAGCTGCATTGAAAACGAAGAGGAGTATGATGAAAATTTATACTCTTATTAACTCTCTACTGCTATAACAAGTTTTATAACTACAGTGTGGATAATTCACCCCCATATCAAACAAAATTGTAGAATCCCATTTTCAATTTCTGATATACTTAATAAACATTTTCTACCTGTTGCTGATAAGTTGACTGTCAATATATCAGTGACTCGCTGTATAGATTTTGACAATACAGGCTTCCAATAAAAATTTGACTCTATATCTGTAAATTTAACAACTCCAGAAGAAATAAATAAAGTTATCATGTCTTTTAAGAGCAAATACTCGAGTCATTATGATGGGATTTCAAGAAGATTAATTAAACTGTGTATTAAGTAATATACTAAGTTATCTGTTTAATACAGCTTTACTTGAGGGTAACATTCTAGAAAGGCTTAAGTGTGCTGTAGTTAAACCAGTCTATAAAAAAGATATTTAAATCAGTTGTAGCAAATTACCGTCCTATTTCATTACTACCAGGCTTCTACAAACTTTTTGAGATAGTTTACCAACACCTAAAAAATAAAAATATTCTAATCAACTCACAACATGGTTTTCAAATGGGCCATTCAACAGAACAAGCTATATTTGCATTCATTGACATATTTTAGAGGGAATAAATCACAAATTGATGCCTGTAGGAATTTTCTATGACTTTTCTAAGGTATTTGACTGAATTGATCAAAAATTAAAGTATTATGGTAGAAATGGCTTTTTCCAATTTTTATTTGACACAAGTATAAAAATTAAAAATACTCCAGATTTCACTTCCGAACATATTTCAAATTATATATTTGACCTTGTTAATAAATGTTTTACAGCTAATGGCTTGTCCTTAAATTTTATAAAACTCAATATTTGCAGTTTAGTACATCACACAGATTACCATCAGACATAATCATAAAATTTGCAGGCCAGTCCATTCTAGTGGTAGAGTGTGTGAAATTTCTGAGTTTGCATATTGATCATAACTCAAATTGGTGGGTGTATGTCTCTGACTTACTGAGGCGATTGGGTGGAGCCACATTTTTAATTCGTTCAATTTTAGTGTAGCTGATTTGCGTATGAGGAAACTAGTTTGTTTTGCTTATTTTAAATCCTCAACGTCTCGAGCAATAATATTCCGAGAAAATTCTAGTCATAGAGACAAAGTATTCAGATCACAAAACCGATTATTAAGAATTATGTGTGGGATCAGCAGCAGAACTTCATGTAGAAAGCTGTTCCAAAAGTTAGGGATTTTAACATATGTGCCCGAGTATATATACACATTAATGTCCCCTGTACTAACAAATTATACTCTGTTGGAAACAGATAGTAAAATACACAATTATGGCACTAGAAATAAAAATTATAATCATAAGGTTTACAAGTCATTAACATTTGCTCAAAACGGGATACATATCTTCAATAAGCTCCCAACACATCTTAAATTTCTAGCAGCCGGCCTCGGTAGCGTAGGGGCTAGAGTGTTAGCTCCACGTGCCGAAGGTCGCCGGTTCGAGTCCGGCCGAGGGCATGGGTGTTCAGTGTATGTGTTGTCTCTATGTCATGTCCATCGTGTTGTGTCTAGAACCACTTGGAGAAATAATACACTGTGAAGCAATGAAATACACTGGATGATTCAAAATACACTTGAGTTGGCTGTATGGCCTCGAAGCCAAAAGCCATAAAAAAAAAAAAAAAAAAAAAAAAAAAAAAAAAAAAAAAAAATTCTAGCAGGTGATATGATTAAATTCAGGAAAAGATTGAAAGAATTTTTAATTGACAACTCCTTCTCCTATTTCTAAAATATCTTCAAAATAATTGACAGAGGCTGATAAAATTATGCTGTGACTGTACATCTTTTGGGGTGTATTTATCTATTTTGTTATTCAATAGTTTATCTGTAAACTGATAACTCTTCACACCCCACAGAGCCAGCCTCTTATATTGGGATCCATGGAAAATGAATGTATTGTATCGTATTGTACTTGGAACGAACTCAAAGGATTGTTGTAATTTTGATCTATGGTGTATTTATGGAACCTACAGCTTTTCCAATACTCTATCGAGTAACAACAAATTCCCCACCAAGTCCTTCGCACGGGTCAGCATGGTCCTTACAGATCGCCGCAGTTCACTGACACACAACAGCTGATGTTAATGTCTGTAGACAGGTGCATTCAACGAAGCCTTTGTTACGCAGTCTATAATCTGTTTTATGGCTAACACCTGCTGTCACTGAAACGGCGATCCTATTCACATTTAATTTGGCGTAATTATGGCCTCGTTGTATCAGGGCGCGCACTGGGGCAGTTTATCATCACGCATTTGCGTGCCACGCAAGACCTCCCTCATGCGGTGTATAAATGGACGACCATTACGAAGCTTCAGAAACGTAAGCCACGCAACTGGAACAGTGCAGAGGGAATAATGACTGTTCAGATTTTTTAGTATCAGAAATTATTCACCTGTTCCGTACTTTTCCCTGGAAAAAATGTAACAGCCTAAGAACTGGTCTGAGTAGTTTAATACCATCTTAGAAAATACATGTGTGCTCCTAGCACTGCATTTGGAGTTGTTTCCAGAAATCTTACCAGTTTTTGTCTAACTCAGTGAAGGAAGGTTTAAGTTGTAACGTTTTAATGATATTCTGAAACCTAACTATCTCAATTAGCACATTAACTACTTTCCTGAAAACATAGAGGATGTTTACGAGCGAAAGGGTGAGAGGTTTCAGAAGCGTACAGAAGGCATGTCATGATACGTGATTTTTTTTCTTATGGCTTTTTATGGTTTGGTGACTTTGTGGTCATTAGAGGCGGGAAAGGACTGGGAACATGGAAAGGGCAGGAATTCGGTATCTTGAAGGGACCCTCCCGCCATTCACCCGTATTGATTTCGGAAAACCATAGAAAATCCAAGTATGGATGTCCGGTCAAGGATTCGAACCCTCATCCTTGGAATGTAAGGCCTTAGAGTTACCGCTCACGCACTATGCTCAGTGTGTCACCTGAGAATGGAATTAAAATCAGATCGAAACATACCGAAATATATATATAATTTTAACGAATAGTCTTAATCCTCTAAAAATAATAGGATTCTCAAACATATCTTTAAACAAAGCAAAAATATATTTGCACTCCTAGCAAAAACGAATTCATTTTACTTAGTATCACTGAGGACTGGAAAAGAGACGATAAAGAAATAAAAAACAAGATGGTTTATTCACTGTTTAACTAGTTTAGCCTATTTATATTGTTTAGAAACACGCGATAACCCCTGTTGCGATATTTATAGTATTTTTCAACTATTTACTTTCCTCTCTAGTATTTAGAAGTTCTAAAAGTATCGTTAAGTCTTAAAGAACCTTTTCACAGCAAATAAATTTTTGTAGTTCAGTAACACATCAATCTTCTAACATAACGGGTAGTTTACCGGCGTATGTAGAAACTCGATATTTTGACTTCTAGCTCCACCGTTTTCCTCAGGAATGAAATATTCTGTACTGGTCTGTTTACCGACAGGATCTGAGAAATACAGGGAAGCTAGCTGTCAAAATATTGTGTTTTTACTGAACAATTCTGCGGTACACCCGTGAAGACTTCGATAGAGGTATTAAATTTTACTGCTTCCTCTCGGTAACCTATCCCAACAGGAAAAATTTCAACAGTGATATGATTTTTTTCAGTCCCAGAAAATAAGTGTGCTGTTACTGAGCTATAATCCATAGACGTCCAAATAAACAGCAGAGGGCATTAGAGTGTGCAGCTGTTTGTTTGCTGAAAGGGAGCTGTGGGGCAGGTATCTGGACCATAGATCGCAGACAGCAGATTCAATTCCCCTGCCGCCACCACCTGCTGTTCTTCCTGGAAGGAGAACAAATGACTTTATCGAACGCAATGGGTAGACCTACCTAATCCATTGACATGGGGTTTCATCAATAAAAAAAACTTAATTTTCACTCCCATCATTTAATTATTTTAACTGTGTTGTCTCATCCCTCTTATCTTTTTCATTTTTTACGTGAGAAGCCAGTGAACCCGCTTTTTTATACGAGCATGTATAGATTTCACGCAGAGAACTCTTTTCGGAGTTGAGAATTGCAACTTAAGGAAAATCCTACAACTTTCTTAAAGTTTTTGAGCGTTTTATACGAATTTTACAGTCGCAATTTTGACTTTCTAAAAAAAATTCTTTCTGTAACGTAAGCCAATTTTGACGGACTACTATCAACACCCTAAGCATTATTTCTATTTGCTTATTGTTTACATTATTAGATAATTATGAAAAAAAACAAGATTTAACCCACAGTCTATTGTTAAGGTAATCGCGCTTTTTAACTTTAAGATCTGAATAGGAGCTCAATTGTAATTATTATATGTTCATTTTTGAAATGCAGACTATTCGATGAATAGCTGTATATACTTTTTTCTATTTATTAAAAAAAAAATTACTTAGGGATGTAGTTAACACATATATTATTTGTATAAATCGAACTTACCGAACGGATATAGAGAAATTTGGTGGTTTAGTTATAGTTCAGAAAGGATTTTTTTTTTTTTTTTGCTTTAGGATCTGAATAGGAGATTTAAGTGTCAGTTTTGTTTTCTTAAAATACAGGCTATTCACTTAATAATTGATGAATTATTTTATTTTGGTCACCCCTGCTAATCTGAATGAAGAAGATTACTGCCGAAACGGGGATAAAAGCAATACGATTGCGTGGACAGGAGCTGCAGTTCCGTATTTTTATGTCTGTCAATCGAGACATTCGACAGACTTAACAATAAATCAGAACTAACTGTTCTTATTACGCAAAATCTACCTAACCGCATCGGACAATAACATTCAGGTCACGAAGAGCTCATTTAAGCCCACGTTCCACACATATAACACCTTTATTAGACTTTGGTTGCCATTTCTAGCTTATAGTCCCATACAGTTTGGTAATTCTGCTTTTTTATCTAAGGATTGCCTGATGTCAGAGACAAAAGATTGTCATCATAATAAAGAAGAAACATCAAGAAAGTCGGGCAGGTTAGTTAATATCAGACCCGATAGACCATCAATCAATAACCACTCAGCAAGCCACGAACTCTGGTGCCATCTATGGAACTCAAACCCCACACCACACATACTAGATCGCTATTACAAAAGTAGCGGTGAGCAAGTGGGATTATCAGATCACAGCTTAGGCTAAATTACAAAGTGGTGTCAGAAGTGGGATCTGCTGACTCTTATCACATATTGACTTTGTGTTGCAAGCTATGCGCCCGCCTCACAGCACTTTGCAGTGAGCTATATTTACCGACATTACTGTAGAATATTGAGGGGATTTCTGGTCCCCTTAAAACATATACGATTTCTCAAGTTGCTGCTGATCTCTTATACATAGACTTACCATAGACGTATAAGGTAACTAATATGAAACGCAAAAGATGAAATTTGATCACAGTTATTGTACATTTAGTCAAAATACTCAAAATAAACTTTAAATATTCGATCGATTTTCAATCCACAAGCTCATCATCGCATGCAATGTCTACATCACATAACATACAATAATTCCAGAAAACAAGACTATTGTACTTTGAAGTTTATTATTTGATATGATTCTGTCAGTACAATATACGTAGTTGGAATTATGTACCCAACAGACCGTCACATACAGTATACCCATGACACCGTCCATTTTTGTAAAGAAAGTCTGTAGGAAGCCGCATTCTTCTTGGTTTTAGCCCAAATAGGAGTATGTAAGAACAAGTGAGAAGAAGAATCTCTGAAGTTAACCTGTCATGAATTGCCGTCTAATTTACCATCAACACTAAAAAAGTTGAATTTTTATCGTCACTGATTAAAAAAAAAAATCTAGACGCGTGAGTGAGCCGATGAAAAGAGATCAAGTTTTCCCCATATTACTAAAATAGGACTTTGGTCGCTTAGCCATCGTTAGCTACAAGTTTGGAATTACAATCAAAACTGTGAAGCCAGAGACGTCCTTCGTACATATGTCATGTTCTTAATTTCTTTTAAAACAGGTGTAAGATTTTTTTAGTTTGCATCCTGTATCTTAAAGAATGTTCATGCAAGTATGATGAATGTGATACTTTGTTGAGTCGCGTCAGCCCCTTGTTCCAAAACTTTTTTTTATGTATTTATTATCTTATTGTTTACACAGTGGTGGTTTCAATAAAGTCTATGTATTATACAGTTATGAAATAGATATAATGTTTGACTGGCTCCTTTAAAATGATCCAAAGAAATAATTTACTTCATTAAATGTATGTCTGCTCAAAAGCTGTAAGACATGAAGCATGTGTCTCAATCAGGTACAAAATAATTGAATTCCTGATTTCTGATACTGATCTTACAAACCGCTACAAATTTTGCAATTTTGTTAACTCCTATTCCGCTCCACCACTCCACCAAAAGTTATTAAGTCTCGAAAACCCATATCACAGGATATTTACAAAAAATTATAATCGGGGGTCAATAGGTATTGGGAACAATAGCGATCACCCGAATAAAAACTAGTCATAAGCGTTTCCTAGCGGGCTTGAATCAATAATAATAATGTATGTTTGCACACTAAGCAATCAGCATACTCTCTTATTGAAGCTTTAACCTTCACTCCAAAATCTCATCAAGATTCTCAACAACAACATGGTGTATTCGTCAAGTTTTAACTGTTACATGAGATGTTGTACTGAAATCCGCAAGTTACAAAGCCAAAGTTTGTCGTTCCACCACGTTGCTGCAGCACATTCCTTACAGTTGATGCATTTGGGTTTATTGTCCAGTACCGTGGTTGAAATTTTTTTTTTTACTGAATTGTTATCTGATCTCTTCCAATTATCCTCGTCATGTATCACAAATACGACTGTTTCTTCCAGGCTATTATTACTGATTGGATGAGTATTACTCCATATCGTATAAGGTTCTCAAGAATTTTCGCTTCGGATTTATTTTGCCTGTCATATTTGCCTCTGCCTCCACGCTAAGACCTAATTTTGCTTGCTAACTAATCTTCACAATTTTAATTATGTGTCTACTTAAACGGTGGCAATAAGGTTGCATTTATATCCACGTTCATGAAGTGTTCTGCAGTGTAAAGAAACATTTACATATTTAACAAAGCAATAATGTAGTCGGGTACGATGCATTGTAAAATAAAGATGAAACACCTGTCACGTTTTCAACAAATTACGTTTGTAATACTCTGTTTCTTGAATAATTGCCATATAATGTATTCACTTCAATTTAAGCATGTTCGCAGAACGGTGAGAATCATTGTGAAACCGATGAATATGGTCTGGAGATATCGACTGTCACTCTCTATACGGTGTGGTGACAAGTTTGGGAGAGCAATCCACAGGTGGATATCTGTGTGGGTAACACAGATGTCTGCGGAGGGGAATGGTCGCTTGACGAAGGAATTCAAGGCCTCGAAGAGCGGAGAAAAGATGTCTTCGCAACCACATTACTAAACACAAAAGAAATGCTGAAGGTTATGACAAACGTTCTTCAGATTAAGCAAACAGCTGAAATTTTGACCTGACAGTATCGGTGTTCATTTTTTATTTGTTCATTTTTAGCCAGCTATCAAAATTAGAAATGGACGCACTTATAGAAACGGTTAATTATTTGGTGGTTTTATCCGATTATTTGGATTTTATGCACACATGAAGCAGATTACACAATACTTATCATTGGCGAAACATTCTCCTGGGATAAACATATCTGTAGTCCATACGAAGGTTTAGCATGCTCTCAAAGTTTTTTCCTTTACTTGTATATGTTGTTACTGCACTAATTTTTTACAATATTTGTACCTAAATCTTTATAACAGCTTTCACTGGATAAAATATTATTATTTAAAATTCGAACAATTGGTTTCACTGTTTTATATGTTACTTCTGCCTGCTCCCTGCCGACAGGTGAACTTCACTCGACCCACCAGAATACGCCGTTTCTCGCAGTCACGCAATATGACGCCTCCTATCTGCGATATTAAAGTACAATTAATTTGTTGATATGTGATTATCCGCAATAATTAACTTCCCACAAACGACACTATCAATGAAAATTGATCTAAGTGTAATGTGTCCTTAATTCGATTAGATTGTAATTCGTCATTTCAATTAGTAAAATCATTCGATATGAGGTTTTAAAATGATTTTTTTTTTGTGAGAAGTGTATTATTAATTCGTACTTATTCATTTCTTGTCCCAGCCCAATCCGTGGCTTATTAGGTTTTTAATGCTGAGAAATGATATATTTCGTCTTAAACTGTAACACATAGTAACAGTAATCAATATTGAGGCAAAATAGACGTTGAGGCGAAGAGAGTTAAATGGAGGAAAGTTGGAATAACCGCCACATGTTTTTTTTTTTTATTTTTTTTTATTATTTATTTATTTATTATTATTTTTTATTTTTTTAGGGCTTTCGGCGACTAAGCCATTTAGCCAGCTCAATGTGTTTATGATATCTGTTCATGTGAATTTTTTTTTTTTTTTTTTAGTTTCTCCAGTGCGTTTATGCTTCCTATGTATAGACACCACAGGACGGACAGGACATTCACACAGACACACAACACTTAAACATCCATGCCCGCGGCCGGATTCGAACCGGCGACCTTCGGCACGTGGAGCTAGTGCTCTAGCCCCTACGCTACCGAGGCCGGCAACCACCACATATGGAAAAGAATCTGCCGGACGACCACCGAAACTGGCTGTGACTTTATGGTGAGTTGACGACGTGGTCATTAGTGAGCAAAACTAGAAAGGTCTATTAGATGATAAAGATAGTGATGATGATGAATCATTATTAAACAGCAGCGCAACCTTCATATAACACAAGAGTTGATTGATATAATCTTCTCGGGAGACTAGCCGAGTAATCAAGGTGTTTAAACTTCACCAGAAGATGGCGACGGAGCCGAAATATCGTGTCGAAACACCTTGATTACTCGGCTAGTCTCCCGAGAAGATTATACCAATTCTCAACGCCGAGAAAAACTTCGTTCTTTTGTAACAAAATGTGATATCTCCCGTGAATAAAACTTCTTTCGCATATCATCTAACGTAGCTCGCTGATACAAGTACTTAGCACTTAGTACAAGGCATGAAATAGCGAAAGTCTCCAATTTGCCTTATTTGATTCGGTAGTCTATGGGTAAATGCTACATTAATCCTCTTTGCTAGGCTCCTCACTTTCGAAATATGATTCTGTTCAATTTTATCTGTACATTATTTAAAATACCGTTCAAAAGGACCCGAATTCTGTCAAGGTAGTATCATCAGGAATGAGGCTTAGTCGAAACGTTTTTTATAAAGCTAGGCTGGTTGGGAGAAAAAGAAGAAAGCTTAAAATATACTACAATCTTTGAGTTAGTATCTAGTTGTATTTTTCTCATGAAAGATAACTTACATTTTGAACAAGCCTTCTACACTTTTCGTTGAGCGACAATAATATGTGTTAATTTATGTTTTCCAACCATTATCACACAGCAAAACAGAATGAACTTTCTGCAGTCATTCAATAACGCGTAGGTTTTGACAGTTAATAACCTGTTTTACACCAAACAGTTGCTGTCACTGAAACAAAGGTAGTGCTTGCATTTAATCTGGTGTAATTACGGCATGGCCACGCACTCGGGCAGTATATCATCATGCATTTGCGTGCCACGCAATAGGCCTCTGATGTGGTGTATAAACGGGAGACCATTACATCAGCTTCAGCGGCGTACACTGGATATTCTGTGTTACATGAAAGTAGTGTTTGCTTAATTTTGTCCTGTGAAATGTTCACACAGTGTCTAAGTTTATTCGAGAAAACGAAATGAAACGCATCCGTATTAGAAACTTCCCAATTCTACGTAAACTAATAAAACAAAGTCAGTGGTTCTGCCTATTCAAACAGTGAGTTGTAGTGCGTTTGATGGATGGGGAAAAAAGAAACGATAACAAGTTACATGCTACATGAGAACTGAGATATACTTGATAGTCAGCATGATTACGGATAAATAGAAGTAACTGTTCTGGTGTACACTGTTATCTCAAATTGATGAGTGTTCATGCGATCATAAGGGTCTGAATTGTTGCTTCTAATCCTTACACTTGGCGAAAACAGAATCTTATATATAAAAATGGATGTTGGGATATATATCAGAGATTAATAGTATTCGACACCGTTTGACAGATCACCATGAAAGTTGGCATATAATATGTATTTTTTGTTGGAGAAAGTTTCTGAACTAATAAATAAAAAAGCACAGCCTCTACCAATTTATACCACTTTTGTACAATCCGACGGTTTTTATCAGATTTCGATGGAACTTTAAACATGTATACTTTAAAATAAAGAGAAATATTCAAAACTACTTCCCATTTGGTTTACAGAATCCAAACCGCTCTACCCCTTTCAACCCCCTTAATTATTGCCAATGTTCTTTATACACACCCACAGTTTATCCGATATCAATGCAACGTTGTGCACGTATACTTTAAAACAAACAGAAAATGCTGTCTACATTTGGTTTGCAAAACGCAAACCCTTCTCCCCCTTTACTTCTTCTCCTTTTAATTTCCAATATTCCTTATAGTAACCCATAGTTTTCACCAGCTTTTGTTCGAACACTGGACGCATAAACTTTTAAAATAAAGAGAAAAATACTGTCTACATTCCGTTTACAAATACCCAACCCCACACCCCCCTTTTCCCAATTTATTTTTTATAAATGTTCTTTATACAAAGCTTAAGTTTTTTCCGATTACGGTGGAACTTTGGGCATATATAATTTAAAACAAAGAAAAAATACTGTTTACCCCCGCAATCCTCATAAGGAAAATTTACACCTGCAACAAATTACATTTTTACAAATATCTCGAAAACGGTAGGGAAATCGACTAAACTTGATAGAGATGAAGAATATTTACATCAATCCGATTAAAGGCGATTAAACAGAACTTTAAAGCAACCCTCAAGAAACGCCTGGTTCTCTCCTAGTGCTTTATAAATTTTATAAAAAAGTAAAATATAATATTAAACCCCCACTGAATCCATATGTAGATTACTATGCAAGCGTATATTGTTTCTACTAAATAAACTATGAAAAACTTCTAACACGTCAATGGTTCGCAACAAAATTTGTGAGTTGCTGAAACAGTTGAATTAATAGGGTTCACCGTTAGGATTATGTTTGTAGTTTATAGCATTCATAATGTGATGGAGTACGAAATTACTTAAACTTGATGTGGAGAAATTGCTGTAAACATGTCTGTGACCGCTAGATGTAGTGTAATTCTTTAGCTGCAACACTCCTTTGTAGGGACAAATAATGGTACTATTCTATAAATTCCCAGATATCGACTTCTAAACCCGGTGAATAGAGTTACATTCGTCTCCTTCTCCAATAAATAGTTTTTAGTGTGTATATTAAGGTGAGTGCAGAGAACCAGCTAATTAACAAACTTTTCTGTCCCATGGAGCGTTACAGGGTGTTTCAGTGATGTTGAAGGGAGAATGTGCTAACTCCGATCCAATAACGCTTCAGTTCCAAATTATAAGCCGAAAGTTTGACATGTATGGCTGGATGAGATTGCTGGCGCTATGGCTGTGTGGTGCAAACAACACAGATTTGCAGTGAACTTGTGGGCAGACAGTCAGTGATTAAATAAAAGATCTATATTTTCTTCCAGCAGTTTAAATGCACCAGTGTAAACTGTTTCTGAGAATGGAACGTATCACACACGTTGTTTGTGGGTTCAACATGGAGACTAAAATCACTTTTCACTTCGTGAACAGCTTAGTCAGATACTCCCTGATAACTGAAGAGGAGGATCTGCACTGAGTGTCAAAAAAATTAATCATCCAGAAGCGAAGGAGGAAAGGAAATGTTGAGAGGATATGTGATTATTCCAGTGATTACAGAATCAAATCAAATTTAGAAACAACTTACCAGTACAAGTCAACTTATCACTATGACGTTGCACTTCTTCTGGCCTGGATGTTGTAGCGGTATGGGGCGGTTGGGAGGTAAGGGTGAAAACCTTTTACTTCTTTTTATAATTCAAAGAAACCCTAGGCTGCTAATTTATTGGGTACTCATAATGGCGTACAGGTGAGGCTTATTTATCGTTAACATTGACACATTGAAATATGATAAAAAGAACTATGCAAAGCCTCTTCTTACAATTGCCAACATATTAACAAATAAACAAAGCATTAAAACACAACCACTTTTAAAATTAATCTTGAAACAAACTCCCAATGTTAATTGGCAAGCAAGAAAGCTTCACACTTGATTTTTTAAATGAAAGTTCCCTTCACAATGATCGGGAACCATAAATCAAATACAGTATTGACATTAACTGTATCCGATCTCAAATGCCGGGCGCCAGGATAATTTAAATTATCCACCAAGTGTGGCTTTAAGAAAGTCTGCCCCAGCTAGCTCAATATTTGAGGGTGCGAAAACTCCTAATCATTCAGTGGTCGTTTCAGGGCTGTACTCAATGACCGAATAAAAGTACCACACTGCACTGTAGAATTATTACCGTGACGGCGATGTATTTCCCGCGACGGCGGAATTACTATAGCCCCTTGGCTATAGCGGACAATGCACCACGTCCGTCAGCAAGCGTACTGGATGCGTGCGCAGCTACCTCACTGTACAAGACACGCTTATTGACCCTCAGGTTCGATGCCAAGACGGAGCGATCTCCAGCTTCGGAAGATCCGCTCCTTCCAGTCTGAAGGCTCGGAGCCCTCTCCAGCGTCCGCCGGAAAAATCTCCTCCCGTCGCTCGTGGTTTACATAGAGCAAAAATACACCGGCATTACAAAATGCAAACGATAGTCTCTCTCTATTGGCTCTCCAGTTTTCAAGCTCCTCCTACCGGCTGTCACGGTAGGCGAACATTGTCTTTCTCGGTTCGTGCGAACTCGGGATAGCCTCGGACTTATTCGTCATCTGTGACCTCCAAACTGTCCGTTCGGAGACCTGGTGTTTGGATACGATCATTCACCCCAGTGTACAGTTTCCCCGGAGTTAAGGGATTATACGCTTGACCAAATGCGTGAGAAAGGGTAGCTGGTGTCCATTGTCCCTGGCAGCCGCCGGCCTGTCGCGACAATCTGGCGCGTATACCTGGGAGGTCCCACAAACACTGACAATCCTCTCCGATAATTCCTTTCTTACTCTTTTTATATATAAGAATATACAAAATATTATATATACGAACGTACGGAATGACCCATATTTGGTCATTCTGCTACAATGTATGCACTGATTCGGTTGGGAGGGGTGTCATAAAGCAGTTGTACACTCTCCTGAGGCAAGATGATCCACAATTGTTGTAACTGGTACTTGATATCCTGAATAGTCTCACTGTCACGTCCGAGGTAATTGTGTCGGGGAAAGATCAGGATAACTTGCTGGCCACGAGAGTACCTCCACATCACGCGGACAGTTTTTTAAGTTCTCTTATTCCACTTTCATACATCTTCCAAAGCAAATATTGCCTCTAAATTGTCAGATAGGGTCTCCTATCTCAGATTAGCATATTTGTGCCCATGCATCATTCCTGTCAGCATGTATCATGATTGCGGAAACATAATCTGGGGCTGAACTTAGACATTTAAAATATATTACCAGAAGTTGACAATAGATCACGGAAATAATAAATATCCACGCATTTGGGAAGATACGGGTTCGAATTCCCTTCCGGCCATCCAGATTTCTGTTTCTCATAGTTTCCAGAAATCGCTCCAGGAATGTAGGAATGTAGGAATGTAGGAATGGTCATTCAAAAGGCCATGGCTGAACTCGTTCTCGTTTCTTGAACCTAACCCTCCCTGCCTCTAAAGACCTCGACAGCAACGAGGCGTAAAGTAATTAGCAAAAATTAAAAAAAGATCGGTGGAAAAAGAAACCTTCTTCTTATAAACTATGTTCGTGCTAATTTTATTATCGTAGGACATGTTTACCGCTCCATTGTGTAGTGGGGGTGTGCCTGTGGACGAATACGTTATAGTTACCATTTATACATTTATTATTAATAAACGGGAATTTTTATTTTGTTTTTATGAAGGAGTGAAAATATGGATTTTGCAAAAATCTCGATGTTATTTGGAATACAGGAAAACTGTCACAAAATGACATTTATTTAGTGTCAATGGCGATTACAGGTCTGAGCGAATTTACCGTTAATATTAAAACAAGTAGGCAAAATCACAAAGCAACGCTCAGAGGTACAATTAGCCGTCATGAGCAAGCAAACGATTGTAATTTACTTTTAATTCCCTCTCAGAATTAATATGCAAAAAAGAATGATAATTGGAAACAATGTACAATAAAAGTTATGATGACCTCAGACATAGCTATCATAATAATGTGACTCTACATTTCAATAAATCAGGGCTCCGCGAATAAACAAAATGCCATTCGAAACTAACTAGTTCTGGCAAATTATGCCACCAACTCATGGGGTTTTCAGCTACAAAGTAAGAAAATGGATCTATCCCCTCAAAGTCGCTTAAGGGTTCAGTTTCACGGAATGTACAATCAGAATGGCTTGGTCGTAACACATTACCATTTGTAGTTCAGCATCTGAAGTCTGCGATGTTCGGAGATGACCCACGGTATATAAGACCTGTCTCACAAGTCCGCTGCCATGAGTCGGACATCAGCAGAAAATCAGCCAGTGCAGCTAGGCACCGCGGCCAACACCAGAATCTATGTTGGGAACGTCGTCCCGCAGCAGCATAGAATAGAATATATGTCGGGAACAGCGTCCCGTGACAGAATGAAGCTCTTCGCTCTTCCATCTCAGAGGAAAACTTTAGCTCCACCCTTGTAGTCTCGAAGATCACATTTAACAGAAAATTCCCAGGATGTTAAGTCATGTGCTGTGATTGGATCTTGAGGTTGGCTACCTGATTTCACGTGATATCGTCGATACCTTATTCGCTCCGCGTGTATATCACAGAGGTCGGAAATATTCGGCCACCTTCGGGGAGTGAGAGGTATTAGGGTGGCGGGTTATCACACCAGGTCAGCGGCCTCTTCTTGACTGCCCACCCCAAGATGACAGGAAGTGTTCTCCGGCGAAACCCTTTATCCCCGACATCCTGTCGCCGGGGCTAATGATTGTACCGGTGAATGCCTCTAGGGAATGCCAAGATTCTCTACACAGTTCAATAATTGTTTAATATTGGTTACAACAAGATACATTGAATGTTCATCATTGGCATTACAGTCCTCACATGGAATTTATCGTACTTTAGGACATTACTAAAAACTATATAGGTGGTCGCCCAATATTTAATATGAAAATTAATCTAACATCATGATTTAAATAATAAAATGCGATTTGGAATGTGGCGAAATACGTCACATTATAATTGAAATGTCTGGGGAGATGAACTGGGATGGTTTCCTTTTACCTTCTCCTGTGTGACGATGTTCACAAGTGTTGTAAGTGTGTATGACTGTGATAGAACGCGTGTTCAGTGTAGAGTGTTGTTTTTATTTTGGATGAGAGATGAAAGAAGTGAGATGATGAGACCCTGTGCCAATCCATTAAGGAAAATTCGTCTGAAAGACACGAGGGTAAGGAGGTCACCAGGCTTAATGTCTAGATCCGAAGGACGAATCACCATCACAGTGTCACATATTGTAACTACATGCGCACTGTTTGAGATGTAACCCAGAACTTCGGTGCACTATCTCGTGATTAGGAATAGTGCACCACCATTTTCTCCTACCGTGCCGGCAAAGTTCTGTAAACAAAGATTTCTTTCGCCACCAGGACTCGAACGAGGTAACTCCGGACACCGTGACGGTGCCACAACGCTATTTACTTTGTTGACAAGAGTTATTTCTCTTCAGAGACATCAGTTAAGTCTAATCCATAACTCATACTCACTGCGTAACTACTTTTACAATGAATTATGCTACAGCTTTTCTACACTGCTTTCCTAAAAGTGACTTGGGAAATCATCTAACTCAACGAGTAGTCTGAGCACAAAAGAACGCTCTGACTTGAAAAGAAGGCTGTGAAGTGAAGCAGTCGGTGGTGGGCCGCTTACAGCGGTGGGAGGTATTCAATCAGACGCCACCAGCCCTAATTAGATGAGTATGCCGGGCACGTCGGTTCCATTGAGCGCCACAATGGGACACGTGTAGCGCTATCGGCGCCAGGCATCGTCTGGTAATGAGGCCGTCGGCGGGTGGCGGCGGCGTCGTACCGGGTTGCTCACTGATTGATCAACCCGCACAGTGTCTCGTGGCTGCTGATACTGTGCACAATGGCGCCGGGGGGCGTCTTGCGGAGCTGGCAACACTAATGGACTTGGACCACGCCCACATTAGTGCATCCGATGGATAACCAGTGACAATGGGGCTTAATATTATGGAGGAATCTTCTTTGATTTCAACTCATTTATCGTAAAAGTCCCTGGGAAATCTTGAGATTCTTATTAATAACAAGCCACTGGCGAACTTCTAACAGCAGCTATCATTGATATCAACAATCCATTTTTCCTACTTATTCCACTTTACGTGCGTTCGACCCTAGTCCGGGCATTGCAATTTCGCTTTTAAATGGTTTTCCCAAATCTTCACAGGTAAATGCCGGATTATTTCTTGAAAAGGACTGAATTTTTTTTCTTCTTTGTCACCAGTTCTCTCCCGAATATATTTAACATGGTGAATACGAGCAATAAATCCCTAGCGAAAAAATTTAACAGTAAAACAAAAACAAAAGTCTGAAGAACATTGAAGATTTACGGAGAAACGACTGTAGTGATACCTCTTCTACCACAATCCTGATCAGTTTATTAGTACAACAAATACACGGAACTGCACATAACATATTCTCGCAGATCATGCAAACACAATTCTCGGTCAATGGAAAGAAAATTTAATATATGAAGAAAAATTATGCACTCTTGTGGTACTAAATTGAAAGTTTGTAGTTTACTGAAGAACTCAATTATTTTTTACGTAAAACTGTCGTGAAAAAGGCACCGTTGTACGTAAAATAAAAAGTTTTTAATCGATATTTTACAGGAATCACAAATAAATTGCTAGTGTTATAAGGTGTATAGAACAGTCGTGGAGCAGACGATGATAATTTTTTTTTTTTTAATAGTTTCAACATTTTTTCTCGCTACTTATGTACTTCTTAAAATATCAGCGCGTACGACTGGGACGTCAATTGATAGAGGGATTTGTACCATACTTACTCTCGCTTATAACAGATGGCCCTCTTCTGTGTCGAGCGTATAAGCAGCTTGCCTTCTCCTCCCACTTCTCTCAAAACAAAACTCACTTACTTCAATTAAATTTATTATGTACTTGTTACCGCACAAATCAAAACAACACAAATCTTCTCAAATTTCCTCCTTACTACTAATATTTGTCAACTCATAAACACAGCTTTCATTCCACTCAAACATACAATTGGAGGCCTTTGCCTCAGCACTTTATAATAATGGCCTTACTGTTCAACAACATCCCGCGGACTGTACTGAATGTAATACAACTATGTTACGAGTGTATTGTACTGCGCGGCAAGCTGGCTGGAGGGGCTTTCTTGGACACCACAACAATGGATTCTCTATTATAATTTACTTTTAAATAACAATTGTAATTAGCAAATATTATGGATCGGGGTGGGCTAGTTACGTGTGGCATATATGTCACAGACTAACTTGGAAATGGATAGTTGACTCAAAATAAGAACGTTTTCTCAAAGCTGAAGGTCCGTAATGGATCCCCAAGCATACTAAGCCTGCTATAAAGTGGATACGGGTTGGGAAAGGTCGAATTCAAGCTGCTGTTAATTATCACTAACCGACGAAGATTGGTGGATGAGTGTGGTTCGATTCTCGTTCTGGACATACAAATTTAATTTTTTCATGGTTTTCCAGAATCTCCCCAAGTCACTTTCTGGAAGGTTCCTTCATAATTTCATGTTCGAATTCCTTCCAAACTCTTACCCAATATTTTCCCACCTATAATGACGTCGACGAAGCAAAACCCATTAAAAAAATGTGTGTGTCAGCACCATGTTTTTTTCCTTGACACTACTGAAGAAAATGGGAACACTTGGCTGACATATATCATGCATAGCAACCATCTCAGAGATTTGACATGCTCCACGAGTATGAGTGTTTGATTTGCTTCTGTGAATTAATCAGAGAGTTGAACAACGTAACTGAGAATCAGTATCTGAGAAGAGATGGGTTTTTTATTTTAAAAATAAACAAAGAGTAACATTATTACTTTTTGAATCTACAATTGTCGCTTACGTAAAATTAATCTGCCATATGTTAGAAAAAAATCAACATAAGTAACAAGAATTTAGGTATAATATTGGTTTGAAGTTGTAACGATGGTACATTAAAGGAAATATATATGTTTACTTCATCTGCAATCGTAACTTAGCTGATTCATTAAAAATGCTACTTAAATTAAAAATTAATTCCTGCGATGTTTCTATAGCTTTAGGAACAAAGAAAAATTGCGATGTAAATGTCAGAAAAATCTGTTATCAAATAATAATAATCTTTTCTCTACAGATAAATCTGTACTGAGCTGTGTCTGTTTTTCTGACTATTCGGGCAACATAAATATATCTACAGAAAAGATTTAAATGCAAGTTTAACATTTTGAAAGCTTATGGTTTGACTTAAAACATGGGGTGTCTCTCTTACAGCGAGACGTGATCTGGCACCAAAGAAGGATATGAACATCAGTTAATAATCTCAAAATTTTAACTGCAAGGAGGGGATATGGAAGCAGTATGACATCACAGTGCACCGGTATAAAAGTTACTTCATGAATGGTGGAGGTCTTAGGTTTGAAATTCGTTCACACGCCTAGGCTCACGAGGGCGTAGCTGTAATAAAATACTATTAGTAAAATATAAAGGATAGCATACAAACAGCTACTGCTTTGCTGTGCCTATTTACTTTCCATAAAATTTCTCAAGTTCAGAACCAAAGTTATGTTCAGGTTGCAACATGCGCTGTAAAATTACAGATGTAACATTTTTTCCGACTAATAGTTCTTGACTATTTTGTCTTTTTCGCCCCATCAATACACATAGCTAATTTTAATTTCTTCGCCATATAAACGCAGAGGCACTTAATGGCTGAGCGGTAATAGCTTATGAGTTATGACTAATAGGACGGACGAAGAAAGAATTTCTGCATGAGTGACAAGTACTTGTATCGTTACGTAATCCACAACAATTTACTGAAAACAAGTAGCATAGATTTTATTAAAAAAATTTTATTCTTCAAACAGAGGATTGAAAAAAAATGTATTTTTTATTATATTATTTAGCATCTGGCATAAAAAAAGTATGCATCTATGGTGGAAATGAAGGACTACCTCAACTTCTCACCTGGAAAACTATCTGCAAAGAGTCAACTACGGATATCACGCAGCTGGAAGGACATGAATTCTCTAAGTTCGTGGGAAAGTTACACTTTGAGCGACAACATCCGCAATCCTTCTTCATGGGTAGCTTACTGGTACGATAAACACCAAAAGAAGATCATAACCTACTTAAGAGTGGATACAGTATTGTTGCATCTCCAAAATTGTTTTTTCTTACCAACTAACCGGTACAAATTTATTCCTTAGGAAAGAAGAAAGAATAGAATATGTCAAAAGGATTTATGAGGACGGGGGAAAAATTAATCGATGGTGCATTAAATACGAAGAATTTCTGTGAGGTTTTATTAATTCCATAATATATCGTTTAAAATTTATTTCCTCTCCTGGGAAAATAAAATTATCGTGAAATTAAGTCCAATATTTTAAGAATAGTGAACAGTAGGCGCTGCAAGAAGTTGTACACTTTCATTTTTGCTTTCATCGAAAGTAGATTTAAGAATATTTATAAATAACCCGCTGCTAGCGAGTTGCGAACTATACAAAACTTTAGTCAGAAGTCGCTACGTTCTTTACTGTCTACAAAGTTGCAACAAAAGTTTCTGTTGTACGGGCTGTGCCTCAGGCCTTTATTGAACTTAGTTTCTCGAGGACCTTTTATCTTGATGGCTAACAAGCTAGCTAGAATAATGCTGGCGACCAGGCTCAGTGTGTGCCCAATTTGAAATCGAGAACATTAGTTTCCGATAAGCTCCAAAACATTGTCTAGTATAATATTATTTTTTATGTTTTTGTATGGCATTTGGCAACGGAGGCCATACAGCCAGCTCTATGTAATTATTATAGCTTTCAGTGTATAAGTCGTCATCCAGTATATATATTGTATTTTTCCAATTTATGGACGCACACAGGACGGACAGGACATTCACACAGACACACAACACTTAAACATCCATGCCCGCGGCCGGATTCGAACCGGCGGCCTTCGGCACGCGGAGCTACCACTCTAGCCCCTACGCTACCGAGGCCGGCAATATAATATTATGTTTCGATCGTGTTTGCAATGGTCAATTTCCTTCTTGGATCATGGATATGACCTAAAAATTCTTGTTTCTATGTGTTCTGTTAATGAAGTACTCGTTTTCATTACTTACAAACATAACAATAATTATCTGCATCGCACGAATGATAACAATTATTTCAAGCTTTGTTTTACTACAAATTCTCTTTACAGAAAGCAATTCGATGAGACTCTTAGACAAAGATAGATGTCATGGTACTATAATGGGATCCGATGCTCTCGACGGGTTTGCTGGTTGAAGCTCCTGTAATTAATGGATTTTCTCTGTCCATAAATTGATCAGAAGGGTAGGAGAGATGTTGGTGCATCACTAAATTGTGACTGACTGTAGCGGGAGAGTAGTGACGCTATGGTCTAGCTTTAGGGAGGACTCAGTTTCTAATACCATTCTTTCGATATTCCATGGTTTCCTATAACGGCTCCTGACGGGTGCCGCAATGGGAGATGTAAGGAATAGTGAACCGAAGAGACTTTGACACAACGACTAGCTAAGCGTGATGTGGAAAACTTTTTATGTGGAAGAAGCGTATCGCTCCACATAGTTACAGATCTTTGCATAATTGCAGAACGCTGCAAATGATGTGGCATTGTATCCCCCAAAATTCTAGATAGAGTCCATCTCCGTTGCAGAAGGCTTATTGAGCTAGTCTCTTTTTGCGGGCTCTTTAGAATCAGACCCATTCAGTCATGATGAAACAATAAGTATGTGATTAGCGGATGGTTCACTACATCTTATATATATGTTTTATATGTTCGTCTTCTATGCGTTCCTATACCATCCATCCGATTACGATTAAACTTTGGTGAGTTATGGTGTGCAAAGGTTTCTGACAAACAAGTCCAAAAAAGTCACCCCCATCCTTTACAGACCTTAATTTTATGCGAACCCACATTTTTTATCCAATTTTGATGGAAATATGCACACGTATACCATGAAATAAAAAGAAAAATAGTCAAGATTTGGTTTTCAGAACCGAATCCCTCTCCCACTATCCACCCCCTTAATTTTTGTTCATGATCTTTTGACATACCCGCAGTTTATATCCAATATCGACGGAACTTTGCATACGTATTCATTAAAGCAACAGAAAAATAGTGTTTAAATTTGGTTTTCATACCCTAATCCTCTCCCCCTTTCCACCCCCTTATTTTTTTAAACGTTCTTTAAAAATATCAACAGATTTCATCCGCTTTCAATGGTACCTTGCACACGTATACATTAAAATAAAACAAAAAAATACTGTCGAAATTTGATTTTCAGAAACCCAATCCCTCTCACTCTTTCTGCCCCATTAATTTATGTCAATGTTCTTTATACAAATCTACAGTTTCTATCCGAATTTGAAGTAACTTTGCACACGTATACTTTAAGTCAAACAGAAAAGTAACGTCTACATTTGGTTTAAAAAACCCTACCCCTCTCTCACTTTACTCCGATCCATCGTAATTTCAAAAGTTGTTTACAGGAACTCAGTTTTTATCAGATTTTTGATTGAATACTGCGCACGTATACTTTAAAACAAATATAAATGTATTGCCTACAATTGGTTTACAAAAACCCACCCATTCTCACCCATCACAAAATTTACTCATGAAACCATTCAGTTTTTTGCGAATATCTTGAAAGTAGAGGGTGATGGAGAATTTTTAAGTGCAAACCGATCAAAACGGATCTAACATCAGAACTTTCAGATCCACCTGACGAGCAACGTTGGGTATTCTGCTTTTGCAGAAGACAGAAGACCGAAAATATTGTATAACCCAAAGCACCAGAATAAACTTTATAAATTTTAATTTAATTGATAAAAATAATTGTCTTTCAGTTATTTGATACATGTTAATGTATTTTCGATAGGCGTACAAACTTAAGAAATAAAAATAGGTATTGCAACGAATGCCAGCAAAGCTAGTATCGTATATTCATACAGTTTTTTCTTAAAATTTCGACAGCATCTATGGACAAAAACGTAGTAGAAGGTATTTTAGAAGGAAACTTCTTCAGTTAACATTTTATAACCTAACTATTTACCAGGACGCATGGTGACTCCTGTGCACAAACATCAGTTTCATCTACGGGCGCTGCCTTTATGAAGTTGCAGAAGCAGACATTATGCCCTCTCTGTATAATTCTCCAGCGTTGTGTGCCATTAGGGCAATACCCGACATCCTCCTGCCTGAAACATTCAGTTTTTTTTTCCCTTATGGGTTTACGCCTTGTCGACGTCGAGGTGATTTAGAGGCGGGATGGGACTGAGGGACAAGGAACGGGAAGGGATTCGGCCATGGCCTTTTGAAGGAAACATCCCGGCATTCACCTGGAGTGATTTAGGGAAACCGTGGACAACCCAAATCTGAATGCCCGGACGAGGATTCGAACCGGCGTCCTCCCGAATGCGTGACCAGAGGAAACACTTCAGTTTTCATCGAAATTTGCCCGTACTGCTTTTACTCCTGTTTGAACTGTCACCACGTACGTGTTAAATTGGTCTTTTATATGGGCCACAGGCCGCTTAAAGCGTTTCAATCGTCAGTGACTATTCCTCTGAAATATCCACAGCCCGGAAACAGTTTCTCAGAACGTTAACGTAAATGTCTTATGGACTATTCAACGACTCTTGGACATTTAATGAGATACTGATTTTTTTAAATAAATTGATGATTCTAAAAACCAAATATTTCACTCATACCATCAACAACTGTTAGCATTTTCTTGCACATTTGAAATTTGTTTCACAAACTTTGAACACGCTCTCGTAACTAAGATCATAACGGAGACTAGTTTACTTCATCATACTTTAGCAGGATGTTAACAGCGGCGTTCAGTGTAATTTTCGTGAGATATGTGTACATTAAACATGCAGGGTGATTTAGGAAGAATGGTAAATATTGACGGAGGTCGTAGAATGAACAATATAGAGTACAAAAGATGTGTCCGATTTCCATTGGTTTTGGAGATACAGGTGTTGGAATTTTATGCATGAAATAAATATCAGAAAATGATCAAGAGCACACGAATAACTCATTGAAGTACTTCATTCATGAAAAAACAAAAGCATATCTTATAACAGTTAAATTATATAAACCTAACATTGCCTGACAGATGGATCGGCAGCGCCGGTCAAGTTAATTGGCCACCAAGGCCACCGGACTTTACACAATTAGATTTTTTTTGTGTGAGGATGGTTGATAAACGAAATTTACAAAGAATAATTAGACTCCACGTTAATACGACGGAACCTACAAAAATTGTCTTATCGGGTCTGAAGTTTTGTAAACACATTCCTTAGGCGATAATAATGATTTGACTAAAAGTGTATAAAGTATGCTTCAAACATATGGAATTAAGTAAAATCAATCGAAATTTTTATAGATGCATACATGTTAATGGTTGTTCCACGTGGTTTTAAATCTTCATTGTTGAATAAAAACTGCTTTCCGTATGCAAATTTCAGATACTTAAGTGGAAAATCATAACATTTACAATCTCGCTTAGCGTAGCTAACATATTTGATTTCATGCTAAAATATATTGCATGGCAGCCTACCTACCAGAGTGAAAAATGGATCCTACCGTAACCGACGGTTGATACAGATCATCAAGTTAGTTTAATTTATGATTAGTAGCAGTTGTGGTAAGGTTTAAATGCAGCCTGGTCCAAGAATTATTTGTAAGAATCATGCAGAATAAATATTAACATGTAATAACGTGTATTTCTTGCGTAATAACCTGTATGCATGTATCCACATTTTAAGTGATTTTACTTTTTTTCCACATATTCGAAGTTTACTTTACACACTTTAATCAAATTTTATTGCCTGAGTAATGTGTGTACCAAATTTCAGACCGATAGAAATTTTTTTGTCGGTTCCATCGTATTAACGTGTTACCAAAAAGTAAACACAAGAGACGAATTACTCGCTCGCATTGTAAGCCCTGATACCCTCAAGAAAGTACAACAAGACATACTCGAAAGAGCTACACGTACTGCTGCAAAAAGAGATACAAAGTGAATTGAAGTCGATGTTGGGATTTTCGAACATTTAATTTAAACTGTTTTTCAGTTTAGTTATTTGTGTGCGCTTGATCATTTTCTGAGGTTTATTTTATGCATAACATTCCATGAACCTGTATCTCCAAAACTAATGGAAATCGGACACATGTTTAAAAGAAAAATTTTACCCAATATTGTTCATACTACCACCTCCTTCAATATTTACCATTCCTACTGAATCACCCTGTATTTTTCTAACAAAGACATAGACGATAGATTACACAGCGCCACGTGATATTTCCTGGTTGAGACCAGTTTTCTGAGAGATTCCTGTGTTACTGGAAGTTCCTGCACAACTCTGAAGCTACCTTCCCACGGACCGTGGTTTTGTAGGCCGCGCCATGCAGCCGAACTGTGCGGATCAGCACGCGCTACAGGCTAACCCTCGACACCTCGCAACCACTTCCCTACCACTTTGTCGTTTCAGCTACGCGGGCGTTTAATCTTTAGCGACTGTGCGACGTATAGTAAAGCGCCACTACCCCTGCCAGCACAGGCAAGATTCTACCGACGGCCGCTGTTGATTGCTGGAACGTCCCGGCCGACAAATCCCCGTGCCGTGGGAAGCTGTCAGAAAAGATAACGTAATCAAAGACTTTAGATGAAATTATGTGGTAGGATCTGGTCACATTTAATACACGTGGTCACGAAATGCAAGAACACACTTACTGTCACAGTTTTAGTAGTACAATACACCGACCACCAACAGAAAAATTATGGATGTAAACACAAACTTATGTAAAAGAATCATATCCCGAAGAGTGAGAAGTTCAAGTTGAAACAAGTCTGCGCAGCAGTTAGTACTATCGTTCACTACTACAATCACAATGCCACTAAAATACACGGTATATGTTCCTCTAGAACCTGATTAAACAGTCTCATAGTACTTATTTGTACACAACTTTACTCTACGAAAGTTATTCACCGACTGCGGTTCTGTGTGACTCGCACAGCCATGTGCGAATAGATTAATCAAACTGATACTCCGAATATCATTGACGCCTAATACTCAGTTACATCTTAACAAATCACCTATTACTAAATGGCATAAAGGATAGCTGACAACTTTTTTTTTTTTTTGCTCCTTGACACGGGATTGTACTGGGGACAAGGAACAGGAAAGGATTCGGTCATGGCCTTTTGAAGGAAGCATCCCGGCATTTGCCTGAAGTGATTTGGGAAAACTATGGAAAACCTCAAATCTGGATGTTGGAACGGGGATTCGAACCCGCGTCCTTCCAAATGCGAGGCCAAAGCGTTACCGTTCTCCCGTCATTCTCGGTCGCCAGATTGATTTGTTGGGGTGATATAATGAATAGTACAATGACCTCTGTTTCCAAAAAGTTGTTTACTTATTTTAGTGTGTAAGTTAGATAAAACCAGATATAGATGTGTCTCGGTGACAATTTATAGGGCGTAATGCGACAGTAAAAACATATTTTAAATGCAAAGGTGCTATCTTTAACAGCTTTGTAAGACGCTGTTCCTAGTATTATAAACTGTTCATTTATTTTTTATGTAATTACACATTAACAGTTGACGAATGTTCTTCCATAGCATTTATCTAATAACGCACATAACCAATCTTCTCGACAGAAATATGTTGTTGTAACATGGAAACCAAAACAATTATCACAGAGCCTGCTGCGAAGTAATTTAGGAGTACGTAGGGAAAGATAAGGTTTTACTGTTTTCTGCTGACACTTCTTGAAGCTTCATTGTCTTCGTTAAAATTCACTTTGGTAGGTAGAGTAACAGATGTCACCGTTGTAAAGGCATCGTGTTGTAGGTTAACTGAATGGAAATGTTTCTCAAGAGTGGTTGTATATTTTGTGATGCCATTCACTTGTTTTTAATAATTACCATTGATTTACCTTAATTTCTACAGAGTATGAAAGTCAGTTAAAAACCAGCAGAACTACGAGTTTTTATCGAGAGTTTTAAGTTTTAATAGCACATTACAAGTCTAAATAACTTTGAAAATAGTGAAAACAAGCCATATAACTCAGTAAAATCACTAGTTAAGCTATACTGTGAGGACAAATCTTATACACGGATAAATGAATTGACTTAATTTTAACTACTTAATTGGTTTGAAGATACTACGAGTTGTCAGTGTGCAAGTAATAAAAATTCTCTAGAAATTAGCGAAGTCATTTAAAGGCGATTTTACATGATGTTATCCCTCGGAAACCAATTATTTTCCCTAAATCACAAAGAGATTATTTTTTGCTAAGTCCGGTAAAAATGGAGAACTAATTATAAGTGTTTAAAAAAAACTAATGTACAGAGTCCGTCTTATGAATTAGGTTCTGTATTTGATGCAGTTCAGGTAGTTAATAAACATGTGCGTAGTAAATACGTAATTAAGCGGTAGGGGTTAACGGTTTTAGTAAAATGAATCTTGCAATGTATATTTACTTTACTTTCGTTAACACGAAATAAATCATATAAATTAAACTAAGATCATAATTTCGAGACAAAACAATTGGCATTAAAGGCTATCAACTATAATTTACGTTTCTTAAGAAGATCACATTCATGCCTGATAAAAATATATAATCAAATACAACAAGGTGTTCTTGAAAAGGATCACAGAATAGAGTGTAGCTCTCCGCATTTCATTTCAACACATCGGCAGAAGGTTTGAGTTTTTGTCGTCAATGTCTTACTTCAACTGGTTTAGATTATTTTTTTCCCTAATACTTTAAAAACCGACTGGATTAAAAATGTCTTATTGTGAATTGCTTACGTGGTGACTATTTGTGTCTGGCGATGCCGGAGTATCCCTACAGTCGCCAATCCGCGCCGACTCTGTGTAATATCTTCGATACTTTACACATGGCTGGGGCTGGAGAGCTGTTGTCTCCTTCTCCTCTTTTACACAAGAGGTTCATTTCTTTGGGTACGAAGTCGTCTGGCCATTCTCTATTCTCCCCGTTGAAACGTAATTCCGGCAATATAGCGGGATATGAAGAGATCGGCCGGGCAAGTGGCGAAACGTCTCTTTGAAAGCAGAACTTGTATCGACAGGCGGGGCGAGGCAACAGTTAGGAATGAGAAGGACCAAAAGGAACGGCTGGCTCCGCGTTTAATCAAATTGCCTGCCGTATGCCAAGTAAAGAAAAAGGAAGACTGCTCTAACCAAATTCACAAGATTTAATGAAGCACTACGCCCAAGAGGTACTTTACTCAAATAAATTTGAAACATGACATGATACGCAGGATTTCGTTGGGAGAGCATCAATATTCCTGCAGTTGGAGAATAGGTCACTGTGGCAAAATATAAGTTTATAAAAATGTATAACCCATTCCGTAAGCTTTCTAAAATAGACGCAGTTTAGAATGTGATTGCAGAAAAGAACTCTTTATAATTAATCTAGAAATATTTCACACCTAACTTGGACTGCGTATTGCTTGCCTGATCAAGTCGTCCCGTTCCCTCATTTTGCCAGCAAAAGCCTTTAGCAAACCTGTACGTCACTAGTTTAAACGCCAATCAAAAATGACGCATATCACCTATGGTGATAGTAGGAAACGTTTCTAAGGAAAAAAGAATAACGATTAAATATTATACTTTCATTGATGTTGTTCGTAATTTGTGTAAACTTTCTCCGATTAGATTATTAGGGTACTTGAATTTGATTTTGAATGGCAGAAATGTTTATAGTTATGAAAAAGTTTGTAAGTAAAATACAATTTCAAAAACGAATGACTCTGATTGATTTATTTCATGATGACCAATGTTTAGTGTAAACTTACTTTGATATTTTAATAAAATTTCCTTTATTACTGTCTCAAAAAAAAAAAAAAAAAAAAAAAAAAAAAAAAAAAAAAAAAAAAGGTTATGTTGTCACTTGATTCTAGTAAATGCTACACAGAATATAGTAAAAAATAAATAAATAGGAGATGCTCTTCTCCTTACATCATTTTCTGCATCTAGTCGTTGTAAACGAACAAAAAGCAATGAATAAATTTAAACGAACGTCACATAATTTTTTTATATTTTAAAGTCGAATTATAATTTTTATCTCTGCTACTCATTAGACAAATGCATTTTAGCCATAATAGCAGTTACATTTCCGTTTGCAATATAAGTTCAAAGAAAATCAAATTAAATTATTTATTTGAATTTTACACTTTGTTTTAACATTTTAAGTGCAAATAGTGTCAATGCAGTTATTTATTTGAAATTTCCTGGTTAGCCAAGAAGCACTGTGGTGGCTGCCAGTGGAACTAACACTTCGAAATCATCGAGGCTCGCCGAAGATTGCCGAAACATTGAGGTGAGTTCAGTCTCCAGGCCAAAACATTTTATTAAAGTGGGTTCTCCGTCATTAAATTCCATTCCTCGTAAGAATAATAGAGAACTAAATCTCATGAGTGGTCTATATGGCCAACAGGATTATCATTGCAGCCAGTGTCAGAAAATGTTGAGATGACATATCTGCAATGAGGTGCAATACATAGGTTTTTCTTTTTTGCTCATCAGTCTTTCGACTGATTTGATGAAATCCTCCATCCCACCACCTTTTCATTTCAATATACCCCTTTCAACCCACGACAATTATCAGCTTCATATTTTCTAATCTCTCTCTTCCTCTGCAGTTCTTATCTTCAATTGTTCCATCCACTAACAAGTTAATCAATCCTGATTGTCTCAAAATATGACCTCCCATCTTGTCTCTTCTTTCTGTAAGAGTCTTATACAAACCACTTTCCTCCCCCATTATTTCCAAAGCTCGTTCGTTTCGTATCATCCGACCACTTAATCTTCTATAGCTCCACGTTTCAAAAGTTTCAATTTTCATTCTTTCTGGCATTCCTAAAGTCCTTGCTTCACTGACATAAAGTTCCGTGTACCACACATAGAGTTTTCAAGAGTTCTATAAAAGTTTGAATAAATGAAATAAGCTGAGGAAACAGTTTGTATGTACAAGTAAGGGGGAGGGCGGATTGTTCCAGACTGTTGCGCGAGATTCCGGTATAAATTGTTTTTCGACTTTTTCGACGCTAACAAAAAAAATTTAAAAAAGAAAGCTACATGTGACTACAGTGCCGATTGTTTGCATTGTTTGCTGATAATGATCATAAAACCAAACTTCTGCAATTTTTTATGAGATCTATGTGATCTATCAAAGAAACGATTCCTGATGTGTGGATGATTACGAAAAGGAGTATTTGATAATTTACGTAGTGACAGCAGGACGCATATTGCCCCAGGTTATCTTCTGAAGTAACAGATAGTGAGAAAGATACTTCCAAGTCAACCATCAGAGTGGACGCTCACTCGTAACTCAGCTCAAGAGGGGAGCGAATTTGGAGAGGAACACAACTCTGAAGTCAACTTTCTCAGAGGACAGAACTGCGACCAAGTCAAGCTACGGAACCATGACTGAGGAAAAATGGATAAGCAGCAGTGCTTTTACTACAGCGCGCAACAGTAGTGCAGGCTTCTGCCCTACAAATAACAGCATTTCCTACGTTAAGTGGGAATGCATTCAAACAACATCAGCATCCTTGGAAGTGTCTCTCCCGAAGAGACGCATTATGCTATACTCACTTGTGAACAATTGGGGTCTAACGGCGTTCGCAACTTTACGGTACGGTGGCGTAGTGAGGAAGGAAATTAGTAGCATGAGTTCAGCCACAACGAACAACCGTTCAACCACGCTGCACTAAATTTGTACTACAGCTAGCCAAAGATTCAGTATCTCAGACCAACTTTTACGTGAGAGTGCAGTGTGTTTTGATTTGTAACTGAGGCATCTACCGAGCGTGGTGGGTGAGCGGTAACTCTCTAGCCTGGCATTCGGGAGGACGCGGGTTCGAATCCACGTCCTGGTATCCAGATTTTGGTTTTCCATGGATTCCCCAAATCACTCCACGCGACTTCCGGGATGCTTCATTCTAAAGGCCATGGTCGAATTCCTTCCAGTTCCTTGTTCCCAATCCTATTATACTTCTTATGACCTCGACGTCAACAAGCAGTAAAGTCATAAGTAAAGGAAATAATGAAAAGAGGCATCTGGTACAACAAAATGCGGTACGCTTGGAGACTGGCCGTGAATTCGATAGCTCGACAACCCTCGACGTAACCTATGAGGCCCGAAGTGATATTTCCACTGTCCACCACAACAGCGCTGCTGGGCAAGTCTCAAATAAATAAATAATAACTTTTCATTTTATTTGCGATTTTATTGTTAAAAGTAAATATAACTGCGATGCCAGCAAAAAGAAAATTACCTGTTGAGCAAGTAACTACAAAGAAATACAAACGACAGAGATAAAAAAATTATAATGGGGGTAGAGATTAAAAAAAATACAGTGCAATTTTCGTTTACATTTACATATTGCTTTTCGTTGATTTACGACGACTAGATGCAGAAATTCATATAAGGAGAAGAGTATCTAACTTTTAGGCTGTATTCTCTGTAGTAGTTACTACCACCAGATCACAACATAACCCAACTTTTTTTCACTGAAGGTAAAAAACAGGGACGTTGACTACAAATTCATAGAAATTTTACCGAAACGTAGATAATCACGAAGCATATCATCAAAAAAATAATAGGTATTCGTTTTTTAGATTATAATTTATCCAGAAAATTTTTCAAGACAGTAGAAGTTTCTGTTATTTAAATTGAAGTGCAGTTATTTAAAAACATCATAGGCACCTACTCAAACAATCTAACTAGCTAGATTATCAGATTAAGTTTACTTACATTACAGCATGACAGTACTGAAATATTGTTAATGCAGACACATAATTAAAGTTTTTTTACCATGTAATTCATGTGAAATATGACGGGCTATCTATATAAACATTTTTGCTCATAAGGATCTGCGTTTTCACTCTTGAAATGCTAAGGTTTCTAACTGAAATGATCTAAATACGTCACCCCGTATACGTTAGACACAGTAAATGAAGCACAGCACGAAGACAAACTTCTGGCATGTGTAGCATGTCGTTCGTATATAATATAGAAAAATTATTTTAAAATATTTTTAAACCTAAGTGTATGCATAACACATAGCAAAATTTATTTCCATACCTAAGTTTTGTGATTTAAAGTGCAGTCCTCAAAATCTGGGTGATACTAAATGACGTTCGTTTAATCAGGAGCCCTGAATAGTTTCAAATATTTTACCGCCGATCATTAGTCCTTAGTCCAGGAATAAAAGATCTGTTATAATATTTATGTTAAACACAGAATGCTGATTACCTTGGGCGCAGGTGCTTCGTAATTAACATCCTTTCTTACCTCAAAGACAGTGGTGAAAATTAATCACAGGTGTTTTTCAACAAGTAAACACGAATGCATTTATCGGGTACTCCAGTGAAAAAATCCTGTTAAGCATTAACTGTACCCTCAAAGCCTTTTATGGTACATTATGTATATGCCTAACGAATGAGGCGAGAGTTTATTCAGAAAGATTTGATAAATATATTTTCTGATTTTAACAGTAATTTTGAGAAGTTCCAATTTAAATTAGGTTACTTACCTGTACGAGCTTCGGTCTGACCAACACGCAGACCAGTGAGTCTTGCACGTATTTGTCCAACAAAAAAAAAAAAAAAAAAAAAAAAAAAAAACTAGTTTTGATTGGTCGAATTGATTTGAAGAGTTCGCATTACTACAAGCGCTGAAGCAGATGCAAGTAAAAATAGTCTTTCACGTCGTCCAGATTGTAAAAATGCTCCTCGTGTATTCAGACGAATAAGTTCTGCGATGCACAAAGTTTCGACAGCTACCTTCGCTGTCTTCATAAGGTAAAATAGAGGATCGAAGTGTTTTGTGCAACAGTCACCGATTGAGATGTGTTGTAGCAGTCATGTATGACAGAACTTTCCCGGCCTGGACGAATTTTTAGTTAACAGTTGAAAGTAGTTGAGCAGGGAGTGCAATGTGATGTGGTTGAATTATCATCACCCGAGGATGATTCAGAAAAAGCTGTAAAGTTTATAGCAAAATGAGGGTAAAATCTTCAATACTTTTGTAAAAATATTACGAAATGATTGTTAATTATGTTAATCAAAGAAAGAATAGGTGTAGCGTTGTGTGAAAGTAATATCTTGCTCTAGATCTTTAATTGTATCTGTGAATCTTAGCTATAAATAGCTATTTTCTTCTAATTTCATATAGTGATTACAACATTTACAGGTCTGTAGTCATAGGAAAAGAAGGGCCGATTTGAAAGTTTATAAGTAATCAGTAAAATGTTCTGTAAATTAACAAAGTATGTCTCACAACTTATTTAATAAATAAACCGAAGACTTTTCAGTATATTTCTCAGTGGGGATAACACGGCACTTTCGGATGCACAAGTGTGACGTTGTCTTGCTGTATAAACATACTGGGTTCACTTTTTAATCCACGAACATTAGTTGTAGATTAAGGTTTAAACGGTATTATGTGCTACAACCAGTGTTTGCAACAACGTAATAGTAATGCCTACTACAGCACACACTATAATTGCGATGTCACTCTCAAATGTAGTATGCGGTGTTGGTAGTAGTTCTACAAGTGACATGTCCTTCCGCGTTACGTACAGCCAGCACATGGCCGGGCCACCAAAGCGCGTTCCGGACAGAAGAGAGAGCGCCACTTGCTGGTGGAAGTGACACCACCGCAGCCCCCCTCCAGTAGGGGGTAACTACCCACTATTTCCCCATCACCGGGACCCACTGTATATTCCTGGGCAGCTACAGGCCTTCCATGAAGAGTCGCTGCTGAGTGAACGTGAATAAACTAACCCGTAATCTTATCGTGGAATATTCATATGACTACTTATCTATTGTACTGCTATACTGTATGTGATTTGATTGTGATTATGCACGATACAGTTAAATAGAATCTTATTTTTAACACTTCGTATACTCCGACGGCTGCGGAACTGTATGTAGGAAGCTGCTTTCCTCTGAATTCAGCTATTCAATGCGCGCAGAGTGTAAATTTTTTTGCATGGTACATCCTACTTACGGTCGTTTTAGTAGCTTATGGACATTAAATTTTGTAAATTGTATTATTAGCTGTATTTTGATATATAACTGAGAACTTCTGAGCCAAATTTGTTAATGTTTCGCTTCCTTGTTAGTGACAATGGCGAGGGCTAAGAAGTGTTTTTTTTTTTTTTTTTTTTTTTTTTACTTATGGCTTTACGCCTCTCGACGGCTAAGGTCATTAGAGGCGG
Organism: Vandiemenella viatica; assembly: GCA_031002005.1. NCBI lineage: Eukaryota > Metazoa > Arthropoda > Insecta > Orthoptera > Morabidae > Vandiemenella > Vandiemenella viatica. The sequence continues at coordinate 140,968,806 of JARYHS010008074.1, forward strand.
GATGGGACTAGGGGCAAGCAACGGGAAACGAATTCGGCCATGGCCTTTTTGAAGGAAGCATCCCGGCATTCGCCTGGAGTGATTTGGGGAAACCATGGAAAACCCAAATCTGGATGCCTGGATGGGGAATGTAACCCGCTTCCTCCCGAATGCGAGGCCAGAACGTTAACCGTTCACCCACCAACCTCGGTTGGCTAAGAAGTGAAAAGTTGCAAAACTACTGTAACTGAGTCCCAAATTAGACCAAACCATCAACTTACACATTAAGACAGAAGATGGACAGTGAAAATTAGCTATAAAAACATTTATATGCAAGCGAAATACATAATTTGGAGGCTTCTGTCAGGATCAGCCATCTGCATCGAACAATTGCTTATACGAGTTCACTATTATGAATGTTCTACAGCCGAATAAATATCTAAACTCAAATTATCATAATGTTTCTGCCGTAAGAGTTTTTCCTTGTATTGACGTTAATAAGCATATTCATCAGTTTCTAACTGGAATATATTCTGGTTACTGGATCTGCAACCGAACCTGATGTCCTACTTATAGCCGTTCGTTGATGTCTTAGCTTTCATGACACAATAAATAAGGAGAACTTCTTTGTAAGGAACACTTATTGTTTCGGTCATAATGAAATACAAAGGAGACTCTTGACAGATAGGAGTCCATCGTTTGAATGTTCCACCCACCATTATTTGTGATATGCTGCATAAACTCTATTCATGCATTTTCGTAGTAAAGGAACGCCTGGTGTTTATGACAAAACTACCCCGTACCTGGTTAGTGTACCGTGGTTTCATTTCTTTTATAAATAAAAAGAATTTTATCCAAAACGTAATACAAGGGACTATAAAATCAGTGGAGCTGGACGAAATGCAGTAAAGTGATATTAATATAGAAATCCGGTTCGAATCCCTGTCTCGGCGGCGATTTTCAAAGGCGCTTAACCCTACCTTCACCTCTGCCACAGCTTGCTGTGTAAAGTGAAGTACACCAGAACGCTTCCGTGGTTCGGATTCCACGTTAGACTGTACGTACCCTGTACCCGGCAGGATTATCGGGTTAGGTTAAGGCGGCTACGATAGGGGCGGAATACGCAGCCAATAAAAACCCTATCTCCAGGTCATTACGATCACACGGAATTATTATTATTATAATATAGAAATGAAAGATAGAGCAGACCCATCACATATCATAGATTAAGGAAGGAGGTCTGCGATGACAAAACTACAGTATTTCAGGTATTGCTTTTCTATATGAAGATATAAATCGAATCAAAATGTTAGGTCATCAGTTGCGCCTGTTTTCATGTTGACCACATGAATCTGACCCAGCCATGTAATCGATTACTATTTAAAAACACCCAGAAATATTACGTATTTTGAAGTGTGTGTACTGATTCTCTTCACCGCAGCTGTCCTTCCCTCAACTTTTGGCCTATTTGATCATTAATTTCCATTTTGAAAAACCTATATCGTAAAACTGAAACTAATACTGCAGCAGCAAAAAAATCTAAGCTATAAACGTCAGCTTATTGCTTAATCACCTTTACAAGATTGAACTGAACTGATTTAATCGTGAAACTAAGAGAAGTTTCTGTTAAATTATTGATTAGAAATTTTAAACAAAATGGCTTAAACGACTTGTCATTAATAAAATAAAATACAAAGTAAATAATTGGACGATTACCATGACAGAAATGTCTTCTTATGCGCGTACCATCAAGTAACACTCCAGCAGTCTGACTACACTATAATTTGTATTCATTTTCTGCCCATGAAACAAGGGAAGCTGTGTACATCTTGTATGTTCAAAGATATTTCAAATTTGATAAATTTACAAACGAAGTGTGAGATTTTAATTAGATGATGCGTCACGCTAGGAAGTAATTATAATTCTGGTAGTGATTTTACATTAAAAAAAAAAATCATTTATTATGTAATATATATGTTGAAATGTAACGGAATGAAAAAGGAATGTTATGCTATTTGCAGGAGACGGAAAACTAGCCGAATTGCTACCAGAAATACATTAGTAAATAATGGCGCATTGTATCCTTACAGACTTGATTATAATCCGAATGAATCCAATATCGCGACTTTTTCAGAAGTAATGTGCACGGCCCGAATTCAAACTTCAGTTATTCGTGTTAAACGGCTTACAATATTTACGATAGTAGCAACTCTGGGTGGATGTACGCGGTGATTATATCCGGACTAAGGAATGGAACGTGATTTTAACGCAAGCTTATTGCGAAAAGGACGACGGCTTTGTGAGACTGGAAATCTCATTCTTTTTACCTATCAGCATATATCGTTCGGTGAAAATTTCATTGCTGTTTCAGCCACAGTGTATATAACAAATCAATTTTAGCGGGTGTAATAAAATCCTGTTTATTGGTGTCGTTATCAAAACTTTATGACTCAGAATTTGGAGACCGAATGGAAAATGCCCTCTCCCTTACACCGCTCTTCTGTTACATGTATGCGACGAATCTCACGCGCGATCTTTTCACAGGGAACGTAGTTTAATTACCTCGCAACAGAAGATATGAAAGAAATATCTCCCTCCATGTAACAGAAACTTAAAGGTATAAATCGGGATAGTGAAAGTTTTCATTTCTGTTAGGTTATAGAAGGAGAGAAAATTAAGCTAATGTGTATTAAAAAAAAAAAAAAAATCCGTGTCAATGAAGCAGAAAGTGAAGGAAATGTAGACTGGCGGGATTGTCAGATGTAGGGGCCGCGAATGATATTCTAGTGAAGATTTCCCATCCAGTTCCCAGTTTCCAAGGCTTCCGGAAATCACTTTATGCAAATGGTGGGATGTACCCATGAAAGACAGGACTTGGACAATTTTTTTCCGTGCCTTATTGATGATACAGTGATTCTCTTCTACAATAACAACAAAATCACAAGTAAACCGTTCAAATGAAAAACTGTGAGCATTTCTACGAAATATGTAGACAATGTGGATCTGATGAAATGTTAATGATCTTATGTAATAATTGTTCACAATGAATTACGAGTCCACTGTAGCATTTAAAACAAACTTTAATGCCCAGAATATGTTTATGACCTAAGATTACATTTTAATGTAGCTAATACTGTACATTTAAAAATATCATTTCTTAGAAGAAGGTTATGTTGATACTTTTGTGTCAGAAAATAGTTCGTCTTGAAACGAGTAGTTGTAAGTACACTGATAATACTGGTACATTTAGGGCTGTAATACTCTTCAATATACCAAGAATCTTCACCATATTGAAAGAAATTAATTTCTCAGGTCACATTATGATAATTAGTTTTTTGTACCCTGCCACAGTCTCACATCTTAATGATAATGGTATACATATTGTTAAGAAAAATCTATCACTGACAGTTGTTTCTAAAACTCCTGCTAGGTAATTAAAGCTTGGAATGAAAGGCCCTTAATCAACGAATTGTCTCCAGAGACATGTGGTAAAGGCAAAATCTTTCAATTCTGGACACACTTATACGAATGTGGTACACTTGTACACAGTATCCGCAACAATCCGAAGAGAAGGTTCTTGGTGCTTTTCATCTGTATCATTTACATCTTTTTTTGTGTTCTTTGGTTTGATTCTATTTGACCAGCCAACAAATAAAGGGGAGACATATAAGTATTCTAATTACCCGCTTCACTGGTGTGGCGTACAAGAGGGTGGCAGGACGGGCAAAATGCTACGGATCCCAAGCCGGAGCGTGCCCGTGATGACCAGCTGGGAGGGCCTCCGACCCAGGATCCGCCCAATGTCACTGCGCGGGGCATTAGTGAAAAACCGGTATCGTTACGGTACTGGAGGCTCAAGAGTTGAGGCGCCGCACACAGAATCCTGAGTACGGCTTTCCGAAGCCTTCAACGCGAATGCCGGGACGGTTCCCACTCTCCATCTCATAAACTACACATTTCACAAACAAAAAATGCACCTTTCACACACAGTATATATTTACTGTTTCACAGACATGTAGCAACACTTCGCTTCCCACGTCATGAAGTAGCACGACCTGGTAATAGGTATAAATGCTTGGAGTCATCAAGGGTATGAGGTGGTAAAACCAAAGCTTCACATTTTACTATACCAACGATTAGTGAAAAGTCATTAAAGGTAGCCGACCCTTAAAATGATGGTAAAGGAGAAGATAGTAGGGTTCTAATTCTTCTCACCATGAAATCGATTATGGCATTTTCTACTGGCAAGGACGGCGTGAAAAAGGTTTGTTCAGATTACAGTTTATTAATATGTACAGTAACTCATGCGAACAAAGTTTCATACACAGATAAGCTTTTTAAATCTCTAAGTTTCCATTTTGATTGAGCGTTGTGACTGATGCGGAAATGTGAATATCCTGGATTTTTTCAGGGTAATGATATTTTCCGAAAAATTAAAAAAAATATTTTTGAGCATCTGCAGAAATTAATATGTTCCTGTTGATGCTAGTAACAATTGAACGTGATAGAATTCAGATGTTTCTAGTGGACCAAATGAGAATTTTGTAGTTTTCCATTACTGTATGAAAATATCGGTTGCCTGTGTAATAATCTTGACTAATTTTAATCCTATCAGTCCTTGATTCGTGTCTCCTTGCGATGGTAAGTATGCAAAACAGGAGTTCCGAACTCAATTATTTCACGAGTGAGATATATCCCTTCTGATCGCTTAGATGAAATTCTTCTACACCAACTACATGTGTTTGAATTGCTCTCCCGTAACGTTTTGCTTCTCTAGTGAATCAATGATTTCTTCAAATCTATTCTTAAATTGCCTATGATTCAGGTAAGTGAACTTGTTTGCGTATGAAGATACTTCAGAATACAAGCTAACGATATCGTTGTTGAAATCATTAAAAGACACTGTTAGCATTAGTTTGAAATCATATTTTGGAAAAAGTGTGGAAATAAATCGTATTTATTGGCTGCCTGAACGGCTCAGTTTTTGGGGAATCGATTCTGCAGGAACCAGGTTTGAACGGCTAGTAATAGTCATATCAACTTTCCTGAGATGTTTCGAATGGATTTCAATGGAGCTAAATCATCATGAATCGTTGAGACTGATGCTACCTGCAGTGAATTCTCTGATGTAATTTATACCAACTTGTAAGGACCAGCATTCCTCAAGTTAGGCAGCGTAAGGCGATCCAGTTTTTACAGCGAACTGCCGCCGTTGAGACCATTGGTCAAGCCACCTGCTGGGCTGTCGCCAATATGAATGCAAGCAGTGCGAAGGGCTAGTCGCGATAGTAAAAGCATAGGGAAGTACTATGACAAGTTACAAGCAACGCAGCTTTCCGAGAACTCCTCGCCGTCGATAATTACAGGGAGACAGCCAGCCTATACAAAATAGGAATACACACTCCGATCTTTTCTTTATCTGTTGCATGGAACGCTGCCCGGGCCTGAAAGTGGAGGCAGAACTTACTTCTGGTTTCAGTATCGAAGTGAGCAGACGGACTGGCCAGATCACCGCCGTCCTCTGTGGGTGTACGTTGCGCTTCCCGTCACCGGCAGTGTCGACAGCATTGCGCGGACTCGATAATGTGCCACATAACAGTGCGACAGTCTGCAACATGTCTAAGAGCCCGTAAAATACCTTTGAGAAATTGCTCCAATTAGCCTATTGAAGTGAGACTATTGAATAACACTCTGCAAGACGGTATAAGTTTCAAATTCGGTGTCCATAATAGAAATAATTTAGTTTGTGAAATAAATTCAGTACCTTTTGTGAACCTATTTTTATTATCATTTGTAAACCTCTGAGACATGTCATGTGCGGAGCTCGCGGTTTAATAACATTCAAGTTGATACAAGAATATCAAATAGTTTTTCCTGCTGGCACAATACTAAGTATAAAAATAGAACCACCCCCTAATGAGATTATTACAAACTTTAAGTTAGATTAAATAACATAGCGTTAGGGTGAATTCTTTTGAAAACTGTTGCCCTGAGAAATGGAATTAACTGCGCCGTGTGTAACGCACAATAATTTAATTTAATTGCGATGAAACGCACGGTTTGATGGCAATTTCCCTGCACACCCATTTTCCCATTTTCCTATACCCACCTACTTTTGCCCTCTTCAAATTTCAGCTTTAAATTGTTTCAATATTTCTGGTATATTATTCATCAATTCTCTTCGTAATTTATTTTAATCCCTGACCCCATAACCTACGAAAGAAAATTTTCCTACACCCTTGGGACTGCCAGCTTATGGCCACGGTCATATTTTCCCATCCGTGTATTACTTTTAATTATTATACCAATATACTTCCACGCCTCATCACCAATACACACCTTTTACATCCCCATGATTCTCTTCACCATGCTCCTGTCTTGCAATGAATCCCATTCCAGCTCCTTTATCATATTGGTCACTGCTTGTGTTCTGTGGTAATTTCCAGAGAAAAATCTAAAAATCTTTCTTTATACACCATCCAATTACTGTATTTGATACCGAAAATATGGGTCTCATACTACATCACCACATTTAAACAACTGTCTGACCAAGAGGGTCATGGGAGTGTACAAGGCGTATACTGGCGTTGAAACATGGAAAGATAGTGGTGTAGGTATGAAAAGTAGTGCATGGAAGGGAAAAGATGACCATGATCATAAGCTGGCACTCGATTTCAGGCACAAGGGTGCGGGAAGATTCTCTTTTTTAGGTAAGGGTGATAGGAACTGGAATAAGTTACCAAGGGAAATGATGAATAATTTACCAAAAACGTTGAAAGAATTTAAAGTTAAAATTTGTAGAGTGCAAATGTAGGTTGGTGCAGGAAAGGTGGAAGATGGGTGTGTAGGGAAATTGCCACCGGAGCTTGCGCTCCATTGCAATTAAATTAAAGTTTTGTAAGCCAATACCTTTATTTCTCTTGTACATCCCCTCATCACTCTCTCCAACTAATGAAGGATTTCGAAATCTTTTCCCTACCTGTTTAAAGTGTCCTGCCCAGTTGAGCTTGTTATCAAAAGTTATGCCAAGATATTTAAATTTTGTTAAGTATTATGCATCAGCGATTAGTTCATGTTTCCTGCTACTTTCAAAAGGTGATTTTAGAAAGATGTACCACACTTTATTTACTGCGAACTCCCCGAGCTGCTCACAGTTAAGAAGTTGGCAATCCTGTTTACGACTAGATATTCCCAGTAGCAGCGTTTCGTTCGTATCATTTAGATACGACCCTTAAATCGTAAAATAAAAGTGGGACACCTTCCCAAAGGTTTCCTCCTTTCTTTGCATAATGATGAAGGCATTGGCCAAAACACAAGTTTCCAGCTACAATTTTCATTTTGAAAAATATGTGTATTATACCCCTAGCCCCTTCTCGTCGTTGTGATTTTAGTTCACCCGAGTCACAAGGAATATTTTTGATTATGAGTTCATTTTTTTTGTCATAGTGCGTGCAGAGGAAAGGACGTTAGCAACGTGTAAACCTTGGGCCTTCCTGCAACCAGAGTGCGGCGGGTATCCAGGAAATTGCACGCTCTCAAGGGGTTTACCTTCTCGTCTCGTTACTCATCTTGAGGGTATTTTAATAGAGGTTTCTACTATGTTCGTGAACGGGGCGTTGAAGTCAAGATCCCCCCTCACGCCCTACAGGGGTCGTTGATGCGTGCAAGGAGTTTACGGTGCTCACAAGTTTCCACCTGCATTACCGCAGGTGGACCAGACGCTTACCTGGCATACCAGGGCGTTGCTGGAACCTTTTAATAGATGAAGCAATATTACTACATACGACTATAAAGTACACTAACTAAACTATATATACAAAGATGTATATTTTCAGATCATAAAACATAGTATACTATTGTTTACTCATGGTTAATGATCGTTGTAATTTGATAACAGTTTAAAAAAAAAACATGTTGTAAACTGTGTCATTTATTTAGTTTTAATGATTAATACACAGCATTTTTTTTTCCTCTCTATGATTCGGCCACCAAGAACCATGAGAGACGGGGAGAAGAGGAACTGCCCGAATTATGCCCGGCGTACCTAATCTACTGGAAGAAAGTCTTGTGTTGCCACCTAACTGCAACACATGTAATTTTGTGTGTAATGTACTATGATAAGTGTATTTTTTTTATCTATCGCTGTATAATCGTAATTCTGTATTTCTTTTCTTACAACATTGATCATGGAATATAATGAAAGCATCTAATCGAACGAATATAAATACACAATAAACAAAAACAAAGCTAAAAATATCGGTCCATGTATCAGTGTGTAATAATGGCGACTTCTCAGAATATATACGAGTATATATATTGTCTGACATATTCGCGTGATTTTCTGTCAGTATTAAAGCAATCATCATATATATTATTTCTATAAGGTATTTTTTTGTCACAAGCCTATATCTTCCTTCATACTTAACTGAAATCAATGAATTAGGTGTCATTTTAAAGCTTATGGTCTCCACTTTGGTTAAATCGTATTTTAAGCATGAAAGTTTTCGGAATTCGAGCCTTAAAGGGCAAAAGTATCAATATTTTTGCAATGCGTTTTTGTGTCACGAGCGATTTATCTCCCTTAATATCTAACCGATATAGATAAATGAGGTATCATATTAAAGAATAAGGTCTCCGCCATGGTAACATTATATTTTAAGAAAGGAATTTTTCGTAATTCGACCATTATAGGGCAAAAATGTCACTTTTTCTAAAATGCGTTTTTTGTATCTCGAGCCATTTATCTCCCTGGATATCTAACCAAAATCGATAAATGAGGTAGGATTATGAGGAATAATGTCTCAGCTTTGTGACATCATATTTTAAGAAAGAATGTTTTTGGAATTCAACCCTTAAAGGAAAAAAGTATAAATTTTTCTATTACCGATTTTTGTGTCACGGGCGATTTATCTCCCTTGATAGCCAACCGATATAGATAAATGAGGTATCATATTAAAGAGTAAGGTCTCCGCCATGGTAACTTTATATTTTAAGAAAGGAATTTTTCGTAATTCGACCCTTATAGGGGAAAAATGTCACTTTTTCTAAAATGCGTTTTTTGTATCTCGAGCCATTTTTCTCCCTGGATATCTAACCAAAATTGATAAATGAGATAGGATTATGAGGAATAATGTCTCAGCTTTGTGACATCATATTTTAAGAAAGAATGTTTTTGGAATTCAACCCTTAAAGGAAAAAAGTATAAATTTTTCTATTACCGATTTTTGTGTCACGGGCGATTTATCTCCCTTGATAGCCAACTGATATAGATAAATGAGGTATCATATTAAAGAATACGGTCTCTGCTGTGGTAACATTATATTTTAACAAAGGAATTTTTCGTAATTCGACCCTTAAAAGGCAAAAAAGTCAATTTTTCTAAAATGCGTTTTTTGTATCTCGAGCCACTTATCTCCCTTGATATCTATCCAAAATCGATAAATCAAGTACGATTGTGAGGAATTATGTCTCAGCTTTGCGGACATCATATTTTAAGATAGAAGTGTTTGGAATTCAACTATTAAAGGGAAAAAGTATAAATTGTTCTACAACGTATTTTTGTGTCACGAACCTTATATTTCCCTTGATATCTAATCGATATAGATAAATGACATATCGTATTAAAGACTAAGGTTTCCGCAGTGGTAACATTATATTCTAAGAAAGGAATTTTTCGTAATTCGACCCATAAAGCGCAAAAATGTCATTATTTCTAAAATACGTTTTTTGTGTTTCGAGCCATTTATCTCCATGGATTTCTAACCAAAATCGATAAATGAAGTAGAAGTATGAAGAGTAATGACTGAACTTGGTGACATTATATTCAACCTCACTATTCATCGCATTTTATTCGCGAAATTTTCGCACTGGTCGTCTGGTATATATTATTTCTATAAGGTATTTTTTTGTCACAAGCCTGTATCTTCCTTCATACTTAACCGAAATCAATTAATGAGGTGTCATTTTAAATCTTATGGTCCCCACTTTGGGCACATCGCATTATAAGAAAGGAATTTTGCAATAGGAATTTTGCAATTCGTTATTGTGTCACGAGCGATTTATCTCCCTTAATATCTAACCGATATAGATAAATGAGGTATCATATTAAAGAATAAGGTCTCCGCCATGGTAACATTATATTTTAAGAAAGGAGTTTTTCGTAATTCGACCCTTAAGGGAAAAAATGTTAATTTTTCTAAAATTCATTTTTTGTGTCTTAAGCAATTTATCTCATAGGATATCTAAACAAAATCGAAAAATCAAGTAAGATTATGAGGAGTAATGTCTCAGATTTGGTTGACATCATATTTTAAGAAAGAATGTTTTTGGAATTCAACCCTTAAATGGAAAAAGTATAAATGCTTCTATAACGCATTTTTGTGTCACGTGCCATTTATCTCACTTGATATCCAACCGATATAGATAAATGAGGTATCATACTAAAGATTAAGGTCTCCGCCGTGGTAACATTATAATTTAAGATAGAGATTTTTCGTAATTCGACCCTTAAAGGGCAAAAATGTCAATTTTTCTAAAATGTGTTTTTTGTGTCTCTAGCCATTTATCTCCCTGGCTATACAACCAAAATCGATAAATGAGGTAGGAGTATGAAGAGTAATGACTCAGCTTTTGTGTCATCATATTCAACCTCACTCTTCACCGAATTTTTTTTCTCGAAATTTTCGCATGGGTCGTCTAGTTTAAGTTTTATTATAATAAGTGCGCATGCGCAGAACGTTTTGCCGCATGCGCACTTAATGCGCGATGCTAACGAATTTCTAACTACCGCGCCCGAAGAAGTTTAACCTTGTACTTCCGTCCAGCTGTTGCCGTAGAGGGCTCCAGGCTGGAACAAGAACAATAACCACGCCCACTGGCAGCCAGCCGCCAGTTGGTTGCGGGCTTGGCTCATAGTAAGCCTTCGCCGAGGCCACGCAGCCGCCGGACGCGGAAATGTATATAAGGAAGAGCGACACCCGAACCATCTCAGTATCTGTGGGTCAGCCGACCAGTGCAGATGTCTCTACACCTGAAGAAGACGGCGGAGCTAGCCGTCGAAATATTGTATTTCCACAACACTATGCGGCGGTACACCCGTGAAGACTACATTGACGTTTAACCTGGATAATAATATAAAAAAATAAATCTCCTGTTAGTGTAAGTATGAGTAGATGCAGCGTGTATGAGTAGAGTAGTTTTCCCTGCCACTGCAGCCGTGTCCACGCTCTCACGCCTGAATTGCCTGCTCCGCCGGGCGCTCTCTCGGCTGATGACGTCTACTTTGCCTTCGTTCGCCGGGGCTCAGCTACACCGCAGACTCGAGACGGCGTTTGTCACAGCGGATTAAGCAATTGTTGCTGCCGCCCTGGCTCAGCCACACATTGTTCGCTCCTTATTTGGGAGATGCAGCTGGCTTTTGCAGATCAGAGCGCGCGCTTGTCTCGGATTATCTCTTTCCGGAGGCTGTTCCGGGTCTTACTGACTTAAGACGGAGGCGGCCGCAAGACGCCGGCTTTGCTGTAGCTCCGTCTCTTGTTTGCAGAATAATCTAACAGGGAGTCTGCTTTTGCTTGCGTTAATGCCGTTTATTCTGCTGTGCGAAGACTCAAGAAACTACCAAACATTTGATAGATCAATCATCATATAAATTACCATAATATTTCGTGTCAATTTCTACTTGGATTACTTAAGTAAATTACTCCGTCTAAATCAGTATACAATGCGAAGAAGCTTGGGTAAACGTATAACCTGCCGTGTGAAACAAATGGTAAACTATGAATTTCAATAATTAGTGTCATTATTATGCAGCGACATTCGTTGTTGGTTAGTTCATTGTGATCTACTGTAATGGTGTCGTATTGGTTTCGATTATAATACTGATGAAATATGGCGCGCTGACTATAGTTTGCTGTAAAATATTATTATTAATTTAATTGCGATAGGGTGAAAATTTCCTAAATCATCTAATTGCCCCTTTTTATTTATTTTTTATTGTTATTATCTTATACAGTTTGATTTTTAAATTCCTCCTCCGTCTACTTTTGCGATTTACAAATTTTAATTTTAAATTCCTTCAGAGTTTTTGGTAAAGTATTCATCAGTTCACTAGGTAATTTGTCCCAATCTCTAACACCTTTACCCAGAAAAGAAACTTTTCCCACTCCCATATGCATGAAATCGAGTGCCCCCTTGTGGTCATGGTCATCTTTTCCCTTAGATGCACTATTCCTCATTCTTCGACCAATATCCCTCCAAGCCCTAACACCAACATATGCCTTGTATAAACTGCTCTCGGGTGACTAGCCGAGTCAAGAGTGCGTTGCTACACGATATTTCGGCGACTAGATTCATTGCCGCCATCTTCTGGTGAATCTAGTCACCGAAATATCGTGTAGCAACGCACTCTTGACTCGGCTAGTCACCCGAGAGCAATTTATACATTCTCAACGCCGAGAAAGACTTCGTTCTTAAATATGCCCTGTACATTCCCAGCACTCTCTTCACCCTCCTCCTGTCCTCCAACGACTCTCAATCCAGTTCCTTTATCATAACAATTACTGCCTGGGTCCTGCGATAAATTCCACAAAAAAATCTAGCTGCTCTCCTTTGCACACATTCCAACTCCTATATTTGATACTCAAAATGTTAGTTCCATAATACACCACCATATTCAAGCAATGGCCTGACCAATGTTATGTAACCCAATTCTTATTTTCTCTGGTACATCCCCTCATCACCCTCTCCAGTAAATGAAGGATTTTCTAACCCTTTCCTACCACCTGCACAATGTGCGCTGTCCAGTTGAGTTTATTATCAAATATTAGGTTTGATTCATTAGAAGAAGTGGAAGTATGGATGAACAAAGTGATGAGAAAGTTCACCACCTCTCAAGATGCAAAAGAAAGAACGTTGGTGGGATCTGTCTTGTTAGTACCCTGTCAGTTGGCTGAATAACTACTTGTAGGTACTGGTATGATTCCTACTAACTTCCCTCATAACTACCATAGAGAGAACTGCTTCAGTCAGTTTCGTGGACTAAAGGAACGTCTGATGTTCAGAATCTTTGAATATAGTCTGATTCTAACGAAAGTTCATCTATCAACTATTAACGTCTAGTTGAAGGGAAGAGCTGACTCAGAAGTACCCATCGTCCTTAAAATTTTGATGTCTTGAAAGTCTTTCATTAAATATGTTGCAGCTTGGGTGGGCACTTCGTTGTGCAATTCTCATGATCAGTGAAATTTTTAAAAGAAAGAAAGGAACCTGGTATCTGAGCAGTGAATAACTTAAGGAATATCAAATGATGCTGGTAGCAAATGACACGGTAGCTATTATAATATTACTTGAATCACCGTAGCTCCTTCCACTACCACACTTACTAGCTATTATAATATTACTTGAATCACCGTAGCTCCTTCCACTGTCATACTTACTAGCTATTATAATATTACTTGAATCACTGTAGCTCCTTCCACTACCACACTTACTAGCTATTATAATATTACTTGAATTACCGTAGCTCCTTCCACTGTCATACTTACTAGCTAATATAATATTACTTGAATCACTGTAGCTCCTTCCACTACCACACTTACTAGCTATTATAATATTACTTGAATCACTGTAGCTCCTTCCACTACCACACTTACTAGCTATTATAATATTACTAGAATTACCGTAGCTCCTTCCACTGTCATACTTACTAGCTATTATAATATTACTTGAATCACTGTAGCTCCTTCCACTACCACACTTACTAGCTATTATAATATTACTTGAATCACCGTAGCTCCTTCCACTGTCATACTTACTAGCTATTATAATATTACTTGAATCACTGTAGCTCCTTCCACTGTCGTACTTACTAGCTATTATAATATTACTTGAATCACCGTAGCTCCTTCCACTACCACACTTACTAGCTATTATAATATTACTTGAATCACCGTAGCTCCTTCCACTACCACACTTACTAGCTATTATAATATTACTTGAATCACCGTAGCTCCTTCCACTGTCATACTTACTAGCTATTATAATATTACTTGAATCACTGTAGCTCCTTCCACTACAACACTTACTAGCTATTATAATATTACTTGAATCACCGTAGCTCCTTCCACTGTCATACTTACTAGCTATTATAATATTACTTGAATCACTGTAGCTCCTTCCACTACCACACTTACTAGCTATTATAATATTACTAGAATTACCGTAGCTCCTTCCACTGTCATACTTACTAGCTATTATAATATTACTTGAATCACCGTAGCTCCTTCCACTACCACACTTACTAGCTATTATAATATTACTTGAATCACCGTAGCTCCTTCCACTGTCATACTTACTAGCTATTATAATATTACTTGAATCACTGTAGCTCCTTCCACTACCACACTTACTAGCTATTATAATATTACTTGAATCACCGTAGCTCCATCCACTGTCATACTTACTAGCTATTATAATATTACTTGAATCACTGTAGCTCCTTCCACTACCACACTTACTAGCTATTATAATATTACTAGAATTTCCGTAGCTCCTTCCACTGTCATACTTACTAGCTATTATAATATTACTTGAATCACCGTAGCTCCTTCCACTACCACACTTACTAGCTATTATAATATTACTTGAATCACCGTAGCTCCTTCCACTACCACACTTACTAGCTATTATAATATTACTTGAATCACCGTAGCTCATTCCACTGTCATACTTACTAGCTATTATAATATTACTTGAATCACCGTAGCTCCTTCCACTACTACACTTACTAGCTATTATAATATTACTTGAATCACCGTAGCTCCTTCCACTGTCATACTTACTAGCTATTATAATATTACTTGAATCACTGTAGCTCCTTCCACTACCACACTTACTAGCTATTATAATATTACTTGAATCACCGTAGCTCCTTCCACTGTCATACTTACTAGCTATTATAATATTACTTGAATCACTGTAGCTCCTTCCACTACCACACTTACTAGCTATTATAATATTACTAGAATTACCGTAGCTCCTTCCACTGTCATACTTACTAGCTATTATAATATTACTTGAATCACTGTAGCTCCTTCCACTGTCATACTTACTAGCTATTATAATATTACTTGAATCACCGTAGCTCCTTCCACTACCACACTTACTAGCTATTATAATATTACTTGAATCACCGTAGCTCCTTCCACTACCACACTTACTAGCTATTATAATATTACTTGAATCACCGTAGCTCATTCCACTGTCATACTTACTAGCTATTATAATATTACTTGAATCACCGTAGCTCCTTCCACTACCACACTTACTAGCTATTATAATATTACTAGAATTACCGTAGCTCTTTCCACTGTCATACTTACTAGCTATTATAATATTACTTGAATCACTGTAGCTCCTTCCACTACCACACTTACTAGCTATTATAATATTACTTGAATCACCGTAGCTCCTTCCACTGTCATACTTACTAGCTATTATAATATTACTTGAATCACTTTAGCTCCTTCCACTGTCATACTTACTAGCTATTATAATATTACTTGAATCACCGTAGCTCCTTCCACTACCACACTTACTAGCTATTATAATATTACTTGAATCACCGTAGCTCCTTCCACTGTCATACTTACTAGCTATTATAATATTACTTGAATCACTGTAGCTCCTTCCACTACCACACTTACTACCTATTATAATATTACTTGAATCACTGTAGCTCCTTCCACTGTCATACTTACTAGCTATTATAATACAGGGCGTTCGCCGGGAAACGCAACCCACTGTTAGCGCTACAAGGAAGAAACTGCTCCCGGTGAGCGAGCGGTCAGCTTCCGGCATTGTTCGACCGTCGGCCGCGGACTATTTCATAATAATTAAGCTTCATAAACTTCATAAACCTGTATGTGCTAAGCATTTAAATGTGACGTAATTCATTAGCTTACCTTATAAAAGATGCTGGAAGTGTTGACCCTCTTGTGTAATGCACATTTCACATCTTCTGAACATATTTCGAGACACACGCTGCCCTAACTGACTTAATGATTTTTTGAGTGACTGTTCTAGTCGAAAAGCGATATCGTCAATTTTCTCCTCTGTGAGAATACGGTTGACCGACAGTCTCTTTTTGTTAAAAAAT
The DNA here is from genome assembly GCA_031002005.1 of Vandiemenella viatica. NCBI lineage: Eukaryota > Metazoa > Arthropoda > Insecta > Orthoptera > Morabidae > Vandiemenella > Vandiemenella viatica. Next base: position 140,984,938 of record JARYHS010008074.1, read on the forward strand.
GAACCCGTTTCTCTTACTTTTTTAACCAGACGCAGAATTGTTGATTTAGCTGGCAGTAAAGCGCCAGGAAATTCGCGACGAAATTTACTGCGACACTTTTTAAACGACTTTTTCTTCACATATGTATCGTAGAGAAATATTCTTTGTTGCAAACTGTAACGTACCATAATTTTACTCACACTCAAACACGGTACAGATTAATAAGAGTATGAAGCCCCAAACCAGCCAAACCGCAAAGAAACGTTTATTCACAACACTGATTAATAAGAGACTGAAGTCACAAACTATCTACAATGCAAAGAAACCGTTCTTAACAATGTAAGGGTCACTGCACTGCACTGTTGGGGCAGCGGAGGTGTTAAACAGTGCGGTGATTCACGGTGCCGTGTGGCGGAAACTGCTGGCCCGACTGACCGAGCAAGTTGCCGACGGCAACAGACTGGGAGGGTAGCGTTTTCCGGCGAACGCCCTGTATTACTTGAATCACTGTAGCTCCTTCCACTACCACACTTACTAGCTATTATAATATTACTTGAATCACCGTAGCTCATTCCATTGTCATACTTACTAGCTATTATAATATTACTTGAATCACCGTAGCTCATTCCACTGTCATACTTACTAGCTATTATTATATTACTTGAATCACCGTAGCTCCTTCCACTACCACACTTACTAGCTATTATAATATTACTTGAATCACCGTAGCTCCTTCCACTGTCATACTTACTAGCTATTATAATATTACTTGAATCACTGTAGCTCCTTCCACTACCACACTTACTAGCTATTATAATATTACTTGAATCACCGTAGCTCCTTCCACTGTCATACTTACTAGCTATTATAATATTACTTGAATCACTGTAGCTCCTTCCACTACCACACTTACTAGCTATTATAATATTACTTGAATCACCGTAGCTCCTTCCACTGTCATACTTACTAGCTATTAAAATATTACTTGAATCACTGTAGCTCCTTCCACTACCACACTTACTAGCTATTATAATATTACTTGAATCACCGTAGCTCCTTCCACTGTCATACTTACTAGCTATTATAATATTACTTTAATCACTGTAGCTCCTTCCACTGCCAGAATCTACAGAATCTACAGCTGTCTGAATCATTCACCTCTTTCAGTATATTTCAGCTGGATCGGTAACGCTAGACTGTTCTACTTATTGTTCATTTATATCTAGAAATAAACTCAACGATAGATATTGTTATCTGAGAAGTATAGTTTACGTAATTGTAAGGCTATTCTGATCTCCGATAGTTCGATAACATATTTGTCCAATCAGTATAGGTTTTTTTGTTTTTACTTCCTGTGGGCTTTTTCATTCCGACTGTCTTATTCAAGGAAAAACACCAGTGAACGAACGACATTAATTAATTCAAGAAGCAGACAAAAGTTGTAGACGATAAGACGGTTGTTGGTGGTTAATATAACAGCATGGCTTAATCTCCAACTCCGACCGTTGATTTAGTTTTGCAACCGATACCATGTATACAAATACACCTTACTTTGCAGAATTCGTTCACTATCTCTTTATTTTGGTCGCCATCCTAGTCACAAACAAGGAAATAGAGTTAGTGCGTAATTGTAAGTTATGAAATTAAAACATAAATCCTTTTAAAACTGTATATATTCTCTTCATTAAGTTCATGTTTCTGGTATTAGTTACAAAGCTTCACTTGTGTATCGGCTCCGATCCATATCAAAGATTATAGGTTCAACCAACAATCGGTTGATTCAACTAAAATGGAAAGTTCCTAAAGATATTTAGTATATCTTTTCAGCTTATTAAAAATCCACTAAAATGTACACACAATATACGATACGATGCTTAAACTGTAGGAGAGACAGTACAACGTGCCGCAAGTTCTATAAATGTATTTTTTTTTCTAATACGAAAAATTCCGCTAAAGCATATTTCTTTGATTTATTACTCATCAAAAAAAAATCTACTCTGCAGTTATTAACATCATCAATATTTCTAGTGATCGTGCTTGTGACCTGTTCGCAATTTTCCTACCATGTTAAGTTTGTTTTAAAATCCCTCACTGATTTAAGTAAATTGTTCAGCACTCAGTCGGTACCTTAGGTACAAAATAAAATCCTTCCCACTTCCTTAAGCCTGAAATCAAGCAGTAGCTTATAAATTGCGCTTTTCTTGCCTTCAACAATTTTTTTAAATGACATTCGGCTTTTTTAGCCATTTAGCCAGTATCACCTGTATTTTATTTTCCTGAATTGTGTCAGATTCTTCCAGTATTGTTGTTAATCTTAAGTGAAAGGACAACACAGGACGAACATTAAATTAAACCCACCAATACCCAGTGCTGGACTCGAACCAGCGACCTCTGCAACGCGATACCAGCTCTCTAGCACCCGCCCTACCGAGGCCGACCTTCACTTTACCTATTCGCCCAATATCCAAATATCCGCATTCTGTCTTCCAATTACTTCCAACTAAGCTCCTTTATCATAGGTTAAAGATTTCCGCAAACAAAACTTGCATTTGATACCAATAATATTAATATAAGAGGTAGCAAAGTCACTGACAAAGTTAATTTTAAGTTGTCTGATTCTTTTTAATATTTCTTTTCTTATTGAAGTTGGGTAGGGATGCTGAACGTCTGTGCGTATCCCTTCCGTACAGGTAAAAATGTCTTCATTTTGATAACATTTTAAGATACATTTTCAACTTTATTTAGAACATATTTATCTGATAATTTTTTTGTATCGAACTAACAACTAGGGAAATACGGAAATCTGATTAGTAAATCACTCAAAATGAGGTGTCATACAACGTATTAGTTGTGGTGGCCTATGGTTTAATTAAATATTTTAACGGAAAGATTATGATTTTAAGTACGTCTTTACAGTTATAATTAATATTTCAATAAAAAGTGTGGCAAAGACTATTATTGAAATTGTACGCTGAAATATTCTCATACAGTTCCGAAAAACAATATAAAAGAACCAGGCACAGTTTGTGTGTACGGGAAATTTCAGCAAACTACCCACAGCGAAGACAAATCTTTGACAATAAGGGTATGCACAATGAATTGGCCGGAAGTGGATTGCGGGTACACGGCATTTGCAAGAACAATTTACTTTAGGTTCTTTACGACCGTTTTTAATTGGATTCGTAGAAAGTATGGAGATCTTAATATGAAAACCAAACATGTCTTGTCCTAAAATTGAAAACAGACCTTATTGAAAACAAACATTAAGAAAGTTTTGGAAACAGGAAAATGCCATGATGGTTGATGAAATTTTCTGTTTGGCGATGGTAGCAGAGTGATCGAAGTTGTACTAAAAGGGAGCCTACGCACAGTCTGCGAAGTAAACAGCTGTCTGTCTGTGGGTTTGGAATAATTCCATGTCTTGCCGCAGATGATTGATTTTAATGTTTAGAATTCTAATTTCATCGCGGAAATATAAAGAAAACTTATTGCCTGGCTGCAGGTGATGAAGGGCTGGTAACTGCAAACCAAAAATCCTAAAATAATGATTTCATGGTTATTAAAATTAAATTGATAGATGCTATCATAATAAATGTCATATACTCTTGTAAAAATTATTTTTTTCCAAACAAACCTTTTTGTCATTGGTAGCATTAACATTCAAAGCAACTGATTTGATTAATTATTAAAATTTTAATAGACTCTAATACTAACTAATGTAAGTAAAGGGGTTATTAAAATTATCCCCAAAGCTGGGACTTTGACGAAATTTGTTTATTGATATATAGTGTAAACTACTAGCAATACGAAAACAGCCGTATTATACAGTACATTGTACAAAATGATAACACCTCATTATGATGTGCGTAAAACACATGTTAATATCACATTAGAAAACGGATCGAAATTCTCATACGTCTCAAAACTAGTTCCTTATAAAACGAGATACCCAATTATACTCCACCGATATTTTCGCTTCAACACAATGCATTGTCATCTTCACATCACCATTTAGTTTTGTTTGGTATCCATACTTCCTCCTCAGTTCCTCCCTGCATTCATCTAGTTTATCAGTTCAACCCTATACGATTATACTTGATACCCATACAATACTGTTGTAACAAAAATATTAACCCAGTTGTCCTGCCTTTTTGGAGTAATTAAGAATGATGTTTTTAATACTTTACACATTTTAAATTATAATCAAGCAATTAATTATCTGATACAATTTTTAAGGAAATTAAAAAGAACTATTAAGATAAAAATCGGTAATAATCACATTCTAGGCTTTCCTGGAAACAAGCCATTACAACTGTTACATGTAAAACCATTAGTAAAATCTTAGTTGGTGGATAAATGTTCCATTCCCTTTGATGAATCATTAGCTGTAAAATTACATGTACGCCTATATTCTAATCAATTTTCTAATGTTATCAGTAAACTACTGTCTGGTATGGTCCATGCAGAGTTGTAACTACTTAATTTATTGATGTGTAATTCAGGTACGTTAATTAAATGGTAACATATAAATGATTAAATTCATTGGCTGGATTACAGAGGATTCTAAACTTTGCTTCGCCAAATATATGTTCATTAACCGCTTCCATTTGTCTCTGTGGCCATTAATATCAGTGTGATTTGAAGTAAAGCAAATATGAAAATATTCACAAACTAAATACAGCAGATACAGTCAGTGGCTGATTTTATATTAACTCTTATAAACTCATTAGTGCTGTAAACTAGAATGATGAGGAAATACCTTGGATGATCTATTAAATCTATTAAATCATTAATACAGTAGCATTTTAACGCTGGTTCGCTGGCGCGGATGCGTTTTGTTTTTATTCTAGTACCAAACCTTAAACGTTTAAATTAAATTCAACAAATTCATATCGCTTATTGCAGTGTTGCTATGAACATAAAATTAAGTGTATATTTCTTATCAGCAATTTTCATTATCCAGTAATCCGGCACAACTACCCAGCGGTATAATTACATGATAACACAGATGGATATGTAAACTGGGCTAACTGCAACAAACTGAATAATGGGATACTTTAAGGATAACTGGAATATTTTAATAAAACTACCAGCACTAAGACTAAACAAATTTACTAAATGTGCTACGACTGGAAATGTACCGTATTAAATGGAAAATGTTCAGGATTTCAGTACGGCACGTAAATAATGTAATAGCGTGCTAGTGCAAAAAGGAATGAAATATTTCTGTAGTAAAATTTGTAAAGAAGTTAAGTCGATGACAAGGTTCTTTAGTAATGTACCAATACAACGATGAGCAGTTTAAGAATAACTTCCATATTGCACTAAAACAACATTGTAATGCCTCGGTACTTCAGTGATAATTGAAATATTGCAGCAAAATTAGAAAAACGTAAAACACCACTGAAATGCTGAATTCTCTCATACCCCTCATGTTATTACACCGGAAACGTGCATATAAATTCCAATGTTCATTAGCAAAACAAACTGAATCGGTTAAGTGTTAAAACAACGAAAGATTATCCAGTGGGGAGGGTTCAAGCTCAGCTCCTGGAAATGTCAATTCAAACATTAAATTGTAAGTAGGAGGTACAGAGTATAACAACAATAAACGACATTCGTTATTACATATAATATTAAAAGGTTTGCAATGGCAACTGTAATTGTTATAATTGTAAGCAAGACCAAATGTAATATTATGTAATTAATTAGACAATAAGTCAAAGTGTAATGGAATGACACGACAAATTTCTTGCATGAAAATATTTATCGCAAATTTCCCGGAACTATGTAATCAGCAACTTAATAATTAACATGTACGGCCTAATTTAGTCACAAGATATTTGGCTGTATAAATGAAGGGTAAATAAAAATAAGAGTGTTAACCTTTGATGTAGTAATCTTTGGTTGGTATCTCGTAAAGGAGTGTTCATCTGTTATGCATTGTGATCTGTGACGTCTTCTCTGTTCCCGGTACGAACGATTTATCATTTCATGCTGCGTTCCCCCGTTATGTATAATCATGATATACCACAGAGTTTAAACTAAACCACAAGCTTCAAACTGTGAAAATTCCAAACAAATTAATGCCATAGTTCTGCATGAACTTCCTCAAATCGTCAAACAGACTCAGCTATCTTACAGATTTAGCTTTGTAATCGTTTACACATTCAGTCTTTGAAGTATATTTTTTCTATTAGATTAAAACCGGTAATAATTAGTATCCGTAAACGTCTTTAAAAGAGAAATGTCACAGTGAGCAGCTTTCAACAATTCCAACTACTTGTAAAGATTCATGAAAAATGTCATATGTTTCTTATTTCTGTGTTGTAGAAACTTATTACATGTTGAGCTGGGTAAAAGTTTTTTTCGTTTATTCGTTAATGAAAAATTCTGAGTGAATTTTACATTCTCTTCGAAAATTGATTCCTGAATTGTGTAATTCATGTAGGTGACATTTACTGAATAGTTTGTGTTCGAGTTGTGTCAAACACTTAAGAAAAATCTATTTCCAGTAAACCAGTTATTAAGTTGTTTAAAATCTCTATTTCCTACTTATTTCCTAAAAAGTATCAGCGTAGGTTATCAGCTCTTTCAGTTTGTTCCGTAAATCATTTCTGATTTATGAAGTTAAATTACCATGAAAGGGAAAAATTCATTTAATGAGTTAACTCTGTTTCAGCTATTACTGACTGAAAGTTGTTATGATATTTAGTTATGAAAAAGGTTCGAAGAGCCAATGATTACTATATACAAGAGCACATACTTATTTTATATGTATTGGAAATCCAGATACTACGCAGTATGGTAGCCTTTACGAAATTTTTTATGTCGTACTAAAAGAGATTCAATTTTTAATGTGACTTTATTATAAATTACTTAGATTTAAAGAATTGTAGATTGAGATTGAGGACACTGCTGCAATAGACTTTAGTATCCATTGAGTTCGATTGGCAGGTACTGCTCCTAGCTGCTTTTCAAGACCACAGCCTTCGATGTGAAACAATGTAATAGGCATTAATCTTTATCTTCCGAGGTGTCTGCATCATATCGGTCTCGTAGCTTAAGTCTGCAACTAACAAAGGATTTATTAACAAACAAACAAACAAAAATGATACAAACATGGGAAGACATAAGAAACTCAAAATCGTACCAATAGATAATCCAAATTCCTGCAATAATAGAGAGAGAAGCTAGGTATACTCCTTCTCTATTTATGGATTACGGCAGAGTACCCATCGTTGGCTGGACTATCTTCATTATTTTGGTCTATTCCGCACTAATCTACAAGCCATGTTTACCAATTGCAGTCCACCATTTCTGTAATTCTCTTTCCAGATCCATTCCTGTCTCCTCCCATATTATGATGTCATCAGCATATGCTATCACCTTCAGCTCTGTTGGATCTCTGTGTCCCTGGACTTCAGCTATTATTACATCTAGTACTACATTAAATAGGACAGGTGACAACACACTTCCTTGTCTGACTCCTCTTTCTGTATAAAACCATTCTGAATGTTTACTATCCATGTGCACCCAATTCTAAAACTTCTCATACATGTTCTTTATTAATTCCGCAATCCCTTCATCTACTCCTCTCTTTTTTAAACTTAGCCATATGCTTTCCATCAGTACTTTGTCATAGGCCTTTCTTATGTCAATGAAAGCTATTACTTTGCCAAATTCCCACCTCTTCTCTATGATTTGCCTGAGTAAGAAAATTGCGTCCACCGTAGATCTTCCTTGCCTGAAATCAAACTGCCCTTTCTAGCTATATTCTCTTGCCTTTGCTTGATTTTATTTAGAATAATTTTTTCATATATTTTCAGGCCATGGCTCGACAATGTAATGCCCCTGTAGTTCTCGCATTTCGTTTTACTCCATTTTTTATGAATAGGCGCTATGACTCCCTTCCTCCAATCCTCTGGTATTTTCCTTTCTTTCCAGACTCTGCGTATGACTCTACACAACCATTGCATACCCATTGCTCCTGCTGCTTTTACCATTTCTGCTGTCAGTTCATCTAGTCCTGACGATTTCCAATTTGTCATTTCTTTCACTGCCAATTCTAATTCCAGCATGCTAAATTCTTCGCTTTCCACAGTGGTTGTTCGAGAGATGAAGTTTCTGAGAGGGATAGAGAATGTCACGAGGAAAGACAAAATTAGAAACGAAAACATCAGGGATAGACTACAAGTGGAAGCATTAGAAGAGATGTTAAGGATTCTGCTACCTCAAATCTCGTGATACTATTAGCATTTTTCAATTCTTTTTAACCTTCGATTTCTGATAAATTATGATCCATTGTTTTGAATGGCAGTACGGTGAGATATCTGAGGTATCATACTATTCCCATATCCACAACTAAAGACATCTCTTTGCGAATTTACAGAAAGAAATAGAGTAAGGCGTTAAAAATATTAAGGTTACTAACATATTTACATTTTCTGTTCCAGAGCTATTGGTTTTTTGTTTTTTTTTTTGTTTTTGTTTTTCCAGACTGAAAAGTATCTCATGTTCTAGTCCAGACTACGTTTTAACTCCGCTCCAAATTTCATTCAAATCTGTTTTGCCATTACGGCATGATCTATACATACATAAAATGAGTTTTTTCCCCCCTTGTGGCTTTATATTCTTATAAAACGATTTTAGACATTGGTTGATTGTTTGTAACGTTTGTTTTTGGATTAAAATTTAATAAGTCTCTAAAAACTGATTTCATTATTTATTTTCCATTTCAACTGTGAGGGGTACGCGAGGCTGACCTCGTTGTTGAAGTGTTAAGGTCGGACCACACTAGACCGAGCCGAGCCCGAGCCGTCACCGCACCGACACTCGGCCAAGTGTCGGCTCGCCTCCCTCGCGTCCACACTGGTCCGTAGCACAGCCGTGTGACGGACGGGTTCCCACTCGGTCTTCAGTCTCCTGTAACGTATACCCTTTACTGTTTCAAGGAACTAATGTTCGAAAATTACCTTAAAAGTGATTTGGGGATCGTAGCTTCGACTACAACCCGTACTTTATTATAGAGTAATGTACTTTATAATCTACGAAAGTAATAAAGTACGTTAAAATACTTTTTTTTTAATCTGACTCCGGTTATCTCTTAATAGTTTGATCTCTTATGCACAAAAATAGTATTCCAAATCAGTTTTAACAAATGATCGTCACACTGTATTGAAAGATTTTCGTGTATATAGTCACGATTAAATGTCAAGCGTCACTCACTTCACGTTTAAGGTGTTTGTTTTGGTTGAGGTTCCTTTTCGAGTCACTCAATATTTTTTTTAACAAAAAAAACCAAAAAATAATATTATTATACATTTTTATTTTAATGCAGACCGCAAATATTTCGTAAAATAATAATAATTTCATGCGATCTAAAAATTCCAGTCACGGAGTTATTTATCGGCTGCGCAGTACACCTCTATCGTTGTCACCTAATTTGAAAAGGAAAACTACAGATAAACGTGAAATTCGAAACACGGAGCGTCATAGCATTTTGGCATTAACAAATCAAAGCTTTTCCAGAGGTGAATGTCAATTTTAAGACCCATAAAAATTACAACTGAGACAGGGATTTGAATCAGGGACTTTCATTTCCCCAATTGTATGTACGCCATAACCTTCTCAGTCAAGAGACAAATCTGGTTATAATCGAAAATTATTATTCAAACATAATAAAATAAACGTACTTATAATTTATTTATGCCATGCCAAAACACAAATGTACTTTTATATGATTGAATACATATTTTCAGTACTTCAAGATTCAGATGCTTGCGGCATGTGATTTGGGTACAGAAGGTCCCCGGTTCAAAATCTGGATCTCGGATACACTTTTACAGTCCTTAAAATCAACTTTCACCTCTGGCAAAGCTTTAATTTGTTAATACGAACATGCAAGGACTACATTTTACGAACATCTGATGAACCTGAAGTGAGGCTGAAAAAAAAGTATACTTTTCTAAAGCAATCAGTAACGGTAAAGCAATATTTAGTCGTAAAGGACCTGAAATTTCGGAACTCTTTCTATACACTTCTCCACATCGAACAGTCCGAGAGCAGACCGACACCGGCACGCACCGTCAAACAATAAACCAAACTAATACCGGCCAACACACGGCCGAGTGTCGGCCGACACGCGGTATAGTTTGAAATCACTTCAATCGAGTGAGCGACAACAATAAGAAAAGTGACGGTGCGGTGCGGTGCGGGCTCGGCTCGGTCTAGTGTGGCCCGACCTTTACTCGGTAAAAACTGATTGCGAACCACTGCTCTAGATGTTGATTCGTTATTTTATGCTACTATGTATTAACATAAGGGGGAAATTCGCCTAGACGAGCAATTTCGCGCTGAAGCTAAATAAATGTCATATTGTAACTCTTTTCCTTACTCCCGATAGCATCAAGATTATTACTAAATTCATATTTGCTTTCTCTCTTAAAATTAAAATCTCCTTTGGTAATCATCAGTTACTAAATGAGAACTATAAATAATTCTCAACCTGAGGAACCCCTTACTACGAGATGGCTCTCTCCCCACGGCTGCGGCCGCCCATATCGCGGGCCATGAGATCCCCCATTATACTGCTAAGGCATGTAACAAGTTACTAATAATCATGAGCAAGCCTGGTAGATGCTGTTAACATTCGGGCCCGGCATACGGAAGGACGCCGTTTCAATACCAGGTCCGACCATCATAATTACCATTTTGCATGTTTGCCCGAAATGCTGTTACAATTTGTTCAAAAGTCTGCAATGGTAAAGCTATGATAACTTTCTTTGCCAGTATCCACCGATACGTAGAAGAGAGCAAAATTCTTGCAAAGGTCGTCCGCAAGACGTCCAACCCTCTGTTTCTGAAGTCCTGTTGACAGTGTCAGCTAAAGCTGTTAGCCACAGCATTCAACATTTGTTCTGGTTCGCATCAACCATGAATGTCAGAATAACGGCAGTAAATTTTGATGACTTTCTTTATTGTGTGACAGCCACAATAAATATTAAGCGTTAAGAATTTTAATTTTTTAAAATTTTTTAATTTAATTGCAATGGAGCACAGACTCCGGTGGCAATTTCCCTAAACCCTCATCTTCCCCCTATCTTGAACCCACCTACATTTGCCCTCTACAAATTTTATCTTTAAATTCTTTCAAAGTTTTCGGTAAATTATTCATCATTTCTCTTGGTAACTCATTCCAATCCCTGACACCCTTACCTAAAAAAGAGAATCTTCCCACTCCCTTGTGCCTGAAATCGAATGCCAGCTTGTGGTCATGGTCATCTTTTCCCTTCCATGCACTACTTTTCATACCTATTGCAATATCTTTCCATGCCTCATTGCCAGTATATGCCCTGTACACTCCCATTACCCTCCTCATCCTCCTCCTGTCTTGCAATGAATCCCATTCCAGCTCCTTTATCACATCCGTCACTGATTGCATTCTGCGATAATTTCCAGAAACAAATCTAGCAGCCCTTCTTTGCACCCTCTCAAACTCCTGTATTTGATACGTAAAATGAGGGTCCCATATTACACAACCATATTCGAGCAATGGTCTTACCAAAGTTTTGTAACCCAATTCCTTGACTTCTCTCGTACATCCCCTCATCACTCTCTCCAACAAGTGCAGAACTTTGAAACCTTTTCCTACCACCTGTCCTATGTGTCCTGCCCAGTTAAGTTTGTTATCAAAAGTAATGCCAAGATACTTACATTTCAAGTCTTCAGCAAGCAATTCTTTCCCCACCTAATATTCATAATTAACCTTTTGTTTTTTATTTGTGTATCTAATAAGCTGACTCTTCTTTGCATTTATCTTGATCACATGTTTACCAACCCAACTAGATATCCTATCCAGATCACCCTGCAACTGTTTACAATCCTCTATCGTTCTGATTCTTTTATATAGCATTATGTCATCTGCAAACAATCTAATTTCAGATAGTAAACAACCAACACAATTATTAATTAGAATAATGAATAACAATGTTCCCAATACGCTACCTTGCGGCACTCCCATTTTTACTTCCACATCCTTTGATACCGCATTTCCTACCCTAACTTTCTGTTTTCTACCTTTGAAAAATTCTTCTACACAGCAAATCACTTGCTCATCCATTCCAATAGTTTTTTACGTTATTTACTACCATTTTTATGGCTCTCTGTCAAACGCCTTTGACAGATCTAGTGCTACACTATCAATTTGGCCTCCCTTGTCCATTTCATCTGAAATATCTTGCATATATCCCACCAACTGAGATTCGCATGAATATCTTTGCCTGAACCCATGATACCATTAAATCTGTAACTCTTGCACAGCATATCCCCGTCTCCCGCTCTCAAAACATCTCCCCGAGACCACCATCTCGCATCCTCTATCCTCGCCTGATCACATGCCGCTGCTTTACTGCACGTCAGCTCCCCTTTCCAGGACACGTGCCCCACGCATTTATAATGGTGGCTTCCCATGACCCGTGGTTTTGTATCCCTCGCCACCTCGCGGCCACCTCCTCACCACGTTATCTGGTGTCGTTCCAACTAGTCGGGCGTTACATGTTTACCGACTCGGCGATGGATAGAGACGCGCCATCCCTACCAGCATAGGTGGATCTCTTCCCACGGCACGCTAATAATAACTAGAAATACGAGGCTTGTCTCAAAAGTAAGTTACACTATTTTTTTATATCCGCGCAGTTCGCAGGAGACGTCTGGGATTCACAGGGAACTTTCGTCCGGGTGTGGCGGCAGCACTGTAAAATTCCTAAGATGCCGCCATGACTCATTTGTCAGTTGCGATCAAGCCACTATGGAGCTACCACTTACTCCTACCGCCGATTGCGAAGTACGCAGTGTGATTCGTTTTTTAACGGCAAAAAATAAAAATGCAACTGAAATTCACCGTGAGTTGTGCAGTGTGTACGGTGAAAACGTTATGTCGAGGCCAATGGTTTCTCGTTGGCGCCAATCATTTTTGAAGGCAGGACAACACACGACGAACAATGAATCGGCCGCCCATCCACTTCACGGGCCCCGAACATTGTCGAAGAAGTCCGAAGAGTCGTCGACGCCAATCGTCGCCTTACGCTCGACGACATTCATTCACAACTCCCGCCTAATGTTGAAATTAGCCGTGCATCACTTCATAGAATCATTTCTGATGATCTGAATCTGTCCAAAGTGTGTGCAAGGTGGGTTCCACGGCTCCTTTCAGACCACCACAAAGAGCCGAGAGTTGACGCTGCTCTTCAATTTCTGCAGTTATTTTGAGGATGAAGGAGATGGCCTATTCGACCGAATTGTGACCGCGGATGAAACTTGGATCCATCACTGGACGCCTGAAACCAAAAGACAAAGCATGGTGTGGAAAGGGAAGGACGAGCAAACTCCAAAAAAGGCGAAAGTTGTGGAATCAGCTAGGAAGGTTATGGCGACGGTCTTCTGGGATTCTAAGGGGGTATTGCTGATCGACTACCTGCCACGTGGGACAACGATAACAGCTGAACGCTATTGTGAGGTGTTAAAGAAACTCATGAGGGCGATCCAGAACCGAAGGAGGGGAAAGTTGATGAAAACAGTGTTTTTGTTCCACGACAACGCTCGTCCACACTCTGCTCGTCAAACTCAAGACCTGCTTGAAGAGTTTCGATGGGATGTTTTCGGACACCCACCATACTCCCCTGATCTCGCTCCAAGCGACTATCATCTGTTTCCACAGCTGAAACAACACCTTGGGGGAAGACGCTTCGCAAACGAAGAAACTCTCAAAGAAGAAGTTCAGACATGGCTAACCAGTTTGGCGGCAGAATGGTATGACGCTGGATTAAAAAAACTTTTACCACGATACCAAAAATGTATTGAAATTCAAGGAGATTATGTAGAAAAATAACTAATATATGTAGTTTCACAAATATAACCTTTTAAACAAATTCTGGGCGTTATTTTTTTTTTAAAGTGTAACTTACTTTTGAGACGACCCTCGTAATAAATAATAATGAAAAGCTAGACCGCGCGGCTTTCAAATGCAAGGACCGTGGGAAGCCACCTCAAAAGTGTCGAGACCTGCACACAGTCTTTGACGCTCACAATGCTATGGCAAAGACTATTGCAATTCGTAGCTTCAGATCCTTTCCGTGCTCTAATACATCTGCTTCGACAAAATTTAAATCACATTAAAAAAAAAAAAAAAAAGGAGAAGAAGACAGAGAAGAAAGTGACCAAATCGTCGATGCACCCTAAAGCCCAACCAAAACAATGCATCTTCAGTAGTTGTTTTGTGCAGGTTATGCTATTTATTGCAACTCATTCCGCATTAACTTTCATTTTATTTAAATATTCAGTCGATTCGTCCTTATTTTCTTCATTAGCGTCGCCTACTTTGCCAGGGTAGGCACCACAGCAGCCTCGCTTTGTGGCAGCGCAATCCCAGAATCCATGGCGCGGCACTCTACTTAACACCACGTGCAGGCGCAGACCCGTAGATAAATAAGGCCCCCTGCTCCGAGGCGGGCGGTGTAGTACGAAGATTAACTGCGCGTCACCGCTAGGAAACGAGGCGGGGATTTACGCAACCGAGGCGTGCGCCCCACCCGGCGTATTGTTTGGTTAGCGAAATGTGGCTCATATAACAAGGGGGTGTTACGGGACAGGTGTAATCTGGGGCCTTAGTTCGCCGACCTGCAGGTGGGAATTCTAGTAAATCGCGACAGACGCCGCTCTGTTGGAGCTAATTGAGTAATGCCGGCCGATGTTTCGCTTGGTGCCGAGTTTAAGCCTCTATAAGCGGTGTTTGAGTGGAATGCGCTTAAAGCTCGACACCTCCGAAATCTCGTATTCTGGAAGCGGTTTGATATGGCCGTACACAATGCTCCTACTCCCAGTCATGGTAAAGAAGTATTAATGTTCCAGCACACAAGTTTGCAGCTCTGAAGGTCTCGATTTTAAAATCTGTTTAGGTGTTGGAGGTTTTTGTGGCTAATTTTTTTACTGGATCACTACAAGCTAGTGACTAAACAATTCTGAAAGGAAGAACGCGGCTTAGTTACATCTAATACATTTACAGTGAAATAAATTCGTTTTGTACTAAGCTCTGATAACACAGTTTCAATTTTCTACACATTCCACCTCTGTTGTTGGTGTCCCTAAAGATTACGAACCACAGAGCGGCGGACGTGTGTTTGTTGGTCCGAGCATGGCCATGGATATGTTCCAAGATTGTCAGCAATAATTGTCTGGGTTAACGAAGAGCTCATAACTATAAATATTTGGTTCATGAGATGCTTGTTACATACAAAAAAAACTGTGATGCCATGCGTCGCTGAATATGTATTTTCTGCATTCTCATGTCAATTACTTTCCTGAAAGCTGCAGTGACATGTCTGATAAACGCGGTGAAAGGTTCATGATTCCGGAACAATGGTTCAAAGGGAAGTTGATGCCGGCCATGCTGTCTGTTTATTGCAAGAATATTACTCTGGAGTACATAGATATTCACCAGAAAATGAAGAAATAAGGCTATGTATAGCCGTAACATAAACATTTTTGGCTGATGTTTTCATTTTTTCGACTCTGTGTACAAATTTTCGTATTTAGTAGTTCACCTATTAATTAAAACATGGTTTTCAATAGTTTTCAGAAAGATTTTAACGTTTTTCAGTAAACGCAAACAAAGTTTAAGAAATTGAAATACCCAACACTACAAAACTTTGCCTGATAGAAGAAATCTGAAAATAGATATGAGTTCATCGCACTGATTTCGATAAGAATCACAACAAATATCATCAGAAAAAACTTTTTTTTTTTTTTTTTTTGTTAGAACAGTGCAACACGTGTAGTTTCTATTATATCTTTCTTGTATGATTCTTTCCAATTCTATTTTTTGGCCATTCTTCCTTCTGAGTTTATTTATTTTTCCCGAGATATGTATGAGACGGGTCTTCATCTGTGGGGGAATACCAGACCCAAGAGAGAACTCGCATATGTAACCTTTGTCAACCATTGACCTAGTATGGTGCGACAGTGTGGGATCCATATAACGTATATCAAATACCGAAGTTTTTGGAGTTTTGTAATGCATAGAAACACAGTCCGTATTTGTTGTTGTAAAGGAGCTGTCATACGAAAACAAAACACGGGTGAAAAGAGTGCTGAAAAAGTTTAAGACCTACATTAATGAGGCACATACATATATTAGGAGTAAAATATGGAGATATATGTAGAAGGGAAGTGATAACTGTGACAATTGAGTAGATGCGATGTTGTTGCCGGCCATGTTTCCACAGTTGCATACTTAATTACTAGTTGAATGAACACGCCAATGCAACTGTTTTCTTTATTTATTGCTGCGTCGTGCGCGTTTCACCTCTCATTGAGGCATCATCAGCGACGAATCTGTGTTACAGTTTTTATGTACAGTTTTATATACATTTTTATCCTATTATTACAAATTGTGAGCATATTTTTTATGAGATATTTTTATAGCTAATGGTTACTTACTATTTATATTTTTTTAGTATGGTATGCAGCTGCGCATCTCCGTTTCTTTATACAAAGCTTGGTTTGCCTGTATGGTATTTACACTATTGTGCGTTTTCATCATTCTGGGGCCAACTGGTTTGTTTATGTCGTGTCTGGTGCGCTTTCGCGTCCTTCGGTTGTCTGTTATGGCCATTTTGTTTGTATATGTCATGTCTCGTGCCAATAGCGCGAGTTTTGAAGTGTGCGTGTATGTGTTTATTTTGTTTTGTCTGTCGACACAAACTGTATAATAAAACCCCACACATATATACATCACACATACATAAAAAAACATTCTAACAAGACCATCACACATACACGCACACTTCAAAACTCGCGTTATTGGCACGAGACATAACGTATACAAACAAAATGGCCACAACAGACAACCGAAGGACGCGAAAGCGCACCAGACACGACATAAACAAACCAGCTGGCCCCAGAATGATGAAAACGCACAATAGTGTAAATACCATACAGGCAAACCAAGCTTTGTATAAAGAAACGGAGATGCGCAGCTGCATACCATACTAAAAAATGTAAATAGTAACTAACCATTAGCTATTAAAATATCTCATAAAAAATATGCTCACAATTTATAATAATAGGATAAAAATGTATATAAAAACTGTAACACAGATTCGTCGCTTATGATGCCTCGATGAGAGGTGAAATGCGTACGACGCAGCAATAAATAAACAGTTGCAGTGGCGTGTTCATTCAACTAGTAATAGACTAGATGTTTACTTCAGAAAAGTAAAAGGGATATTTTTTTATTTGTATTTGAGTTAGTGATTGACCGGAATAAATTATCAAATGAGTTACTCAGCAAATTAACTCAAACGCAAAAAAAAAATTAGAATAAAATATTGTGTAATGCAAAGTTATACGTGTAGAGAAATTGTCACCGTGGTATAAACCCCATAACCATTGAACTGACGTATCACATACATATATTATTACTAAAATCGTTTGTTGTGACGTGCTACTTACCACCATTCATATTTAACCGAAATCAATAAATGAGGTATCACTTTAAATATTAAATTTTCCGCTTTGGTAAATTTATAAATAAAAAAATGAATTTGCGGGAAGTTAACTCGTAAAGGGTAAAAGTATTCATTTTAACGGTCAGACGTATGAGACAGTTCACAGACAAGCCGCTAGGCTTCGCTGTCGTCTAATATAAAGACTGATTGCACCACATACCACAAAGATATAGGTAACCTGTGTGAGTTTTTTTATAGTAAAGAGGTTACCGGATATTTTTTTCTTTTAAGTAATGATCTGTTTAGTAATGTAAATTACCATGAGTTTGAGTCATATGAATGTGCCTCCAAAAGTGTATTTAATTGATTATTAAGAATTTGTGTTTCGCTACGTTCAAATTTCAATTAACAAATAAATCATTGATAATGAACCGGTTCTTCTTTCAAACTACGAACCTCGCTGTTCAACGTATTTTCTTTACGAAATTTTTGCACGGGTCATCTAGTACTACTTATTGTGTGATAGGTAGAAGTTATATCGATGATCATCTTTTAAGGGAAAACAATTTTCAGTCATTTTACACATAAGAGGCCCAAAACACCTTCTAATTAAATAAACATTTAACAATCATCGGTTTTATACCCGCAATAATCAACGTTATGTGATTTGAAATTGAATCGTAATAATACGTCTCGCTAAAAAGTTAATGGCTTCTTGTTCATGTTGATCAACATAAATTGTGATTGTTATGCGTTATTTTCTCTGTTCGTATTGCTGTTTTACTTAACGAGAACACCACAGGATGTTCATTAGATTTAATCTAAAACTCCCACCCATATCAAATCTAGAACCTCATAACCATCCTCTGTCCACTACCACAGCAAGTGTGAGTATTGGAATGTCTTTAAGTTTGGTTACTAATCTGAAGGGTGCAAAATGTCCCATTTGCTGACGTTGATGTCGGTTATGTAAAGAGTTAAGTGCTCTCATGCGGATGAGAAAACGTTGCAAGTTTCATCGGAATTTGTTGATATTTCCAAGTCGTTGTGAAGAAGGTACTCTCTCCTATTAACTTACCGAAGTTCTGGCACATCGCTGTGCGAACAAACTTGTGCAGACTTGAAGCGGCCGAATTTCGCCGAGAGCTCACCCAGTGATTAACTTCCTAACTCTGCGTGCGAACCGAGTCGGATGTTTTCCTTCTGCGATGAACGCACTTAGCATACGGGAAGGAGTCTGCTTCGTGCCCTCTCCCACAAACTTTCTGCATGAGCTACGACCAACGACCCAATTCCAAATATTTTCTGTGCTTCCTGCCGCATAAACGAGAATTTAAATTTAAGATGTTTACATGGATGAGTAATGAACCCAGTTCTGTTATTATTCGAAATTTATCTCAATTTTTAACAGAAATCTAGCCTCCTTCATTCTAACATTCATTTAATTTAGTTATTATCTGTATATGAAAAGATTATAAATATTTCCGGCCATTCTCGCTGGTACTACAGACTAAGTTTTATATGTATTTGAAAGATACTCGTAAACGGTCGTAGATACGAAGCCACATTCTCATTTATTACATGTTTTTTAAATTCCTTTGTATTATCATTTCGATAACAGTTGTCATTAAAGTAGGGTGAAAGCAAGTGTTTACATCAGTGAGTAAACCACGTAATTCTCGTACTAGTTTGTGTTATTATCATTCATGTAGTTGGTTACACAAAACCTCTGTCAGTGAATCGATTTAGTTGTGTAGTAATAGGTAAAGCATTATTTTGTATCATATGTGGCTTTTTCCTTAGTAAAAGATTGGTTACCAAGTCTGCATTCCTACACTTGCTTAATAAATTCTGCCTTAAACTAGAATTGATGTTCTTAAGAATGCCACTCATGAATGAAAAAATATAGTGTTTGTTTTCAAAATTCTTCACCAGTGGTTTAGTGTAAACCGTAGATAAACAGTACACAACCTATTCGATTTTGAAAACGGCCAAGTACCACGTTAAATTCGTAGCACCGTTGAGAATGATACAACATTTTAATTGTGTCGGACAGAAAGTATTTTCTTTTTATCTACATTTGTAGTGTAGGAAATGGTGATCGTGATTCAACATACCTGTTTTATGTATTTTCTATTAACAGAAATAACTGTTAAAAAACTGATTCAATATATGTTATAGCTAGATACACATAAGAAACTTTGTTAAATTTAATGGGTTTTTATAGCTGTACTTCTGTGAAAAACACAAAATCGCGTATGAAATCTGTTAATAGTATTAACAATGGTTTCCGAAATTACCCTGCTTCCAAATAGCCATCGCCGAATTTCTTCCAGTTCCATTTTCCCAGTCCTCTCCAATACCTAATGATGTCTACGAGACGTAAAGCTATAAAGAAAAATACATTTTAGATTTTGTCCATCAGCGTCTTACTAAAACATGAGATTAATGTTTATTGGAAAATGTTGACCGATTTGTTGCAGGACTGTGTTTCATAAGATTTTGGTTTCGGCTGCGAAGTTGCTCTACTCATGAGATGATGCATTTTATGTCTATGTGTATTGGAACAATCGTCAAAATCTGATGTCTATTAACACAATATGGGACAAAGTTTATGTACACTTTATCAGTTGGAAAATTCTAAGAGGTCAGAAATAAAAAGTTTTAAACTAAAACCTAATGCGAGTTTAGGTTTGCTTAAAAGCTTGGGCAAATTACTTTTTTCTGTCTCTGTCTGAGAAATACGCGTTTTATCAATAGATAAAAATAATACTAAAACAAAGACTGTAACGGAATAGCGAAAGTAGGTCATCTTTAGACATTTTCATTATAAGTAGGGCCTAATAGTAAGAAAATCAGTGATTAAGTGGTTGCCTGTGTTTTCTCGCCATTTCGGGGTTTCTCCGTTGTATGAAGTCGCTCAAAATTTTCAAATACAAAATATTTGTCCGAGGTGTAGCACAACAACGCTAGCCATCTTATATCGATACAAGCAATCGGACACAATCGATTGCTTCCGTTGTAAACAAATATGCCATTTCCCTGATGGATGCCGTAGAACGAAATTTTGTAAATGTTTTCTATTGATCTAGGCCGCATTTCAATCTAACCATGACCTCTATGACAATACGAAAGTGTATAAGTTGTTGATATGATCCCTGCACCAATAATTTTTATTTCATTTTTACATTGCTGGTAGCATTTTGCAGTTGCGCAGCCTCTCATATTTCAGCGTTTTTTATTTAATTTGTAGTAACTTTACCTCAAAATGAGAGTGCAAAACGTGAAGAGGACATTATAACGAAGCAGTTAATCCAAAATCTAACATGTCAGTACTAGTTTCGGGTAGGTTCTGAAAGTGATGCAGTCCCCGACAAATTAAACAAAAACTTATGTTCTAAACACACAGTGCCATATAAAAGTTGTGATGAAAAATTGTGTGTGTGTGTTTGTGTGTATTTGTGTGCGTATATAAAACAATTAGCTACCGACGGAAGTGAAAATTTAAAACTATAAATAACATAACCGTAACACGTCATATAGTTTTAGATATAATAAATAATAATAATTCCGTATGGTCGTAATTACCTGGTGACAGGGTTTCTATTGGCTGCGTATTCCGCCCCTATTTTAGCCGCCTTTACCTAACCAGGTAACCGAGTGTGGTGGTGTAACGGTTAGCGTTCTCGCCTAGCATTCGGGAGGACGCCGGTTCGAAGCCCCGTCCGGGCATCTAGATTTGTGTTTTCCATGGTTTCCCAAATCACTCCAGGCAAATGCCGGGATGCCTCCTTCAAAAGGCCATGGCCGAATTCCTTCCCATTTCTTGCCCCCATCCTTTCCCATCTCTAAAGACTTCGCTCTTAAGAGACGTTAAGCAGTTTTAAAAAAAATGGTGGCGCTACTAGGTACAGGAGACGCACAGCTTAACGTGTAATCCGAACCGCTGAAGCGTCCTGGCTTACATCACATTACACAGCAGGCTGTGCCAGAGGTGAAAGTGGGGTTAAGGGTCTATGAAAATCCCCGCCGAGATAGCTATTCGAACCGGATTTCTTTCGTTCTCCAGTCAGACACCTTAACCACTGAACCACCAGACCGCGACACGCGACAGATATACTGTTAACATATCATGGCTCGAACTCATAACATTTTTACCTATCCAAAACTCGTCCAACGTGCCTAAAGAAGTTTTCACTTCGAAATCTAACTATGTAACCTAGTCCACAACCCGAAGGTTGGTCGAATCTTCCAGAAGATGATGTACCAATCTATTGTATCAGAGGCAGGAAGGTCTATTCCTTTACTCAGGTGTCTACGGTTCAACGTGGAATCAGAACCACGGAACGTCCCGGAGTAGCTCATATAATCAAATACAATTCCTAAAAATTCCTGCTCACCACAGGGATCGGAATGATAAACTTTCTGAAGTAAGTGCCAAGTGCCTTAACCGCTCAGCTACCAGACCGCCTTGTATTGCAGTATACGCGTGCTAAATACTACCAAAATCGGATAAAAACTGTGAGTTTGTATGAACAACGTTGACAGAAATGACAGGTGAGGACCGAGCGTGGTGGTGTAACGGTTAGCGTTCTCGCCTCGCATTCGAGAGGACAGCGGTTCGAATCCCCGTCCGGACATCCAGATTTGGGTTTTCCATGGTTTCCCAAATCACTCCAGGCAAATGCCGGGATGCTTCCCTCAAAAAAGGCCATGGCCGAATTCCTTCCCATTCCTTGCCCCCATCCTTGCCATCAATCCTTTCCCGTCTCTAAAGACCTCGATGTTAAAAAGAGACGTAAAGCAGTTAAAAAAAATACAGGTGAGGGGGGTGGAAGGGGAGGGGGGGGGGGAAGGAGCGGAAGGTTAGGTTTTTGTAAATCAAAAGTAAACAATATTTTTCTATTTGTTTTAAAGTATACGTACGAATAGTTCCATCAAAATCAGATAAAAACTGTGTTTGTATGTAAAACGTGAACAAAAAACAAAAAAAACATTTTTTAACATCAGATACACGTATAATCTATACTTCCAAGCGCAACACGTCTTACTTATAGCTACAGATATACTGTTAACATTAGCATGTTGGTGACGCGAACTCATAAGATTTTACCCGTCCAAAAACCGTCCAACGCGCGTTTCATACGCGCAACTCGTCATAGCATCTCTGTGACGGGAAGTCGCAAACTCGGAGATTTACTCCTGTCCAAACATTACCTAAAGCGCCTATAGATGTTTTCACTTAAAAAAAAATCAGTGAAATTTTTTTGTATGTAAATATCTTAATCCAAGATGAAACTGTAGTTGAGGGAAGTAGTGTACTTGTTAGGCCACTGCCTCGTCTCGCCAGGGAGTACACGTCTTGGCGGTTGTCCGGCGAGTGAGCAGAGAGCGGTGTCCGCGTTAATCCCGGCTCGACGCTGAGCGGAAGTGATGGCCCCGAGGAGCCCCGCAATCCCCGCACAAATCCGTCGGCCGCCACCCGCCCGGAATTACGTGTCAAAAGCAGCCACGAGTTAGCGCCTCTTCCGCAGCTCGCTCACACGAATTCTTCTCGGCCGACTGGGAACGAAGAGACTTCAACTGCTCTCTGTTCTCTACTCAGAGTAGCTGGCTGCAAACATGACCAGAATATCTCGCCTTCAAATGTTCCACTACCATTCATACACTATACTAGGTGCCGTATATACAGATAGTAATTTCTTAATTGATTACATAATTGTGTCATAGTAAATAATCGATTAGCTCCCTTGCAACAAGTTTATTTCATCCCTTCGAGCATGAATTCACTTCTGAATCTATCCAATAAAAGTTACACATTTCTCAAGACTCCACTTTATGCTGTAACTCATGCAAGTGTTAAAACCTGACAATGTTCTACAAATGTCAATCACGTCTTCAAATTTTATTACAATGTTTTCTTGTTAACGGTAGAATGTTCGTGCCCCGTTGGCTCAGTTGGTGCGGCACCGTGACACGGGGTTAGCTGGTTCGAGTCTTAGTGGTGGGAGGAATTTTAATCATCAGGACTTAGCTGACAGGCTGGATGAAGTGGAAATGCACAAATACTAACCACCATATTGTGCACCAAAATCCTGGGTTAAATAGGAGACCTCTCTATTGTATGTATTAAATGAGTGTATAGGACACTATTGATGGTGGTAGGTCCGGCGGATGGCGACTTAAATCATGTAGGCCTCCTTAGTGTCTTTCGGAAGGGTAAGCCTGAATGGCACAGTACTCGGTTTCACCCTCTGCATTATTTCATCTCTCATCCACAACAGAAACAACAACCTAACTCGCATCATTGTTTTTTTTTAGGGGTAAAGGAATTATTTCAGAAGCCCAGAGCTGTTTTCCAGTCTGTAACTTTAGTGACTGGATGCCCTGCGCTGTTTGTCGAGTCCTTATCACCACCAGCCTACGCGTGATATTTCAATCGTCTCCTGACCATACCTGCAACCAAGGTTAATGGCTAGAACCATAGATGCAGCTAAGCGGCAATCTCAAGGACATGAGAACCACCCGTCAACTACCAAGTTGCTACGCAAAGCTCTACCCTACCCTTGTACCTCGTAGACGTCATCAGTAGCCAATCAAAGTTCATCCTTTTAATAAAATCTCAACTAACGAATCAGGAACCAGCCTTACCCCATCCACTAAACATCATTTTTACTTGTCCAGAAAGTATATTAACTCGCCAGCCGCGTTCAACACCTTGCAGCTTCACAACATTATTACACTGAGGTGATCGGCTGCTTGCTGTATATATATTCCATATTGAACTCAAGTATTTCATGATTGCATTAAATCAAGAACTATTCCATCTAAAGTCATTCCATCATACCAATAGATGCAATGAACCCTTTCCAAGCTAAGCCCTTATGTTACACAATGGATAACTAGTGCCTTCATCATTGTCTTGCAATAAGTGCGTTTACAAAATAATATCTTTATCCGAAGTGTTTGTACCAGTGTTAGTTCCTTCACAATTGTTTCTCAATAAATAACCAATAACTGTACACGCCGTGTGTTTTCTTCAAAGTAAACTGATCACTAAATAATATATAAGAAGTAGTGTATACAAAATATGTTAAGTGTCCATTCAGAATTTTGCCATAATACTAACAGAAGATCATCTATATTGTTTTCAGAGATTTTCATTATTTTTTTTTTTTTTTACTATATACAAGCACTAAAGCAATGTTTAACCTAATCTCTTCGGCATGACTTCACATACAACTGGTAGCACCGACAGTTGGTAATATCAAAGCGAATCCAAAAGGTGTTTGTCGCAATAATAGCTTCCGTTCCGCTAAACCACGTGACAACTATACTGAATACACACACACTATCATAGTCACCCATACTTACAATCACTCTTATAAATACTGTCACACTGGGGAAAGCAACAGAAAATCAGCCAGTTCATCTCCTCAGACGTTGTAATGGAGCTGTAAACATCACCATGGTAACCTGCCTACGCTTGACATGGGCAAGACGTTTATAATAACAAGAAAAATAGAAGAAAGGAGAATAAAGAGTGTTTTATGTCCGTTAGTTTTAAAATAATATGTTCCGTGTAGAAAGATTAATAAGAAAATAAATGTTTCAGTTTCCTAACGTGAGTTACACAAGATACTTTTATAGTGGAAAGCAACATGAATTCAACATTAACATAATCATTATGACTGACACAGAGTAACTGAATAAATTTTTGGAGTTCCAAAGGTTACACGTACAAACTCTGTGTTTGATGAAATAATTCGAGATCGTAATCTCACCATCAACATTGTAAAATATTTCTCTGTCTGAGCCCAGTATAGCGCTAACGCCCTTTTCTTCTAATTGTATGTTCAGCTTGTGGTATGACAGAGTCACCCACAATGAATATAATTAAATAATTTAATTAATATTCAGATTTTCTTTAATAATATTAAATTTTGTAAGGTGTAAATATCATAAATAATAGGGATATTGTATGGGTAAATAATTTTATATTAAACCCGGGCAGCCAGAGTTATCATTATAATAATTTAATTTCTACAAAACTTGCTGCTCAGTAACGTTTCGAACGGTCGAGAGCGAGACAATAGCTGGGTCCCCCGACTTAGCGGCGCCGACGCTCACAACAGCGGTGTTCCGTTAGACGGGTGCACTGAACCCACCCCTCTCCGATGCTTGGTCGAGGTCAGACAAAAAGTGCGCGAACGGAGACAGCGAATGCTGGCCGCGATATAAAACACGTGACGACGGACATGTATCGATGACCAATCGTGAACGTTTATAGGGGTTCCCAAATGTTAATTCAAGGGATTCTGTTGCATATGGCGAGTGAGAGACGACTTTGCCGAAGAAGAAGAGAAGAGGCCATTTTGAGGACACTTGCTGTCGGGACGAGCCACTGTGCAGACGTGTCAGCCTACACGCTCTCGTCCGGTGATCACTGACTGTTTCTGATCACACTCTCTTGCTCTGGGAAGCGAGAAGTTGTATGGCATGCCTGCCATTATCTGGAAGCTGTTGTGGTAACGCGGTCGTATCCGCTAACCTGGCTTTCACAGCTGCAGCGGCACTGTACGTGTCACACTTCATCACGACGATGCATTCATGGTAAAGTAGTGACGCATACGGTCACGATTCATTGGGTTTTGACGAGACTTGTGAGCCCTTAAGCGGCACTGAGATAAGACTCTGCTCCCGTCGTAAAATCACTGAGCTAGCTAATTTTCATGTTTAATTTCAAATTCCAAGCATCTAGCTAATTTGTGTAAATTCAAGACGATGCTTTTTAACTTTATATGGCGCCCCTGGGATACTCCTTTTTGTAGTCAATGTTAACTTCAATTTGATGGCCTGTGTTGCCACGTTGATAATATGTTGATTTTGCTATTTGTTGAATATTTAATTCAGTTTTATGTTTGCTTTTCATCGGCGGATTGTAAACGTCGGGTATTGCTTTTTTGTTGTCTTTGGAATATGTTTAACGTAAAGTTAACTATTACCCGGCCTTGTATAAGCCATAAGACTCAATAAATGGGATATTATTTTGTGTACAATATTCATGGTTCTAGTTCACCTTTTTTCAACCATTTAAAATCATTTCATTTTTATTTTCATATTCTAATAACTCACGTATAAAGGTATGAAGGTAAGGCAGGTATTGGAGGAGGTGATAAAATTAATTAATATTTTCACCCACGTCCCCCTTTCTTAATACAAGCTGTTTGTCTTCCGCACACGGTGTGACTACAGGGTTTAGAGTGAGTCATTAAGGGTGTCGAATACTTGGCTACCAAAGACACGGTCACCACAAATTTACATAAGAAAAAATTAGTTGTAGCTCATCACTGCCATTATTCTGAGAATATGATGATGAATCAACGTGAACAACTACAAAACAATAAAAAATTACTTTCCGACAATATTGATACGAAATTCTTCAAAACTAAATTCTAGTTGTCTATATTTAATCGTATCATATTCTAGTTTGATCATTTCTACAATCAGCTACGTTCGTGTCGGAAAATACGCTTTCCAGAATATGCGAAAGAACGAGGTAGGTAAAATTTGCTGTGTGCTCACTTCCTGTATCTCAAAAACTACCGAGCGTTGTGGGTGAACGGTTAACGCTCTGGCCTCGCATTCGGGAGGACGCGGGTTACATTCACTGTCCGGGAATCCAGATTTGGGTTTTCCATGGTTTCCCCAAATCACTCCAGGCGAATGCTGGGATGCTTCCTTCAAAAGGTCATGGCCGAATTCATTCCCGTTCTTTGCCCAATCCCATCCCGCCTCTAATGACATCGCCATTGACGAGGCGTAAAACCCAAGCAAAAAACTTTGTACTGAGCGTAGTAGGTAAGCGGTAACGCTCTGGCCTCTCATTCGCGAAGACCCGGGTTCGAATCCGCCTCCGGCCACCTAGCTTTGGGTTTTCATATGGTTTTCCAAAATTACCCCAGGAAAATTTCGGGATGGTTCCCTCAAAATACCGTCGCCAAATTCCGTCCCTTTCCTTGCCTCCAGTTCTTCCCCCCCCCCCCCCGCCCTCTAATGACCTCGACGTAAACGAGGAGTAAAGCTACCAAAAAAATCGAAAACTTTGAGAAAAGTCCGAGGAACACCATTGACAACAGCTACAAAATATTTTACACAGTCCCACGTCACGTTACAGAAGTTCTGCGTACGGAGAACATTCGATAGTAGCAAATTTTTTTATTTATTATTACAGATTCATTCTTTACCTGTTGCGTAAAGTTTGCTCTCCACATCATATTTCGACGATGGTCTCCGTTTTCGTTATTAAATTCCAATTAAAAATCTCTATTACGAGTTTATAAGTAACATCGGCATATATGTAAAAGCAATCTTTCCATCTGATGTATTCTTGATGTTTGGGCGCAGAGTTTTCATTTACCACGATTCCCGTTTGAGTAGTAACTTGACCCAACCCAGCAATCCAGCGGGGAATAAGTGACCAGTAATTTAACATGGAATAAGAACGAAAGTGTATACTAGGGTACTTCACTTGTACAAATCAATTCTTCCATGGAGGTAACCGCTAGTTTACGGGGTTGATACACTTATTTAAGAGAAAATGGACAACGAATAGATGGAATAAATAAAACGAAATACATTTTATTAATAGATCTCAAACATGTCTACAAACGTATAACCCTACATTAAAACTCAGGAATTTATAAACGTTTATTAGCATGAAAAACGTATGACAGTTATTATCATACAAGCCGCATTCTTAACGAAAAGTTTGTCATTATTTATAACTTATATCTGTCCCATTTATAAGATAATTCACAACACTTTAATTTTTTCATTCAAATGTTATATCAAAATTTTCACTATGTTGTTTACTGTTAGAAAAAAGGCCTGTAGTTGAAAAAATTAAATAACATATGGCAGGATAAATGACTAAATGTCAAAATCTAGTCTAGTCAATCGGCAAAGAATTCTGTGCACGCAAGATCTCCGCGGCAGATCGTAGTTAGTTTGAAAAACTGGATAATTGTTAGCATAGAAGTTATTCGGCAATCTTTAGGTGTAGTAACTGACGACACGGAAAAAGTGGATAGACAATACAGCGAACTTGTGCTACTTCTGAGCAAATGATCGCACAGTCATGCCGGCTTATTGAGAGCCAAAGAATGAAGAAGTGGTGCCTTCTATTTTCCACTCCAAGTGGCTGGGCGATGAAAAGCGGAGTTAGAGGGCTGTTTCGGGAGATAGGCGCTAGTAAACACATGAGGAGACTGTTGTAAGAGAATAAAGTGCTGTTGTAATGGAGACAGGGTACGGAGCAGTTGAAAAAGTTGTTTGCTGCGCGAGGTTCTAATAAGGTGTAACGTTCTACGTTATTGGAGCTATGTGTTGTGTTCAGCACAAAATAAAAGAACGGTGAATTAATTTTCCTCCTGACCAACACTTGCCGGATTCATCCAGTTAGCTGACCATGAAATTGCGTAGGGTTTTTCCTTTCCAGGTTTTATTTTACATATTCAGAGAATAATTTTTTCGAGCATTTTCTATTTAAACCTACTAATGTTACAGTATCCAAAAATCGATGAGACAGGCAAGACACCAGGCATGAAATTATAAGTCTTTTGCAGTATTTATTAATCAAATATTGTGATGGTAACCAATTTACGATCAAAAAGGAACGTTTCACTAGTAGAATAATGAATGTTACAACTATACATAACCACAACGCTTTCGTAATCAGATGACGACATGAAATTCCATCGTTTTATTCACAAACAAAATAATGTTTCGCCTACAAACGCCAAATTATTCAAAGACAATTTCTGATTCAGTTCCACAGTTAAATAATTGCAAGCATATTACTTTTTCCTACCTACTTCGATTACATTCTCGAGTATCGTAAAATAATAATGGCCACATAATTATGACATAGTACTGAATATATTTAGCCTCTATTAATAAAAATGTCAGTATTCCATCACTCTTAAAGACCACTAAGCAATTTTAAACAGAGATGGCTTTCGCAGAGAAGTGAAATTTAGTATCTGTATCGTTCCGAGCTAATGGAAGATATTCCTGCGAATCTCTTCAAGTATTAATCCCCTCGGCACTGCTACTACAGACTTAGGATAAAGTGGGACAGCATCTGCGACACGGTGTGAGAGCTGGCTACATTATAATATAGATTGCAGACTCACGCCCCCGGGGATGCTCTACAAGCTCACTGGCTAACGACCACGCGCCTCTGGGAGGGCACTTGTTGCTACAACTCCCTGGCCGGACAAACTAAACCCGCTCTGATAACACAGACCAAAGGAGCCCTCATCTTAACGATATGTACATTACACCATCACTGCTTGGAGAGCTTTCAAGAGACTGACTTTTAAGGCCTTTCAAAATTAAATAAATTGTTACAAACCTTGTACGGGTGCTTGTTGGGGGGAATATTAAGATGAATATCAGTTTTAATAATCCGGATAGCAAGAATTTTTTTTGCTGTAGGATTACAGGTGAATAAATATTAAATTTTATTAGGTCTTCTGGCATTTACATTTGCCGGGTATATTTAACGTTACCTCTAACACATGATAATGCAAAGTATACGCAAGCAACACCAGACCATACCATTTGCCGAATCAGAGCAAACAATGATTGAACTTTACACATATGAATATTTCCAGGGCGCCATTAAAACAAAATGGACACTATCTGAATCATGTTACAACAAACAAGGAGCGTTCAGAGTTCAATGTTCAGTGATAAGTTGCCAGCTAGCTCAGAGGGCATTTGCACGATTAAAGCTGAGATTCTATTCCCGGGTCATTAAAGCCTCGTTAAAACCTATGAAACATTGGACTGGCATCAGAACACATTACCAAATGAAGACAGCACCGTGCAGGACGTAACACACTATGTTACTGTGAGATGACGATCTCAAAGCTGCGGCCAGCGCTCGTCTCGTCCAAGTGTCTTCCACGACTGCGTCAGGCCATTCCCGCCAATCAAGCGTCGATATAGCTTCCTTCAGGCACGAAGAAAGCTCTGGCTCCACCCTCGCAGTATAGCGACCTGGTCACATGGAAAAAAAAGCTGTGGAGTAACTTGTGTAAACCCAGACGCTATATAGCATTGTTGGGATAGCGTACGCCAAAACCACGTGTCCAAAGCGCTTGCTATTTGCTTTTCGTTTCGCGCGCACTTGAGGCATCGAGACCTTCAACATCCTCGCGTCTTGGCTGATAGGGCAACGCTCCGGCCTTAAGCTAACGGGACTCGCCCGCCGCATCCACCACCCCTATTGCCGGCAAGGCTACTCTCCGACGCCTACCAACGGCTTTTCCGGCCACGCAGGCGTTCAGAATTTTCCACTGACCACCAGCATATTTCACTATTCCATATTCTATGTGCTCCTTTGCTATAGCAATCTTGTATTAACATAAGTTATATACAATACTTTAGCTGCCCGGGCTTATTATGAATAAATTACCCAATGACTTGAATAAACATAATATAATTTGTACTGAATGAACTGTTATAATTAATAATCAGAATATAGTTAGTCGAAGACTACATATTCATGGAGTATGGCTTTAAAGTCATACTACAACCTATGAACAAACTTATACCATAAAACAATATTCTAGAGCAAAGAATGCATTATGAAGAGGTTGGGAGCTTCAGTGGTCAGGTATCAATCGTAACTTAGGTAAATTCACATTCGCGTCATACGTCACTTTCAGAGATTATAATTTTGCTGGCATTGGTGAAAAATGGTAAAAAAAATCCGAGTGGCGCCAACTAAGACCGTTATGTAAGAGGAAATAGTGTTGACCTTGTGAGATTATTACTTAATTTATGAGCCATTTGATGCCAATTAATCTCCAGTTATGAGATCGTTACTTAATTAATGAGCCATTTGATGTCCATTAATCTCCAGATCACCCCACCGTGGGTAATTACCTTCATCGGTGCACGGAATATGGCTGTGCCCCTGTAAGAATCGCTGAAATTATTACCACAAAAAATTGAAACCTAATCTATCTTTACCATTATAAATCTGTAAGAAAGATGCGTGTCTGGAGCTTTGAAACTATATCACATAAGATCTACCGCAGCAATTTGGCTGGTGTTATTATTATTTTTATCTTATGGTCCAGATTAAAATCTGCGAAAATAGCTTACGACTTATATGTACCGAGAAATGGAACGAGAAATTATAATGGTTTCTAGATCGGAAAAACATGATCCAAGACCGCTATACATTTGAGACGAGCAGTTCTTTCAAAAATAATTCTGACAAAAGATCACACAATTACTATTTGAATTCTATTTGTATTAATTTTTAAGATTGGTTCTTCAGTTTTCTTGAATTAATGGGAATACGTGAATCAAACATAACATGCATATAAGTAACATTTAATTTATTTTAAACATCGTTGTGCTTGAAAAGATAATTACCTAAGGTATACCAAATAACCTTTTGATTGAATTTGTATATATTATTTTTGTCTTTGGTTTCTTAAAATAGAATTCGTTAGTGAAACCACAACAAAACAGATTAATTCTTCAATAAGCATAATTTAATTATGATATTTAATTTACAGTAACTTTTTTCTAAATATCAATATTAAAGTGTTTTATTCCATATAAGGGCAGCTTTATGATCACGGTGGCGCTGCGATTTGATGATGGATTCTTATGCAACAGGACGAAACAAATCAATTTTTTTTTGCTGTCATCGGCTGGTTTGATGCAATCTTCCATCCCTTACTATCTTGTGCTAAATTCTTCATCTCTACATATCTGCTTCATATATTCTAATCTCTGTCTTCGTCTACAGTTCTATCAAAATTTAAGAATACAATTTTTTGTATTCTCGCTTAGTTTTCGAGATATCGAATGTCAAAAATTAGTTTTACGTAGGTATAGTTCCTTTTGATGTCTTTGATGACGCATTTCAACCCAATCACAATCGCTCTCATGGTGCATGTCTAGCGTGTAGTTCCTTGTGGCTTTAGATATTTTCAGGCCACATTTCAACTTAACCAACTTACCTTTTAGGTCTGATATTTCGAGAACTAAGCAACATACCAAAAAAAAATATTTTTCACTTACAATTTGTCTCGTCGAGTTATGTAAGAATCCCTCATCAAACTGTGGTGCCACGGTTATCAACCCACTACCTCATAGATGCACTTCAGAAAGTGTAACTGAATTGTGGATTTGATTTTAGCTAAATTTAAATATGTTTGTGCACATTATATTGTTAGCAATTGACAACAGACATTACGCCGAATTTTTTAACTGGCAAAGAAATTCGGCGCTTATTGGTACCAATAGCTGGCGGCCATCTCCCAGGAATAGGACTGCATCGCTCTAAATAATGCCAACGTAAATTATTACTACTAATTCAGTTTATGGACGGTTCAGACAAAATTGAAAAAATATGTTTCTTGGCGTAATGTCTGATCTTCACTACTATCAAAATAAAGTCTGTATTCATGGGAGTGTCTACCCATACCTATTTCACAGTTAAAATTACGTAATATTAATGGACGAGCACGATAGATTGGTTTTTTTTTCGTATTTTTGCGTGTTTTTATAATATGGAAACGTTTATATTTGCCCATTTTTAAAAAGATATTATCTGTAGCCTTCAACTACGCGAAATTATAATATTTTTTGCCACTCCATGACAATATTCGGTACAAAAAAAAAGGTATAAACCATTTCTACGCACACCAAGAGTCACGCGCGCGAAACAGCGGGCAAATGCTAGTCTGCAAATAAATTAGCAACTGCTTCCTATTCTGTTTTATTACAGCCGCTGATTCACATGTATAAAACAGTTGTTCTTGTCTTCCCTGTTTGACTTGTCACATATTATCATCATCATCCTCAACAGTTTCCAGCCTCTGGCCGGGTCTATTTTTTGCACAAGCCTCTCCATTTGTTTTTTTCGTCCCACCACCTCTCTGTCACCACTTTGTTCCAGTCCTATCTTCCGTACCTCCTCCTCAACTCCTTTCAGCCATCCATCCCTTGGTCTTCCTCTGGGTCGTTTACCATGCTTCTTAATTTCATGGATTTTTCTCGGGATTCTCTGAGCCTCCATTCTCTTGACATGTCCATACCATCTCAGTCTGGTCCTCTCTACCCTTTCCTGTAGGGGTTCCTCTTTTATGGTGCGTCTAATCTCTTCATTCCTTATTCTTTCCATTTTAGTAACTCCCATTCTACCTCTTAAAAACTTCATTTCACTTGCTTGTACTCTGCTGATGTCCCACTTTTTCACTGTCCACGTTTCAGCAGCATAAGATAGGGACATAGTACGTATGATAGATTACTCTCTTGCTTCTCTGTGGCACCTCTTTATTCGGCTTCTAATGGTCCTTAGGAACGCCTCTGCTTGTCTTCCTCTTTCACTTATTTCACCATCATTTCCTCCACATTCCTCTAATACACTCTCCACAGTCCTCTAATACACTCCCCAAGTACTTGAAACTGTTTACCTTCTTTAGTTGTTCCCCTGCCATCACAATTCCCTGGGTTACCCTATTATTTTTCCTGGTTGTTACCATGTACTCAAATTTCTTTAAATTAAATTTCAGGCCATATTCCTCCACACTGTCTGTCCATACATCCAACTGCCGCTGCACTTCCTCTTCTTCACCTCCCCAGATCATCCGCAAAAGCCACCACCTTCATGTTTTCCTCTCCCATCCTCGCTGCCACCTTCTGCATTATTTCATCCATGATTACAATGAAGAGTAGAGGTGATAGGGCACTTCCTTGTTTTAGTCCATTCCTTTGTTCCAGCCAATCTGATCTTCCTTCCCCTATTTTCACATAGCTCACACTTCCTTGGTACAGTTCCGTCACTCTCTTGATGGTTTCTCTGGGAACTCCTCTCTTCTCCAAAGCCTTCCATACCTTACTCATGTGTACACAATCAAATGCTTTCTCAATATCGAGAAATACCAACAGTAGATCCTCGTCACATATACTTAACGAAAATGTACGTCCCAAACATCAGTTTTATTTAGAACAGTGCACTTTCTTCACTGTTATTTGTTTTATATTTGTTTGGTAGATGTCTCCGAAAAGGAACACGTTTTCTGAGAAAACAGGATATGTGTAGTTAAAAAACCTGCTAACACCAATGTAAATATTTCATCACTGATAATACCTCTGAAAGAGAGCAAACACGTACGACAGTAAAACATAGAAAAGTTGCATTGACGGTTACTTATTAATAATTCAATTATTTCAAAATTTATAGCCCTGTGTCTGTAATCAATGGCAGATCGTAAAATGTATGAAGACAGCAGGTAGGTGTAGAAACTGCTGATATTACATTATTGGCTATTATTAACGGAACGAATTACCCTATTCAGTTAAGCCGATGAACTCATTTAAATTCTAGAGCAATCTCGAAACAAACATCATGAGCTTCTTCAAAGTTTAAAATTGGCGCATAATTCAAATAATCAACCAAAAGTTGATTAATTTCGGAGAATAAATAAGGAGTTTCATAACTATTAAAGCAAAATATGTAACCCTATTAACTGCAATGTATATTTTTATATCTTGTAGAACAGTTTCGTTAAATGGTATGATACTACACAATAAACGAATTACACTGACTTTTTAATATGTCGTTGGATAAGAAATATGGTGAGATAAAACGAGACTATCCACTGAGTATGCTATGTCCTTGGTTAGCACAACTCTCTAGAGTCGATGTATATAATACAGTATTTCTACTTCAATGTTAAAATGCTAAGTTTGGTATTTAACCCGAAGGTTGGTTGGACCTTTTTGAAGGAGGTATACTTAGCGTGGTGTTGGAGTAGGGTTGCCTGTTTCTATATTCCTAATCTAATTTAACCGGGTAATCCTACCGGGTAAAGGGACCTAAAACTTAACGTGGAAGCCTAACCACTGAAGTTTTCTGGCGTACCTCAGAATACACAGAGAGCTGTGCAAGAGGGGAAGGTTATGTTAAGAAGGCCCGTGAAAATCCCCGCTGAAACAAGGATTCGAAGCGGAGACCAGTCAGACGCCTTTACCACTGAGCCACCTGGCAGCTCATCTGTATCTCTATTCATATCATTCATACGATCCACTTCACGGTTTTTTAAGTGAGCTCAGATATTTTGGATGAAATCGTCGTTGGGGTGAAAGTTGATAGTGTAACACTAGATATCGCAAAGGCATTTGACAGAGTTAACTGTGTCGTTTGAATCGATGAAAATAGATAATTCTCATGATGTAGGAAGCAAGGAGTTAAAACAGAAAATACTGTAGTGAAAGAAATATAAATGAATGGTGATGTATTGGAATGTTTCTAATTAATTATTGTGTTGTTGACTTGTAATCATAAGATTATTCTACATCTACATCTACATATATACTCTGCAATTCACAAAATTGTGGGTGGCAGAGGGTGCTCAGCACCAAAGCTAATCTCTTTGTTGTGCATTCCAATCCCTAATGGTACGATGGAAAAACGAATTCATATAAGAATCAGTCCGGCACCTTATTTCACTAATTTTATTTTTCCTGTCCTTCCGACTCAAATAGGTTGGTGGAAGAAGTATTTCACTACACTCAAAAGTGAAAGTACGCATGTTTACCAATAAGTTTAAGCGAAACGTGCGTCGTCTATCTACCAGAGACTCCCAACTTAGTCTACTAATCAGTTCTGTGACGCTTTCATAAGGACTGTACAAAGCGGTCACGAATCGAGCGGCTCTTCTCTGTACTTTCTCTATACTTTCGATCAACCCCTTACGAAACGGATCCCAAATGGCACAACAATAGCCCAAATGTGGACGCACAAGAGATTTGTACGCTATCTCCTTTGTTTGTTCATTACAATTTTTCAAGATTCGACCTATGAATCGCAGCCTAGAATTTGCTCTACCTACTAACGAATTAATGTGTATGTCCCATTTCATGTTCCTTTGTACTGTTACTCCCAAATATTTCATAGAATCGACCATATCAATAAAATGATAATTAATTCGGGAGAAGACTATGAACAGCTACAGGAGGATCTGGACAGGATATGTAGCTGGGATAGACATATGTCTATGATTTTTTTTTCTTATGGCTTTAAGCCTCGTCGACGTCGAGGTCATTAGAGGCGGGATGGGACTGGGGACAAGGAATTGGAAGGAATTAAGCCATGTCCTTTTGGAGGAAGCATCCCGACATTCGCCTGGAGTGATTTGGGGAAACCGTGGAAAACCCAAATCTGGATACCTGGACGGGGATTCGAACCAGCGTCCTCCCGAATGCGAGGCTATTCACTCACCACTCTCCGTCTATGATTCTACAATTACTACGTTATCAATTTTCGGATATTGGCGTGCAGGGACATCACTTTTAGTAACAAATAATTCAGCTGAATTTTATGTGTACAAAACAGTAATGCATACCACTCTGTGAAGAATATAGCTAGTAATTTAGACAATAACTATATTATGAAAACACTTGTGTTTGTGTAATAATAGCGTTGCACGTTACAGAGAAACTAATTGCAAATATTCAACAGAAGTTTAATATCGTTCTTCCAGGAATAAAGCTAAAAAACCTCTCACATTTTCTGGGTAGGAAAATCTTTGTCTCCCAAAACAGAAACATAAATATGAAGAATAAAATAAAATCGCAGTACAATAATGTTAAGGAAGTTATTTAGCATAAAAACTTGTAAGAAATAAAGCAGAAATATTTCATGTCTTTCGGACAGTTATAGATATTAATTTACTTGATAACACTAAACATAAATCGGCTACGGTTAGCGCTTAGTAACATTGGTACTGACTAGTTTAATATGAATATTCATACGTTACTCCTAGATGAAAAAATGTAAGAGTAATTTTGAATGATTCAGGACTCAAGTTTTTGCAGCCACTGGACGATCGTCATGTTGGATATTTCTAGTTGTATTAACAGAAATAGAAATTCTATTGTATAGAGTACTTAAAAAACGCAGTAGTGTAATGCAGAAGATGTTATATGCAAATACATTTTTTAGCATTATTTGTTTACGAAAGAAGATACTTAATGAAGTTTCAAATAGCATATGGATACCTGTAGAGGTATAGTTTGGAGTCTCAGTGGGGCTGCCTTCATGACATTGCACGCATTCTGGCTATGTGCTACCTCTTCACAAGTTTGAACAAGTGAAGTTGTTACAGTGTGGGCTCGCTCTTACGTATTTCACCGAGCCAAGAGGAGCGCCGTTTGTTCGCTGCCCATCGCATCGGTTTCCAATGCTCACTCAATTAGCTCCTCCACAGTGTCACCGCAGACTGCTTTCTGGAGACCATTTCAGTACTGCCTGACTCAGCTGATTCAAACCGTTTCAGTTACGATGCTAAGCTGGTATCGTGTCTGTACAAAATCTTACACGATGCTATCATGTACAAATTGCAGTTTCGATTATAATTCTTGTGAACAACAAAATTAACGTATACATAATTCGTTTCAATACATATCAGTCATAATATTTCGTATACTTTCTGAAGAAAATGTTTAGTGTATAATAGTTGTCTATTAATATAATAAAATATTTCATCTACGTTGCATTATAATTCAGGATCCACAATCTGCAATATTTACATTAATTTTTATAATAATCATCAGTATACGTGTAATACAGAATAATAATTTAATATGTTGAACAATGTGCAGAAACTCGTATGTACTTTCTCAGAAACGTTTCCTACTTTTTTTTTTAAATGGAATTCTGCTACTGAGGCCATCAGCCACCTCAATGTGATAACTCTTCTAACACAGTACCTTCTTGCTATCAAGTATTGACACTGCAACACGGACACGACATTTAAGCACACAACAATTCAACACCTATGCCCTCGGCCGGACTCGAACCGGCGAACTACGCCTACTTAACGTAAAAACTACAAATTATTCCACTACAAAAATCTGTACGAAAATGCTGATAAATTACAGTAACAAAAAACTTCAGTTATACATTTCTTCAACTAAACGTATGCGTTTGAGTCGCAATTCAAAATATACAGTGTCATGATAGAATTTCCCATGCTGCTGCTTTCCTAGTTACTCCCTTTGGCCACGACACCTCTGCTTAGCACTCGCTAGTGTATTCAAATTTACAGACGGACACTGATCTATCCAGATTGATTATCTCATAACTGCCACAATGGCTAATTATGACTGACAATGGCCTAATGTTCCTGACAACATCGTATATGTTTGTGTATGTCAGTCACAGAATTTTGTATTAAGGTTGATTATTTTGTTGGAGATATTCCATCAAGAAATACGCTTACAAGTAAAGAATAAAAAATGTAATTATAGTATAACCGATTTGCGATAGAAGTCAAGAATACGAATATTTGGAAACAATCAGCGATGCGAAGAACGTGGTTTGCTCTTACTGTTAACGACTTTAAAATTCTGTCGAAATTATATTTTTTGTAATTTAATCTT
Source organism: Vandiemenella viatica (assembly GCA_031002005.1). Lineage (NCBI taxonomy): Eukaryota > Metazoa > Arthropoda > Insecta > Orthoptera > Morabidae > Vandiemenella > Vandiemenella viatica. Next base: position 141,023,904 of record JARYHS010008074.1, read on the forward strand.
GTATTTATGAAATATTTACTACATTTTTTGGAATATTGGAATTTCATATTGTTGTTGAATAACTCTGCCCGTAATTATTAATGCCAAATGTTTTAGCGTTCACAAAAGCAAAAGCTCTAGGAGCATACAACTCAGAGCCAATATAAGAAAGCCTGTTTAGTAAATAACTTGAGCTTTATGTATGGCATATATTTTTATCAAATAAACTTATTCTGAAAGCACGTGTTATATACCTTGTTTACTTGGCAAAAATATGTGCCAGACATAAAGCTGAAGTTGTTTATTAAACAGGCTTACTTATATTGGCTCTGAGTTGAATGATCCTAGAGCTTTTACTTATGTGAACGCTGAAACATTCGACATTAATAATTACGAGCATAGTTATTAAACAACAATATGAAATTTTGCCGTAAAGTAAGAGTAAACACAAAAACAAATTGGTGTTGAATACTGCAAAAATGTAATAAACATTTCATAAATACCAGATTAAATTACAAAAGATATAATTTACGCAGAAGTTTTAAGTCGTTAACAGTAAGAGCAAACCACGTTCTTCAGCATCACTGATTGTTTCCAAATATTCATATTCTTGACATCTATCGCAATTCGGTTAAACTACAATTACTTTTTTTATTTTTTTACCTCTAACAAAATAATCAACCTTAATACAAAAATCTGTGACAGACATATACAAACATATATCAGGAAATTTAGGCCACTGTCAGTCATCATTAGCCATTGGGGCAGTTATGAGATAATCGGTTACAAGATCGGTGTGGGTCTGTAAGTTATTGAATACACGAGTGAGTGTTAAGCAGTAGTGTCGTTGCCAAAAGAAGTACGAAGTCTATCTAGGATCCATATCAGATTACGTACGGCTGTGACAGTTTATTTCATAGACAAAAAATAAATTATCCTCTTCTGACCAAATAGTGAAAGGCAAAAAATTGTAACTAAGATATCGATGCAGATGGATGTGAATAATCGTTGAAAGGAAAAGTTTTCTGATATTTTGTCGGTCATCGCAATACCAACCTCCTGGGCACAGTTGTTGATCCGATGTACAAACTACTGAAGAGTAACAAAAATCAAAAGTTTATAGTATTACCTCCACAAAACAACAATTCGTTCTCTTGGCCGAAAATCCGCCCTCTAGCTCGCATTTGATTTGGTTATTTCTGAGGTCGAAAGTAATTTGTCAATATCCAATTTTTGACATCGAGAATTGTCGTGCAAAACTTCTGCATGCAATACTTTTTACGCTACTCAGGTGGCCCCGAGTCCAAGTAAGATTTTTCGTCGTTAAGATCGACTTACTTCTAGGGCACAACTGCGCACCGCTGTGTTCCGCACTCTCGACTAAACACAACTAACAGTTACGAGAACATATCTGTACTACAAATCATGCAATACGGACAAGTCAGTTAATGCGCGGTATTCAACTGCTACTGATCATGCCATCGACTTTCAAAATATCGGATGAAAGAGGCGTCAGATATGGCTAAGCCGGTCCCGGTAGCGAGGGGCTAGTGAGCTGGCTTCGCGTTGCATGGGTCATCGGTTTGAGTCCTACCATGCGCATGGGTGGTTTTAATTAACTGTCCGTCCTGTGTTGCCCTGTGACTTGTTATCATCCATAATAACACGAGAAGATTCTGTATACACACTTGAGAAATAAAAGAAACACAGATGCTGGCTGAATGGCTACAAGGCCGAACGCCAATTTAAAAAAAAATAGATATAGCTGAACGCCGTTATAACATCAACAAGCTAAAGCTTCGATGCGTGTGAGACCTTTTTTACAAAGATAAAAAATTAAGCGGCGAACCCCAACAAGCTACCCAAGAGCGAGCCAGTCTATAGTGGCAGCTGCGTTCTCCTCATTAGCCGACCGGCAGTTCCTTCTCGAATGCGGAATATTTGCATGAAATTAGTTGCGCTTACAAGAACGTGCAGACTGTGGAGTTCAGAGATGAAGGTCAAAGCTTTTTGCTTACCAGCCATCAGCATTAAAATTACATTAAGTATACTTTAGATCTATATAGACATGTCAAATTTATCGAATAGCAGGATGCAAATTCCCAGGTTGTCTATGAATCGCGTCCATCGGCAGATGGTTATCATTGTTGCCAGATGAATTTGCGAGTGTCCTGTAAATCGTTAACTAGAGTGATGATGGCTACTCGAAAAGAATTAACAGTGTTCGAACGCGGAGTGATATCTGTAATCCGACCGAGACTACTCATGGACAGTATTATCTGCACATGTGAGAACGACCACGTTTACTGGATGATCAAGACCTGTGACAGATAAGTAAATGCGTCCATGACAACAGACGAAGGAAGCAACTTGAACTAACTACCCCTAGAGATGTGTCGGTGCAATCCGTGCAGTTATCTTTATCGTTAATAGGATATTAATCATCGGAGGACCGACTGGGATGCCTTTACACAGACGCAGCATCGGTGTCAACGACTCACCTTGGCTCTTGAGTATACGCGTTGGGGTGTCTTGGTCCAATGATTCATGTTTCCAGTATTTACTCGCTGATGATCGTATTCCGATGAGACGCAAACACCATACTGCTGTGGAACCTACTTGCAGCAAGCCATCATCCAAGCTGATGGTGGTTTCATGAGGATGCGGGCCATTTTTACCTGACACGGTAATATCTTCTGGTCAAATGACAGAACATGGTTGCGCTAAGTAGTCCTGGTGACCTATTGCAGCCCTTTATGGACTTGACATATCCCTATAAAGACTGGAAGTTTGAAGCTGACAATGAGCCATGTCAATGGATGCAGATTGTGCGGGATTGGCCTGAAAAACATTCTGCACAGCTCCTGAACTTGATTTGTAACTTAGTTCTCAAGGAATTTGGCCAGTGGAACATATTTGGGATATTAACGACAGTGCCCTTCCTATACAAGGTCCAGCATCTACCAGAATTACGCAAATATGGGCGGCTATTGAGACAGCATGGCTGCAGTTGGTAGTTCCGCCTGCTATTTGACTCTCTGCCACATCGAATAGGGTATTTGACTACTTCTTGAAAATGGTTTTAAATTGTTTATTGGTACACCTTATTCACCGAGTGAAAAGATTTTTTGACAAAAGTGCATTATTTTGCGAAAAAATTCAAAGTTAAAATTTAAAGAATTTAAAAGCCCGCCAAAAACGCTCATTTGCTGCCTGGCGCGTGCAACGGCAGTCGTGACGTCACCCGTCTGTAAACGCTGCCGCTGGGAATGGAGCGTTTCCTATTACCCAAGTTTTCAACTATTTTTTATTGTTTGTTGCTGGTTATTTCTTGTTATTAATGAAGGTTCGTTTTGAATATAAAATTGAAAACAATTTGGAAAAGCCTACAGCGGAAAAATATTGAAAGTAGATGCCTTATTTGTGGGCCTAGCTATAGAAACAACCACTGAGTTTTATTCTGTGGAGCTTAAAAATGTAAAAACTTTAATTTGATATTGCAACAAAGTCACTTACGATTTTCTGTGAATCTCATTTACACCGCAATTTCGTAGAGTAAATGTAACACGTTGTTTAAGGCGAGAATTATTAGGGTTGGTCCTGAGGTTCGATCCTCGCTTCGCAATATTTTCAGTTGGTTTTCTTTTGTCATTTTCTTTGGATACTAGTTGCTGTTGGTTGCATTGCATAATAATTTTTTCCAGAAAATCCACCAGAAAATCAATTTAATTTTTCTTTTTTCTGAAGGCTTCACAAATTTTTGGATAACAAGCGAATTACAACCATTTGAAACAACCAAAGAAGATTTCAAAAAGGAAATTGGACGTTACTTACTCACCGAAAAAAAGTTTTTTTTTTTTTTTTTTTTAATGAAAATGACTTGCACATTAAAAGTAAATATCGCCTAATAGACGCAGTTATGTCAGGAAGGTAACCTACAGTTGGTTCTAGGGCAAAACCGCGACGGACAAAACCGCGACGGACAAAACCGCGACGGACAAAACCGCGACGGACAAAACCGCGAACGGACAAAACAGCGAACGGACAAAACCGCGAAAGGACAAAACCGCGAATACAGAAAAACCAGGAATACATAAAACCACAAGAGTTCGTAGATTCTTAGCGTTACCCAGGGTGCACCACGAGGAGGTGATATCCGTAACACCTCATTATTTTTTTATTTAAAAAAATTACACAAAAGCATGAACATTATGGAAAATAAAAATACAATATAGATGGATTATACGAAATATACATCAATAAAGCATTAATAAGTTAATATAAATTGTAACAAAATACACAAGCACACTATCTAATAATCGAAATTATGAACTATACCAGAAAGAAATTTCTGTGCATCGCTACAATCATATTCACTAACTAAATTGAAAATCGACTTGGTGACTCTCGCATATGTCATTTTCTGTATTTTTCTATCTCCCCTTCCATATTGCACCAATTTAACCTCCGTCAGATTTTGCTGCTTCTTGAAAGCTTCTATGAGTTTCCAAATTGTAGGATGGCTTGATCCAAGTAATAACCGAAAAGCATTGTGCCAACCTTCGACGGAGTTGTTGGTTCTCTCTAACGAATTTTTAACATTCTGGTTTTGGTTCCAAATTTCGATTGGAAATAGTGGTTCTCGTCGTCGATTTCCTCGAAGAATACGTCCAATCCATGTATCATCAATGTAATCCAAAAGTGGAGAGAATTCCTCGTCTGCAAACTCCCTATCACAGAGTTCTTCATAAACAGAGATGACTTCTGAAACAGGAAGAAAGGCAATTGCTGCAAGTTTCTTTATCTTTGTTTGAAACGTGATGTCTTCTTTGTCATTGTACTTTTCTTGAAATCCCGGTATTTCCTGAATTTTTCGCCAAATGCACTGTTTAAAATGGAAGAAACATCCAGTAAGTTTTACTCCAGGAAAAGCTTCTGCGAAAGCGTTCATTGCAGCTTTTTCGAAATCCAGCATTATCATTTGCAGATTCGATCCAATTTGCGGCTCTATTTCTTGTAAAATTCTTATAAGTCTTCTATATGTCTCCTCCCTTTTGTTTGGAAGTAAAGCGAAAATCGATGGTAGTGAGGCATCTTCTTTAAATCCGTGAATAGTATAAAGCTGGCTGAAAATAAGTGGACAAACAGAGAACGTCCCATCGACAAAAATTGCATTTGATTCTTTCAGAGTTTCAAGGTTTTTTTTCGTTCCAAAAATTAATATTTTGATGCATAAGAGATCAAACAGTGAGGGGATAACTCGTAGATTATAAATTACATTTACACAAAATAAATTACAGTACCGTACTCCATAATAACGTAACCCTAGCTGCGATCCCAAATCGTTTAAAACTGCGTTAGGATAATATTTTGGAGCATAAGAGATCAAACAGTGAGGGGATAACTCGTAGATTTGTCCGTTTCGCGGTTTTGTCCGTTTCGCTGTTTTGTCCGTTCGCGGTTTTGTCCGTTCGCGGTTTTGTCCGTTCGCGTTTCTGTCTGCGCGGTTTTGTCCTCGCGGTTTTGTCACTTCGCGGTTTTGTCCGGACACGATCTTCTAATGACAATGGAGGAACATCACGCTTCACAACGAATAGGAAGCATCTAAAAAGTATATTATTTGTAGGAACATCGTATCACATAAAAAGTGCATTAGTTGACTAGATTGATATTGTTTTAATTTTTTGTGTACTATGTTATTTTATTGAAAGTTATATTATAACGACATTTGTAACGCTTATTAAAAAGTTGTGGCGTGTGGTTGTTTGGAAGCTAAGTTATTTTAATTTATTTTCCAATTTTATGCATTTTTTAAAAATAGTTTGGATTCTGCTAATAAATCTTAATGTCAAGTATGATATTGCCATAGTTTAGTATTAAATATGTTCTTTGCACTAATATTACCAGAATACCATGACACTGTGAAAACTGTTGTGTATGTGTTTAAGAGAAATGTAAGGCAGACTGATTAAAATCTCTCCTTGGTTTGCTTATCATTTGTATTATTAGACCAATTTTGTTTGGGATGTGTATATTTTCTTTGTAATAGTTTTTAAAAGTTTTTTCAACTTGTTGTTTTTACATTGTTTAGCTCTAAACTGGTTAAGCAGATCAGCTTCTAAACTGAAGAAAGTTTCATGTTTTATTCTAGTTATTTATACTGTACACTAAAAAATTCGTTCAGATATGAAATAAAAAAGCTGCCAGTGGAAATAGAAATTTTATGTTATTTCGATTTGCCAAAATACGTATTACACGTACTTTATAACTTTATTAGATGTCTAGACGTTGATTTTAACCCCCGTAAAAAGAGGCTCATTTATTTTCTAACCATATTTGTCTACAGATTTTTTGCTCTACACAACCGATGTTCTTTAGTTTACGACAAGTTAAATTCCTTACTTAGTTCCTCGTCATGGATAGGCCAAAAACCTGTTGCGACCACAGTTTTACAACCATCTCTTGATGGGTCTACCAACATCTCTTATTCCTGTAGAACGATACTGCAGGAATAGCTTCGGAAATGTCATTACCCATCCTTAGAACGCTGTTCTTCCAATTTTCCATTTCTTGCGTAATTCTATCGTTCAGAGAGGAAATATTCAGTTGTTCCATTACTTCTTAATTCCTCCTATCATTCAGATAATATACTTTTGCCGAACTTAGGAACTTCATTTCGGCAGATTGAATTTTATTATTTTATTTTATTTTATTTACCCATGATTTATTATTCATTACTGTTTCACTGTCATACAGCAGAGTCGGTACTGCCATTATTTTATAAAATTTGAATTCTCTCCTCTCGCGCTTTACCTTCCGGTGTTGGTTGAATTGTTAGACACTTGTATTGAAATCGGTAAAGTTTCTTCTTCACTTCGGTATCTTCATTAAAGATCATTCACAACAGATGTAAAGCTTGAGACTTGTTCTATTGGTTGATTGTCCAACACTGTTTTCACTCTGACAGGATATTTCCTTCTCATGCCATAACTTTTATTTTTGCACTAGACAATTGCATATAGTAATCTTTACTGATAATGTTTAATATATGTATTGATTTTTGGAGTACATGTTCATTTCGTTAAATACATGACATAAGTCTAACGCAAAGTTGCTGCCCATGAAAATTGTTGAACAAAATTTTTATTGCCACCAGAGTAACGTTTCTAAGTAACGATTCATATTCTGGCTCGGTTCACGGAATGGAGTAATTTTCAGAAGCTAACGTACCTGGTTCGAGTGGTCTCATACAACATCCTGCGTGGTTTAGAACAATGGGCTGTATCGCTGTTATCAGCGCCGACTCCGCAGGTGGCCGCATGGATTGATCCCCGGCCGGCGGGCTGTGCGTGCGAATAATGGCCCGATTGTTGGCACCTGTAATTGATTACGTACATTAGCGCGGCGCCGGGCCGGCGCGGATAGCCTGTCTGGGTGGCGTGCCCATTGTGGGCGCCTGAGCACGCGACGCCGCCCGCGGCGCAGCAGAACACCTGTGGCGCGCGGCCTCCTGGTAGCTACTTGTAGCAGTAGTTGGACAAGCGCCCGATGGTGCACTGATTTTACTGCATCTTACAACGGGAGGCCGCCAATTGTAAAATTCAGTTTCAATACACACTGTGTGTTGTAAAAGCTCACGACCAGAGGCTTAGTGAGTAAAGCAATAACGCGTTTCTTCACCATTGTCGAGAAAATCGGCATTGAAATATTCCGTTGCGTTCAAATACTTTCCAAGTTACGAAGACTTATAGGGGCGAGTAGCGCAGCGAGCTAGCTTTCTTCCTTATAAGCTTGTCGCCGCCGGATTAAATCTTATTTATTCAGATATGTATACAGATAATTTCCATGAATCAGTTTAAACAATTATGCATATAAAAAGATTTACTAAATGCCTATTGTGGAAAAACCGATGGCGTCTCGTTCCGACCCTCCCATCCCCTGCCTATCTAACACCATGTCAATTTTTAGCAAGTATTTGACCCATTTGTGAAAAAACTATTTGATGCAGCACCTTTATATTTTTACTGAATGTTACATGATACTAGTACAGTCAACTGTTTTAATATCAATTTTATACGTTTTATAGTTTTTATGAAACACTTTTTTATATTTATTGTCAAAAATATTAAGATTTTTCTGTAGAAAATATTTTTGTGAACATCCTAATAGGGGAATATTAATGCTTGTAGTACCAGAGGCGGCTTTTTTTTGTTATACAGAGTCTCTGAAAATTTCATTCAATTGTCTCTGATAGTTTCTGATATAATAGGCAGGGCCGGCGTTGGGGGGGGGGGGGGGTAAGCGGGTCAAAAGTACCCGGGCCCCGCCGGCTGATGGGGGGCCCGATCACCGACTATAGGGGCCCTCAGGCCATGAAGCCAAGAATACACCCATTGTCGCCTGGCCATTTTGTAGAGCTAAAAAAAAAAAAAAAAAAAAGTCGCCCATTTTACCCCGGACCCGAAATTCCTAGCGCCTGCCCTATTATTTAAAAGGGCATATGTACTGAAAATTTTAGTTTGCGGGAAATTGACTTAAAAGAAAACAACTACTCGCAAACGCACTCGAACAAAACTAACAGCGTGTTTCAAGATGTGTTGTTTACAAACAGAAGAAACAAGAGAATTCTGACCGTTGCCCTCCAAGGATAGCCAACACACTCAGGAGTCAAAAAAAAATCCATACTTTTCATTTTGGGGGTATATAAGGACTAAATATATGCAGAAAAGTGGGCGTGGCACCGAAATGCACGTGGGAGGAAAATGCTGTTTAAATGCCCGAATTTGTTTTCAGCGAAACCTTTTTCAGGATACTTAAAGAATACATTAATCTATCGAAATATGATGAAAAACGAAAATCTATTTTGTTTTACCTAAACCACGGGGTGGTCCCCTTAACATCAGTCCTTCAACTGTAACGGTCGAGTAATGATATTTTTATTTCATACCAGCGGCAGCAAATATTTCTATTTATTAAATATAACTTTGTTTGCGAATAACATAATGAAGTTGGAAAGCTCCGGTTTTTTCACATCAAACGTCATTTAAAAATCTCATTATTGAATAAACGTTATATCTGATTGCCGGGAATTATCTGTGTATACATTTAAATAAATTAAAAATAACCTTGCCACAGCAGCGAGATTCGACCCGGCGACGACGGGTTTATAAGGCAGATAGCTTGCACGGTGCGCCAACACACTCCTCTAATGCTTCGTAACGTAGGAAGTATTTGCACCCAACGGAATATTTTATCGACGACTGCGAAGAAGCGTATATTACTGCTTTGCCACATTACGCATCTGGCCATGAGCTTTTATAACATACAGTATGAATCGAATCTGAATTTTACAATTGGCTGCCTCCACTTGTAAGATGTTCTGCTGAGTTAACGACACAAAAGCCAGAAAATATGACTATGTTATTGTGTCTCCAAGTATATACCGAACCACGACACCTTCTTGGATAGATATTTTTCTCTGATTCCGCGGTGCTTTAAAGACTATACAGGCTTCGTAACTGATTATGCCCAAACTAGTTATTTAGTTCCTCAGGGCACTTTGAAGATACCAACAATGAAGAAAGCCTCGCAGGCGTTTCTTTGCAGTGTTCTTGCAAGGAACATTGATTGATAATAACAATAATATCGCCGAACGTGGTGGGTGAGCAGTTAACGCTCTGGCCTCGCATTCGGGAGGACGCGGGTTCGAATCCCCGTCCGGGCATCCAGATTTGGATTTTCCATGGTTTCCCCAAATCACTGCAGGCGAATGCCGGGATGATTTCTTCAAAAGGCCATGGCCAAATTCCTTCCCGTTCCTTGTATCCAGTCCCATCCCGCCTCTAATGAGGTCGACGAGACGTAAAGCCATAGCAAAAAAACTGATAATAACAGAAAAATTACAAACTAGCTACCGTAAATTATGGGTTAATGAACTGGAAGACATTTTACAGGTACAACAATGCCACTTTCTCCGGATATTGGATGAGTGATGCCAGTAATAACACACGACGTTTTGACCTCACGTTTTATGTTACCATCGTCCAGTAACCCGCTGCCGGATGATATTGAAGTTTTGGCTCCCCATCTCCTCGGATTGCATCAGCATCCAAACAAAGAAGTTACAAAGTAATTAATATCCAGTCAAGGATCAGATGACTAACGGACCCACCGTGTGTTGCTTACGAGGCTCTATTACCTTCTAGCAACAGGTCACAATGGTGAGAAAAAAAAATGATTGTTCAAATGTAGGATTCTGGACTCACTCAGTTACTGTCAGTAGCTAGTAGTGGCTTAGTAGTTAAAGGCGCGGCACGCTGAATCGGTGAGTTATAGCGGGACCGGTCACGGCATAGACCTCCGCGTACCAACCATATTGATTCCGATGTTTGAGTGGAGACTTTCCCGGCGTATCGATGCAACAAAATCTTCTCGGGTGTCCAGCCGGATGGTGGTGTAAAAACACGACGTTTCGATAGCTGACTCTGCTTTCTTCATCAGGTATCGACAGTCGAGGCAGAGACAGTCAGCTGAGAACAATTACAAGATACCTTATGAAGACAACAGAGCCAGCTGACGAAACGTCGTGTTTTTACACCACCATCCGGCTGGACACCCGAGAAGATTTTGTTGCATATTGATTTCGGTTATCAAGCGGTTACCAGTAACCGTCAAGTCAAATGTTGGGACGGTCCTCAATCTCCGCCTCATATGCTACACATCTCACAAACAAAAATACATTTCACACACACATATCATAGTTTACACGCCTCGCAGACAGATGGCAATGCTCCACTTCTTCTACTAGTGTAGCGCTCAAGGCAGAGGCGGAGGACGCGGGCATGTAAAACTCTACCACTAGACGACCGAACTTTCTCCTCGGGAATCTTCCTCCCAATGTAGCCATACGGTTAAAAAAAAAATGGAAAAAACTGGGAAGATATATCAGTCCTAACCAACAAAGTATTTATTCCCTGGTACAAGTGTCTTGAAGAATCTGAGGCAGTGCAATACCATTTCTTCAATTTCCGTTACTTTAGCTTGCTAAGGATGTGTTACGTGACTAACAGGAGTTGTTCTCAGTATGTATACAACTAAGTATGCAGGTGGTAATTTGAGTAGTTATTGCGTGTATCCTAGAATTTTCTATCGAGGCTCATCACGTTATTCTGCCAGAGACACATTTTGTTACATGCGTAATGTACTCCATATTGTGTCCTCACACCTACTGTAATATGCCTACTATTTACGTTTCGCAGAGTACAGAAATTATTTATTCTATTCCGTCCGGCTCCTTACTGTCTTGAGAGCCGGCAAAGTCGCACCTTGAGTTTGGAATATGTTCATATCTGGTATTACGGTCAGTAATGGAAAACATTACCATTGCACAACTACCTGATGCAGCCTGTGGAGAATAAGTCTTTTGAATTCTCCCTACTTGGAAACTTATCTTTGACTTCCTTAAAACGGGATATTGTACTCCCGGTTCACCACGTCGTGGGTAATATACGACGAATGGCGTTCATAGAACCTGGTTAAGAAGAAAAAGCGAATTTTTCATGCTAATTCGTATTTCCGTAAGAATTTTATTTTCTATCTGCTGTTTTTAATAACGTAAAAAATTATGTAATAGTTCTTCAAGAATTAAAGTGAACTAACGTGCTTTTCCGTTTTAGTTTCAATCACGCACGCAGTAATTGAATCACAGAGACATTTAATATGATTAGACAATTCTCTGTCTGGTTTTAACGTGGTGCCTTAAGCATTGAATTAAACCTGGATAGTGAGCGATCTGTCTTGTAATTTCAGATAATAGCTGTATTTGCCAAAGAAGAAAACTCGATGGTAGAGTGTAGTGAGGTAATCTATGTGATACTGAACCATCCATGTTTAATGAAATTAAATGGGTTTAAAATTAACTAGGAACATCAACCACTTAGAGGCAATATAATTTACATGTAAAACTAATACATTTTAGTTGGTACCCCACATAGACAAACCACCCTATGAAGTTTCTGTCTGGTCGCCAATTTCAAGCCAGATGATGTCATATGTGCAGCCAACTTATTTTTTGAAACACATGAGAAACTCTTTTTGTGGGTTGCATAAAAGTATTGGAACGACGTTCGAGAAAGTGTGTAAAATGTCCTAGAGTATTACATTGAAAAATAGCCCAAAACTTTCCTTCCTTTAACTCATATGCAAGAGTGTCAACCCACAATGGTATGATCTTATATTGGTAATCAAAGCATATATACACATATATAAAGCTGAGAT
>JARYHS010008074.1:141037158-141081629 GCA_031002005.1 Vandiemenella viatica
TAGTCACGATTAAATGTCAAGCGTCACTCACTTCACGTCTAACGTGTTTGTTTTGGTTGAGGTTCCTTTTTGAGTCAATATTTTTTTAACAAAAAAAAATAAGATTTTTATACATTTTTATTTTAATGCAGACCGCAAAGATTCCGTAAAATAATAATAACTTCATGCGATCTAAAAATTCCAGTCACGGAGTTATTTATCGGCTGCGCAGTAGACCTCTATCGTTGTCACCTAATTTGAAAAGGAAAACTACAGATAAACGTGAAATTCGAAACACGGAGCGTCACAGCATTTTGGCATTAACAAATCAAAGCTTTTCCAGAGGTGAATGTCAATTTTAAGACCCATAAAAATTACAGCTGAGACAGGGATTTGAATCAGGGACTTTCATTTCCCCAATTGTACGCCATAACCTTCTCAGTCAAGTGACAAATCTGGTTATAATCAAAAATTATTATTCAAACATAATAAAATAAACGTACTTATAATTTATTTATGCCATGCCAAAACACAAATGTACTTTTATATGACTGAATACATATTTTCAGTACTTCTAGATTCAGATGCTTGCGGCATGTGATTTGGGTACAGAAGGTCCCCGGTTCAAAATCTGGATCTCGCATACACTTTTACAGTCCTTAAAATCGACTTTCACCTCTGGCAAAGCTTTAATTTGTTAATACGAACATGCAACAGCTGATGAACCTGAAGTGAGGCTGAAAAAAAAGGATACTTTTCTAAAGCAATCAGTAACGCTAAAGCAATATTTAGTCGTAAAGGACCTGAAATTTCGGAACTCTTTCTATACACTTCTCCACATCGAACAGTCCGAGAGCAGACCGACACCGGCACGCACCATCAAAAAATAAACCAAACTAATCGCGGCCAACACACGGCCGAGTGTCGGCCGACACGCGGTATTGTTTTAAATCACTTCAATCGAGTGAGCGACAACAATAAGAAAAGTGACGGTGCGGTGCGGTGCGGTGCGGTGCGGGCTCGGCTCGGTCTAGTGTGGCCCAACCTTTACTCGGTAAAAACTGATTGCGAGCCACTGCTCTAGATGTTGATTCGTTATTTTATGCTACTATGTATTAACATAAAGGGGAAATTCGCCTAGACATGCAATTGCACGCTGAAGCTAAATAAATGTCATATTGTAACTCTTTTCCTGTACTCCCGATAGCATCAAGATTAATACTAAATTCATATTTGCTTTCTCTCTTAAAATTAAAATCTCCTTTGGTAATCATCAGTTACTAAATGAGAGCTATAAATAATTCTCAGCCTGAGGAACCCCTTCCTACGAGGTGGCCATCTCCCCACGGCTGCGGTGGGCCATATCGCGGGCCATGGGATCCCCCTTTATACTGCTAAGGCATGTAACAAGTTTCTAATAATCATGAGCAAGCCTGGTAGATGCTGTTAACATTCGGGCCCTGCATACGGAAGGACGCCGTTTCAATACCCGGTCCGACCATCATAATTACCATTTTGCATGTTTGCCCGAAATGCTGTTACAATTTGTTCAAAAGGCTGCAATGGTAAAGCTATGATAACTTTCTTTGCCAGTATCCACCGATACGTATAAGAGAGCAAAATCCTTACAAAGGTCGTCCTCAAGACGTCCAACCCTCTGTTTCTGAAGTCCTGTTGATAGTGTCAGACTGTCAGCTAAAGCTGTTAGCCACAGCATTCAACATTTGTTCTGGTTCGCATCAACCAAGAATGTCAGAATAGCGGCAGTAAATTTTGATGACTTTCTTATTTTGTGACAGCCACAATAAATATTAAAGTTAAGAATTTTTTTAATTTAATTTAATTGCAATGGAGCACAGACTTCGGTGGCAATTTCCCTAAACCCCCATCTTACCCCTATCCTGAACCCACCTACAAATTTTATCTTTAAATTCTTTCAACGTTTTTGGTAAAATATTCATCATTTCTCTTGGTAACTTATTCCAATCCCTGACACCGTTTCCTAAAAAACAGAATATGCCCACTCCCTTGTGCCTAAAATCGAGTGCCAGCTTGTGGTGATGGTCATCTTTTCCCTTCCATGCACTACTTTTGATACCTACTCCGATATCTTTCAATGCCTCATCGCCAGCATACACCCTGTACACTCCCATGACCCTCCTCATCCTCCGCCTCTCTTGCAATGAATCCCATTCCTGCACCTTTATCATATCCGTCACTGATTGCATTCTGCGATAATTTCCAGAAACAAATCTAGCAGCCCTTTTTTGCACCCTCTCCAACTCCTGTATTTGATACGTAAAATGAGGGTCCCATACTACACTACCATATTCCAGCAATGGTCTGACCAAAGTTTTGTAACCCAATTCCTTGACTTCTCTCGTACATCCCCTCATCACTCTCTCCAACAAGTGCAGAATTTTGAAATCTTTTCCTACCACCTGTCCATTGTGTCCTGCCCAGTTAAGCTTGTTATCAAATGTAATGCCAAGATACTTACATTTCAAGTCTTCAGCAAGCAATTCTTTCCCCACCTTATATTTATAATTAACCTTTTGTTTTTTATTTGTGTATCTAATAAGCTTACTCTTCTTTGCATTTATCTTCGTCCCATGTTTACCAACCCAACTAGATATCCTATCCAGATCACCCTGCAACTGTTTACAATTCTCTATTGTTTTTATTCCTTTATATAGCATTATGTAATCTGCAAACAATCTAATTTCAGATAGTAAACAACCAACACAATTATTAATTAGAATAATGAATAGCAATGGTCCCAATACGCTACCCTGCGGCACTCCTATTTTTACTTCCACATCCTTTGATACCGCATTTCCTACCCTAACTTTCTGTTTTCTACCTTTGAAAAATTCTTCTGCACAGCAAATCACCTGCTCATCCACTCCAATAGTTTTTACGTTATTTACTACCATTTGATGGCTCTCTGTCAAACGCATTTGACAGATCTAGTGTTACACTAACAATTTGGCCTCCCTTGTCCATTTCATCTGAAATATCTTGCATATATCCCACCAACTGAGATTCGCATGAATATCTTTGCCTGAACCCATGATACCATTAAAACTGTAACTCTTGAAAAACATATTCCCGTCTCCCGCTCTCAAAACATCTCCCCGAGACCACCATCTCGCTTCCTCTATCCTCGCCTGATCACATGCCGCTGCATTACTCCACGTCAGCTCCCCTTTCCAGGACACGTGCTCCAAGCATTTGTAATGGTGGCTTCCCATGGCCCGTGGTTTTGTAGGCCGCGCCACAGAGTATCCCTCGCCACCTCGCAGCCACCTCCTCACCACGTTATCTAGTGCCGTTCCAACTAGTCGGGAGTTTCATGTTTACAGACTCGGCGATGGATAGAGACGCGCCATCCCTGCCAGCAGAGGCGAGTCTCTTCCCACGGCCCACTAAAGCTGCGTTCCCACGATCTCTTGTAACGGAGGCGGCACCTCATTAGCCGTGTAGGGACGAGCACGCGCCGCAGGTTAGCCCTCGCTTACCTCGTCGCCTCCTCCTCGCCGCCCCCTCCTCGCCGCCTCCTCCTCGCCACGTTGCCTAGTGCCGTTTGGCACAGAGCACTTTACAGCAACATTAGGAGTGCGCACCGCTGCTGCAAACCGATGACAACAGCGCACCGCTACACACAACTGTGATGTTTACCGACACAGAGTGGGTAGCTGCGTCTCGTCCCCGCTAGCAGAGGCGCCCCTGTTCCCATGGCGTGTTGTTGAGTATGCGTCCCGTCCCGCTTTCGTTACAAGACGTCTTGGAAACGCGGCTTAATAATAGCTACAAATTTAAAAAAAAAAAAAAAAGCTTTCAAACGTTCGGACCGTGGAAAGTCATCTTAAGTGTCCTGACCTGCACACAGCCTTTGGCGCTCACAAGGTTATGGAAAAAAACTATTGTGATTCGTTGTTTCAGATCCTTTCCGTGCTCTAAAAACATCTGCATCGACAAAATTCAATCACATTAAAAAAAAGAAGAAGAAGACAGAAAAGAAAGTGACCAACTGGTTGATGCACCCTAAAGCCTAACAACAACAATGCATTGTCAGTTGTTTTGTGCAGGTTTTGCTATTTATTGCCACTCATTCCGCATTAAGTTTCATTTTATTTAAATATTCAGGCGATTCGTCCTTATTTTCTTCATTACCACCGCCTAGTTTGCCAGGGTAGGCACCACAACAGCCTCGCTTTGTGGCAGCGCAATCCCAGAATCCATGGCGCGGCACTCTACTTAACACCACGTGCAGGCGCAGACCCGTAGATAAATAAGGCCCCCGGCTCCGAGGCGGGCGGTGTAGTACGAAGATTAACTGCGCGTCACCGCTAGGAAACGAGGCGGGGATTTACGCAACCGAGGCGTGCGCCCCACCCGGCGTATTGTTTGGTTAGCGAAATGTGGCTCATATAACAAGGGGGTGTTACGGGACAGGTGTAATCTGGGGCCTTAGTTCGCCGACCTGCAGGTGGGAATTCTAGTAAATCGCGACAGACGCCGCTCTGTGGAAGCTAATTGAGTAATGCCGGCCGATGTTTTGCTTGGTGTCGAGTTTAAGCCTCTATAAGCGGTGTTTGAGTGGAATGCGCTTAAAGCTCGACACCTCAGAAATCTCGTATTCTGGAAGCGGTTCGATGTGGCCTTACACAATGCTCCTACTGCCAGTCATGGTAAAGAAGTATTAATGTTCCAGCACACCAGTTTGCAGCTCTGAAGGTCTGGATTTTAAAATCTGTTTCGGTGTTAAAGGTCTTTGTGGCTATTCTTTTTACTGGATCACTACAAGCGAGTGACTTGACAATTCTGAAACGAAGAACGCGGCTTATTTATGTGTAATACATTTACAGTGAAATAAATTCGTTTGGTATTAAGCTCTGATGACACAGTTTAAATTTTCTACACATTCCACCTCTGTTGTTGGTGTCCCTAAAAATTACGAACCACAGAGCGGCGGACGTGTGTTTGTTGGTCCGAGCATGGATGGATTGTCTGGTTTAACGAAGAGCTCATAACTATAAATATTTGGTTCATGAGATGCTTGTTACATACAAAAAAAACTGTGATGCCATGTGTCGCTGATTATGTATTTTCTGCATTCTCATGTGAATTACTTTCCTGAAAGCTGCAGCGACGTGTCTGATAAACGCGGTCAAAGGTTCATGATTCCGGAACAATGGTTCAAAGGGAAGTTGATGCCCACCATGCTGTCTGTTAATTGCAAGAATATTATTCTGGAGTACATAGATATTCACCAGAAAAGGAAGAAATAAGGCTATGAATAGCCGTAACATAAACATTTTTGGCTGATGTTTTCATTTTTTCGACTCTGTGAACAAATTTTCGTATTTAGTAGTTCATCTATTAACTAAAACATGGTTTTCAATAGTTTTCAGAAAGATTTTAACGTTTTTCAGTAAACACAAACAAAGTTTAAGAAATTGAAATACCCAACACTACAAAACTTTGCCTGATAGAAGAAATCTGAAAATAGATATGAGTTCATCGCACTGATTTAGATAAGAATCACAATAAATATCGTCAGAAAAAGCTTCTTTTTTTTTTTTTTTTTTTTTTTTTTGTTAGAACAGTGCAAGACGTGTAGTTTCTATTATATATTTCTTGTATGATTCTTTCCAATTCTATTTTTTGGCCATTCTTCCTTCTGAGTCCTGTAATCGCGATTTATTTATTCTTCCCGAGATATGTATGAGACGGGTCTTCATCTGTGGGGGAATACCAGACCCAAGAGAGAACTCGCATATGTAACCTTTGTCAACCATTGACCTAGTGTGGTGCGACAGTGTGGGATCCATATAACGTATATCAAATACCGAAGTTTTGGGAGTTTTGTAATGCATAGAAACACAGTCCGTATTTGTTGTTGTAAAGGAGCTGTCATACGAAAACAAAACACGGGTGAAAAGAGTGCTGAAAAAGTTTAAGACCTACATTACAGATGACGCACATACATATATTAGGAGTAAAATATGGAGATATATGTAGAAGGGAAGTGATAACTGTGACAATTGACTAGATGTTTACTTCAGAAAAGGAAAAGAGATATTTTTTTATTTGCATTTGAGTTAGTGATTGACCGGAATAAATTATCAAATGAGTTACTCAGCAAATTAACTCAAACGCAAAAAAAAAAGTTTAGAATAAAATATTGTGTAATGCAAAGTTATACGTGTAGAGAAATTGTCACCGTGGTATAAACCCCATAACCATTGAACTGACGTATCACATATATTATTACTAAAATCGTTTTTAGTGACGTGCTACTTACCACCATTCATATTTAACCGAAATCAATAAATGAGGTATCACTTTAAATATTAAAGTTTCCGCTTTGGTAAATTTATAAATAAATAAATGAATTTGCTGGAAGTCAACTCGTAAAGGGTAAAAGTATTCATTTTAACGGTCAGACGTATGAGACAGTTCAGAGACAAGCCGCTAGGCTTCGCTGTCGTCTAATATAAAGACTGATTGCACCACATACCACAAAGATATAGGTAACCTGTGTGTTTTTTTTTTATAGTAAAGAGGTTACCGGATATTTTTTTCTTTTAAGTAATGATCTGTTTAGTAATGTAAATTACCATGAGTTTGAGTCATATGAATGTGCCTCCAAAAGTGTATTTAATTGATTATTAAGAATTTGTGTTTCGCTACGTTCAAATTTCAATTAACAAATAAATCATTGATAATGAACCGGTTCTTCTTTCAAACTACGAACCTCGCTGTTCAACGTATTTTCTTTACGAAATTTTTGCACGGGTCATCTAGTACTACTTATTGATGTGATACGTAGAAGTTATATCGGTGAGCATCTTTTAAGGGAAAACAATTTTCAGTCATTTTACACATAAGAGGCCCAAAACACCTTCTAAATAAACAAACATTTAACAATCGTCGGTTTTATGCCCGCAATAATCAACGTTATGTGATTTGAAATTGAATCGTAATAATACGTCCCTCGAAAAAGTTAATGGCTTCTTGTTCATGTTGATCAACATAAATTGTGATTGTTATGCCTTATTTTCTCTGTTCGTATTGCTGTTTTATTTAACGAGAACACCACAGGATGTTCATTAGATTTAATCTAAAACTCCCACCCATATCAAATCCAGAACCTCATAACCATCCTCTGTCCACTACCACAACAAGTGTGAGTATTGGAAGATCGTTAAGTTTGGTTACTAATCTGAAGGGTGGAAAATGTCCCATTTGCTGACGTTGATGTCGGTTATGTAAAAAGTTAAGTGCTCTCATGCGGATGAGAAAACGTTGCAAGTTTCATCGGAATTTGTTGATATTTCCAAGTCGTTGTGAAGAAGGGTCTCTCTCCTATTAACTTACCGAAGTTCTGGCACATCGCTGTGCGAACAAACTTGTGCAGACTTGAAGCGGCCGAATTTCGCCGAGAGCTCACCCAGTGATTAACTTCCTAACTCTGCGTGCGAACCGAGTCGGATGTTTTCCTTCTGCGATGAACGCACTTAGCATACGGGAAGGAGTCTGCTTCGTGCCCTCTCCCACAAACTTTCTGCATGAGCTACGACCAACGACCCAATTCCAAATATTTTCTGTGCTTCCTGCCGCATAAACGAGAATTTAAATTTCAGATGTTTACATGGATGAGTAATGAATCCAGTTCAGTTATTATTCGAAATTTATCTCAATTTTTAAAAGAAATCTAGCCTCCTTCATTCTAGTATTCATTTAATAGAATTATTATCTGTAGATGAAAAGATTATAAATATTTCCGGCTATTATCGCTGGTACTAGAGACTAAGTTTTATACGTGTTTGAAAGATGTTCGTAAACGGTCGTAGATACGAAGCCACATTCTCGTTTAGTATATGTTTTTTATATTCCTTTATATTATCATTTCGATAACAATTGTCATTAAAGAAGGGCGAAAACAAGTGTTTTTATCAGTGAATAAACTGCGTTATTCTAGTATTGGCTTGTGTTATTATCATTCAGGTAGTTGGTTACACAAAACCTCTGTCAGTGAATCGATTTAGTTGTGTAGTAATAGGTAAAGCATTATTTTGTATCATATGTGGCTTTTTCAATAGTAAAAGATTGGCTACCAAGTCAGCATTCCTGCACGTGCTTAATAAATTCTGCCTGGAACTGGAATTGATGTTCTTAACAATGCCAATCATGAATGAAAAACGATAGTGTTTGTATTCAGAATTCTAGTATTAGTGTAAACAGTAGATAAACAACACACAACCTACTCGTATTTGAAAACAGCGAAGTACCGCGTTAAATTCGTAACATCGTTGAGAATGATACAACATTTGAATTGTGTCAGACTGAAAATATTTTCTTTTTATCTATATTTTTAGTGGAGGAAATGGTGATCGTTATTCAACATACCTGTTTTATGTATTTTCTAGCAACAGAAATAACTGTTCAAAAGCTGATTCAGTATTTGATTTACCTAGATACTCATAAGAAAATTTGTTAAATCTAATGGTCTAATAGGTTTATAAAGTAGTACTTCTGTGAAAAACACAAAATCGTGTATAAAATCTGTTAATAGTTTCCGAAATCACTCCTGCTGAATGCTGGGACGGTACTTCCTACAAAGCCATAGCCGAATTTCTTCCAGTTCCATTGTCCCAGTCCTCTCCAATACCTAATGATGTCTACGAAACGTAAAGCCATACAGAAAAATATATTTTTGATTTTGTCCATCAGCGTCTTATCAAAACATGAGATTAATGTTTATTGGAAAATGTTAACCGATTTTGGTTTCGGCTATGAAGTTTCACTGCTCATCAGATGATGCGTTCCATGTCTATGGGTATTGGAACAATCGTCATAATCTGATATTTACTAACACAATACGGGACAAATATGTGAAGTTTATGCACACTTTATCAGTTGGAAAAGTCTTAGAGGTCAGAAATAAAAAGTTTTAAAATAAAATCTAATGCGAGTTTAGGTTTTGCTTAAAAGTTTAGGCAAATTGCTATTTCTGTCTCCGTTTGAGGAATACGCGTTTTATTAATAAATAAAAATAATACTAAAACAAAGACTGTAACGGAGTGACGAAAGTAGGTCATCTCACAGATTTTTTATTATATGTAGGGCCTAATAGTAAGAAAAATCAGAGATTAAGTGTTTGCCAGTGCTTTCTTGCCATTTCAGCGTTCTTCCGTTGTAAGAAGTGGCACAAAATTTACAAACATAAAATATTTGCCCGAGGTGTAGCTCAACAACGCTAGCCATCCTATATCGATAAAATCGATTGCTTCCGTTGTAAATAAATATGACATTTCCCTGATGGATGCCGCAGAACGAAATTTTTGTAAATTTTTTCTATTGACCCATGCTGCATTTCAATCTCACCATGATCTCTATGACAATTCGAAACTGTTTAGGTTGTTGACATGATCCCTCCACCAATAATTTTTATTACATTTTTGCAGTGCTGGTAGCATTTCACAGTTGCACAGCCTCTCATATTTCAGCGTTTTTTTATTTAATTTGTGACGACTTTACCGCAAAAGTAAAGAGGACGTTATATCGAAGCAGTTAATCCAAAATTCAAAAGGTTAGTAGAATCTACTAGTTTCGGGTAGGTTCTGAAAGTGATGCAGTCCCCGACAAATTAAATAAAAACTTATGTTCTAAAGTTCTAAACACACAGTGATAAAGTTGTGATGGAAAATGTGTGTTTCCATATATATATATATATATGCGCCACTGTGTGTTTAGAACTTTAGAACATATATCTGTGTGTGTGTCTATTTGTGTGCGTATATAAAACAATTAGCTGCCGACAGAAGTGAAAATTTAAAACTATAAATAACATACGCCAAACACGTCATATTAGAGCTTTAGATATACTAAATAATAATAATTCCGTATGGTCGTAATTACCTGGTGACAGGGTTTCTATTGGCCACGTATTCCACCCCTATCTTAGCCGCCTTTACCTAACCAGGTAACCGACCGTGGTGGTGTAACAGTTCGCGTTCTCACCTCGCATTCGGGAGGACGCCGGTTCGAATCCCCGTCCAGGCATTCCAGGTTTTCCATGGTTTCACAAATCACTCCAGGCAAATGCCGGGATGCCTTCTTCAAAGGCCATGGCCGAATTCCTTCCCATTTATTGCCTCCCATCCTTTCCCGTCTCTAAAGACTTCGCTCTTAAGAGACGTTAAGCAGTTTAAAAAAAAATGGTGGCGCTACCAGGTACAGGAGACCTACAGCTTTACGTATAATCCGAACCGCTGAAGTGTCCTGGCTTACACCACATTACACAGCAGGCTGTGCCAGAGGTGAAAGAGGGGTTAAGGGTCTATGAAAATCCCCGCCGAGATAGCTATTCGAACCGGATTTCTTTCGTTCTCCAGTCAGATACCTTAACCACTGAACCACCACTCCGCGACACGCGACAGATATACTGTTAACATATCGATGGCTCGAACTCATAACATTTTTACCTATCCAAAACTCGTCCAACGCGCCTAAAGAAGTTTTCACTTCGAAATCTAAATATCTAACCTAGTCCACAACCCGAAGGTTGGTCGAATCTTCCAGAAGGAGAGGTACCAATCTATTATATCAGAGGCAGGAAGGTCTATTCCTTTACTCAGGTGTCTACGGTTCAACGTGGAATCAGAACCACGGAACGTCCCGGAGTAGCTCATATAATCAAATACAATTCCTAAAAATTCCTGCTCACCACAGGGATCGGAATGATAAACTTTCTGAAGTAAGTGCCAAGTGCCTTAACCGCTCAGCTACCAGACCGCCTTGTATTGCAGTATACGCGTGCTAAATACTACCAAAATCGGATAAAAACTGTGAGTTTGTATGAACAACGTTGACAGAAATGACAGGTGAGGACCGAGCGTGGTGGTGTAACGGTTAGCGTTCTCGCCTCGCATTCGAGAGGACAGCGGTTCGAATCCCCGTCCGGACATCCAGATTTGGGTTTTCCATGGTTTCCCAAATCACTCCAGGCAAATGCCGGGATGCTTCCCTCAAAAAAGGCCATGGCCGAATTCCTTCCCATTCCTTGCCCCCATCCTTGCCATCAATCCTTTCCCGTCTCTAAAGACCTCGATGTTAAAAAGAGACGTAAAGCAGTTAAAAAAAAAATACAGGTGAGGGGGGTGGAAGGGGAGGGGGGGGGGGGAAGGAGCAGAAGGTTAGGTTTTTGTAAATCAAAAGTAAACAATATTTTTCTATTTGTTTTAAAGTATACGTACGAATAGTTCCATCAAAATCAGATAAAAACTGTGTTTGTATGTAAAACGTGAACAAAAAACAAAAAAACATTTTTTAACATCAGATACACGTATAATCTATACTTCCAAGCGCAACACGTCTTACTTATAGCTACAGATATACTGTTAACATTAGCATGTTGGTGACGCGAACTCATAAGATTTTACCCGTCCAAAAACCGTCCAACGCGCGTTTCATACGCGCAACTCGTCATAGCATCTCTGTGACGGGAAGTCGCAAACTCGGAGATTTACTCCTGTCCAAACATTACCTAAAGCGCCTATAGATGTTTTCACTTTTAAAAAAATCAGTGAAATTTTTTTGTATGTAAATATCTTAATCCAAGATGGAACTGTAGTTGAGGGAAGTAGTGTACTTGTTAGGCCACTGCCTTGTCTCGCCAGGGAGTACACGTCTTGGCGGTTGTCCGGCGAGTGAGCAGAGAGCGGTGTCCGCGTTAATCCCGGCTCGACGCTGAGCGGAAGTGATGGCCCCGAGGAGCCCCGCAATCCCCGCACAAATCCGTCGGCCGCCACCCGCCCGGAATTACGTGTCAAAAGCAGCCACGAGTTAGCGCCTCTTCCGCAGCTCGCCCGAATTCTTCTCGGCCGACTGGGAACGAAGAGACTTCAACTGCTCTCTGTTCTCTACTCCGAGTAGCTGGCTGCAGACATGACCAGAATATCTCGCCTTCAAATGTTCCACTACCATTCATACACTATACTAGGTGCCGTATATACAGATAGTAATTTCTTAATTGATTAAATAATTGTGTCATAGTAAATAATCGATTAGCTCCCTTGCAACAAGTTTATTTCATCCCTTCGAGCATGAATTCACTTCTGAATCTATCCAATAAAAGTTACACATTTCTCAAGGCTCCATTTTATGCTGTAACTCATGCAAGTGTTAAAACCTGACAATGTTCTACAAATGTTAATCACATCTTTAAATTTTATTACAATGTTTTCTTGTTAAAGGTAGAATGATCGTGCCCCGTTGGCTCAGTTGGCTGCGGACCGTGACACGGGGTTAGCTGGTTCGAGTCTTAGTGGTGGGAGGCGTTTTCATCATCAGGACTTGGCTGGCAGGCTGGATGAAGTGGAAGTGCACAAATACTAACCACCAGATTGTGCACCAAAATCCTGGGTTAAATACGAGACCTCTCTACTGTATGTATTAAATGGTGTCATAGGACACTGTTGATGGTGGTAGGTCCGGCGGATGTCGACTTAAATTATGGAGGCCTCCTTAGTGTCTTTCGGAAGGGTAAGCCTGAATGGCACAGTACTCGGTTTCACCCTCTGCATTATTTCATCTCTCATCCACAACAGAAACAACAACCTAACTCGCATCATTGTTTTTTTTTTTAGGGGTAAAGGAATTATTTCAGAAGCCCAGAGCTGTTTTCCAGTCTGTAACTTTAGTGACTGGATGCCCTGCGCTGTTTGTCGAGTCCTTATCACCACCAGCCTACGCGTGATATTGCAATCGTCTCCTGACCATACCTGCAATCCAAGGTTAATGGCTAGAACCATAGATGCAGCTAAGCGGCAAACTCAAGGACATGAGAACCACCCGTCAACTACCAAGTTGCTACGCAAAGCTCTAACCCACCCTTGTACCTCGTAGACGTCATCAGTAGCCAATCAAAGTTCATCCTTTTAATAAAACTCAACTAACGAATCAGGAACCAGCCCTACCCCATCCACTAAACAATCACTCTTATTTGCCCAGAGAGTACATTAGTTCGCCAGACGCGTTCAACACCTTGCATACTCACACAATCATTACAAGGAGGTGATCTGCTCCTTACTGTATATATATATTCCATATTGACTCAAATATTTCATTATTGCATTAAATCAAGAACTAATCCATCTAAAGTCACTCCATCCTCCCAATAGATGCAATGAATCCTTTCGAAGCTTAGCACCTATGTTACGCAATGGATAACTAGTATCAACAGTGCCGTCATCATTGTCTTGCAATAAGTGTGTTTACAAAATAACAATTTACCGAAGTGTTTGTATCAGTGTTTGTTCCTTCACAATTGTTAACCAATAAATAACCAATAACTGTACACGCCGTGTGTTTTCTTCAAAGCAAACTGATCACTAAATAATATATAAGAAGTAGTGTATACAAAATATGTAAAGTGTCCGTTCAGAATTTTGCCATCATACTAACCGAAGATCATCTATATTGTTTTACAGAGTTTTTTTTACTAAATACAAGCACTAAACTAGTGTTTAACCTAATCTCTTCGGCATGACTTCACATACAACTGGTAACACCGACAGTTGGTGAATATCAAAGCGAATCCAAAAGGTGTTTGTCGCAATAATAGCTTCCGTTCCGCTAAACCACGTGACAACTACACTGAATACGCACACACTATCATAGTCACCCACACTTCAATCACTCTTACAAACACTGTCACACTGGAGAAAGCAACAGGAAACCAGCACAGTCCATCTCCTCAGACGTTGAAATGGAGCGGTAAACGTCACCATGGTAACCAGCCTACGCTTGACATGGGCAAGACGTTTATAATAACAAGAAAAAATAGAATAAAGGAGAATAAAAAGTGTTTTATGTCCGCTAGTTTTAAAATAATATTTCCCGTGTTGAAAGATTAATAAGAAAATAAATGTTTCAGTTCAGGGCCGCCGTAAGCGGGCGTGCAAGGCGTGCACCGCACGCGGGCGGCACATCGAGGGGGGCGGCAAAACAAGTGATGGACAGTCGCCGCCCCGCGATAGTTAGTAGTTAGTTACCACTCCATTGTCGCCGCGTCGATTTGCAGCATATTATGGAGGGGGCGGCCTGCGACACTCGGGATGTCTCACAGTTTTTTGACCCGGTTCGGAAATTTCCTAGATCCACCACGGGCTGTAGTTAGACAGGGGGCGGCATAATCGGTATTGCACGCGGGTGGTCAAACAGCTAGCGGCGTGCCTGTTTCAGTTTCCTAACGTGAGTTTCACAAGATACTTTTATAGTGGAAAGAAGCATGAACTCAACATTAACATAATCATTATGACTGACACACAATAACTGAATAAATTTTTTGGTGGTCCAAAGGTTACACGTACAAACCTGTGTTTCGAGATCGTAATCTCACCATCAACACTGTAAAATATTTCTCTGTATGAGCCCAGTATAGCGCTAACGCCCTTTTCTTCCAATTCTATGTTCAGCTGTTTGTCTTCCGCACACGGTGTGACTACAGGGTTTGTGTGTCGAATACTAGGCAACCAAAAATACGGTCATCACAAATTGACATAAAAAAAAATTAATTGTAGCTCATCACTCCCATTATTCTGAGAATATGATGATAAATCAACGTGTACAACTACAAAACAATAAAAAATTACTTTCGGAAAATTTCGATCCGAAATTCTTCAAAACTAAATTCTAGTTGTCTATATTTAATCGTATCACATCCTAGGTTGATAATTTCTACAATCAGCTACGTTCATGTCGGAAAATTGCGCTTTCTAGGATATGCCAAAGAACGAGATAGGTACAATTTGCTATGTGCTCACTTCCTGTATCTCAAAAACTACCGAGAGTTGTGGGTGAACGGTTAACGCTCTGGCCTCGCATTCGGGAGGACGCGGGTTACATTCCCTGTCCGGGAATCCAGATTTGGGTTTTCCATGGTTTCCCCAAATCACTCCAGGCGAATGCCGGGATGCTTCCTTCAAAAGGCCATGGCCGAATTCCTTCCCGTTACTTGCCCCAATCCCATCCCGCCTCTAATGACATCGCCATTGACGAGGCGTAAAACCCAAGCAATAAACTCTGTACCGAGCGTGGTGGGTAAGCGGTAACGCTCTGGCCTCTCATTCGCGAAGACCCGGGTTCGAATCCGCCTCCGGCCACCTAGCTTTGGGTTTTCACATGGTTTCCCAAAATCACCCCAGGAAAATTCCGGGATGGTACCCTCAAGAGGCCGTCGCTAAATTCCGTCCCTTTCCTTGCCTCCAGTTTTTCCTCCCCCCTCCCTCCCTTCTAATTACCTCGACGTAAACGAGGAGTAAAGCTACCAAAAAATCGAAAACTTTGAGAAAAGTCCGAGGAACACCATTGACAACAGCTACGAAATATTTTACACAATCCCATGTCACGTTAGAGAAGTTCTGCGTACGGAGAACATTCGATAGTAGAAATTTTTTTAATTTATTATTACAGATTCATTCTTTACCTATTGCGTAAAGTTTGCTCTCCACATCATATTTCGACGATGGTCTCCGTTTTCGTTATTAAATTCCAATTAAAAATCTCTTTCAGTGAGGCGCATATTACGAGTTTATAAGTAACATCGGCATATATGGCCACGAATTACAGTTGGTTCGAAAGCAAACATGTTGCTATTCTACATCCAACTTGTTTCTCATAGTGATTAAATTAATGTTCTCTCATTTTACATCTAGGATCTTTTGTCTGTATGACAGAGCATAGCAGTACACGTCGCTATAACCTGCTTGTGAAAAAACGTCTGCAATTGAAATAGGTGTCCATAAGATTAACTGCACAGTTCTGTTTACTCTTTTAACGATTAACTCTTTGAAAACGACGATACCTTTCAGTGTGATTATGTTATCTATTTCCGACACTATTTCTTTTCCTGGGGCTTTCAAGCATGAGGAGGAATTTTTTTGGTCCGCTACAAAAACAAGCAGTTGTCACGGTAACTGTGATTAAAAGCAACATTTTCCATCTGATGTATTCTTGATGTCTTGGGCGCAGAGTTTTCATTACCACGATTCCCGTTTGTGTCGTAACTTGACCCAAGCCGGCAAATCCAGCTGGGAATAAGTGACCCGTAATTTAACGTGGAATAAGAACGAAAGGATGTAGGCTACTAGGGTACTTCACTTGTACAAATCAATTCTTCCGCGGAGGTAAACGCTAGTTTACGGGGTTTATACACTTATTTAAGAGAAAATGGACAACGAATAGATGAAATAAATAAAACGAAATACATTTTATTAATGTGCCTAGATCTCAAAAATGTCTACAAATGTCTAACCCTACATTAAAACTCAGGAATTTATAAACGTTTATTACCATGAAAATCGTATGATAGTTATTATCATACAAGCCGCATTGTTAACGAAAAGTTTTATAATATCTCGTTGGCCGGGGTATTAGTTTTGATTTGAAAATACACCTTGTATGGTGCCAGCTTACAAAAGTAGCAAAGTTAATTTATTTTAATTCAATAATATTTATAATGGGCTCTTCACATGACAATTCTCAGGGGATCACACAAAAGAAATGGGTTCACATTAAAAGAAAATGAATTTATTCATTAAGACAAAATTGTTGTCATTTCAAGATCACAAATGTATGGCAAACATATGATAGGCACCCAGGCTAATAGCTCTTTAATTCTGGCATGAGTCTCTCAGGGCAGTTTCCAGGGTTTTGAGATATTGCAGAATGTCTCTATATCAGCAGGCGGTACACATTACCCGGCAGGGACACTGGTCGGCGGCGGCGGCGGCGGCGGCGGCGTCGTCGGGCCAGGGTTTGACCAGCGCGAGCGGCTGATACACACAGCTCCCTCCGTTTATCACTTGTAGCAGCAGCCACTGCACACAACCTTGCTCTCGGGCGTCCAGCAACGTTCTCCTCCTCTCCCGACGACATAGAACATAGCAAAAGAAACACCTCGGAGGAGTAGATGCAATCCCCTCCATCCTCTGGCTGTCCCACACTGTACCACATACGGCAAGCCCTCCAGAAAAAACAAAAATATCGCGAGAAGAGAGGGCGGTCTGTGTCCCGCGCCCCTGCACCAAACCAAACATGTCTCTGGGGACAGGCGTCTGCCTTCTATCATCGACTGGCCCTCAGATACACACAGTGTCGGGCAGCATACCTCCGCGCCAGCGAGCCGACGTGCTCTGTAGGACATTACAGCTTCAACTGCCACCTCCACAAAAATTTGAAATTTCCTATTTAAAGTTCAAATTTTTCATTCAGTCTATGTGACCTATCCTCTCACTTTGTCCCGAAACATTTCATCCTCACGCTCTTTAGCCAGAACTGTCTCTTCAACCTATCGTTTGCCCGAGTCATACAATACCTTGATAAAAACCACCCATTTCGAAACTTCCCTCTGCTGAAACGTCATGCGGATTGTCTCATTGGTCATCAACCACTGCAGTGACTGCTCGATCTTACATTGCGCTCTGCTACGAGCATGAAACTCTCTCTGTGACATTCATTACAATGGGCATGGCGTAAATGATACCAGTTGGGTCCAGCCTATCTTATGGCTACAGATACAACTTAAACAGTACACAACATCTAAACAATAACACACAGTGTTCAGAAAAATACTTAATCCTAAGAAACTATGGTCTCAGAAAATACATCGTTGTGCCGTTGTCCAGCCTTTCTGATGGTTACAGATATTACATTAACAATACAATACATATAAAATACCAGCACACAGTGGCTAAAAAAAAAAAATTAATTTTACCAGATTGTGGCCTCACAAATCATCCTTCCTGTACTCTCTGTTAACAAAATTACAAATGAGAGTGCAAAAATGCAGAAGAATTAATATTTTAAAAAAATCACAAAGCCATCACATAAAGGCTTTATCGTCCACAATGCCCATATAACCAAACAGAGAAAACCATTGTGTCCGAAAACAAGTGAGCAATGAATCAGGGCCACGCAGTAATGATTAAGAACCCTAAACCAAACCACTATTTTCCTTATAGACTACTTATAACGCTAAGTACAGATTTAAATATCCATAAAACTTTAAAATCTTCAAACTTTATCTGACAATAACTAAGCTTACACGAGGTGACGGCATATTCTCTTCATGCGCATACACTCCTTGCAGCTAACAGAATTTACAGTCGCAACGCTTCTCTGTAGAGCAGAACCGACTTCATTACAAACAGCCACCTTCACGCAGATGGTAAGGTGCCTGCCCCCAAACAGATGGAGCCCAGGTCCCTGCACCCCGGTGAAGTCAAGGACACCCTCTGCCTCAGCTGACACTCCCAGTTTCAAAACAACCCACACTCTTATGCTTCGGCTCCTAATTCGAAAGCCATGGTTCACCGACCTATTCCATATCCCTTACTCTAAGAAAGTAAACTACTAGTATTCTACCAAATCTACAGCCTCATTAACCTAGCATAAAAAAACATATTATACCCTGCAGAAAACGCCTTCACACTGAATAATGCATACATAATCATAAGAAGTTCGTCACCCTATCAAATAACTTGCATAATATCTAACACCGAGAGGAAAAACTATTCTTCGAGAAATCACATGGGAACCCTTTAACCATTCACGGTGTCCACATGGAACTCGAATTCGTCCTCTCGCCTTCCTTATTATCTATCCCTGATGGTACTGCCGGAGACTCCGAGCGTTGTAAATTCCCACCTCCACTTCGCCGTCTACAAGCAAAAACGCATTTGTGGCCACTGATTTCAGAATGCGGTAAGGTCCTTTGAAGAGATGGAAGAATTTGGCAATTTTCTTCTTCAAAGCGTCCGATTGCGAGACACAGCGAACCAATACCAGATCGCCTGCGTTGAAAACGTGAGGTTTTTTTTCGACCTCCCTCGCCTGTCTCCTTCTTGCCTTCTCCAGGAGGAATTTCCTTGCTCGCACCACCCTCACATCCGGGTCAATGTTTGCCACTGGTTCTGGGCAACCTACCAGCCGGTCAACCAGCGTTTCGGCGGGCGTCCCGAAGTGCAGCTCCACTGGCCGGTATCCCGTGCTGCAGTGAATACAGTGGTTGAAAAAATCTTGTATCATGGGCAGATGCTTTACTCATCCGGCATGATTATCTCCAACCAACATCCTAAAATAGGCCCCTAGCTGGCGATTGTATCTTTCCACAATATTACTTTGTGGGTTTCTAATCGAGCTGAATATCGCCTTTATTCCCGCCTGGGCCAGTCCATCCCGCCATCTTTTGCTTGTGAAGATGGTGGCGTGGTCACTAAGCAGACGACTCGGCCGTCCGCATTCTGGCACGTACTTGTCGAGAATGATGCGGAGGCATTGCTTCGTCGTAGTGAAATTCGTCGCATACAGGCGGACCAGCTTGGTAAAGGCATCGACAACCACCAGTACAAATTGTCGGCCATACCTTCCCCGTGGGAGCGCTCCAAAAAAATCAAGGCACGCCAACTCATTTGGAGCACTTGGAGTAATAGGAGTGAGTTCACCAACATAGCTCCTGTTCGGGGGTTTTACTCTCTGGCACAGATCGCATCCCCTGACAGTTTTAGCTACCCGCATCTTAAGCGAGGTAACATACCATTCCCGGCGGAGCATTTGAAACGTCCTTTCTGTGCCCTGATGACCGAAGTGCTCATGGTACATCCGGACTATTTCTCCCGCCATAGTTTGTGGCATCCACACGAGCCAGTTTTCTATCTCGGGGTCCAGGCGGAAACACACCCCCTCGTGGATTTGGCACATTATCGCCAAGTTGCAGACTCTTTGGTCTTCCCCGTTTCCTCCACTCTCAAGGAATTGTCTCATCTTCCCTATTTCTTCATCCCCGCGTTGTTCTGTAATAAGTCGGTTGCGAAACTCGATGGGATCGACGCCCACGATCACCCTGGCGGCAGCAACCATAATCTCGTGCCCTTTCGCCACATGGCCGCCGGACGGGACGAGGTCTTTCGGAAAACGGCTCAGAAAGTCAGCCATCTTATTTTCTACACCCTTGCAGTAGGACACTTGGAGGTCATATTCCTGCAACTGCAGAGCCCACCGGGTGACCCGACTAGAGGTGAATTTTGACTTCATAAGAAAGGTCAAGGCTTGGTGGTCCGTTCTCAAAAATGTCTTGCTGCCTAACAGATACGGTCTAAACTTTGTTACACCAAACACCAGAGACAACATCTCAATTTCCGTCGTTTGGTAATTCCGTTCTGGCCCTCTCAGCGTGCGGCTGGCCGTTGCCACAACCTGTAGCTCTCCATCATCTGCTTGCTGTCGCAAGACAGCTCCGACACCCCTCCCACTAGCATCACAATTAAGGAAAAATGGTCTTTCGTAGTTTGGGTGAGCGAGGGTCACCTTATTTCGGAAGGCTTCCTTTAATCGTGTGAAGGCTTCTTGTTGCTCCTCCCCCCACTTCCAACGAGTGCCCTTCCTGAGGAGGTAATACAGTGGCTCATTTAGGTCTGCAAAACCCTCTATGCCGTTCTTGAAATAGCCACAGATCCCCAGAAACTGCCTCACCTGTTTCACAGTCACGGGAGTCGGAAAACGCAAAATCTCTTCCACCTTTTCCGGAGCGGTCTCAATCCCTTCCGGCGTAATCCGAAACCCCAGGAAGCTGACCTCTCGCGCACACAGATTGGACTTGTCAGGCCGCAGCGTCATCCCACGCTTGGCCAAAACCCCAAAGAGCGTATCCAGGTGCGACATGTGTTGCTCGAATGTGTCCGAAAATACGAGGACATCGTCCACATACACGGCACAAAATTCCTTTACTTCCGCCGGAAGCACTTCATTCATAGCCCGCACGAATGCACTCGCTGAATCCCGCACCCCAAATGCGACTCTTCGGAACACATACTGAGTACCCTCAAATAGAAAGGCCGTGAATGGTCTGCACTTTTCGTGCAGCTCCACTTGATGGTACCCAGCGGTTACATCAATGGTGGAAAACCACCTTCTTCCATGGAACTTACTGACGAGATCAGCGATAGGCTCCGGGCGCTCCGCGTCGCCTATTATTCGCTCGTTCAGCTTCCGCGCGTCAAGACAGACACGGGCGGTTCCATCCCGTTTGACTGCTACCGCTATAGGGTTAACAAATGGTGAAGGGGCTTTGTCAATTATGCCATGATTCAGCATCATCCGCAGCACGCTTCTTACCGCCTCTCGATGTTTCATCGGAACCGGGTAGCTGTGCGCTTGAAAGGGACTATTATCTTTGACTTGGAACTCGTGCGTAATCCCAACAATTTTTCCGGGGCGGTAGGAAAATACAGCGAGATTTTTGCGAAGCATTTTTTTCAAAGCGCCCAATTTCGAGACGTCAAGGGTATCGTTGCGCTTAGCATTCCGCTCCAGTTCGCATAACACCTCATTCCTTTCGTCGAGTAGCGCACACATCGGCAACACTGCCGCGTCGCTCTCCTGGGGGGGCGACCTTGCCCTCGCCGGCTCCCCTACGTCGACCCTTCGCAGACCATAGCTGTCGCTGCTCGCGTCCCACTGTAATTTTTCTGCTGTCAGCCCAGAGATAGTGTTGGTTTCCCAACTAATGACAGCTCTCTTTTCGCTCAAAACATCCGCTCCCACAATGAGACCGATGCTTAGACCTGGGACGACGTAAGCCAATATTTCTAAGATTTCCTTTCCGAGTGTAACGCACAAAAGCACCTGCCTATTTACTGTCCTCAATTTTTGCCCAAACGCAGGCACCAGTGACAATTTTTCACCTTGCAAGAACTTTATTTCAACACCTGATTCTAGGGCTTGTTTCACCACTCTCTCTGCGACCACTGTGAGAGCGCTCCCGCTATCTATAAGTGCTGTCACCTCACTGTGCTGAATACGCGCCGTTATGACGGGGCAACAACCTATTTTTCCGTTACGTGGCAGCGTCGGGGGGTCAGTATCCTCCAGGTTATTTAAACCGTCCTTCCAAATGCCCAGGTCGTCTCCGCTCGCCCTACAGTCATCGCTTCCTGGAGGAACCCCTGTCCTTCCTCATGCCTGCCCGCCAGCACTTTGCGGAGTCGCGGTGGCCCCACCCTCCACAGCGGGGCCGTTGACCTTCGCCGCGGGGGCCAGAGGCGCCTCCCTTTGTGCCGTTAAGGCGTTGATACCTGACTCATGCTGTGGCGGTGCGTGGTTTCCGGAAGACCTGGCCACTTCGAAGCGCCGGTCATTGCCAGCATTCCCGCGGTTCCGGTTCCCATTCCACCGCGGCTTACCTTAATTGCCCACCAACCTTCCCGTCTGCACAAAACCTTCACACTCGGGCTTGGCGTGGTCGTACGTCTGCACATAGCCAGGGCGCTCCTCTCCTTCTTCCACCATCCTTAGGGTTGCGACGAACTGTTTGAAAGTAGTTATCACCGCGGGGTTTAACAACAACTGCACTGGCTGCGAGAAATGAGACCTCAGAGCACCACAGAGCTCACTTTCATCCATCGGCTGATCCAGAAACCGGGACTGCTTCGCGAGTCTCTCGGCATACGTGGCCATAGACTCGTCCTGGTTAGAGTGATAGCGTCCCTGGTACAACCTTCGCCTCAGATTGCTCTGCGCCGCCCGTCCCCAGAAAACCTCCAAGAACATAGCTCTGAACTCCTCATACTCCGACTCGTCATTAAAATTAGTGTCGAACCACACTCTCTCCTCTTCCCCAAGACACTGGTAGATAACAACCATTGTCATTTGGTCGGGGACACTCTTGACCCGAAGATATCTTTCCAGTTCTTTCAGAAAACTCTTTGGGTGGGTTCCCCTCTTTCCGCTGAAACGGGGAAACGGTAAATCTACTGCAAGAGGCGGGATGTTGCACCCTAGCGTTTTTTCAACCACCTGTGCGCCAACGCGTGTCATTTCCTCACGAAGTACGCGCAGTTCACTGTCGATTTTCGCTTCCAAGGTCCCTTGCGCCTTGCGAACATTCGCGCAGTTTGTTCTCGTTTCGGCGACACTCTTGTCGACACCGCTAATCAGCTCCCCAAGATGAGTCATCTTCTCACCGTGACCCGCTTCCATTTCCACGATTCGCATTTCTAGCAGGTTCGTCCGTGCTTTCGTTTCTTCGGTTACTCCGACACTCGTCTTTGCGCGTCCATCACCTGCTCCTTGGTGCAATCAATAGCACTGCTTAACGTTTTCTGAACCATTTGCAGCGATTGTACAGACTCCTTAATTTCGCCTACCTCTTTTTTCATCGCGGCCGTCAGTTCCTCCCTGAGCGCCGACAATTGCTCATTTGTTTTCTTCTGTTCCTCGCTAATGGGAAGCAGCAGTTGCTGTATCATTAGCAAGATAGTTTGTGGCGTCACCATCCCACTAGCGTGGTTTTCGGGTAGCGATGCACACTGACTGCTCGTTTCTGCAGTCGGAAGCAAACTAGTAATGCCTTCTGCACCGGCTGACTGTTGAATGCTTTGCTCAACACTTCGAACCCCGTCGTTGTCAATTAACTGGCCTCGATTTTCTTCCATCGCGAATTCCTGCTCGTTTGGCTCTGACGGATTGTGACTTTGTGCCATCCCGGTATTTCCGGACCTCAGTTTCATCCACTCAAAAGCACCCAAAAATTTAGAAACTTCGTAAAATAAATATTTACCACACTTCTCCTCCCACAGTTCAATATTTATACCGGCACATCCACGAGAAGCATCCACAAATTCTCAAACGCACAATTATTGATGGAATGAACGCTAAAACGCACAAAACTCAATTATGCAGAGCACAGATGCTCGGGGCATTCTAAAAGCACGACAAGCAAGAAAAGTTTATAAAAAACCATACTCGTCACAGAAGACCGGCAAAAACAAGCATAATTTTCCGACGCTGAGATGCTGTGAAAATCTTACCTCCCTAGTCTCCAAACATTTTCCAACAACAGAATAACCATCAAAACCAACAAACAAGTACAAACAAAAGGACAACTCGAACGTAACCAAAGACCATCACTTTACATCTTCTTCCACCATTGACCAACAATTTATGCAACGTAGTTTTTGTTTCATATACCTCAACAACCCATGAAACGTAAACAAACAGCTGTTCAATATCACACACGTGAACAGATAATCACCTTGCTCAGGATGCCCAGAGGAGTCCTCTGCTGTTACAAATAACAAATATTACACATAATCAATCTTATCATTATACATTGTATATGCTGGACCTCTGCTATCACTGCCACACCGCAGAAATGCTGAAAAACACATAGAGAGTTCTACTCGCTAAAACGAAACGTTTGCAACATCTCAAACAGTCAGGCCACAGGTTGGCGCGCCATGTTTTAATATCTATTTCACCGCGGTGTTAGTTTTGATTTGAAAAACACCTTGTATGGTGCCAGCTTACAAAAGTAGCAAAGTTAATTTATTTTAATTCAATAATATTTATAATGGGCTCTTCACATGACAATTCTCAGGGGATCACACAAAAGAAATGGGTTCACATTAAAAGAAAATGAATTTATTCATTAAGACAAAATTGTTGTCATTTCAAGATCACAAATGTATGGCAAACATATGATAGGCACCCAGGCTAATAGCTCTTTAATTCTGGCATGAGTCTCTCAGGGCAGTTTCCAGGGTTTTGAGATGTTGCAGAATGTCTCTATATCAGCAGGCGGTACACATTACCCGGCAGGGACACTGGTCGGCGGCGGCGGCGGCGGCGGCGGCGGCGGCGTCGTATGGCCAGGGTTTGACCAGCGCGAGCGGCTGGTACACACAGCTCCCTCCGTTTATCACTTGTAGCAGCAGCCACTGCACACAACCTTGCTCTCGGGCGTCCAGCAACGTTCTCCTCCTCTCCCGACGACATAGAACATAGCAAAAGAAACACCTCGGAGGAGTAGATGCAATCCCCTCCATCCTCTGGCTGTCCCACACACTGTACCACATACGGCAAGCCCTCCAGAAAACAAACAAAATCGCGAGAAGAGAGGGCGGTCTGTGTCCCGCGCCCCTGCACCAAACCAAACATGTCTCTGGGGACAGGCGTCTGCCTTCTATCATCGACTGGCCCTCAGATACACACAGTGTCGGGCAGCATACCTCCGCGCCAGCGAGCCGACGTGCTCTGTAGGACATTACATGCTTTACGTCTCTTTTTAACATCGAGGTCTTTAG
The DNA here is from genome assembly GCA_031002005.1 of Vandiemenella viatica. Lineage (NCBI taxonomy): Eukaryota > Metazoa > Arthropoda > Insecta > Orthoptera > Morabidae > Vandiemenella > Vandiemenella viatica. The sequence continues at coordinate 141,062,292 of JARYHS010008074.1, forward strand.
AGACGGGAAAGGATGGGGGCAAGGAATGGGAAGGAATTCGGCCATGGCCTTTTTGAAGGAAGCATCCCGGCATTTGCCTGGAGTGATTTGGGGGAAACCATGGAAAACCCAAATCTGGATGCCCGGACGGGGATTCGAACCACCGTCCTCCCGAATGCGAGACGAGAACGCTAACCGTTACACCGTCCCGCTCGGTACCGTTATTAGTTTATTCTTCACTCAGTATGTACACTTCCTCTAAGCATCTTTGCTAAACGTCACACCAGAACGATTCGGTTTCGGTTGCAAGTTTGAACTTATAATTTGGTTTAGTTGGATTTCCAAACAGTCGATTTACTAATATCAAAAGGGATCCCACTAATACTAATCTTCTATATGCTAAAATAACTTAAATAAATTTGATGCGAGATGTGTTGAGAGTTTATTGACTGCTTCCGGCTGTGCCGTTCTCATCAATGCCATAAATTGTTTTTTACGTTAGCCATCCTATATCGTGTTGACTTTTACGTAGGTGTTAGAATCGTATCTGCTATTTCACTAGACCTTTATTCTAACAAATGCATTGGAGAAGGTAGATACACTTCCAGTTTGAGGGTTAGTGTTCTGTTGCCTCTTAATTTCTTTCAACGAACTAACTTCAAGATTCGTTTTAAAATGTCATTATTTTTATTTTCCGATAATTTGTTTCAGTCACAGTTTGATGATCACTCGACTCGAGTGTCTTAACTAAGAAACCAAGAGGCTACGTTTCTAGTCGCTTCTCAACATTCGTGTTCGGCACCAGGACGAGACACTTTAGAGTTTTCATAGGTCAAGATGTGTGAATTTTTTAAGTTAAATACGCCGTCCTTTATAAATTACCAGTCTTCTGTCCAAATAAATGTGTTACAAGAAATGAACGTTGTGCATCATCGAATCTAAAAGTGGTTACTCTGATCGATACATCAGTCGCCAAGGATGTAGTCCATGGCCTTTGACTCGAGACCCAAACGACTAGCTTCTTGTTTTTGTTTCCGGGTCGCGCTTGATTTAGGTACCAATGGCACGTGATAACTGATTTTCAATTGGGAGTTCTGTCAGTTTCACTTCCAATAATAGACGATTAATGGAATGAAACAGTATCGCAGTCAGGGAACTCGCTGCCAGTCCAGCTTACAAGCCTCTTCCAGTCTCTTCTCCCACTCTGGACTGCGACTGGCCAGGTCTTTTGTACTTTATTCATCTAACTCGATCTTGCTCTTGATCTTTTTCGAGTTAGCTCTAATAATCTTTCAAAATTTGCCTCAGTCTGTTTGGCGCCATTCTCGTCATGAGACCAAACTATTCCAGTCTTAAGTCTTTTAAGAAGTCTAAAACGCTTTTTTGTATTCCTAGTTGAGATCGGACTGATTAGCTTCAGATTTTGGTTCTCTGAATACTTGACCTGAACAATTTCAGTCATTAGAATACGCCTGTTGACTCTTCCGGTCAGTGTGAATTAGAAACTTCTAATCTACCTGAGGAAAACCTAAGTCACATAATGTCTAAGATAAAGTTGCAGTGTTTTAATCCTCTTGTGAGATTCCTATATCTGTAACAATAATGCATGTCGGGAATTTCAATCCACTTAAACGGGTTAACAACAGCTAACAACAAAAAAAAAGAGATAAAGAGAGATAGAGATAACGGTAGCTCACTGCACGAAAATATACAAAAAATGCTAAAAATAGCACAAAATATGAGTCAAGTGAAAAAGATCTAAAAACCATGAAACTTGGGAACATGGGTTTTTGTAAAAAAAATGTAAATTTACTGACATTTTTACAACTACGTACGAAAAAATAACTGCGAAATTTGTCTTACTATATTTCCTCGTTTCAACATTTCATCGATGCAACCGCATATGGTATTATATGTCTTGATTTTGTCCTGCATAGTTTCGCAAACCAAATAAATACTTGATACATCACGAAATTTGTCACGCAACACGTATATATATTCCAGTACCAACAGAATGTAGTCTACAATCCTGAAATTTTTCGTTTCAAAATATTCAGCAGATATCTAAGTGATTAACAGTAACGAAACATTCATCTGTGGAGTCCAAATCCTTTCACAGTTACCAAAAATTATTTCAACTGTTTAGATACAGCGAACCAGTTGAGTTGGCTTTCATATCTCAAAAAATTACGCCTCGTCGACGTCGAGGTCATTAGAGGCGGGGAAAGGATTGAGGGCAAGGAACCGGAAGAAATTCGGCCATGGCCTTTTGAAGGAAGCATCCCGATATTCACCTGGATTGATTTGGAGAAACCATGGAAAACCCAAATTTGGATGCCCGGACGAGGATTCAAACGCTCCCGAATGCGATGCCAGAGCGACTCACTCACCCACCAAGCTCGGTCTTCAGATCTCATCCAATTCAGCCTACATCATGTCTTCCACCAGCTATCTGGCTAATTCTCCCTGCTCTGTTGAAAGGCAACTACAACTTTTAATGGCACAATAAAGTTAGTGGAAGATAAAACGATCACAAAAGCGGCCAATACTGGCTGAATCCCTGCAGAAGATTCTAGTACGACCTGTCGGTTATACACCAAATTCTGCTGGCGACCCCAAAAACGACCCTGCAGATATCGTTGACGGCACACCAACAATGATTTGGTTTCATAGCTAACTCTTAACACCGTTCAGAATTACCTGTTGTTCTTGCTGGAGTAGTTCTCTCAGGATCAATAAAACACGAGTTAAATTTCTTTCGATCTCCAGTTAACATTTACTTATCTATAACTTTCTGAGCAATTCGCAGAGCAACAGCTGTTAGCAGAAAGCAGTTTTCGCTAAGACGAGAAATCAAATGAGGGAAAGGTCTGCAAGGCACCATCTGAACAAAAGAACGGGATGACGTGGTTATCATCTTTCCTTTTGCCTGGGAGAGACAAACTGTTGGTTCCTGATGCACTCTGTGGTGTTAGTGTCGCCACAGACTCTCATAGTCAACTTAGCAGCTTCCAGCAGTCCTTCAGAGAGTTAATAGCTATTATCACAAGTCTCGAATCATACCTAAAACATCAGACAACTAATGAAGATGATGCAATTTTCTGGAGAGTTTCTGAAACGTGGTAAAGTAGAAATCTTCAGAACAATGGAAATTCCAAAACTGCGTAAGTCATTTTATATCGCGATACAGTAAATGTATTAATATCCTTTAAGTTGTGTAGTATTTGACTTTCTACTGCGAGTGTATGTTGATTCTCATACAGATAATGTTGTAACTACCGGAAATGGAGTTCGCGGTGCATTCAATGTCTACGCGTGTCTGCGTCGTGGGTTATTTGAAATGTGCTTCTGACGAAATTAACGATTTCAGTGATTCGAAGATATTATTTTGGTAGTGCAAGTGGGTTACATTTTATGTGAAATGCAGTTGGCGATATGCCGCGTACTTGTTTGTAAGATAACATTGCGTCTAAAACGCTACATCTTTTTTTCCATAGTGTCTAGTCGCGGGCATGTTTATTATTTCTCAAAATTCCGTAACAAATTCCGTCATGCGAGGACCATTAGTGGAAAACTTGATGTACGCTGGGTAAAAATATTAATACCAACTTAAATCAAAGAATTTGTTTGGTTCTATTTTTCCGTTATGCCTTATACCTCATCGAGGCCCGTCATTAGAGGCGGGTAAAGAACAGGAAGTAATTTAGCCATTGCCTTTTGAAGGAACCATCCAGCACGATTCTGGAGTGATTTTGGAAACCGTGGAAAATCAAAATTTGGATGGCCGGACGGGGTTTCAAACCCACGACCTCACGAATGCGAGGCCAGAGCTTGGGAGTGCGTTGCGTTATCAACGTCATACTGATTACGTCGTAACTACCGTTTCCATCTCTATCGTGCTGCAAGTTTCTATCAACTGTTCTATACGTTTGCGAATAAAGCTAGCCATTGTATTTTTACTCAATCTACCGAATGGGTGAGCGGTAACGCTCTGGCCTAGCATTCGGGAGGACTTGCGCTCCATTTACCGTCCTGCCATCTAGATTTGTGTTTTGCATGGTTTCCCCAAACCACTCTAGGCTAATGCCGGGATAGTTAATACAAAAGGTCATTACCGAATTCCTTCCCGTTCCTTACCCCTAGTCTTTTTCCGCCTCTAATGACCTCGACGTCGACGAGGAGTCAAGGCCAAAGCAAAAAATATTTAAGCTCTAAATACACTAACAACATTGTTTAAACACGAACTGTAATATTAATGAAGTATTGAAGGTTGAAGGTATATTTTGTTATTTCCAGCTGCTGGAACACAATTGTTGATTTTGCACTGGAAGTCAAAGCTTACGCAAATAGTACCAAATGCATTTTTTTTTTTTTTTTTTTTTTTTTTTTTTTTTTTTTTTGCTTATGGCTTTACGCCCCGTCGACATTGACGTCATTAGAGGTGGGATGGGACTGGGAACAAGGAACGGGAAGGAATTCGGCCATGGTCTTTTTTAAAGGAAGCTTCCCGGCATTCACCTGGAGTGATTTGGAGAAAACATGGAAAACCCAAATCTGGATGCCCGGACGGAAATTCATACCGGCGTCCTCGCGAATGCGAGGCCAGAACGTTAACCGTTCACCCACCACACTCGGTACCAAATGCAATAAAATTGTCTTTCTGAGAATGCTGCCAGCGACTAGTCACTTAATCAGCCCAAGGAGTTACTGAATAAATGAACAAATGAAGAAAGTTCGTGTGTCGTGACCTGGTGCCAGTAGGGGTCGGTGTCGGCGTGCTGCTGGACCATGCTGTCGACCCAGGCCTTGTTGACGTCGAAGTGCTGCTGCACGAGGTCGCACGCGTCTCGCCGCCCGTCGCCGTCGCAGAAGTCGGCCATGGTGTTGGTCCAGTGCCAGTCGATCAGAGTCGCCGTCAACGAGCCCTCCACGAAGCCAGCCGTGAACGCCTGCGTGTCGTCGTCGAAGCCGGGGTTCGTTTCTATCTCAATGAACGCCCATCTGCGGGATAGAGAACCTTCTTTTTTCACATACTATTTTTAAAAGGCAATAAAATTATTAAACACATCAATTTTAACATCATAATTGGAATTGCCCCACAATCTCATCTTTATAAGAAACAACCCAGCAGTAAATTCGTTGTCAAGCAATCTTCCAATATCCGAAATCAACACCTACAGACTGTCATCGGTGATTTCAACTCTCATTGTACTACTTGGGGCTACGACTTTGACGAGGAGAATGGCATTGCAGTATAAGAATGGGCAGATGTAAATCAACTTACTGTTGTACATGATCCCAAACTACCAGCATCATTCAACAGTAAGAACCTGACCTTATATTCAGCAGTAATCACATCAGCCAGCAATGTGTGAAGTCTGCCTGTTGCCCAATACCAAACACGGAGTGCAGACTAATAATGTCTAATGTGTTTGCGGCAGTGAGGTCCCAGAGAGTTCCTTTCCGCAAGAGAGCTTACTGGACAATTACTGAGTCTAAACGAAGTTTATAGAGGATGGATTTCAGATCCGTAAGGCCACGCGCCTGGTCTTTGTGGACCTGTCAGCAGCATACGATACTATTAACCGCCATTTACTCATTGAGAAGGTCTACAATCTGACAAAAGCCACCGGATTAACCAAGCTCATCGCCACTCTTCTCCAGAATCGTAGGTTTTTCGTCGACTTTCAAGGACAGCGCAGCCGATGGAGGGTACCAAAAAATGGTCTGTCTCAAGGTAGAGTACTGGACCCAATCCTTTTAAACTTTTATATAAACGATCAACCATTACATCCAGCTACCAGGAGCTTCTTGTATGCTGATGACCTTGCCCTAGCCACGCAGAACACAAAGCTTGAAGCCATAGAAAGAGATGTGTCTTCTGCCCTTATAGCTATTATGCGGAAACTCACTTATGACCTAACCCTTCAAAAACTGAAGGAGGAAAGCTTGGAGTAAGTTGAAAGTAATATGGCCAGGTATCAAACTTCAAACATATAATACCTCAAAATATCTGGGAGTGACACTCGACAGAACGCTCACATATAACAAGCACTGCATGAATTGCAAATTGAAGATCTCTACAAGAAACAACTTAAGTAGATGGTAAACATATGTGCGGCGCCATCTTGTTTTTCCCCCCCCTCCGATTTTAATTGATTTTAATTGAATTGCGTGGGGTCCTTAATTGATTTTAATTGATTTTAATTAATTTTAATTGATTTTAATTGAGGCTAATTAATTTTAATTGATTTTAATTGAGGCTAATTGATTTTAATTAATTTTAATTGATTTTAATTGAGGCTAATTGATTTTAATTGATTTGCGGAGGGGGGGAGCCTTAATTGATTTTAATTAATGCTAATTGACTCACGCCTTGGAGCGGAGGGGAGCCGAGGAACTAGGGTCGCTCCCCTCGCAAGCGGCAGGATGCGGGTTCGTAATTGAATACACACAGCTGCGCCACACCCGAATTATCGCTCCCCACGCAGCTGCAGGATGCGGGTCCGTAATTGATGCGCCACACCCGGAAGCCATCAATTATCGCTCCCCTCGCAAGCGGCAGGATGCGGGTTCGTAATTGAATGAGCACAGCTGCGCCACACCCGAATTATCGCACCCCACGCAGCTGCATGATGCGGGTTCGTAATTGAATGTGCACAGCTGCGCCACCACATTTATCATCGTGGGGCGCAGTCTTCCCACACCAATTCTCCATGGCTCCAGACGCGTGTATAAATAGGGCTGAGACGCCCCTTCTGCCATCCAGTCTTCTCTGAGTCGTCGAGCTGAAAACTTCAATCATCGCAATGTCTTCTGAGGATCTTAGCTTATTCAGCGATATTGGTAAGTAAATTATTGTTATTTAACTTGTTTTTTCTGGCTGTTTTAAATTCTTTCACATATACTGATGAGCTTTTTTTTTCTGCTTCAGACATTGATGAAATTCTCGCTGAGGATGATTTCGGTAATGATAATATTTTTTTAACGTAACTATATTTATGAAAATGTATAGTGCTGAAGCAGTAGTCTATATTATTAATTTATTTGTTCGCAGGTGATTTGGATATTTCATTCAGCGACCTTTTTTATTTCAGTACGTATTTATCTATAGATTTTTTTTTTCCATGTCTTTATAACTATTGCTAATACATTTTTTCTTTTTCAGATGAACCATCACGCGCAGAGAAGCGTAAGGGAAATTCTCAAGAAATAAGTAGCCCAAAAAGAGCTTGTGATTGCTCACAATGGAGCATGCTCCCAAATATTGACGTGGATGTGCCGCAGAGCATGTCACCACCACATAGTATGCCGCCAACTCCGCCACCACAATGGGTTCTTCCACAACCACCAGCACACTGGAATATCGGTAAGTCCAGTACATCAGTAATTTACCTATATTATTTTATGCTTACAAAAATTATGTTTTTCATGATACTAAAACATTTTTCTCCTTTTTTATGTTTCAGAGGGGGCGGTCGGACACCAGGACAACGAGGCAGTTCCGCAACCAATATGGCGACCATGGGAGACGTCAGGACCTAGCCGACCGCCCGCCACAGCAGCAGCACCTCGCCTGTCCAGCCGCCCATCGCCGGGCCCAAGTCGACCACAGCCGGGACCTAGCCGACAGTATGCCAGTCCATCGCCGGGCCCAAGTCGACCACAGCCGGGACCCAGCCGACAGTATGCCAGTCCATCGCCGGGCCCAAGTCGACCACAGCCGGGACCCAGCCGACAGTATGCCGGTCCATCGCCGGGACCCAGCCGGCACTTCAACAACCCACAGCCGGGACCCAGCCGGCACTTCAACAACCCACCGCCGGGGCCCAGCCGACAGTACGCCAGCCCATCGCCGGGGCCCAGCCGCCAGTCCGCCGACCCATCGCCCGGCTCCAGCCGCCCATCGCCCGGCCCAAGTCGGCAGTATGCCGGTGCAGGGGCAGCCTTATGCAGTCATGATCATGCAGCAACGATAGGTGAGTCAGCAGTATCGCGCTTAGTTCTTGAAGACAGGCTTAGTGCATTTAAAAATAGAATTTATTCCGGGACAATTTCAAATTCTCAAAATTTTATTGATCCAATGAATTTCATTGATGCTTGCTTTAAACTCGTTGCCGGTAAAGTTCGCGAAATTGTGGATAATCGGTCCTCCCCATCTGTAAAGGTGCAGGTTGGACTGATTAACACATATAAAATACAGAAGGAAGTGATTTTGGAAACCGCCCGTATGTGCTTTTTAACTAAAATGCGTGAAGTCACAACAAGCACTTGCCTGTCGGATTGGTATGAAAAATATGTGAAGTCGGAGCTCAGAGTAAAATTGTGTGAGTTTCAAGAAAGGACAAGTGGCAAAACTCTCGATAGAATAGAATCCCTCGACATTAGTATTTCTCATTTTCAACCTTTCTATCGGGGGTCATCCTATGTTGCACTGCCACTTGATATCTGTAGAAAGAGGGCCGTCATCAATGTTGAAAACAAGAATGACGAGTACTGCTTTCTATGGACACTTCTTGCAGCTCAAGTAAAGGCGCCGAAAACACATGCGTACCTAGTCAGTAATTATATGGAAGCCTTCACCAACCACCGTTTCGATTTTTCAGGTATTGAGTTTCCGGTAAAACTCTCCGACATTTCTAAATTTGAGAGGCAAAATCCAGACTATTCTGTAAATGTTTTCGGTCTGGATGAAGTTAAAGGTAAACATGTAGTTTCCGGGGCCCTCCATCACACTGCAGACAAACGCGGAAACCATATAAACATGTTGTTGATTACCGACGGCAGTGGGAAAAAATTCCATTACTGTTGGATTCACAACTTGTCAGCGTTAGTTAGATCTTCTTTAAGTAGATATACACGTGCAATGCACATTTGCGACAGATGTCTGCAACATTTTGGACGCAAAGATCTCCTGGACCGCCACGAGATTGACTGTGCAAGGGTTGATCCTGTAAGAGTGGATTTACCCGGCGACGACGATAAAACCTTAAAGTTTAAGGATTTTGTGCACCAAGAGCGTGTACCCGTCGTCGTTTACGCGGATTTTGAAAGTTTATTGCTACCTTATGATTCTTGCAGTCCCCCACCCAACGCCTCTCACACTACTTTAGTCCAGAAACATCTCCCTTTCGCTGCCGCATACCAGGTCGTTTGTCCACTCGTACCTAGTCTGTCGCGTTTCAACTCCTTCAGGGGAAAAAATCCTGAAAAATGGCTTGTTGACGAACTCGTCAAACTTGCCAAGAAAGTTGATAAAATTTACAAGAGGTGCATTCCTCTTGTAATGACAGACGAGCAAGAAGCAAAGTTTGCTGATGCTACGGTATGCCACATCTGCGAGAAAGACATTGAACCGGGGACTGTCAAGGTCCGCGATCATTGTCATATCACAGGTGAATTTAGGGGGGCTGCACATAATGATTGCAATTTGCAGTATAAGACTAAAAAGTACATACCCATTTTCTTTCACAATCTTTCTGGGTATGATGCTCATTTCATTGTAATGGCATTATCAAAACTCGATTCCGAAGGAATGGACGTGCTTCCCATCAACACAGAACGTTATATTTCTTTTTCGAAAAAGATTGAATTCACTTCAATCACGTTAAGGTTTCTGGACTCATACCGGTTCATGCAGCTCCCATTAGACAAACTGGTTGGAACCCTTGAGGACGACGACATGGACATTACTAGTGCTCATTTCACCGACCCCGAGAAGTTCCAATTAGTTAAACGGAAAGGTGTCTTCCCTTACGAATACATGGATTCGTGGGATAAGCTCACCGAGGCCACGCTTCCTCCAAAATCAAAATTCTACAGTTCGTTGTCGGAGTCACACATTTCTGATGAAGATTACGAACACGCGACAAAGGTGTGGCGGACCTTCCAGATCAAGACTTTGGGCGAATATGCAAGTCTGTACATGGACACAGATGTGCGGTTACTTGCAGATCTGTTTGAGAAATTTAGGAGTGTATGTTTGGGGAAGTACACCCTGGACCCCGCCCACTATTTCACATCCCCAGGCCTTTCGTGGCAGGCTATGTTAAGGAGCACGCGTGTCGAACTGGACCTTCTGACGGATATCGACATGCTGCTCTTTTTCGAACGAGGTATTCGCGGAGGTATTTGCCAGTGCGTCCACAGGTATGCGAAAGTAAGTTCGTCAACAAGCCATTTTTCAGGATTTTTTCCCCTGAAGGAGTTGAAACGCGACAGACTAGGTACGAGTGGACAAACGACCTGGTATGCGGCAGCGAAAGGGAGATGTTTCTGGACTAAAGTAGTGTGAGAGGCGTTGGGTGGGGGACTGCAAGAATCATAAGGTAGCAATAAACTTTCAAAATCCGCGTAAACGACGACGGGTACACGCTCTTGGTGCACAAAATCCTTAAACTTTAAGGTTTTATCGTCGTCGCCGGGTAAATCCACTCTTACAGGATCAACCCTTGCACAGTCAATCTCGTGGCGGTCCAGGAGATCTTTGCGTCCAAAATGTTGCAGACATCTGTCGCAAATGTGCATTGCACGTGTATATCTACTTAAAGAAGATCTAACTAACGCTGACAAGTTGTGAATCCAACAGTAATGGAATTTTTTCCCACTGCCGTCGGTAATCAACAACATGTTTATATGGTTTCCGCGTTTGTCTGCAGTGTGCTGGAGGGCCCCGGAAACTACATGTTTACCTTTAACTTCATCCAGACCGAAAACATTTACAGAATAGTCTGGATTTTGCCTCTCAAATTTAGAAATGTCGGAGAGTTTTACCGGAATCTCAATACCTGAAAAATCGAAACGGTGGTTGGTGAAGGCTTCCATATAATTACTGACTAGGTACGCATGTGTTTTCGGCGCCTTTACTTGAGCTGCAAGAAGTGTCCATAGAAAGCAGTACTCGTCATTCTTGTTTTCAACATTGATGACGGCCCTCTTTCTACAGATATCAAGTGGCAGTGCAACATAGGATGACCCCCGATAGAAAGGTTTGAAAATGAGAAATACTAATGTCGAGGGATTCTATTCTATCGAGAGTTTTGCCACTTGTCCTTTCTTGAAACTCACACAATTTTACTCTGAGCTCCGACTTCACATATTTTTCATACCAATCCGACAGGCAAGTGCTTGTTGTGACTTCACGCATTTAGTTAAAAAGCACATACGGGCGGTTTCCAAAATCACTTCCTTCTGTATTTTATATGTGTTAATCAGTCCAACCTGCACCTTTACAGATGGGGAGGACCGATTATCCACAATTTCGCGAACTTTACCGGCAACGAGTTTAAAGCAAGCATCAATGAAATTCATTGGATCAATAAAATTTTGAGAATTTGAAATTGTCCCGGAATAAATTCTATTTTTAAATGCACTAAGCCTGTCTTCAAGAACTAAGCGCGATACTGCTGACTCACCTATCGTTGCTGCATGATCATGACTGCATAAGGCTGCCCTGCACCGGCATACTGCCGACTTGGGCCGGGCGATGGGCGGCTGGAGCCGGGCGATGGGTCGGCGGACTGGCGGCTGGGCCCGGCGATGGGCTGGCGTACTGTCGGCTGGGCCCCGGCGGTGGGTTGTTGAAGTGCCGGCTGGGTTCCGGCTGTGGGTTGTTGAAGTGCCGGCTGGGTCCCGGCGATGGACCGGCATACTGTCGGCTGGGTCCCGGCTGTGGTCGACTTGGGCCCGGCGATGGACTGGCATACTGTCGGCTGGGTCCCGGCTGTGGTCGACTTGGGCCCGGCGATGGACTGGCATACTGTCGGCTAGGTCCCGGCTGTGGTCGACTTGGGCCCGGCGATGGGCGGCTGGACAGGCGAGGTGCTGCTGCTGTGGCGGGCGGTCGGCTAGGTCCTGACGTCTCCCATGGTCGCCATATTGGTTGCGGAACTGCCTCGTTGTCCTGGTGTCCGACCGCCCCCTCTGAAACATAAAAAAGGAGAAAAATGTTTTAGTATCATGAAAAACATAATTTTGTAAGCATAAAATAATATAGGTAAATTACTGATGTACTGGACTTACCGATATTCCAGTGTGCTGGTGGTTGTGGAAGAACCCATTGTGGTGGCGGAGTTGGCGGCATACTATGTGGTGGTGACATGCTCTGCGGCACATCCACGTCAATATTTGGGAGCATGCTCGATTGTGAGCAATCACAAGCTCTTTATGGGCTACTTATTTCTTGAGAATTTCCCTTACGCTTCTCTGCGCGTGATGAAAAAATGTATTAGCAATAGTTATAAAGACATGGAAAAAAAAATAATCTATAGATAAATACGTACTGAAATAAAAAAGGTCGCTGAAGGAAATATCCAAATCACCTGCGAACAAATAAATTAATAATATAGACTACTGCTTCAGCACTATACATTTTCATAAATATAGTTACGTTAAAAAAATATTATCATTACCGAAATCATCCTCAGCGAGAATTTCATCAATGTCTGAAGCAGAAAAAAAAAGCTCATCAGTATATGTGAAAGAATTTAAAACAGCCAGAAAAAACAAGTTAAATAACAATAATTTACTTACCAATATCGCTGAATAAGCTAAGATCCTCAGAAGACATTGCGATGATTGAAGTTTTCAGCTCGACGACTCAGAGAAGACTGGATGGCAGAAGGGGCGTCTCAGCCCTATTTATACACGCGTCTGGAGCCATGGAGAATTGGTGTGGGAAGACTGCGCCCACGATGATAAATGTGGTGGCGCAGCTGTGCACATTCAATTACGAACCCGCATCATGCAGCTGCGTGGGGTGCGATAATTCGGGTGTGGCGCAGCTGTGCTCATTCAATTACGAACCCGCATCCTGCCGCTGCGAGGGGAGCGATAATTGATGGCTTCCGGGTGTGGCGCATTCAATTACGGACCCGCATCCTGCAGCTGCGTGGGGAGCGATAATTCGGGTGTGGCGCAGCTGTGTGTATTCAATTACGAACCCGCATCCTGCCGCTTGCGAGGGGAGCGACCCTAGTTCCTCGGCTCCCCTCCGCTCCAAGGCGTGAGTCAATTAGCATTAATTAAAATCAATTAAGGCTCCCCCCTCCGCAAATCAATTAAAATCAATTAGCCTCAATTAAAATCAATTAAAATTAATTAAAATCAATTAGCCTCAATTAAAATCAATTAAAATTAATTAGCCTCAATTAAAATCAATTAAAATTAATTAAAATCAATTAAGGACCCCACGCAATTCAATTAAAATCAATTAAAATCAATTAAAATCGGAGGGGGGAGGGGGGGAAAAACAAGATGGCGCCGCACATATGTTTACCATCTACTAACTTAACGCGAAAGCTAGTTGGATCACAGTGGTGCAGTCAACCGCAAATTATCCGTACATCAGCAATGGCCATTTGTTACTCTTTTGCAGAATATGCGTGTCATTCTGGTGCTCGTCATCCGACACCAAACAGGTTGATGTGGCCCTCAATAACACCTGTAGACTAGTGACAGGCTGCCTAAAGCCTACTCCAGCCAGCCCAGAGACTCAAATCTAAATAAATAATTTATAAAAAGCTTCCTGAGAACATCGCAGGAATTAATTGGGTCACCTGAAAAGGCAAGACTACAGTTGTAAAATGAAGGTCCCTAACATCTCGAGATATCCGACAGCTGCAGAGCATTTTCCACCTGGTAATGCAGATTGGGAGGTCTGGAGGTCCTTAAATCGAATGCGAATGAGAGTGGGCAGGACCAAGGAAAACTTGCTGAAATGGTATTATACTGATGATAGCAACATTAAGTATGAATGTGGTGACGACCAAACAATGAACCATATGCTGAGTGCCCTGTCCGTCATCCTGAAACAAAGAAGTTCTGTTTCGAGCAACATCGAATGTACTTGTTTTAACTGTGTATTTGATGTTTCTGACTCGAGAATAATAATAATTGGAACAACTAGGTGAAATTTCTTGTATCGAAATCCTCCTACATAACCGATAAAAAACAAACTCAGTCATCGTGCCCTTCACAAAATAAAATGGTAACATTGGAGTCAAATGCATTACATCAAAAATGCTTCTAAATTTTATTCGGTTTCCTCTTTAAGGCTGCGATTAATTTATACTTTTAAGACATGGTACCATCAATTCAGCGTACTTATGGTTTAAAATTAAATATTAAATTATATCATTACTACTGGATTAAAAAATTGTCGCGGGCTAGTTAGACCATTTTAATTGCGTGTAAGTGTGCTATACACATTTGTAATAGGTGTCTGCAACATTTTGGCCACAAAGCTAACTTCATTCGCCACTAGGTTGATTTTTCGAAAGTAGACATGTAAACAAAGACTTGAGACATATCTTTAAAATGGTTGGGATTACTGATAGACATGTGAAGGACAATAAAGAGGTTAATTTGTATAAAATTTTAAGATTTTTGGTCGTCAATCCGTAACAAAGCGGCCATACGACAAATTCCTTTCTCTCCATGTTAGCCCCAAGGCGGTGGATTATGTAGCCTTTGTGAAACGTGCATCTTTTTCTTTTTTATAGAGTTTCACGATTCTGCGATATCGAGGTCATTAGAGTCGAAATAAGATTACAGCAGTGCTGCTTCAACAGGAGGGAGGTTAAGCCGAGGAACTTTCCCCGTGCGGCATCTTCAGGAGAGTGGCAAGTACATATTGGAGAGGTGGCTATCTCACGTTTTTGTTCCGCCTGGGAAAAACTTAGGTCCGTCTCTGTATTTGCGCAAAGAAGACGAATGAATTCGGCCATTTCCTTTCAAAGTAATCGTACCAGCATTCACCTGGAATTTAGGGAAACATGGAAAAACCGAAATCTGGATGGCCAGACTTGGTATCGAACCAACGTCCCGCATCTCAAGAACGAGCAGAACCCAGCTGAAACACCGTGCTTTGCTCAAGTTCAAGCATCACGTAAGATGTTTTAATCTGCAAAAAATTAATATAATTAAAAAACAAGAAAATCTGGAAAACGATGCATGTATTGGGTTGTATAACGCAGCACGTTATTTTTTAACTCACTTTGAAATCATTTAAGAGTATAAATGATACATGTCAGAGACAAATAATAAAACCCGTCGGAATATGAAAACTTGAATATACCTCAATGCAAGAGCGGAAAATAAGATGAAAATTTTCAACGTACATTGTCTGTGTAGAAAAATAAAATAATTGTTTAAAAAAATTAAAATCACTTTCAGAAAAACACTCTAAAAATTTCAAAATAACTTTATATCTTGTTTAGAAGAAAATAAATCTAAGTGGACAATATTTTACATTTCTGTTATTGAAATTTGTACATTAATCAATTATTTTGGAGTCTGTGCCAGATGTCTCATCGGGAGGAAGGAATTACTGTTCGAGGCGACGTGGGAATACGAAGGAAAATTCCGAATATTTTACAGCATGTAGTGAGAAAGATATTGTTTTTGCGGGAGACAGTTTAGGGGAAGAATCAGACAGTATTGTAATCTGTGGCTTGACCTCATTGATTGTCGAGGCATGTCTCTGGCGCTATGTTGTCCTTTGGTAGGCTGCATCATGCGGTAAACGCTTTACATTTAGTATAATATCGGTGTATCATCTGTATGAATTGTTGAGTTTCTAGCATTAATTATTAGTAAGTAGTAACGTTATTTATATATTATTGTCACTCCTTATTTTTTTTTCTTTGGGTTGCACCGACTCCTAACACAATTGGTTAATTTAAGAATCTCAATAATAGCAATGTAAAATATTGTTCACTTAGATTTATTTTCTCTTAAGCAAGGTATAAAGTTATTTTAAAATTTTATATATTTTTTTGAAGGGTTTTTAATTTTTAAACATTTTATTATAAATTGTTTAAATGTTATTAGAGTTTTTTGTATTTTAAATATGCCGCAGCAGTTCTCATTTTGCGAACTTCCTAGTAGCTAGGTAATTAAAGCGCTTGCTTTCAAAAAATTCTGGCTCGATATACCCCAACAATTCCCAAAGGGGGTGAATTATGAGCTGTGATAAGGAATGTCAGTTTACATTTTAGCCCAGGCTGTGTTTCATCCTAATCACAACATCTGTTAAAGTTGCTGTTCGATAGTCAAAACATGTATCATCCGGGCATTAAGGATATGTGAAAACTGCGACCAGTGAAATTTGCGGCCAACCTAAAATCTGCGGCCAATACCTGTTCTCTTTGTATCATGCCGCGCCGTCCTATTCACTCTAAAGGTCCGCGCTCACTACGGCGGGCCGCATCGCGTCGATCGGTCGTCGCATCGCAGAAATGCGTCTGCAATCGCTTACATTGATTCTAATGGGGTAACGCACACCAGAGGCGGGTCGAGTCGGGGCGGGGCGGGCCGCATCGCGTCGCACTGCCGGATCGCTTGGCCAGGCGTATTTTTCCGCCTGTGCGCCTCGATGCGCTTCAGTCGCGACCAGGTTTGCGATGGAGCTCCAACAGCACTGACTGACTTTTGTAACTTGTGTATTTCTAATTCCGTGAATTAACTACATTACTTCAACAAAATTAGCTGCAAATTTGCACGCAGGATGGTGGATGATTTCTGAAAAAATATAAGTAATTACAATCTGAAAATTTAACTACTTTATGAAATTTAATAAAGATCAAAAAATTTCTAGCTCATGCTCACTTGTTCTTTGCTTGTATGTTTTAACTTAAACTATTCAACGTAATGGATGAAGAGTACTGCATCTCATTAGTAATGACTTTCAAAGAGTTTTATGATTTACAAGACGCAAAATATAATAACAAAAAATATATATATTTGGGAGGAAATAGGAAACTAGTTAAAACAACCAAGTATAATGTCATGTTTCGTATTTTATTTTCTGTTTATTTTACGTGTGTATTATAATTTTCTATAACTTTCTTTAAATTCCGCTTCTAAAGCTTTGTGTTTACAATAACCTAATTGTTTAAAAATATTTTGTGAAATTATTCTAAATCTTAATGATTTCTGATGTAACCTAGAAACCTGTGTAAGTCAACCTGTTGAAATTTCTTTGTTGTAATTTTCGTTCTTACTTTCTGCAACCCAATTCAAATGTGTTAATCAAAAGGTTGTGAATGCAGCACTTGGCTAGTATTACTTTATTTATCTTATTAGGTAACACCGACATTCTTCTTTCACAGATTTGAAACCTTCTACCTGTAACACCAAGGCAGTTATCGACCACCCTCCATAGTTTATTGAGTCTGTAATTGAAAGTTCGTTTCTCTTCATTTCATTTTATCTGATATTCTGAAATAGGCCTCATCTCGAAAGGGGAAAAGCTTCATTTACTACTATTACATACTGCATTTTATCTCACTTGTCAACGTGAAAATTCAGTTTTCCTGCAGCCACTGCCTCACCTAAATTGTTGTAGCTAAATGTTTTGCCATCTTAATTTTTTTTCCAATCCTCCTGCGACCACAATACAAATGCAACTGAAAGGGCTATTAAAACCATGAAAAACATTCATTTTTCTGCATTAAAAATAAAGAGAACCGCAATTCTGTAGAAGTTTTGTAACATGTTTGCATATAATGTGCCTAAGAAATGCGGAAAATTCCTTTTCACATTAAACCCATTCCCTTTTCTGTTTAATTTTCTTCAATGAATATATAAAAATAAGAGCCCTTTGTCTGATGTGTCCATTTGTAGTGCAGAAGCGGCTGAGTAATCGTCGAGAACTGAAGGCGGTGACAAAAGAAATGAGACTCGCTGCGTCCAGATGTGCGTTGCAGCATTTTCGCTCAATGCGATGCGACCCGATGCGATGCTATGCGGCGCGCCCTAGTGAGCGCGGACCTTTAGACGACCCGACATGGTCTCACTAAATCGTGACCTAGAAGTTTTTACGTGAACAAATCATGTTACATTACACGCCCGAAACAGCCAAGCTAGTTTCTTTTTTTTTTTTTTTAATACACGGAAATGTTTCGAATTAAAAAGCACATCACCTTGTTTCACAGGTTAAGTATTCTTTCTTAGAATTTTTTCGCACTCGTTACTGAAAACTGAATTTTTTGCTGATCTGCAACACTGTTCGGAAAATCCAGTGCAGTACTAAATAGATCGGAGTGGCCGAGGTAGTCTAGAGGCGGCCATACACGATCGCTCCATCCGTCCAAATGGAGCGAAGTCACTCCATTATCGTGTCATCTGTGGGGAAACTGATGTGGATGACGTGGACTGACAGGATTATTTGGATATCCGGTCAGTCCAATATCCTTCAGTTTCGTCCATCATGCCATCAAGCCGACTGACGGTGCGTGGGAAAAACCACGTGGAGCGACACCAAGCTATCACTCCAGTCGGCTCGTGTATGGCGAAACCGCGGTCCAAACACTTCTCATTCTATCACTGACCGGCACCAAGCAAGCAACATCAGTGCCTTGCGTGGACTACACAACATTGTACCACTGCTTTTTGTTTTGAAACTGGTATAGAAATATTTGTTTTGCTACTAGTTTAATATTATTTTGAATGTAGTATTCAAAATAACAGAATCTTAAAAATTATTAAGTAACGATTAGGACGATATTATTTTTTATTTTACTTTTTTTTTTAGAAAAATTTAATTCGACTCAGCATGACTTTGTGCTGGAGATTATTGATAACAATAAAGATTACCCCTATGGCAGATCTCTAATCCTGACTACCGTGACTAAATAAAAATAAATATAGCAATACATCAATTGCTAGTATTATTTAAAATAAAGACATAAATGCAAACAGAAAACCGTGTTAAAAAAAATCTTAGCGGTCTTGTTTTTAAAAAGAACATAGTAAAACAAGATCAATTTTATATTAGACTGCTTGTTTAAATATGTTGTGTTTTAGAACATGTGACTTACCTGTCACTATTTTTCGGCTTGCTAAACTACTTAAATTTAATAAATCTGTTTTAAATCACTATATAGCATTTCTTTAAGTTTTCGTAATATCACAGAGCTTATTTATCGTCATTTCGCACTTTTTTGGACGTTTATTTAACTCTCAGCTTTTGTATTCAGTATTCTATTCGGAAAACGGTTGGGTTTCTTTTACAGTTTGGGGGATGAGATATGCTATGAAGTGATTTCGGAAAGAGGAAACCTCATTGCCTCCTTTTTTCGCAGTGCCTTCATGGTAGGTATAGATTTTGCTTGTTTTGGTTTTCAAGTCATAAATGCAAAAACAGTTAACCCACAACTGCTGATGGTAGAATATTTTTTCCTGCACTAGTAATGTGAGGCAAAGGGAAATTTTGCATGAAATCTACTACAATTCTTTTCTACGTCTTTTAAGCAAGAATAAAACTTGTGTTTTAATAACAGTTATAAACTATAAAACATCTGTAGTGTCAACCTGCTGTTTAGAAACATGGACTACAAACGTAGCAATCGCTTAGAG
>JARYHS010008074.1:141082629-141338979 GCA_031002005.1 Vandiemenella viatica
TAATGGAAGATATTCCTGCGAATCTCTTCAAGTAGTAATCCCCTCGGCGCTGCTACTACACACATACACGACTTAGGATAAAGTGGGACAGCATCTACGACACCGTGTGAGAGCTGGCTACATTATAATATAGATTGCAGACTCACGCCTCCGGGGATGCTCTACAAGCTCACTGGCTAACGACCACGCGCCTGTGGGAGGGCACTTGTTGCTACAACTCCCCGGCCGGACCAACTAAAACCGCTCTGATAACACAGACCAAAGGAGCCCTCATCTTAACGATATGTACATTACACCATCACTGCTTGGAGAGCTTTCAAGAGACTGACTTTTAAGGCCTTTCAAAATTAAATAAATTGTTACAAAACTTGTACGGGTGCTGGGAGGGGGGGTTTGACTATTGTAATTGGAATATTAAGATGAATATCAGTTTTAATAATCCGGATAGCAAGAATTTTTTTTGCTGTAGGATTACAGGTGAATAAATATTAAATTTTATTTGGTCTTCTGGCATTTACATTTGCTGGGTATATTTAACGTTACCTCTAACACATGATATTGCAACGTATAAGCAAGCAACACCAGACCATACCATTTGCCGAATCAGAGCAAACAATGATTGAACTTTACACATATGAATATTTCCAGGGCGCCATTAAAACAAAATGGACAATATCTGAATCATGTTACAACAAACAAGGAGCGTTCAGAGTTCAATGTTCAGTGATAAGTTGCCAGCTAGCTCAGAGGGCATTTGCACGATTAAAACTGAGATTCTATTCCCAGGTAGCGTTTACGGGTCATTAAAGCCTCGTTAAAACCGATGAAACATTGGACTGGCATCAGAAAACATTACCAAATGAAGACAGCACCGTGCAGGACGTAACACACTATGTTTACTGTGAGATGTCGACCTCAAAGCTGCGGCCAGCACTCGTCTCGTCCAAGTGTCTTCCACGACTGCATCAGGCCATTCCCGCCAATCAAGTGTCGATGTAGCTTCCTTCAGCCACCAAGGAAGCTCTGGCTCCACCCTCGCAGTATAGCGACCAGGTCACATGGAAAAAAAAGCTGTGGAGTAACTTGTGTAAACCCCAAGACTATACAGCATTGTTGGGATAGCGTAGGCCAAAACCACGTGTCCAAAGCGCTAGCTATTTGCTTTTCGTTTCGCGCGCACTTGAGGCATCGAGACCTTCAACACCCTCGCGTCTTGGCTGATAGGGCAACGCATCCACCACCCCTATTGCCGGCAAGGCGACTCTCCGACGCCTACCAACGGCTTTTCCGGCCACGCAGGCGTTCAGAATTTTCCACTGACCACCAGCATATTTCACTATTCCATATACTATGTGCTCCTTTGCAATAGCAATCTTGTATTAACAATAGTTATATACAATACTTTGACTGCCCATGGCTTATTATGAATAAATTACCCTATGACTTGAATAAACATAATATAATTTGTACTGAATGAACTGTTATAATTAATAATCAGAATATAGTTAGACTACATATTCATGGAGTATGGTTTTAACGTCATACTACAAACTATGCACAAAACTTATACCATAAAACAGTATTCTACAGCAAAGAATGCATTATGAAGAGGTTGGGGAGCTTCAGTTTGTCAGGTATCAATCGTAACTTAGGTAAATTCACATTCGCGTCATAGGTCCACTTTCAGAGATTATAATTTTGCTGGCATTAGTGAAAATGGTGAAAAAAAAAATCCGAGTGGACGCCAAGTAAGATCGTTATCTACGAGGAAGTACTGTTCACCTTGTGAGATTATTACTTAATTGATGAGCCATTTGATGCTCATTAATCTCCAATTATGAGAACGTTACTTAATTAATGAGCCATTTGATGTCCATTAATTTCCAGATCATCCCACCGCACCGTGGGTAATTACCTTCATCGGTGCACGGAATATGGCTGTGCCTCTGTAAGAATCGCTGAAACTATTACCACAAAAAATTGAAACCTAATCTATCTTTACCATTATAAATATGTAAGCAAGCTGCGTGTCTGGAGCTTTGAAAACTATATCACATAAGATCTACCGCAGCAATTTGGCTGGTGTTATTATTATTATTATTTTTTACTTATGGTCCAGATTAAAATCTGCGAAAATAGCTTACGACTTATATGTACCGAGAAATGGAACGAGAAATTATAATGGTTTCTATATCGGAAAAACATGATCCAAGACCGCTATAAATTTGAGACGAGCAGTTCTTTCAAAAATAATTCTGACAAAAGATCACACAATTACAATTTGAATTCTATTTGTATTAATTTTTAAGATTGGTTCTTTAGTTTTCTTGAATTAACGGTAATAGGTGAATCAAACATAACATGCATATAAGTAACATTTAATTTATTTTAAGCATCGTTGTGCTTGAAAAGATAATTACCTAAGGTATACCAAATAACCTTTTGATTGAATTTGTATATATTATTTTTGTCTTTGGTTTCTTAAAATAGAATTCGTTAGTGAAACCACACAAAACAGATTAATTCTTCAAAAAACATAATTTAATTATAATATTTAATTTACAGTAACTTTTTTCTTAATATCAATATTAAAGTGTTTTATTCCATATAAGGGCAGCTTTATGATAACTGTGGCGCTGCGATTTGAAGATGGATTCTTATGCAACAAGACGAAACAAATCAAAATGTTTTTGTTTTTGTTTTTTTGCTGTCATCGGCTGGTTTGATGCAATCTTCCATCCCTTACTATCCTGTGCTAAATTCTTCATCTTGTAACGTGACGCGCTGTCGCCACGTTACAAAGTGCATTTTTTATTATATATGTCATAATGTTAGAGTAATTTACATAAATCTTGGGCGACCACCTAAATAGATTTTTGTTGTAATTTTATAAAGTACGCAAGATTCCAAGTGAGGACTGTAATGAAATGGTGAACATACAGTGTCTCTTGGTAAAGCGAATATTAAAGAGTTATTGAGCTGCGTAGGCTTGAAGCTAATCGTGGTCTTCCCGAACCATGGCGACAGGAAGTCGCGGATCTGGGGTTTTGCCGGCCCACACATTCTGCTCCCTGGGGATGGGTGGTCAACAGGGTCACTCACCTGGCGGGAAATGCCTGCCGCCCGACACCCGAATGTGCTTTCACCCCGGCGAACTTAGCCGAATATGTCCGACCTCTGTGATATGAGCGGTGCAAATCAGATATCGGGGATATCACGTGACATTAGGTGCCGACTTGAAGATCCAATCCAAGTGAGCATATAACTTAAAATCCTGGGAATTTTCTGTTGAATGTGATCTTCGAGGTGGAGCCAGAAGTTTTCCTCGTGACCGAAGAGCGAGGAGCTGGACATTCTACCTGCGATTCTAGTCGAGTCTAGTCTGAGGTGGACTTGGAAAGTTGGCTTCTCTCGCCAACTGCCGTTGTACGATTTCTGGCTGCCGGCTTGCCTTGCTGGAGCAGGCTTATCACGGCGACACCGCCAGTAATGCGATGATGCGCATTAACAGACAGGACGTGTCTGTAGCGGCCGTGTGAGATAATCTCACATACCGTGGGTCATCTCCGGTCACCGCAGACATCAGACGCAGAACTACAATGGTAACTTATTACGGCCAAGCCATTTGATTGTGCATTCTGTGAAACAGAACCCTTAAACAACTTTGAGAGGATAGATCCATGTTCTCACTTTGTAATTGTAAAAACCCCTGAGCTAGCGGCATAATTTGCCAGAACTAGTTATTTTCGAATGATATATTGTTCATTCGTGGCGCCCATGATTTTCTTTTTGTCTGTAAAGTCACAGTATTATGATACCTTTGTCTGAGGTCGTCATAACTTATATTTTTCATTGTTTCCAATTGTCATTGTTTCTTGCATTTTGATTCTGAGATATATTTAAAAGTAAATATACAATTGTTTGCTTGCTCATGAAGGCTAATTGTACCTCTTATGATTTTGCCAATTTGTGTTAATGTTAACAGTAAATTCGCTCAGACTTGTAATCGCCAGTGATAAGAAAATAAATGTCATATTGTGACAATTTTTCCTAAATTCCAACTAACGTCGAGATTCTTGCAAAATTAATAAATTTTCACTCCTTCATAAAAATTAAAAGTAAAGATCCACAATTATTAATCATAAAGGTATGAAAGATAATTGTAACGTAGTTTGCCCACCAAGGCACCCACTACAATCTCTACATATCTGCTTCATATATTCTAATCTCTGTCTTCGTCTACAGTTCTCTGAAAAGTTAAGAAAACAATTTTTTGTATTCTTGCTTAGTTTTCGAAAAATCGAATGTCAAAAATTAGTTATACGTAGGTATAGTTCCTTTTGATGTCTTTGGTGACGCATTTCAACCCAATCACAATCGCTCTCATGGTGCATGTCTAGCGTGTAGTTCCTTGTGGCTTTAGATAATTTCAGGCCACATTTCAACTTAACCAATTTACCTTTGAGGTTTGATATTTCGAGAACTAAGCAACATATACATAAAAAAAAATATTTTTCACTTACAATTTGTCTCGTCGAGTTACGTAAGAATCCCTCATCAAACTGTGGCGCCACGGTTATCAACCCACTACCTCATAGATGCACTTCAGAAAGTGTAACTGAATTGTGGATTTGATTTTAGCTAAATTTAAATATGTTTGTGCACATTATATTGTTATCAATTGACAACAGACATTACGCCGAATTTTTTAACTGGCAAATAAATTCGGCGCTTATTGGTACCAATAGCTGGCGGCCATCTCCCAGGAATAGGACTGCATCGCTCTAAATATTGCCAACGTAAATTATTACTACTAATTCAGTTTATGGATGGTTCAGACAAAATTAAAAAAATATGTTTCTTGGCGTAATGTCTGATCTTCACTACTTTCAAAATAAAGTCTGTATTTATGGGAGTGTCTACCCATACCTACTTCACAGTTAAAATTACGTAATATGAATGGACGAGCACGATAGATTGTTTTTTCATATTTTTGCGTGTTTTTATAATATGGAAACGTTTATATTTGCCCATTTTTAAATAGATATTACCTGTAGCCTTCAACTACGCGAAATTATGATATTTTTTGCCACTCCATGACAATATTCGGTACAAAAAAAGGTATACACCATTTCTACGCACACCAAGAGTCACGCGCGCGAAACAGCGGGCAAATGCTAGTTTGCAAATAAATTAGTAACTGCTTCCTATCCTGTTTTATTACAGCCGCTGATTCACATGTATAAAACAGTTGTTCAGGTCCTCGCTGTTTGACTTGTCACATATTATCATCATCATCCTCAACAGTTTCTAGCCTCTGGCCGGGTCTGCTTTATGCACAAGCCTCTCCATTTACTTCTTTCATCCCACCACCTCGCTGTCACCACTTTGTTCCAGTCCTCTCCTCTCTTCCGTACATCTTCCTCCACTCCTTTCAGCCATCCATCCCTTGGTCTTCCTCTGGGTCGTTTACCATGCATCTTAATTTCATGGATTTTTCTCGGATTCACTGAGCCACCATTCTCTTGACATGTCCATACCATCTCAGTCTGATCCTCTTTACCCTTTCCTGTAGGGGTTCATCTTTTATGGTGAGTCTAATCTGTTCAGTCCTTATTCTTTCCATTTTAGTAACTCCCATTCTACCTCTTAAAAACTTCATTTCACTTGCTTGTACTCTGCTGATGTCCCGCTTTTTCATTGTCCACGTTTCAGCAGCATAAGTTAAGATAGGCACATAATACGTATGATAGATTACTCTCTTGCTTCTCTGTGGCACCTCTTTATTCGACTTCTAATGGTCCTTAGGAACGCCTCTGCTTGTCTTTCTCTTTCCCTTATCTCACCATCATTTCCTCCACATTCCTCTAATACACTCCCCAAGTACTTGAACCTGTTTACCTTCTTTAGTTGTTCCCCTGCCATCACAATTCCCTGGGTTACCCTATTCTGTTTCCTGGTTGTTACCATGTACTCACATTTCTTTACATTAAATTTCAGGCCATATTCCTCCACACTGTCTGTCCATACATCCAACTGCCGCTGCACTTCCTCTTCATCACCTCCCCAGATCATCAGATCATCCGCAAAAGCCATCACCTTTATGTTTTCCTCTCCCATCCTCGCTGCAACTTTCTGCATTATTCCATCCATGATTACAATGAAGAGTAGTGGTGATAGGGCACTTCCTTGTTTTAGTCCATTCCTTTGTTCCAGCCAATCTGATCTTCCTTCCCCTGTTTTCACATAGCTCACACTTCCTTGGTACAGTTCCGTCAATCTCTTGATGGTTTCTTTGGGAACTCCTCTCTTCTCCAAGGCCTTCCATACCTTACTCCTGTGTACACAATCATATGCTTTCACAATATCGAGAAATACCAACAGTAGATCCTTGTCACATATACTTAATGAAAATGTACGTCCCAAACATCAGTTTTATTTAGAACAGTGCACTTTCTTCACTGTTATTTGTTTTATATTTGTTTGGTAGATGTCTCCGAAAAGGAACACGTTTTCTGAGAAAACAGGATATGTTAGTTAAAAAACCTGCTAACACCAATGTAAGTATTTCATCACTGATAATACCACTGAAAGAGAGCAAACACGTACGACAGTAAAACATCGAAAAGTTGCATTGACGGTTACTTATTAATAATTCAATTATTT
The DNA here is from genome assembly GCA_031002005.1 of Vandiemenella viatica. NCBI lineage: Eukaryota > Metazoa > Arthropoda > Insecta > Orthoptera > Morabidae > Vandiemenella > Vandiemenella viatica. Next base: position 141,089,296 of record JARYHS010008074.1, read on the forward strand.
CAAAATTTATAGCCCTGTGTCTGTAATCAATGGCAAATCGTAAAATGTATGAGGACAGCAGTTAGGTGTAGAAACTGTTAATATTACATTATTGTCTATTATTAATGACCTACATCGTTGAGCACACGGAACGAATGACCTTATTCAGTTAAGCCGATGAACTCATTTAAATTCTAGAGCAATCTCGAAACATACATCATGAGCTTCTTCAAAGCTTAAAATTGACGCATAATTCAAATAATCAACCAAAAGTTTATTAATTTCGGAGAACAAATAAGGAGTTTCATAACTATTAAAGAAAAATATGTAACCCTATTAGCTGCAATGTATATTTTTATATCTTGTAGAACAGTTTCGTTAAATGGTATGATACTACACAATAAACGAATTACACTGACTTTTTAATATGTCGTTGAAGAAGAAATATGGCGATATAAAACGAGACTATCCACTGAGTATGCTATGTCCTTGGTTAGGACAACTCTCTAGAGACGATGTAAATAATACAGTATTTCAACTTCAATGTTAAAATGCTAAGATTGGTATGTAACCCGAAGGTTGGTTAGAACTTTTTGAAGGAGGTATACTTAGGGTGGTGTTGGAAGTAGGGTGGCCTGTTCCTATATTCCTTATCTAATTTAACCATGTAATCCTAACGAGTAAAGGGGACCTACCTTTTAACGTAGAAGCCTAACCACTGAAGTTTTCGGGCGAACCTCAGATTACACAGAAAGCTGTGCAAGAGGTGAATGTTAGGTTAAGAAGGTCCATGAAAATCCCAGATGAAAAAAAGATTCGAAGTGGAGACCATTCAGACGCTTTAACCACTGAGCCACCTGGAAGTTCATCTGTATCTCTATTAATATCATCCATACGATCCACTTCACGGTTTTTTAAGTGAGCTCAGATATTTTGGATGAAATCGTCGTGGGGGTGAAAGTTGATAGTGTAACACTAGACATCGCAAAGGTATTTGGCAGAGTTAACTGTGTCGTTTGAATCGATGAAAATAGATTTACCGCGTAGAAGAATTCTCATGATGTAGGAAGCAAGGAGTTAAAACCGAAAATGCTGTAGTGAAAGAGATAGAAATGAATGGTGGTGTATTGGAATGTTTCTAATTAATTATTGTGTTGGTGTCCTGCAATCATAAGATTATTAAAATGATAATTAAAACGGAAGAAGACTATGAACAGCTACAGGAGGATCTGGACAGGATATGTAGATGGGATAGACATATGTCTATTATTTTTTTTTACTTATGGCTTTAAGCCTCGTCGACGTCGAGGTCATTAGAGGCGGGATGGGACTGGGGACAAGGAATTGGAAGGAATTAATCCATGGCCCTTTTGGAGGAAGCATACCGACATTCGCCTGGAGTGATTTGGGGAAACCGTGGAGAACCCAAATCTGGATACCCGGACGGGGATTCGAACCAGCGTCCTCCCGAATGCGAGGCTATTCACTCACCACGCTCCGTCTATGATTCTATAATTACTACGTTATCAATTTTCGGATAGTGGCATGCAGGGACATCACTTTTATTAACAAATAATTCAGCTGAATTTTATGTGTACAAAACAGTAATGCATACCACTCTCTGAAGAATATAGCTAGTAGTTTAGACAACAACTATATTATGAACACACTTGTGCACGTCACAGAGAAACTAATTACAAATATTCAACACAAGTTTAATATCGTTCTTCCAGGAATAAAGCTAAAAAACCTCTCACATTTTCTGGGTAGGAAAAGCTTTGTCTCCCAAAACAGAAACATAAATATGTAGAATAAAATAAAATCGCAGTACAATAACGTTAAGGAAGTTATTTAGCATAAAAACTTGTAAGAAATACAACAGAAATATTTCATGTCTTTCGGACAGTTATAGATAGTAATTTACTTGATAACTCTAAACATAAATCGGCTACGGTTAGCGCTTAGTAACATTAGTTCTGACTAGTTTAATATGAATATTGATACGTTACTCCTAGATGAAAAAATGTAAGAGTAAATTTGAATGATTCAGGAGTCAAGTTTTTGCTGCCACTGGATGATCGTCATGTTGGATATTTCCAGTTGCATTAAGAGAAATAGAAATTCAATTGTATAGCGTACATAAAAAACGCAGTAGTGTAATACAGAAGAGGTTATATACAAATATATTTTATAGAATTATTTGTTTACGAAAGAAGATACTTAATGATGTTTTAAATAGCATATGGATACCTGTAGAGTATCAGGAGTCTGTGGAGTCTCAGTGTGGCAGCCTTCCTGACATTGCACGCATTCTGGCTATGTGCCGCCTCTTCACAAGTTTGAACAAGTGAAGTTGTTACAATGTGCGCTCACTCTTACGTATTTCACCGAGCCAAGAGGCGCGCCGTTTGTTCGCTGCCCATCGCATCGGTTTCCAATGCTCACTCAATTAGCTCCTCCACAGTGTCGCCGCAGACTGCTTTCTGGAGACCACTTCAGTACTGCCTGACTCAGCTGATTCAAACCGTTTCAGTTACGATGCTAAGCTGGTATCGTGCCTGTACAAAAACTTACACGGTGCTATCATGTACAAATTGCAGTTTCGATTATAATTCTTGTGAACAACAAAATTAACGTATACATAATTCGTTTCAATATGTATCAGTCATAATATTTCGTATACTTTCTGAAGAAAATGTTTAGTGTATAATAGTTGTCTATTAATATAATAAAATATTTCATCTACGTTGCTTTATAATTCAGGATCCACAATCTGCAATATTTACATTAATTTTTATAATAATCATCAGTATACGTGTAATACAGAATAATAATTTAATATGTTGAACAATGTGCAGAAACTCGTATGTACTTTCTCAGAAACGTTTCCTACTTTTTTTTTTAAATGGAATTCTGCTACTGAGGCCATCAGCCACCTCAATGTGATAACTCTTCTATTACAGTACCTTCTTGCTATTAAGTATTGACACTGCAACACGGACACGACATTTAAGCACACAACAATTCAACACCTATGCCCTCGGCCGGACTCGAACCGGGGAACTACGCCTACTTAACGTAAAAACTACAAATTATTCCACTACAAAAATCTGTACGAAAATGCTGACTAAATTACAGTAACAAAAAACTTCAGTTATACATTTCTTCAACTAAACGTATGCGTTTGAGTCGCAATTCAAAATATACAGTGTCAGGATTGAATTTCCCATGCTGCTGCTTTCCTAGTAACTCCCTTTGGCCACGACACCACTGCTTAGCACTCGCTAGTGTATTCAAATTTACAGACGGACACTGATCTATCCAGATTGATTATCTCATAACTGCCACAATGGCTAATTATGACTGACAATGGCCTAATGTTCCTGACAACATCGTATATGTTTGTGTATGTCAGTCACAGAATTTTGTATTAAGGTTGATTATTTTGTTGGAGATATTTCCATCAAGAAATACGCTTACAAGAAAGAATAAAAAATGTAATTATAGTATAACCGATTTGCGATAGAAGTCAAGAATATATTTGGAAACAATCAGCGATGCTGAAGAACGTGGTTTGCTCTTACTGTTAACGACTTTAAAATTCTGTCGAAATTATATTTTTTGTAATTTAATCTTGTATTTATGAAATATTTACTTCATTTTTTGGAATATTGGAATTTCATATTGTTGTTGAATAACTCTGCCCGTAATTATTAATGCCAAATGTTTTAGCGTTCACAAAAGCAAAAGCTCTAGGAGCATACAACTCAGAGCCAATATAAGAAAGCCTGTTTAGTAAATAACTTGAGCTTTATGTATGGCATATATTTTTATCAAATAAACTTATTCTGAAAGCACGTGTTATATACCTTGTTTACTTGGCAAAAATATGTGCCAGACATAAAGCTGAAGTTGTTTATTAAACAGGCTTACTTATATTGGCTCTGAGTTGAATGATCCTAGACTTTTACTTATGTGAACGCTAAAACATTCGACATTAATAATTACGAGCATAGTTATTAAACAACAATATGAAATTTTGCCGTAAAGTAAGAGTAAACACAAAAACAAATTGGTGTTGAATACTGCAAAAATGTAATAAACATTTCATAAATACCAGATTAAATTACAAAAGATATAATTTACGCAGAAGTTTTAAGTCGTTAACAGTAAGAGCAAACCACGTTCTTCAGCATCGCTGATTGTTTCCAAATATATTCTTGACATCTATCGCAATTCGGTTAAACTACAATTACATTTTTTTTTATTTTTTTACCTCTAACAAAATAATCAACCTTAATACAAAAATCTGTGACAGACATATACAAACATATATCAGGAAATTTAGGCCACTGTCAGTCATCATTAGCCATTGGGGCAGTTATGAGATAATCGGTTACAAGATCGGTGTGGGTCTGTAAGTTATTGAATACACGAGTGAGTGTTAAGCAGTAGTGTCGTTGCCAAAAGAAGTACGAAGTCTATCTAGGATCCATATCAGATTACGTACGGCTGTGACAGTTTATTTCATAGACAAAAAATAAATTATCCTCTTCTGACCAAATAGTGAAAGGCAAAAAATTGTAACTAAGATATCGATGCAGATGGATGTGAATAATCGTTGAAAGGAAAAGTTTTCTGATATTTTGTCGGTCATCGCAATACCAACCTCCTGGGCACAGTTGTTGATCCGATGTACAAACTACTGAAGAGTAACAAAAATCAAAAGTTTATAGTATTACCTCCACAAAACAACAATTCGTTCTCTTGGCCGAAAATCCGCCCTCTAGCTCGCATTTGATTTGGTTATTTCTGAGGTCGAAAGTAATTTGTCAATATCCAATTTTTGACATCGAGAATTGTCGTGCAAAACTTCTGCATGCAATACTTTTTACGCTACTCAGGTGGCCCCGAGTCCAAGTAAGATTTTTCGTCGTTAAGATCGACTTACTTCTAGGGCACAACTGCGCACCGCTGTGTTCCGCACTCTCGACTAAACACAACTAACAGTTACGAGAACATATCTGTACTACAAATCATGCAATACGGACAAGTCAGTTAATGCGCGGTATTCAACTGCTACTGATCATGCCATCGACTTTCAAAATATCGGATGAAAGAGGCGTCAGATATGGCTAAGCCGGTCCCGGTAGCGAGGGGCTAGTGAGCTGGCTTCGCGTTGCATGGGTCATCGGTTTGAGTCCTACCATGCGCATGGGTGGTTTTAATTAACTGTCCGTCCTGTGTTGCCCTGTGACTTGTTATCATCCATAATAACACGAGAAGATTCTGTATACACACTTGAGAAATAAAAGAAACACAGATGCTGGCTGAATGGCTACAAGGCCGAACGCCAATTTAAAAAAAAAAATAGATATAGCTGAACGCCGTTATAACATCAACAAGCTAAAGCTTCGATGCGTGTGAGACCTTTTTTACAAAGATAAAAAATTAAGCGGCGAACCCCAACAAGCTACCCAAGAGCGAGCCAGTCTATAGTGGCAGCTGCGTTCTCCTCATTAGCCAGACCGGCAGTTCCTTCTCGAATGCGGAATATTTGCATGAAATTAGTTGCGCTTACAAGAACGTGCAGACTGTGGAGTTCAGAGATGAAGGTCAAAGCTTTTTGCTTACCAGCCATCAGCATTAAAATTACATTAAGTATACTTTAGATCTATATAGACATGTCAAATTTATCGAATAGCAGGATGCAAATTCCCAGGTTGTCTATGAATCGCGTCCATCGGCAGATGGTTATCATTGTTGCCAGATGAATTTGCGAGTGTCCTGTAAATCGTTAACTAGAGTGATGATGGCTACTCGAAAAGAATTAACAGTGTTCGAACGCGGAGTGATATCTGTAATCCGACCGAGACTACTCATGGACAGTATTATCTGCACATGTGAGAACGACCACGTTTACTGGATGATCAAGACCTGTGACAGATAAGTAAATGCGTCCATGACAACAGACGAAGGAAGCAACTTGAACTAACTACCCCTAGAGATGTGTCGGTGCAATCCGTGCAGTTATCTTTGTCGTTAATAGGATATTAATCATCGGAGGACCGACTGGGATGCCTTTACACAGACGCAGCATCGGTGTCAACGACTCACCTTGGCTCTTGAGTATACGCGTTGGGTGTCTTGGTCCAATGATTCATGTTTCCAGTATTTACTCGCTGATGATCGTATTCCGATGAGACGCAAACACCATACTGCTGTGGAACCTACTTGCAGCAAGCCATCATCCAAGCTGATGGTGGTTTCATGAGGATGCGGGCCATTTTTACCTGACACGGTAATATCTTCTGGTCAAATGACAGAACATGATTGCGCTAAGTAGTCCTGGTGACCTATTGCAGCCCTTTATGGACTTGACATATCCCTATAAAGACTGGAAGTTTGAAGCTGACAATGAGCCATGTCAATGGATGCAGATTGTGCGTGATTGGCCTGAAAAACATTCTGCACAGCTCCTGAACTTGATTTGTAACTTAGTTCTCAAGGAATTTGGCCAGTGGAACATATTTGGGATATTAACGACAGTGCCCTTCCTATACAAGGTCCAGCATCTACCAGAATTACGCAAATATGGGCGGCTATTGAGACAGCATGGCTGCAGTTGGTAGTTCCGCCTGCTATTTGACTCTCTGCCACATCGAATAGGGTATTTGACTACTTCTTGAAAATGGTTTTAAATTGTTTATTGGTACACCTTATTCACCGAGTGAAAAGATTTTTTGACAAAAGTGCATTATTTTGCGAAAAATTCAAAGTTAAAATTTAAAGAATTTAAAAGCCCGCCAAAACGCTCATTTGCTGCCTGGCGCGTGCAACGGCAGTCGTGACGTCACCCGTCTGTAAACGCTGCCGCTGGGAATGGCGCGTTTCCTATTACCCAAGTTTTCAACTATTTTTTATTGTTTGTTGCTGGTTATTTCTTGTTATTAATGAAGGTTCGTTTTGAATATAAAATTGAAAACAATTTGGAAAAGCCTACAGCGGAAAAATATTGAAAGTAGATGCCTTATTTGTGGGCCTAGCTATAGAAACAACCACTGAGTTTTATTCTGTGGAGCTTAAAAATGTAAAAACTTTAATTTGATATTGCAACAAAGTCACTTACGATTTTCTGTGAATCTCATTTACACCGCAATTTCGTAGAGTAAATGTAACACGTTGTTTAAGGCGAGAATTATTAGGGTTGGTCCTGAGGTTCGATCCTCGCTTCGCAATATTTTCAGTTGGTTTTCTTTTGTCATTTTCTTTGGATACTAGTTGCTGTTGGTTGCATTGCATAATAATTTTTTCCAGAAAATCCACCAGAAAATCAATTTAATTTTTCTTTTTTCTGAAGGCTTCACAAATTTTTGGATAACAAGCGAATTACAACCATTTGAAACAACCAAAGAAGATTTCAAAAAGGAAATTGGACGTTACTTACTCACCGAAAAAAAGTTTTTTTTTTTTTTTTTTTTTTAATGAAAATGACTTGCACATTAAAAGTAAATATCGCCTAATAGACGCAGTTATGTCAGGAAGGTAACCTACAGTTGGTTCTAGGGCAAAACCGCGACGGACAAACCGCGACGGACAAAACCGCGACGGACAAAACCACGACGGACAAAACCGCGACGGACAAAACCGCGAACGGACAAAACAGCGAACGGACAAAACCGCGAAAGGACAAAACCGCGAATACAGAAAAACCAGGAATACATAAAACCACAAGAGTTCGTAGATTCTTAGCGTTACCCAGGGTGCACCACGAGGAGGTGATCTCCGTAACACCTCATTATTTTTTTTATTTAAAAAAATTACACAAAAGCATGAACATTATGGAAAATAAAAATACAATATAGATGGATTATACGAAATATACATCAATAAACCATTAATAAGTTAATATAAATTGTAACAAAATACACAAGCACACTATCTAATAATCGAAATTATGAACTATACCAGAAAGAAATTTCTGTGCATCGCTACAATCATATTCACTAACTAAATTGAAAATCGACTTGGTGACTCTCGCATATGTCATTTTCTGTATTTTTCTATCTCCCCTTCCATATTGCACCAATTTAACCTCCGTCAGATTTTGCTGCTTCTTGAAAGCTTCTATGAGTTTCCAAATTGTAGGATGGCTTGATCCAAGTAATAACCGAAAAGCATTGTGCCAACCTTCGACGGAGTTGTTGGTTCTCTCTAACGAATTTTTAACATTCTGGTTTTGGTTCCAAATTTCGATTGGAAATAGTGGTTCTCGTCGTCGATTTCCTCGAAGAATACGTCCAATCCATGTATCATCAATGTAATCCAAAAGTGGAGAGAATTCCTCGTCTGCAAACTCCCTATCACAGAGTTCTTCATAAACAGAGATGACTTCTGAAACAGGAAGAAAGGCAATTGCTGCAAGTTTCTTTATCTTTGTTTGAAACGTGATGTCTTCTTTGTCATTGTACTTTTCTTGAAATCCAGGTATTTCCTGAATTTTTCGCCAAATGCACTGTTTAAAATGGAAGAAACATCCAGTAAGTTTTACTCCAGGAAAAGCTTCTGCGAAAGCGTTCATTGCAGCTTTTTCGAAATCCAGCATTATCATTTGCAGATTCGATCCAATTTTCGGCTCTATTTCTTGTAAAATTCTTATGAGTCTTCATTATGTCTCCTCCCTTTCGTTTGGAAGTAAAGCGAAAATCGATGGTAGTGAGGCATCTTCTTTAAATCCGTGAATAGTATAAAGCTGGCTGAAAATAAGTGGACAAACAGAGAACGTCCCATCGACAAAAATTGCATTTGATTCTTTCAGAGTTTCAAGGTTTTTTTTCGTTCCAAAAATTAATATTTTGATGCATAAGAGATCAAACAGTGAGGGGATAACTCGTAGATTATAAATTACATTTACACAAAATAAATTACAGTACCGTACTCCATAATAACGTAACCCTAGCTGCGATCCACAAATCGTTTAAAACTGCGTTAGGATAATATTTTGGAGCATAAGAGATCAAACAGTGAGGGGATAACTCGTAGATTTGTCCGTTTCGCGGTTTTGTCCTCGCTGTTTTGTCCGTTTCGCGGTTTTGTCCGTTCGCGGTTTTGTCCGTTCGCGTTTCTGTCTGCGCGGTTTTGTCCGTCGCGGTTTTGTCCTTCGCGGTTTTGTCCGGACACGATCTTCTAATGACAATGGAGGAACATCACGCTTCACAACGAATAGGAAGCATCTAAAAAGTATATTATTTGTAGGAACATCGTATCACATAAAAAGTGCATTAGTTGACTAGATTGATATTGTTTTAATTTTTTGTGTACTATGTTATTTTATTGAAAGTTATATTATAACGACATTTGTAACGCTTATTAAAAAGTTGTGGCGTGTGGTTGTTTGGAAGCTAAGTTATTTTAATTTATTTTCCAATTTTATGCATTTTTTAAAAATAGTTTGGATTCTGCTAATAAATCTTAATGTCAAGTATGATATTGCCATAGTTTAGTATTAAATATGTTCTTTGCACTAATATTACCAGAATACCATGACACTGTGAAAACTGTTGTGTATGTGTTTAAGAGAAATGTAAGGCAGACTGATTAAAATCTCTCCTTGGTTTGCTTATCATTTGTATTATTAGACCAATTTTGTTTGGGATGTGTATATTTTCTTTGTAATAGTTTTTAAAAGTTTTTTCAACTTGTTGTTTTTACATTGTTTAGCTCTAAACTGGTTAAGCAGATCAGCTTCTAAACTGAAGAAAGTTTCATGTTTTATTCTAGTTATTTATACTGTACACTAAAAAATTCGTTCAGATATGAAATAAAAAAGCTGCCAGTGGAAATAGAAATTTTATGTTATTTCGATTTGCCAAAATACGTATTACACGTACTTTATAACTTTATTAGATGTCTAGACGTTGATTTTAACCCCCGTAAAAAGAGGCTCATTTATTTTCTAACCATATTTGTCTACAGATTTTTTGCTCTACACAACCGATGTTCTTTAGTTTACGACAAGTTAAATTCCTTACTTAGTTCCTCGTCATGGATAGGCCAAAAACCTGTTGCGACCACAGTTTTACAACCATCTCTTGATGGGTCTACCAACATCTCTTATTCCTGTAGAACGATACTGCAGGAATAGCTTCGGAAATATGTCATTACCCATCCTTAGAACGCTGTTCTTCCAATTTTCCATTTCTTGCGTAATTCTATCGTTCAGAGAGGAAATATTCAGTTGTTCCATTACTTCTTAATTCCTCCTATCGTTCAGATAATATACTTTTGCCGAACTTAGGAACTTCATTTCGGCAGATTGAATTTTATTATTTTATTTTATTTTATTTACCCATGATTTATTATTCATTACTGTTTCACTGTCATACAGCAGAGTCGGTACTGCCATTATTTTATAAAATTTGAATTCTCTCCTCTCGCGCTTTACCTTCCGGTGTTGGTTGAATTGTTAGACACTTGTATTGAAATCGGTAAAGTTTCTTCTTCACTTCGGTATCTTCATTAAATATCATTCACAACAGATGTAGGTAAAGCTTGAGACTTGTTCTATTGGTTGATTGTCCAACACTGTTTTCACTCTGACAGGATATTTCCTTCTCATGCCATAACTTTTATTTTTGCACTAGACAATTGCATATAGTAATCTTTACTGATAATGTTTAATATATGTATTGATTTTTGGAGTACATGTTCATTTCGTTAAATACATGACATAAGTCTAACGCAAAGTTGCTGCCCATGAAAATTGTTGAACAAAATTTTTATTGCCACCAGAGTAACGTTTCTAAGTAACGATTCATATTCTGGCTCGGTTCACGGAATGGAGTAATTTTCAGAAGCTAACGTACCTGGTTCGAGTGGTCTCATACAACATCCTGCGTGGTTTAGAACAATGGGCTGTATCGCTGTTATCAGCGCCGACTCCGCAGGTGGCCGCATGGATTGATCCCCGGCCGGCGGGCTGTGCGTGCGAATAATGGCCCGATTGTTGGCACCTGTAATTGATTACGTACATTAGCGCGGCGCCGGGCCGGCGCGGATAGCCTGTCTGGGTGGCGTGCCCATTGTGGGCGCCTGAGCACGCGACGCCGCCCGCGGCGCAGCAGAACACCTGTGGCGCGCGGCCTCCTGGTAGCTACTTGTAGCAGTAGTTGGACAAGCGCCCGATGGTGCACTGATTTTACTGCATCTTACAACGGGAGGCCGCCAATTGTAAAATTCAGTTTCAATACACACTGTGTGTTGTAAAAGCTCACGACCAGAGGCTTAGTGAGTAAAGCAATAACGCGTTTCTTCACCATTGTCGAGAAAATCGGCATTGAAATATTCCGTTGCGTTCAAATACTTTCCAAGTTACGAAGACTTATAGGGGCGAGTAGCGCAGCGAGCAAGCTTTCTTCCTTATAAGCTTGTCGCCGCCGGATTAAATCTTATTTATTCAGATATGTATACAGATAATTTCCATGAATCAGTTTAAACAATTATGCATATAAAAAGATTTACTAAATGCCTATTGTGGAAAAACCGATGGCGTCTCGTTCCGACCCTCCCATCCCCTGCCTATCTAACACCATGTCAATTTTTAGCAAGTATTTGACCCATTTGTGAAAAAACTATTTGATGCAGCACCTTTATATTTTTACTGAATGTTACATGATACTAGTACAGTCAACTGTTTTAATATCAATTTTATACGTTTTATAGTTTTTATGAAACACTTTTTTATATTTATTGTCAAAAATATTAAGATTTTTCTGTAGAAAATGTTTTTTTGTGAACATCCTAATAGGGGAATATTAATGCTTGTAGTACCAGAGGCGGCTTTTTTTTGTTATACAGAGTCTCTGAAAATTTCATTCAATTGTCTCTGATAGTTTCTGATATAATAGGCAGGGCCGGCGTTGGGGCGGGGGGGTAAGCGGGTCAAAAGTACCCGGGCCCCGCCGGCTGATGGGGGGCCCGATCACCGACTATAGGGGCCCTCAGGACATGAAGCCAAGAATACACCCATTGTCGCCTGGCCATTTTGTAGAGCTAAAAAAAAAAAAAAAAAAAAAAAAAAAAAAAAAAAAAAAAAAAAAAATCGCCCATTTTACCCCGGACCCGAAATTCCTAGCGCCTGCCCTATTATTTAAAAGGGCATATGTACTGAAAATTTTAGTTTGCGGGAAATTGACTTAAAAGAAAACAACTACTCGCAAACGCACTCGAACAAAACTAACAGCGTGTTTCAAGATGTGTTGTTTACAAACAGAAGAAACAAGAGAATTCTGACCGTTGCCCTCCAAGGATAGCCAACACACTCAGGAGTCAGAAAAAAAAAATCCATACTTTTCATTTTGGGGGTATATAAGGACTAAATATATGCAGAAAAGTGGGCGTGGCACCGAAATGCACGTGGGAGGAAAATGCTGTTTAAATGCCCGAATTTGTTTTCAGCGAAACCTTTTTCAGGATACTTAAAGAATACATTAATCTATCGAAATATGATGAAAAACGAAAATCTATTTTGTTTTACCTAAACCACGGGGTGGTCCCCTTAACATCAGTCCTTCAACTGTAACGGTCGAGTAATGATATTTTTATTTCATACCAGCGGCAGCAAATATTTCTATTTATTAAATATAACTTTGTTTGCGAATAACATAATGAAGTTGGAAAGCTCCGGTTTTTTCACATCAAACGTCATTTAAAAATCTCATTATATGAATAAACGTTATATCTGATTGCCGGGAATTATCTGTGTATACATTTAAATAAATTAAAAATAACCTTGCCACAGCAGCGAGATTCGACCCGGCGACGACGGGTTTATAAGGCAGATAGCTTGCACGGTGCGCCAACACACTCCTCTAATGCTTCGTAATGTAGGAAGTATTTGCACCCAACGGAATATTTTATCGACGACTGCGAAGAAGCGTATATTACTGCTTTGCCACATTACGCATCTGGCCATGAGCTTTTATAACATACAGTATGAATCGAATCTGAATTTTACAATTGGCTGCCTCCACTTGTAAGATGTTCTGCTGAGTTAACGACACAAAAGCCAGAAAATATGACTATGTTATTGTGTCTCCAAGTATATACCGAACCACGACACCTTCTTGGATAGATATTTTTCTCTGATTCCGCGGTGCTTTAAAGACTATACAGGCTTCGTAACTGATTATGCCCAAACTAGTTATTTAGTTCCTCAGGGCACTTTGAAGATACCAACAATGAAGAAAGCCTCGCAAGGCGTTTCTTTGCAGTGTTCCTTGCAGGAACATTGATTGATAATAACAATAATATCGCCGAACGTGGTGGGTGAGCAGTTAACGCTCTGGCCTCGCATTCGGGAGGACGCGGGTTCGAATCCCCGTCCGGGCATCCAGATTTGGGTTTTCCATGGTTTCCCCAAATCACTGCAGGCGAATGCCGGGATGATTTCTTCAAAAGGCCATGGCCAAATTCCTTACCGTTCCTTGTATCCAGTCCCATCCCGCCTCTAATGAGGTCGACGAGACGTAAAGCCATAGCAAAAAAAACTGATAATAACAGAAAATTACAAACTAGCTACCGTAAATTATGGGTTAATGAACTGGAAGACATTTTACAGGTACAACAATGCCACTTTCTCCGGATATTGGATGAGTGATGCCAGTAATAACACACGACGTTTTGACCTCACGTTTTATGTTACCATCGTCCAGTAACCCGCTGCCGGATGATATTGAAGTTTTGGCTCCCCATCTCCTCGGATTGCATCAGCATCCAAACAAAGAAGTTACAAAGTAATTAATATGCAGTCAAGGATCAGATGACTAACGGACCCACCGTGTGTTGCTTACGAGGCTCTATTACCTTCTAGCAACAGGTCACAATGGTGACAGAAAAAAAAATGATTGTTCAAATGTAGGATTCTGGACTCACTCAGTTACTGTCAGTAGCTAGTAGTGGCTTAGTAGTTAAAGGCGCGGCACGCTGAATCGGTGAGTTATAGCGGGACCGGTCACGGCATAGACCTCCGCGTACCAACCATATTGATTCCGATGTTTGAGTGGAGACTTTCCCGGCGTATCGATGCAACAAAATCTTCTCGGGTGTCCAGCCGGATGGTGGTGTAAAAACACGACGTTTCGATAGCTGACTCTGCTTTCTTCATAAGGTATCGACAGTCGAGGCAGAGACAGTCAGCTGAGAACAATTACAAGATACCTAATGAAGACAACAGAGCCAGCTGACGAAACGTCGTGTTTTTACACCACCATCCGGCTGGACACCCGAGAAGATTTTGTTGCATATTGATTTCGGTTATCAAGCGGTTACCAGTAACCGTCAAGTCGAATGTTGGGACGGTCCTCAATCTCCGCCTCATATGCTACACATCTCACAAACAAAAATACATTTCACACACACATATCATAGTTTACACGCCTCGCAGACAGATGGCAATGCTCCACTTCTTCTACTAGTGTAGCGCTCAAGGCAGAGGCGGAGGACGCGGGCATGTAAAACTCTACCACTAGACGACCGAACTTTCTCCTCGGGAATCTTCCTCCCAATGTAGCCATACGGTTAAAAAAAAAAAATGGAAAAAACTGGGAAGATATATCAGTCCTAACCAACAAAGTATTTATTCCCTGGTACAAGTGTCTTGAAGAATCTGAGGCAGTGCAATACCATTTCTTCAATTTCCGTTACTTTAGCTTGCTAAGGATGTGTTACGTGACTAACAGGAGTTGTTCTCAGTATGTATACAACTAAGTATGCAGGTGGTAATTTGAGTAGTTATTGCGTGTATCCAGTGCAAAAAATTCTACTAGAATTTTCTATCGAGGCTCGTCACGTTATTCTGTCAGAGACACATTTTGTTACATGCGTAATGTACTCCATATTGTGTCCTCACACCTACTGTAATATGCCTACTATTTACGTTTCGCAGAGTACAGAAATTATTTATTCTATTCCGTCCGGCTCCTTACTGTCTTGAGAGCCGGCAAAGTCGCACCTTGAGTTTGGAATATGTTCATATCTGGTATTACGGTCAGTAATGGAAAACATTACCATTGCACAACTACCTGATGCAGCCTGTGGAGAATAAGTCTTTTGAATTCTCCCTACTTGGAAACTTATCTTTGACTTCCTTAAAACGGGATATTGTACTCCCGGTTCACCACGTCGTGGGTAATATACGACGAATGGCGTTCATAGAACCTGGTTAAGAAGAAAAAGCGAATTTTTCATGCTAATTCGTATTTCCGTAAGAATTTTATTTTCTATCTGCTGTTTTTAATAACGTAAAAAATTATGTAATAGTTCTTCAAGAATTAAAGTGTACTAACGTGCTTTTCCGTTTTAGTTTCAATCACGCACGCAGTAATTGAATCACAGAGACATTTAATATATGATTAGACAATTCTCTGTCTGGTTTTAACGTGGTGCCTTAAGCATTGAATTAAACCTGGATAGTGAGCGATCTGTCTTGTAATTTCAGATAATAGCTGTATTTGCCAAAGAAGAAAACTCGATGGTAGAGTGTAGTGAGGTAATCTATGTGATACTGAACCATCCATGTTTAATGAAATTAAATGGGTTTAAAATTAACTAGGAACATCAACCACTTAGAGGCAATATAATTTACATGTAAAACTAATACATTTTAGTTGGTACCCCACATAGACAAACCACCCTATGAAGTTTCTGTCTGGTCGCCAATTTCAAGCCAGATGATGTCATATGTGCAGCCAACTTATTTTTTGAAACACATGAGAAACTCTTTTTGTGGGTTGCATAAAAGTATTGGAACGACGTTCGAGAAAGTGTGTAAAATGTCCTAGAGTATTACATTGAAAAATAGCCCAAAACTTTCCTTCCTTTAACTCATATGCAAGAGTGTCAACCCACAATGGTATGATCTTATATTGGTAATCAAAGCATATATACACATATATAAAGCTGAGATGGGCTGTGCAATAAAATATGCATTGAATTTGGCGAATTATATTTGCAATCAGCGTGCGTCGAAGTATTCCTACTTGACAATCTTGGCACGTCACCACATCCTATCGGATCCTGTCTTTCCAGGAACTCTCTACCTGCTCCTGCGCCGGAAAGGATATGGGGATAGAGTGGGTCCCCACGGCGCGTGGTTTTGTAGACTGAGACACAGACGGCGCGCCTCTACCCACCACCAGGCGGTAAAGATGAAAGGTCCGACCTCCAAATCCGCGCGAGGTGGGAACCCACCCTAATGCCGTGATCCAGGACAGATACAACACAAGCAGAATGGGCCCGTATTTACGACGCGGGAGGTAAATTCCCTTGGGCCATTGTAGGGAATTTCGTACAACCTTTTCGAGCTATCAAATATGAAGACTTCAGCCGGGCTGTTTCCCCCGTACAACCCAAGACAAACTTCACGAACTAAAACGAACATTACCGTAGCAATACGATTAATTTTTTTTAAATGTTTCATTCCTTCCAGGTGAAGCCTGCTGGTGAGTCTTGGGGATCCTTTTTAGCCGACTTAACCTAAGGGGAGGGAAAGCCAGGCAGTCGGCTCTGGCCTTTGAAAGGAACTATCCCGGCATTCGCCTGGAATGACTGCGGAAAACCAAAGAAAACTGCAGTCAGGATGGCCGGACGGGATTCGATCCCCGTCTTTCTTAATGCCAGTTAGGAGAAGAATTCGCTCTAGATCGGGTTTGGTGCCAATTCAATCAGGCAGTCACAACATATGAATAAAGGAAAAGTTCAGAACACCTGTGAAAGTATGAGTTAGCCAATAGAAGAATTGTTTAAAATTGTTTCTATTTGCTTATATCTTTGTGTACATGATGGAGCCAATCGGAGAACGTGCCAGATCAAGTTACCCCTTAACTGGCGGATGCTCGAAGACAAAAGACGAACCTGGAGTGGAAGAAAATCGCCTAATGTCGTAAAAAAAAAAAAAAAAAAAAATGCCAGCGGGTGGTCTTCGTGTCTGGAGACGTGAAGGTGACGGTTTGGACACGAGCTGGTATCATGAATAAGCAGTCAGCATTTAAGTTTTCAAGTGAAAGGGACTTAGGTTTTCAACGTGAGTGGTTGGAATTAAACATTTTCTCAGGCGATAAGGTGGCCGATAACATATCACTGTTATCTGATTGTGTCTACACCTATTGCCACAGTGCAGTAACAGATTGTATCTAATTTTAAACTGTTTTCAGTCATACGATACGCTTTGAGTGGATCGATCCACATGATTAAGAATCTCTCTACCGAATCAATACTGAGCAATGTCGCGTGCTGGTAACACAAGCTTTAAAGTGAGAAAAGAAGGTCGCAATTCCAAAGAAACATTAAGTGTAAGACATTCCGTTACGTGTCTTTGATTGTTTTTCTTGCATATTTGGTAATTCTGTTAAGATATACTCATTTCAATTAATCTGACTGTTGTTGAAGCTGTAGAAACTTGAATCTCTTGGAACTTATTACAAGCAGAATTACTTCAAGCCAAACCCACTTCACTTGTGCATATAAATGCACTAAGCGAAAGCTGAATGTAACCTGGAATGATGCACAGTGTAAACCCAAAATACCTCGGCGTAACTCTTAACAGCGATCTCACTTTTAAAAGCCATTGTCGCAATGTCAAGATGATAGTATCATCATGCAACAATATCTTAAGCAAGTTGAGCGGATCTAGATTGGGAGCTAACCCAAGCGTCATCCGCACCTCTGCCTTAGCATTATGCTACTCCGCAGCAGAGTATGCATGTCCCGTGTGGCAAATATTATGTCATGCTAAGACAGTAGACTTTGCGGTCCGCAGAACATGCCGGCTCGTCACAGGTTGCCACAGACCATCGCCTGTGGGGAAAGTGGAGATTTTAGCTGGGATCGCCCCCGGAAACATTCGTCGGGAAGTTGCCACTAGCGTGGCAAGGCTTAGAGTGAACGAAGACGCTCGACATCCTCTACATGGCTATACACCAGCGCCATCGAGACTAAATTCCCGATCAAGCTTCCTGCAGACTTCAAAGCCACTAAATGGAGCACCAAGCAATGAAAGAATATTGGCTTGGGAGAAGAGACTGCAACATGATTTCGAATGGATTAAGCCAAAAGAGTGTGTATCTCCTGGATCTGAACAACCACGGCTCATATGGAAGTCGTTAAATAGACTTCGAGTTGTAGTTGGCCGTTCCAAAGATACCCTTGCCTCATGGGGATATCTCGGAGAATAGCCAGATACCACATGTTCACACTAGGAGAGAGAAACCATGGTACGTGTGTTGTCTTGTCCACAAATCGGAATTAATGTATCCCAATTTGACCTCCAATCAGCTACTGACAAAGCCATCGCATTGGCGGAAAAATTACCTCATATTTGATGATGTAATAGACACGAGAAGAAGAAGAAGAATTAAACTGACTGTCACATGTTTTTCATCCAACTTTAAGATACTGCTTGATATAACGTAATGACCCTTAATGTAGGACGAAGGTCTATTTATACTTGTTTTTTTGGTGGTTAATGGATTTAATAGTAAATGTACCTACCATCTGTCTGTTATGTATTTTTATGTAATAAATGGTTATGACGTCTTTTTAGTTTCACCTGTGGTTTTAAAATCAATTTTAACACATCTTCCATTCATAAATAAATCTAATAATTAATGAAGTGCAAAGTAATAATAATGAATCATTAAAAATGGTAACATTTTAATCTGGGGAACAACATATACACCATATAAGAACGAAGTCTTTCTCGGCGTTGAGAATGTATAAACTGCTCTCGGGTGACTAGCCGAGTCAAGAGTGCGTTGTCACACGATATTTCGGCGACTAGAATAATTGCCGCCATCTTCTGATGATGGCGGCAATAAATCTAGTCGCCGAAATATCGTGTTACAACGCACTCTTGACTCGGCTAGTCACCCGAGAGCAGTTTATACAACATATACACCGTCACAACCTTGAAACGTTAAAAATATCAGACACGTTAAAACAAAAGCAGTTCTCAAGAAAAGTCCTTGCTCGTATAGCGATAGCTGACCTGAACAGGAAGTCGTTAAGTGTAACTTCCTTTTGTGAGTGTTTCTCGTTCTATTTGTGTTGAAACTGTTGATTGGTGGCTGATGTTAATCACTGGCTCTCCGTTATTGAGTTATTCCTTGGAGACTAAGCGGCCGCCTTGAGGCCTGGCCTTTTCAATTAACAGAGGAGCGAGTGGCCTGCGGCTGTTTGCGGGGACCTCATTACCAGCAGGAGATTATCCCTGACAAGCCTCGGCGCAGCTTGCCCCCGTCTTGGAAATAATTTTTCTCGCTGTACAGCAAAAACCGTCCAACAAGCGCCATGAGATTTAAGCATTATTATCTCCACAAATAAGAAGACACAAACTCTTGTGCTTTAAAAAATGAGTTCAAAATTTCAGAAACTTTTCTCAGTTGCTGGTTCTTACAACTTTAATAGATTTTGACAAAATGTTCATTATTTTTGCTTCTCTGCTGTAATCATTGTTAAGGTGGGGTTAGCAAAACTTTTCCCAAACTGTGAACAATTAAGTTCATGACCTGTGTAGCCTTCTGGTACCTTAATATTTAATAAAGCTGTCGCCACGCGTTTGTATTATAAACTCCAAAAGCGAACAATTTAATAAGAATCACAAAGTACTTGTATTCTTGAAAAAAGTTTCTCTAACAATGTCGGTACCAGAATTGCGAATAATTAAAGATTGTCATATTAAGCACATTCACTCGAGAAGACAGTCACTAAGTCCCCCTAACAATAGTAAATAAACGATTATGGCATGTCAAGATGTGCCGCAACAACGATCCAAGTGGAGCAATTCTCTCCGCGAACCGATGCGAAGGTAACGGTTTAATTTCTAGTGGAAGACTGGACATTTTCAAGATGGCTGCAGGTACTTTTATCAACTTTTTAATTTCTATGACGTCAGGAAGAACTTTTGAAAATTAATATTTCCCAATGTACTGGATAGTTTAATTTGCAATTAATACATGGACTTCCTGATATCGTATTTCATCTATTTTGATATAATTCAACTTTTAAAAAGGTTTCTATAATATTAACCTTGAAGTCTCTTACGTCATAAGCTTGCCACGACTTGCCGCACTTCCTCAACAACTCACGACAATCTCTTTCCAAAATCTTAATTATCTTACCAATGCGAAAAAACTTTTTACAAAAACCAAAGAATATTTTTAATACTCTAAATTTTTCTTCTGATATAAATTTTTCAATTTTATCTTTTTTGATTAAAATCTTTATTTATTCTCTTAATTAAAAATTATAATTAAACGTGGCCTAATTAGTTAATTTTACTTTAAAAATATGATAGACAGTGCTGACCATCGCTGGTGATAAGAGATCGACTCGATTCTAAGTTATTTCAAATCTTAAATTCTAGCTTTCCTAACCGC
This sequence comes from Vandiemenella viatica, assembly GCA_031002005.1. Classification (NCBI taxonomy): domain Eukaryota; kingdom Metazoa; phylum Arthropoda; class Insecta; order Orthoptera; family Morabidae; genus Vandiemenella; species Vandiemenella viatica. Next base: position 141,109,707 of record JARYHS010008074.1, read on the forward strand.
TTGGGTTTAAACCTAAACAAATCTAATTACCTCTTAAATTAATTTTTTCCGTACATAATGAATACACTTAAAAATGATTCTTATGGTGAGCTTTATTCGCGGAAATCAATGCAGGAAAATTCGTTCAAGTTAAAAACTATTTTACGTGAAATTTCTATCTCCAACATAAGCGGGCGTCCATTAATGACCCCCCCCCCCTCCTTTTCTGATGAGACTTCGTGAGATTTGGTCGGACTCTCCCCCCTCTAAAATGACATGAGATTTTGACGGAGAACCCCACACCCCCATTTCACCTCAAGTCATCAATGGACGCCCCCCTTAAAGCAACTTCAAAACCGAACTATAGAGTATATCAATACTGGGGATAGGAAGTGGAAATGCTTTTGACGATGAGCTAATAGGTACCTTAGAGGTAGTGACACTAAAGTATTTGGCTTATGGATCCACCATTAACGCGCGCAAGAACATAAAATTGCATGCACGTTGTAGCATACTATGAAAAATTAGTATCAAAAAGAAAAAGCTTGACTGTTACGAATTATCTAAAAATAAATAAGTTCAAGACAGTGAAATTGATGTAGGGTATCCGTCTAATTATTTACAACACTGCAGGTATTCTGTAGAAAATATACAGATTGAATTAAAAATGTAAAGCATTTCTTTTGCCGTATACCTTCAATATTACTAATCTTACACTTTCCACAGAGCGACACTGTTTTATAGCACAAAATTTGTTTTCCGTCTATTCATTGATAATTTACCAGGTTGTGAAATTATTCATGTATGGCACTAGTTAATTTCAGCATGCGTTGCTAATAGTTTCTATATTTAATAAACAAATAGTTGTTTGATACTATTTATAATTTTAAGTTTTACCAAGTTTCTTTATAAAGCGTGGATCAGTTAAGTTGAGTTCCTTCGGACGGCAGCACTATCCATACTATGTCTTTTGCTCCATATTTCTGACTACTAACTACTGCACAGGAGAGCAACCGATCACCGCTCTAAAATTGAAACTGAATTGAAGGTGTTGGTTTCAAGTATAGCAGCAGTTTTTTTTTCTGGATGCGTCGATATGGCGCGGGTGACACGTCTTTTCCATGGCTTCTCGATCCAATATTTCAATTACAAAGCTACATATCTAAATTACTCAACCACGCAGTTAAATTTTAAATCTACATCTTATTTTATTTTCAAGGATAACGCAGAATCAAAAATCATTTAATATTATTTGCATTTACGGTCATCCTTTCCCCAAAGTGTGAATTTTCTGCACGGACCCAAGAGCACTTTTCATAAGCGCTTCCCTCTTTGCCGTTAAATTCCTTGCTCAGTTGTTCCATGTTGCCTTGCTATTTTATACATTCTAAGTTGTGGATACTAGGTAGCTCGATTACATCTCTTGTCGCTATAAAGCAAATTTAAACTACTCTGATAAATTGCGGAGTTTAAATTGTACATAAGCGTGTGCTTTTGGTTCTATATGATTGTAATTTGTGATACGGTAGCCGTCTCACCGGGAACCAGTTTCTTGCCGAAATCGATCCAACATATCAGTCGCTACTTTTGCGACTGCAGCATATATTCATTTAATAAACACATCGAAGGAAAATACACCCAATTTTTAACGAAACTCAATAAAATGAAATCGAGAAATGTTACGACTTGGAACAAGCAGATGGCCATTTAACCGACTGGGAAACTGGTATCACTTGATAAATCGAATTACTCTAAGCTGCTCATATGAAGTTGCTGTTAATAAAGAAGTACAAAATGTAAAAAATTCTTCTGGATAAGTTCTGCCATGCTCGACGTTGCAACAGCTACCTTCGCCGTTCTCATCAGGTGAAGTAATAGGTCGAAGTAGTTACTGTGACAACACGTCACCCACTTTGATTGCCTCACAATTCTGACTCATATTAATACAAATAGCGTTTAGCGGAGGCAGTAAGTGATTTAATCATACTGCATTCAGGTTCGCACTAAGTCGGTGCTAAGCCGGCCCTGGCAGTGTAGTGGCTAGCGCGCTGGCTTCGCATTGCAAGGGCCGCCGGTTCGAGTCCGGCCTGGGGCATGGGTGGTTTTAATTAGTGTTGTGTTCGTCTTGTCCTGTCCTCACTGTAGTGTCCACAATATCATGATTAGAGCCTGATACAATACTCTGTACAAAAACAAATTGGAGCTGGCTAAATGGTCGCAATGACCGAAGGCCAATATTTAAAAAAAATAAAAAAAAAAAAAAAAAATCGGTGCTAGTGTGACGAAACATTGTTGCCGACACATACACTTGTTTGACGATGCCTTCGACGACGCTCAGAAATTATCACGAGGTGGTATAATGTTATCGTCATAACTCACATCAAAATCCATGTAAGAAATATTTCTCAATGAACCAGAAACGTCTCTTTGTCGAGTAACGTTGACGGACTGCCTCCCTCATCAAGTTGTTAGCACCAAGTTAATTCAGTGTTTTATCGTGAGAATCTCATGCTCGGAAACTGAAATTGCACTCATGACAAAGAACCGTTTCCATTCATGTAATGACGTTAATTTGTTTTCTGATCCTGCCATTACATTCTGTATATATCAGACTAATTGTTCTTATGAAGATGCCCAATTAATTATAATTATTGTCTGTGTTACATCATTTACTTTTGATTGTTTAATAAATTCACTATTGAATATCTTTCTTTGTCACTAACATTAATTCATTTATGCAAAAATTTCTGTATTAAAATATAGTGAAGAACGAGGTTGATGACTTGTAGTACGTTGAAAGTAGAACCGGCTCATTTGTAGCAATATCTTTCCGATTTCAATTGATGTATGCTATCCTGCAGCCATCTACTTTGACGTTAACACCTGAAGCTATACTCATTTTTTTTTTTTTTTAATGGCTTTCGGCATCTGAGGCCATACAACCAACTCCATAGTAATTATGTCACTCAGTGCTTTCAGTATCTCCAGTATGAAATTTTTCCAGTTAATTAGACACACCACAGGACGGACATTATATAACAGACACAACACTAAACACCCATGCCCCCGGCCGGACTCGAACCGTCGACCTTCGGCACGTGGAACCGCTCCAGCCCCTACGCTACCGAGGCCGGCAAGCTATACTTTCCCGGAACCCAAATCGTCCAGATCTCAGCGGGAAACAACTATTAGGTTTACAAAATATACACAGTATATCCATATCGCTGCGATATGTGGTGCTGCTATCTAGCGGAAATTCGTTCATAGATCGCGAACGAGAATTTCACAAATAAGATTTTTACATATTAATTGTATAGCAGAACACAAATGTATTCTTAATAGAAAAAAATATCGTCAAAGCTTCTTACTGTAGAAAGCACACATATATTTTACTTATATCTAAGTGATATGTGGTGCTGCCATCCAGCGGTAACGCGATCAATCCCTATCTACATCAGCGAAGCCTAGTGGCTTGACCCTGAACTGCTTCTTACACGTAATCTTGATAGTTAACACCTTTGTCCTTTTAGGGCCGAATTCCTTTGTTAGTTTTTGGTGTTTCCGAAGTGGAGACATAATCTTTAAAATAACACCTCATTTTTTTATTTTCAGTTAGGTATGAACTAAGGTAAGTGGCTAGACACAAAAAAAAACACCTTTGAGAAATAATATATATGATTTTCGTCTGTCTCAATAACATCCAAATAACTCTATGTTTGATATTATACTGACGGAACAAGAAAGTAATAACACAAAATGAAGAAATAAATTACGCGTAATGGTTGTTGACTGCTATTATATGAATTGAAGACATAGGTCGTAGGAGTCCCTGGCAGTTTCGTGAACTGATGCCCGTTCTCGTCGCGTGCTTCCTCATGCGGCTGCGGCGGAGAATTCGTGAATGTCAACTGTACAAGCAGGGCAGGGCAGGGCCGGGCCGGGCGAGAGGGCGTGCTGGGGATTTGGCGGCGATCCGTCAGCGAGACGCGGGGATTTACATGCAAAGCCTCTCCCCTAAGTTATGTTTGGGCTCTGCGCAGCCCCGCCAGTTCCGTCAGCCGTCTTCTGTGAGCGGCCCTTCCAGAAACTTGGCCCACTCACTGCCGTGAGCACAACAGACTCAAGGCAACCGCCGCAAACAGTAGAATCCCTTCTGTAGGATGTCACACGCAAGGTTAGCTCTTTTGCATCTGGTGAACACAATAGCTTTTTCATTGGTTGTTATTCTTCGATTTTGTTTAATATCTTTATCAATGAAGTCAAACTTCTTTTCCAACGTTAGACGAAATGCGTAAGAACAATCCCAATATATTTAATAGATATTTGATGATCTTCTAAAATCATCTATCAGAATCTTCTCTGTGGTATCTCCCAGCAGTGGGAAAATTTTTAATCTTTTGGGAATAAGTAAAGTATTTGAGAAAGATGGTGGTGCACGGTGACCACCAGTGTACCAAAGTCCCTGTTTAAATTCCAGACATCTCCACACCGTAAAAGGGTTACATGATAAAATAATTGTTTAAAAAACATAAAAACCGCCTTCAAAAAATGGTACAAAAATTTTAAAATAACTTTATACAATGCTTAGAAGAAAGTAAAGCTAAATGGACAATATTTTATATTACTGTTATTGAAATTTTTACATTAATTAGTTATTTTTGGAGTCTGTGCCAGCTGTCAGATCGCGCAGATCGAATTACTGAACTTTATTTGGTGTTCGAGGCGAACCGAGAGTACGAACAAAAATTCCAAATATTTTACAGCATGTCGTGAGGAAGATAGTTTTATTCCGGGAGACAGCTTAGGGAAACAAATTAATGGCATGTTATCTGTGGCTCGGCCTCATTAGTCATCCAGGCATATCTCTGGCGCTGTAGTGTCAGTTGGTAGGCTGCATCATGCAGTAAATACTTTATAGTTAGTATCATCTAAATGTTTTAGTTTTGTTGAAAAATGTTTCTAGAATTAATTGTAGGTAAGTAGTAACATGATTTTTTATGTATAATTGTTATTTATTATTGTTTTTATCTTTTTATTTTTCTTGTTTTGGCTGGCACCGACTCCAAAAATAACTAATTAATGTAAAAATTTCAATAACAGTAATATAAAATATTGTCCATTTAGCTTTACTTTCTTCTAAGCATTGTATAAAGTTATTTTAAAATTTTTAGTACCATTTTTTTGAAGGCGGTTTTTATGTTTTTTAAACAATTATTTTATTTTTAAATTTTTAGTGGTATTATAGTTAATTTGTATTTAAATATGCCGCAGCAGTTCTCATTTTGTGAACTTCCTGGTAGCTCAGTGGTTAAAGTGAAAGCTTTTTTTAAAAAAATCTGTCTTTACAACAACTTTCAGAATGGGGAGAATTGGATGCTGTGTTAAGGAATGTTAGTTTACATTTTGATCCAGGCTGTGTTTCGTTCTAATCATAACATCTGCTAAAGCTGCTGCTCGATAATCGAAACATATAACATCTGGACATTAATACATACTACATAGACAAATCTGTCTCTGGAATATATCTGTTCGTTCCAGCATCACACAGAAAATATAGATATTTAATTGGTTTTCACAGCGTAAAAGCTTGGGGTCCAAGTTGAAATCTGAAGTACATGTTGAGACATTAGGACACATACATTTTATAAATATTCTGCAATGACTTAAAAATAGCTTAATTGATTTTGACGGTACTTAAAACTGTGTATTTTGTAAAGAATATTGGAAATTATAAATGATGGAGGTAAAGGAGAAGAGGGATTGGGCTTTTGTATACCAAACGTAGACTGTCTTTTCTGATTGATTTAAAGTATACATTTGTAAATTTCTATTGATATCACATAAAAGTTTTAGGTGTGTATAAAAAAATAATTAGGGGGTGTGGAGGTGAAGAGTAGTTTGATTTTTGTTAAGGTAGTGTGGACAGCATTTTTCTCTTTGTTTTAAAGTATACATGTGCAAAGTTCCATCGAAACCAGATAAAAACTGTAGCTTTGTGTAAAGAACATTTATAAAAATTAAATGGTGTAAGGGAGTGAGCGGTTGGGTTTTGTAAACAGAATGTTTCTCTTTGTTCTTAAGTATACATTTGCAGTGTTCCATCGAAATCTGATAAAAACGGTAGGTATCTATAAAGAATATTGGAAATTAGGAGGGGTGGGGGTAGAAGGGAAGAGAGGGTTGGTCTTCTTCAACCTAATTTAAACACAATTGTTATGTATTTTTTAAAGTATACGTGTGCAAATTTTCTTCAGAATCAGATAGAAACTGTGCTTTGTGTAGATTAAAGGGGTGGAAAGGGGGAGAGAGGTTTGGCTTCTCTAAACCAAATGCAGACAGTATTTTTCTGTTTGTTTTGAAGTATACATGTGCATACTTCCTTCAAAATCAGGTAGAAATGGTAGCTTTATATAGTGAACATTAACAGTAATTAAAGGGGTAGAAAGGGGAATAGGGTTTGTGTTTTTGTCAAAGTAATGGGAGTAGTATGTTTCTTTTTCTATTTGCTTTAAAGTATACACATGCTAAGTTCCACCGAAATCGGATTAAAATATGGGTTTGTACAAACATTAAGGCATGTAAACGGGGAGCTAGGGTAGTTTATTTCATGTTTGGTCAGAAATCTTCTCCATAAAAAATACATATATGTGCCAACTTTCATAAAGATCGGTCAAATGGTGTCAACTATAGCTTATCAAAAAGAAAATTGACTAAAGTGAAGGGGCGGAAATGGGGGAAGGGGTTCAGTTTTTGCAAACCAAAAGCTGAAATTATGTTTCTCTTTGTTTAAGAGTAAAAGTTTGCTAAGTTCTATCTAAACTGGATAAAAACTGTGGGTTGTATAAAAATTAAACGGTTTAGTGAGGATTGGGGGGGGTGTTTTTTATATGTTTTTGGTCAGAAACCTTCCTCGTGAAAAAATACATATAAGCGTCAACTTTCATGATAATAGGTCAAATGGTGGCGACTATAGCTCTTTATATATATATAAGAAAAAACATTGACAAAAATTAAGGGGTTGGTAGGAAAGAGAGGGGTTGAACTTTGGCAGACCAAATGTTGACAAGATTTTTCTGTTTGTTTGAAAGTATACATTGACAAAGTTCAATCAAAATCAGATATGAAATATAGGTTTCTATAAAATTAATGGGTGTAAAGGGGGACATGGGGTGGCTTTTATTTATTTTTTGGTTAGAAATCTTCTCCATGAAATATTACATGTATATGACAACTTTAATGGAGATCAGTTAAATGATGTCGACTATAGTTTTGTATAAAGAAAATTGGCAAAAATTAAGGGGTGGATAGGGTGAGAGGGGCTCAGTTTTTTCAAACCAAATGTTGACAGCATTTTTCTCTTTATTTTTAACTATACATGTCCAAAGTTCCATTGAAATCGGATAAAAATGTGGGTTTGTATAATAATTAAGGGGTGTAAAGGGAGAGAGGGGTGTTGTTTTATTTTTTTTGGGTCAGAACCTTTTCCATGAAAAATTACATGTACATGCCAACTTTAATGGAGATCAGTTAAATGGTGTCGACTTTAGCTTTGTATAAAGAACATTGGCAAAAATTAAGGGGTGGATATGGGGAGAGGGGTTCGGTTTTTTTAAACCAAAAGTTGACAGTATTTTTCTGTTCGTTTTTTAATATACATTTCCAAAGTTCCATCAAAATCGGATAAAAAGTGTGGGTTTGTATAAAAGTTAAGGGGTGTAAAGGGGTAGAAGGGGTGGTTACTCAATGAAATTCATATGGGACCACTTTGGAGGTATACTCTATCCACTATAAAAATTTCATTTAAATCGGTTCAAAATTGGCGAAGATATCGCTGAACATACATCAAAAAAAAAAAAAAAAAAAAAAAAAAAAAAAAAAAAAATTAGAAGAATTGAGAACCTCCTCCTTTTTTGAAGTTGGTTAAAAATGAGTATGCCACTGTTGGTCGCAAGATCCCAAAGAATTTTTCGGCAGCCGTGCGAATAGTCGCCCGTGCGATTCTTTCGTGGTGGTCCTAAGGGGACCCACAGTTTACGTGGAATCCGAACAGCGGAGCGTCCAACAGATTTAGTTTCCGTATCAGAATTAATAAAGTTCTCAAATGAAAATTATTCTTAAAGTGATACTAACAACGCAAATGAAACTGACTATTTATTCATAAAGATACGATCAAGGTGATTTACTGTTGAACTTAAAATAATCAAAATAATGATCAACACCTTTGTCAATAAAATATGAAATTCACTGTTACTAAATAAATATTATCAAGTGTTTAAAAAATTACAGAATTTAACAAGCAAATAAAAACACGTAAGAAATAATTCGATAGAAAAAAAAAATATTTTTACATGAGTAACGACTACATAACCTACATTCCGGTGGACATCAACACTGACCAACTTAGTCTACATTTAGACATCTTGTAATCTGAGAATCGGCTAAGTCCATAAGTGACTGTAAAACTTCTACCAGTTATTACTAGTCGCTATCCATAGCTACCAGCTGGAGTCAGTATCATCTTGACACGGCACTGAAGATCAAGTACCTTTCCGACCTGTTGCTCCACACCTCGATGCCGCTACGAGTATTCAACCAGTCTTCTCGTAACCAGCCTTTCCATCTAACAATCAGACCAGTTTAGTTGTTGTCCGGATAGGCAGCACATGTGGAAAAGTTACGTGGCGGTACCCAAAAATAACCGAAATAGTATTGCCGTGGGCGGACCTTGTGTATTACGCGTTTCTGCCGATAGGGTGTATAACTTATTGCCAGTTCAGTGCCGCCTGTGTTGTCGACCTGGCTTGTTCTCTTAATCTGCAGTGAATGTTTTTGCTAGCGCTGTTTTGGTATTCTTTCATTTTTATGATTGCAAGTTTAAGTGAACAACGTGCAGCTGTGAAATTTTGTTTTCCACTCAGTAAAAATGCTGGTGAAACTGTTTTAATGTTTAAAACAGCTTACAAAGCTGACGCTATGGGGAAAAAATTCAAGTAAAAGAGTGGTTCGCTCGGTTTAAAAATGGAATAATGTCGATTGAGGACAATCTTCGATATGGACGTCCATCAACTGCCCAAATAGACGAAAATGTTGAAAAATTCCAGAGTTTGTGCTCTCAGATCGTCGACAGATAGTTGATCAACTCTTAAAGATTAGTGAGTTATCTTGGAGCTCGGGTCAGCGAATTTTAACCGGAGATTTGGGAATGAAAAGGGTTGCTGCCAAGTTTGTTCTTCGGGCGCTGACTAACAATCAAAACGAACATCGAGTTGAAAAATGTCGTGCTTTTAAACAAAAGCTTGACATTGATCCATATTTTCTCTGAAATGTCATTACTGAGGTTGATTCATGTTTTATGATTACGATCCAGAAACAAAGCAACAGTCAAGCCAATGGAAGACGTCATTGTCATCCCGTCCAAAAAAAGTCATCAAATCAAACATCAAACAATGATCATTTCCTTTTTTAATGCAAAGGGCGTAGTTCATTCAGAGTTTGTTCCCCCACATCTTACTGTCAATCAAACCTTTTATTTGGAAATTCGTCAAAAAAAAAAAAAAAGACCCGATTTGTGGCAGGCAGGAGCCTGATTCTTCTACGACGACAATACGCCTGCACGCACAGCTGTTTCTTCTGATAGGCAGTTTTTGGCTAAAAATTGCATGGTTCCGCTGCCCCACGCACCTTACTCCCTTGACCTGGCTCCATGTGACTTTTTCTTATTTCCACGCATAAAAAGGGGCATGAAAGGACACCGATTTGATAACATTGAAAAGATCAATTAAGAAACGAGAGATGACAACAGAATATGTTTCGAACAGTGGAAACACCGGTGGGACAAATGTATTATATGTAATGGAGAGTATTTTGAAGGGGATAAGGTTGTTTTGAAAAAAAAAGTATATACCTCTTAAAAAAATAATTCCCTTTTTTGTGTACCCCCTCGTATACACAAAAGAGTAGCTTAAAATGACTATTAAACTAGTTCCTACCTCCTTCCACTATTCCAAAAATCACTTAATTCTGTGTTGTCATGAGTGGCCAGTAAATTGTATCATTTAAGTCGTTTCCGTAGAGTTTCAACTATTGGCCTTTCTCTTGCTCTTATAGTCCATCTCTGTCGTACATCATGTACGTGCCGATATCCTAATCTTGCACATCTTGGAAAAATGACGTTTCCTCAATTGGTCACAGAGGCTATAATGACTATGCTGAGTTTTTGCAAATCTATGCAATTGCACTTCAGCACATATGTCCGAATTCGCTCCGTCTCCTCGTAGACGCTTGTCTGACTACCAGTAGTGTTAACAAGCCATTCATCTTCGTCTGGCTCACAGTTGCCCGGTTGAGAGGTCTTTTTCTCCATTCCCTTTGCTCCGCTGCGGCAACAGCTTATGTAAGAAATGTCGGCCTCCACTGTCAAAAGGATCGCTGACTCAAATTCGACCACATCTACACGCGAGCCGTTTAAACAAATTGCGTCCGTTATTGGTTCATGCACATAAGTTGATTCTGTCAGTACCATTCTTTATTAAATTCAGTGTGGGGTTATGGTAACACCATAGTTTCATAAGGAAAGGTAAGCATACGTGGGCCGGCACCCAATTCCACATTCTCCCTCCCATCATCTCTCATTCAGGACATAAAATATACGGGAAAGACATACCTCACAATCATCTATACAAAGAGTTGTACTTACAAATACTTCGCCACGAAAGAATTTAAGGCCTGGTTACACAGTGCGAGCTAGCATGCGAGCTGGCCTAGTCAGTTACTGCAGTGTAGCTACTCGCACCGTGTGACCGCTTCGTACGAGTTACTGTCACGTGCGAGTTGGTCAGTAGCTCGCATGCGAGTTACTACTACATTTTTTTTATTTTACTCGCCTCTCGCCTTCCCCCACCACGCCACAAGCAGCTGCTCGCATACGACTTGGACGTCAACTTGCACGGTTTTTGCGAAATGACAGTAGCTCGTAAGCCCGGGACCATGCCAGGTGCATTATTCTTTGCTACATGTGTTTTGAGTTTCCAGCAGTGGTTAAAAACAAAAAATAGAGTATAGATGGACTTCATAAAAAATTAAAAGTTTGTGGAGCTTTACCAGGATCAAACCAACTTATGGAATTGTTTGAATCCTAATTATAAGAACAGAGATTTTCATAAAGCCTCGCTTAAACACATTCGCGTGGAATGGGGTTTACAAGACACGAATGAAGTAACAAAAAAGATAAAACATTTACGCTGTACGTATAACCAGGAGTTATTGAAAATTGAGAAAAGCAAAAAAGTGGATGTGGTACTGCTGAGATCTATAAACCATCCCTCAAATGATTCTTTAAATATTGTCTGCGTTGCCTCTTTCCTTTGTATCCAATTCCTGACCCATATTTTTTTTTTTTTTTTTCGTGTCGAAGTATTTTTGTAACCTAAGAATAACTACTGAAAAGAGTCTAGCACACACGTGCAGTAGCTGTCTACTTTCACGCCAGCAGCTCGCACTTGTGTGACCGGGCGAGACGAGTCGAGCTACTGTCGTGCGAGTACACAGGTGCAGTAGCTGTCCACTGTCAGGTCAGAAACTCGTACTGTGTAACCTCGGCCTAAATTTAAATCTTCTTGTTGACAGTTCCTGAGAAGATTCATAAGTGGATACACGCTTTATAGTTACTGCGTACTTCAGGCAGGCGTATAACACGCTGCTGTAATGAGTCAACAAACCCGATACATGATCATAGCTTAGTAACAACGTAACCGCAGATTCGGTAGAAGTAAGTAAAGGAGCGTCTATAAGAAACTCCAGGATAATATGTGAGTAAAATTAAATGAGTAATCGGAAATAAACGTAAGGGCAAATAAGACAATAATCGATGGTAAACAATCCATCAGTATCATCAGTTAAAAGTGTAGTGCGTGAAGAAAACTTGTTTAAAAATGCTTCGTCGGCTTCTCCATGTATTAGTGATCTGAATGTTGGCCATTGAACAAAGATTATATAGATAGAGTCGGCATTTCAATGATTAATTTTCAAAATAATTCAACGCTCTGAAACCGATTTGTGGTATTAATACACAACAAAATTAAGATCACACATGTTATATTGTTTTTTGATTGTAATGGAATATACGGTCTTGTTTAATCTGGCTCGCAATCTATATTCGATTCAGGACCTTCTTGCATAAAAATTATGTTCCGCGGCATCTAGACCAGAAAGTTTCACACATAATGAGCCGGTATCAGGTAACACCAGATACTTTTCATTGTATTATTTCGCTGCAGTACTTTCATGTTTGTACTTTTCTTTCATCGTTTGTAGCACTCATTTACACAGCCTTATAGGATTCATGTCATCTTGGCGGTCTCTTGTTCTTCCAAAAATTTAATTTCGAGAGATTAATAGCGGACTGATTTCCTTTTTGCCTTCTACGATTACCTACCGTTAATGAACATGCGTTTCGCCATAAGTCCATGATTAACATTATGATCTATGATCCGTACGTTAAGTGGAATTTTGTTTGTTTGTTATGCAATTTTTGAGGTGGAATCTGAGAATGGCACAGTCACTTGTCTAATCGGTTACGGAACCCCACCTTGACACCTCATTGGGTTTTGAACCCGAGCCCATTTTACGTTGCATTATTCAGTATGGTGGTTCAGCTCATGAGAATGCTCTAACTTTCCATGATAGGAGGTGTTAAAGCACTAGTTTAAATGTTGATACTGCTAAATTATCATTGCCAATAACAACATCCCGCTAGTATTAAATAGGCAAAAAACTTATTCACCAAAATGAGAATGAATTTTATGAGATTAAACTACATGTTTTTTCTAATCTCGCAACGAAGGGATGGAAGAGGATGTAGTTGTATACGTGAAATGCGTGAAATCTCTTTGACATGTCCAGAATCATCATGTTAGAAGCACAATAGATGCACGGTCACCTTAATGGATGAAAACAGTTATGAAATGTAGTACTGGAGAAGGGTAATATTGATATATAAGTTACGGTAGGAACTTTTCTCCTATCTTCCACGAGGCAAGTATAGTATTTGCGATTCAACGTGGTAAATAACCGCAAAATTCAATATATACTTTAAACACAGCATCATACGCTTCCTCACTAATACTAAATGTTATTAGAATTTAATTTATCCTCTGTTGAATTCAGTACCGTAGTTTTGGTTTGAGAAAACTTATTTTTTTATGTAGTTTGAAGAAGTAATCTATGAGAAACTACATACCTTTCTAACTTATCACGTAAAAGTTGTAGGGAAGGTTTTATTTGCGACGGTATGGTAGCGTCCAATAGAACGTGGCAGACCTCTGAGGAAACTAAATCTGATGACTGAAAGTTCACTCTATTGGGATGTTATATTAGCAGAAAAAACCATTTCCAAACACATCTTGAGTGTCTGGTAGGGGATCAGATTAAAATATGGATTTTTTTAAAGATTTCTACAGAATAGTAAATTGTTCTGTAATTATTTTACCGAGCGGGGTGTTGTAACTGTTAGCGTTCTCGCCTCGCATTCGGGTGGATGGCGGTTCGAATCCCCGTCCGGGCATCCAGATTTGGGTTTTCCATGGTTTCCCAAATCACTCCAGGCTAATGCCGGGATGCTTCCTTCAAAAGGCCATGGCCGAATTCCTTCTCATTCCTTGCCTCCCAATCCTTTCCCGTCTCTAAAGACCTCGCTGTTAAGAGATGTTAAGCAGTTTAAAAAATGTAATTATTTTTCTATAAATTGACTCCTTTCCACATCCTACACAGAATATTTGTAGTTGCCACCAGTTACTATTACTCTCTATCATTAAAATTTTGTATATAAAATACCTTGTTCAATTTTGCCTGGGCGCCATGGAAGGTGTACTTCCAGAATTTTCAATAAACATTTAGAAATGTAATTGTTTGTTTTATTATAAGGAAATTTATATTATTAATATATACTGATATTTACATTTATTGTTATCAACATAATAAATGATTATTTGCATTGACTAACACATATGACAAGAAAATTAAATCTATATAATAAAAAAATTGATTTAGTAAACAATGAAATGACAGATCATGAACAAAGTCCGACTAACTCAAAATAAACTCAGAGAGCACAATTCTCTACAGGTTTTCGGTTACAATGCGCCACACTTTAACTCAGTTTGTTCTGGCGGAATATAAAATTGTGTAGTTACCATCTGGTTGATGTTTATATTGTAGTCAGCGTTGTCCGTTCTTCTGGCGTTTCTGTGCATAGCACACACAAAACAAAATTCAATCGTCGCACTGTGATTACACTGGACGAGCACTTGCTTTGGAACACATTCGATGATTATCCTTTCGAACGGCGGTTCCCTCTCTCACTGGCCAGCTGCAATCTTCTCCTCAGAACGAGGGTGTTAGCGTGAAACAAGATAAACAAAACTTGTCTGAACTTATTATCGAATAATAGTATAGCCTTCCATGCATACACCACACACGCTCTATCTTCTCGCACCGCTGGCACGGGGCGGACTGTCCCCACTGAAGGAATGCGGTCAGCTTATCTCCTTTCCCATCTCTAAACACCTGCACTCAAAGGGTGCTGCGATGGTTACACTGAAATAGTCTCTCCTGCCCACATCGACAAACGCTTGCTTGTAAAATATGAAGCTTCCGCGAGCGGACCGCTTCATATTGTACTGGGATTTATGGAAACTAAATGTCTTCCATTATCCAAAACAATCAATTTTTATCATGATAATCTTAATTATCCACCACATGACCTTCTTCGTCTTTCAACAATTAGTATTATTTATAAATTGTGAGGATGATGATGACAGTATTACTAATGGATACTATAATTTGATTTTTTTTGTCTTACTTGCAATAATTTATAGTTTTTTTACCTCAGGAACTGTAACGTCTTTGGGCGCGTTAGGTTGAAATCTGGCTGCGTTACGCGTTAGAGCTACGCGTTAAATGCGCATGCACCGCAACGTTCTGCACACGCGTGCTTAACAATATGCCCATGCGCACATAACATTCTGCGCATGTGCAGTTAACATTCTGCGCATTCGCACTTAACAATATTTTTGATGCAAGTAGCTACGATAGTGCCCGCTGTCACTTACGCTCATGTTAAACATTGAGTATTATAATTAGTTTGCGATACGCGTTATGTTTTTGAAGCTTGTATATACACTGATCAGCCAGAACATTATGAATGAATAACCCCTTCATAATAGACGGTATGTCCGCCTTTTTTTTTTTTTTAATTATATTTATTGGTTTTTGGTCGTAAGACCATTTCACCAGCCCACATACAAAATTTTCCTGTTACAGTTATTCTGACGTTTTCTCTTAGCTTAATTTACATATATATGATATTTTACATGTTACATGATTTACACGAGGGATTTTACATGATTCAGATTTGAGGTTTAACATAATTCAAATTGACATTTTACAGACAAGTTTATATGTACATCTATATACGTACCTACACACATACATACATAGACGTACACACATATATACATTCACCATGAACATACAAAAATATATATATTTTATACACACACACTTATACGCACACATATATATATATTGCGTCCATTTGCTTATATTGTTTTCTTCAGATGTTAATCTGCCCATCTCTCAGAAAGTCTATAAGTTTTATGTATATCTTCGCGTGTCTCGACGCTAGAAGAGTGGTTATCGATGTGGGCAGAGGCACCTGGAGTGATAACAAGCTGTTTAACAGTTTTTGGCTGTGGGTGTGGTATTTGCTGCATGCAAAAAATATGTGGTTTAAGTCTGCTTCTTCCTCCACGTCCGCGTCGCATTGTGGGAGTGTCAACCACGCCTATTCTATACAAGTGGCTGGGGTAAGTACCGTGTCCTAGTCTCATTCGTATTATAGATGTTATATATTGTCTTTTTGCTCTGAAGTCTTGAAACCAAGCCTTTTTTGGGATTGTTGGTTGTATGGTAGCATAGTGTTTACCTTTGTGATACGATGTTGATGTCCAGAATTCTTGGAGGTCTTGTTTCAACTTCTGTTTCACTCTGGGAGGAAGTCTATGTAAGGTAGGGGCAAGAATAGAGGCGTGCCTTCTGTAGCTCCGCTTTTAGCGAGGGCGTCTACCAGTTCATTGTATATGAGACCCGAGTGACCTTTCACCCACATGAATCGTATATCTGGAACTTGGTTTGATACTGCGCACTCGATGATGTCCATAATGTAGCTGTTGCTGCTGAGGTTCCACTGTGGGTTCTGGAGCCGCTGTAGTGTACTTCTGGAGTCAGTTAGGATCAGAATTTTCTCAAAATTTTGTTCCATCCCATAATTGATGGCTTCCTTAATGGCTAATATTTCAGCAGTGTAGATTGAGGTCTCCGGTGGGAGTAAAAAGGATGCTCCGTAGTTGTTGTCTGGGCAGTAGTAAGCGCATCCTACACTGTGATCTGTTTTCGAACCATCCGTGTAGATGTGGGTGAATTCCCCCCAAATCGCCGATAAAAGGAGGGAGGCAGATTTCGGATTTAGTTGGGGTGGTAGAATATAGGTTTGCAGGGTTGGAACAGAGCATTCATAAGGTTTCGAGAAGACTGGTAAGGCGGGTTCCTTCGTTATAAGCGGCTCTGTGAGTCTGAGGTTGAAGTAACTGTACACCAGGAGCGGGCATCGTGGAGGGCGTTTATCTCCGAAGGTTCCCATGCTGTTAATTAAGAGTTGGAGTTTAGGAAGTAAGGGATGTTTGTGTGAAGGAGAGCCTTTGGAGTAAGTATTTGTCCGCGAGGTATTGACGGCGGAGTTCGAGTGGAAGCTCGCTGGTTTCTATGAGTAGCGCGTTCGTGGGGGAGCTTTTCATGGCTCCTATGCAGATGCGAAGAGCGCGATACTGTAGTTGATCTAGTTTCCTTATGTGCTTTTGCGGCGCATTGCCATACACGATGCTTCCATAGTCTATTCGTGATCTAATTAATGACCTGTAGAGTAGTAGGCAGGTTGCAGGATCTGCACCCCACCATGTGTGAGCTGCTGCGCGAAGTATATTTAAGGCGCTGCTCGTTCTGGCTGTTATATCCTTTACATGTGCGATCCAGGAAAGTCTGCTATCCAAGATGAGTCCAAGGAATTTTACTGTTGATCGTACAGGAAAATCGTATTGTCCCAAGTGAATGTGTTCCAGCGAGAGTGGGCATCTTTTACGAGTGAACACAACTACTGATGACTTTTGTGGAGATAGGGATAGGCCTTGTTGCAAAAGCCATTTGGTGACTTTTGTTACTGCTTCTGAGATCCTCCGGAGTATCATCCAAAAACACATGGAGTAGACATAGATGCAGATGTCGTCAGCATACTGAAGGATCTTGATATGTAACCCCAACAATGTCTCTAGATCACTGGTGTATATAGTATACAAAAGTGGGCTTAGTATGGAACCCTGCGGTATGCCTCGATTTATTGTGAAAGGTCCAAATAGAGCGTTGTTCTTCTTACGAATATAGATGGTGCGTTGATGCAGGGAAGAGTATATACCTTGCAATAGATGTTTCGGGAGGCCCACCTTTTGTAATTTCCTCATGAGGATCGGTAGATGTACGTTGTCATAAGCACTCGAGATATCAAGAAACAGTCCCAGTAAGTATCCGTGGTTATTTATTGCGCGTTCGATATCTGTCGTGAGTATGGCTAGGCTGTCCATGGTACTACGGGCTTTTCGGAAACCAAATTGTGATGCTGGAAATTGTTTGTTGCGTTCCATCCACCATTCAATGCGATGTTTCCAGAGACGTTCTGCTACTTTATAGACGCATGAAAGCAACACGATTGGGCGGTATGAAGATGGATCCTTGGGGTCCTTTCCGGGCTTGAGAATTGGAACGATTACTTGAGTAGTCCATGTATCTGGGAGTTTGTTTGTTGACCACAGCTGTTGTATCAGCTGTAGCAGGTAAATTCTTGCTCTTGGGGACAAATGACGCAACATGGCGTAATGTATGTTATCATATCCTGGGGCGGTGTCGCTGCATGAGGCTAATACCCTGTCTAATTCGTGCAGTGAGAAGGGTCTTCGGAATATGTTATGATCGATGTCTTTTTCCTCTGGGTTGATCATACTCTCGAAGGAGGTAAGGTGACCGATGGAGGGGCAAGTACTGTGGCAAGGTCTTCGACATCGCAGGTGATTGTTGAGGTAGGTGATGGTTTCTTCTTCATTTTTCTGATCATGTTCCATATTTCCTTTGTTGGCGTGTCCTTAGATATTTTCGAGCAGTAGTTTTCCAGCTGTTCCGTTTCTGCTGCTTAAGGAAACGTTTAACTTCCGCGTCTATTTTCTTATATTCCGTGTATGTCTCCCATGTGGATTGTTGTTTGTATTTTTTAAATACTAAACGTCTCCTGGCAATCATTTTTGAAGCTTCTGGGGACCACCATGGAGCAGGTGTAGCTGGTTTCCTCACATACGAGCGGTTTTGGGGGATCGATATGTTTGCTGCTTGATTGATTAAGGACATGAAAGAGTTGTAATTTTCCTCCGGTGAGGCATTTTGTACACAAGTGTGGAGCAATGAGTCTACAATTTTGGAATATCGACACCAGTCTGCTTTATGTATGTCCCATTTGTTTTTCGGGAAGCTTACAGTCTGTTTTATTGGGGTTAGATAGGAAATTATAATGGCCAAATGATCCGATCCCAGCGTGTACGGTACGATACTCCATTGGAAGTCACTTGAGATGGATGGAGAGATTAAAGTTAGGTCCACTGCTGAAGGTCGGTGTCCTGGTCTTGGGATAAGAGTGGGTGAACCGTCATTGAGGATTATCAGGTCGTGGTCGTCCAATAATTCTTTAACTGCTTGGCCCGGTAGGTCTTCATATACGCATCCCCAAGATGTGCTGTGTGCGTTGAAATCACCGCAGAGGATATAGGGGAGGCTCTAGTTGTCTGAGTAGGTGGTGCCATTCCTGTAGATCTATCTGCGTGCGTGGGGACGGTAAATAGAAATAACAGTGAGATTGTAAACTGGCAATACGATCTGGGCAGCGACGGCTTGGAACTGATGAATATTGGTTAAGTCTAGTTCGATCTTTCGGAAATCTAGATAGTTTTAATCAGTAGTGCCACACCGCCGTGGCCGTCTATACGATCTTCTTGGAGAGTTGAATATCCCCGAAACTTAGTTGCTTGGCGAAACCAGGTTTCGCTGATTGCAGCTACTGATATTTTTGAGAGACTAACTCTTGTTGAAGGGTTTTCTTTATTTGAGATCGCTGATCTGGCGTTCCACTGTAGTATCTTAAATTCCTCCATTTGTTGCGAATAAGTTTGTTAGAAGCTGACGGATGACACCAGTTGGAAGTGATCGGTCGGGTGCGGAGAGAGCTTCGGATATAAAATATGTAATTAACTGCAGGAGTTGTTCAACTAATCCTTCATGTCTTGCATGGTTGGTTGTATTATGATATAGAGGAGGATATGGATTTTGGATCATCGGAGTGATGGGTAGTTGTGCTGGGATATACGGCTTTTGTTGCCAAGGTGGGGTGGCATAGATGTGTTGTGGATTTGTGGAAGGGGTAACAGAAGGTCTGTCAACTCTAGGTTGTATGGGTTTGCCGGGAGGCGGTGAGATTGGATTGAGATTTGGGGTGGATGCTGCTGCGTTTTCTTGTCGCGGCCAATGGCTTTGTGGCCTCATTTCTTGCGCTGCATTTTCCTGTTGAGGTATATGCTGATGTGGAGGCCTCTGGGTGATAGGTGGAAATTCCTCTTCGTTCTTATGGGAGGGTGTTGCTGTAGCCATATGTGCATAGCTGTGGAGTCTTGGAGAAGAGATTGTTTGGAGACCTGGATCGTTATGAGCTGCGTTATATTTTAACTGTTTTTGTTGTTGATATGCCGGGCATGTTATATCTGTGGCGTAATGGGGGCCGTGACAGTTAACGCATCTGATGGTGGTAATGTCGGAGCAGCCTTCCATGGGGTGGGGTCCTCCGCACTTATACATCTAAACGAGCTCCGGCATTGCTGTATCTTATGTCCAAAGCGTAAGCATTTTTTGCACATGATCACTGGTGAGATGTATGGTTCTACTGGACAACGCATACCGAGGATGTAAACATAGCTTGGTAGACACTGAGAGCGGAATGATAACAGACACACCGGTATGGCTACGCGTTCTTCGCTTTCCTGGTGCGAGCGTTTCCTCGTGAAGCGTTTAACTGATATCACGGGATAGGCTGACTGGATTTCCTCCTTAATTTCATTTTCGCTCAATGATGTGTCGACATTTCTGATGATTCCAAGTTTATGCACAAGAAAATTAGGAATATAGGCTTCCAAATTTTTGGAAGTCATTATGGGTAGTTGAACCAGTAGGTTCGCTGCAGCCGCTGATTTCATTTCGATTCTTATTCTGTTTTTCCCTAATGAGTTGATGTTTATTACATCCTGCTTGATTTGAGGGTTATGTTGGAAAAGCAACTTCCCGACTGCCATTGGATGGAGCATGCCTACATTTTTCTCCATGCTCTCGACAAAGACGTAAAAAGGTCCTATGTCTGTATCATTATACCGATTGTTTTTACTTGGATGTTTTTTTAGTTAGGGTTGCTGGAGGTATGTTCACTGGAGGAGAGGACTGACTATTTTCACCTTGGTAAAGGGGGTTGGAAATGCTTCCTCTATCACTACGTTATTCGTCACTGCTGTACGTAATCTTTTACTTGGTTGCCCGCCGTTATCTAAGATATTTGCTCTGCTTTCGTCTACTGGGGGAGGTGTACCTGTTGTCCTGTGTTGCAGGTGAGAGCTGAGCTGGCTGGCATTGCTGTTTTCTTCCCCAGTTGAGAAGTCCATCTGGTCGTTCTCGTTTGGTGGAAGCCCTTGCTGGTAGGGCGTCTGTGTTGAGTTTGGTATTAGGGCTGCACACATCTGGTTGTCATCCCCGTTGTGGCAGGCCTCCAGAGCTTGGCGAATGGATTGGCCCGTGTCCCGGACCGTCTCCATTGGGGATTGCCTCCCTACCCTGTTTTTCCCGGCACACGACACTAATTCTTTTGTTGGCGTTAGAACGGTACTTTGAGATTATGTCACACTCAGATAAAGTCTGCTATTCACAGGTAAACACGATGACTGCACTGCACGTACGAGGAAGTTAACTCCGCGAGCGCTCGCGCTAGACTCGCGTCACACACTTGGACCTGTCCGCCTTTGACACGGATAACAGCGACAACGCGTCTTTGTATGGTAGCAATGAGGCTTTAGCAGGTAGCTGGTGGGGGTTGGAACACCATCTGCACACACAAATTACAAAATTTTCGTAAATTTCGGGGAGGGGGGCAATGAGCTCTGACGCCACGTTCAATCACATCCAAGATGTGTTGATCGGGTTAAGATCTGGCGAGTTGGTGGGCCAGCACATCAATTGCAACTAGGGATTGCAATCCAGCAAAGCGGGATCCCGCAATCCCGCGGGATCCCGCATCATTAGACAATCTGGCGGATCCCGCACAAAATTAAGCGGATCCGCAATCCGCAAAATGCGGATAAAACGCGTGTCAGTCTGCGTGACTCGCTGCCCCACTCGGTCTCTATCGGATGTATTGCACTGTTTCCCTATACCATTCCAGTTGGCATTTGGCGCGTGTGAACAATCGTTTGTTTTTGTCAACCTTCTTCATTCGTAAGTAAATAGACACACTTTTACGTTTTCATTTTCGAGTACATATTTCTGTAATTTGAGTTATGTTGCGTATTTAGTACGATTTTGTAACTATATAATTATTTTGTATGTGTTGCAAACGTTATCTGAACTACAAAGTTACAGCTTTTTATTCACGGTTTCATTATTCCCATTTTCTGTATTTGCAGATAAAGTTATTGTGACAATTTCCTTTTTTGCGGCTGAAAATTTGATTATTCATTGATAGGAATCTAATGTTATCTTAATTTTAATCGCATACCTATTTACGAGTATTTAGCAGCTGTCAAAAGGCAATTGTATATCCTTTGACTTATTGCTGTTTTGGCAGCTGCCTCAATGAGTTTCTTTGACGAAAGCCGCCTGTTTACATGTGCCGCTCAGGCTATAGATTAATACCTCTTCTCCTTGTTATTATTTCGACTAAAGGCAAAAAAAGTTATAATGAAGTTTTCACGGGTGTATCGACGCATTGTGTTGTAGGAACACCATACTTCGACGGCTGCCTCCGCCGTCTCCCTCACGTGTGAAATCTCGTGTTATTACAATGAAATCCGGAGAAACAACCTATGAAAACTTCACTGCAATCATTCGCCGAGAAAGTCTACTTTCTTACTAAAAAGTCATAATTTCCACTCTTAAAACGTCGTTACGCCACATATGTAAAATTGGAATACTTGACAGTTTAAGTGTTGGTGAGTAGTTTCCTTTAATAACATTGAATCAACTGTAAGATCAATCAAGGAATCAGGAGATATAATAATGAATCACACAAAAACAATTTTTGTTAAAAAAAAAAAAAAAAAAAAAACAAGTCTCGTGCTTGTGCAGTGACAAAAAGTTATGAGATCTTGTTCTGAGCCAAGTTGTTTACACTTTACAAAGTATATTCACTTCACTTTGTGAAATGGAATGCTTTCTCTCAGTGTTATGGAACGTTTATTTAGAATTAAAAAAAAAAAAAAACTCTGGTAACTTGTCCACTAAGCAAACCATGTTTTTAAATTCATGTGATGTATTGTAAGGCACATCATATGACCTAACACTGAATATTTTCCATTTTTTATTATTTATTTAAAAATTGATTTAAATTAAAAAACAAAAATGTAAAACCTCGAAATGTACTTGAGACATGCTAAAAAATGTTTTAATATCATTTTGCCAATTAAAATATTGTTAACTATTAACTTTTATCATTTAATATTAAAATTGTTTTATTAATTTAATTATTATTTAATTTATTAACGTTTTAAGTAACTATGTTTTAAATATAAGCCTTAAAAAACTGTTTGCTCCAATCCCGCACGGATCCCGCGGGATTGGGGTAAATCCCGAGTGGATCCCGCGGGATTGAAAACACTGCGGGATTGCAATCCTTAATTACAACTCGCCACTGTGTTCCTCGAACCACTCCATCACACTTCTGGCCTTGTAACATGGCCCATTATCTTGCTGTAACTACCACTGCCGTTGGGAAACATGGTGGTCATGAAGGGATGTACGTGGTCTGCATTGTACGATGCTTAATGGTCGTAATAGTGCCTTGCAGGAACACAACTGGACCCATGGATGTCCACGTGCATGTTCCACAGAGTATAATTGAGCCGCCGCGCCGCCAGCTTGTCTCCGTCCCGCAGTACAAGTGTCAAGAAGCTGTTCCCATGGAAAACGAGTGATTCACACCCTCCCATCAGCATGATGAAGAAGGTATCGGGATTTATCAACGCTCCGCGCTGCGCAAACGTCCAGTAACGATGCTCACGTGCCCATTTCAGTCGTAGTTGCCGATGTCGTGGTGATAACATTGGCATATGCATGGGTCGTCGGTTGTTGAGACCCATCTTTAGGAGTGTTCGGTGCACTGTGTGATCAGACTCATTTGTACTCTGCCCAGTATTAAGGTCTGTTGTTACTTCCGCCACAGATCGCCGCCTGAGCAGTTTTACCAGTCTGCCCAGCCTACGACATCCGACATGAGTAATGAGGGGTGGCCGTGGTTTCACCTTTGTTTAGCCACTTATTGAAGACACCCAACACAACACTCCTCGAACACCTGACAAGTCGTGCAGTTTCCGAAATACTCGTGCCGAGCCTCCGGGCCATCGCAATCTGCCCTCGGTCAATAGATCACGCGTCTTCCACATTCTAAACTCAGATAGCACGCTCACTGATACTACCGTGCGTGTGTCTGACTAGCAGTCATTCCTCGTCAGATGCCACTGCTATCGCTTGGACGGGTTTATATCGATAGTAGGTAGGTAGTCAATAAGTTCTGGCTGATCAGGGTATAAGTGTGAATATACAGGGAACTTTAAATTGATTTAACACTCACTGAAAATCACGTGACGCTATCAGACGATATATTTACACCTGGATGCGTTGCCGTTATTACGCAATGATACGTGCGCCAGTATTTTTAGTTACTTTTTATTAGTTTGTTGCTTAATTATACTTGTTTGTTGTAGAGGGTTTCATTATATGATCTAATCGCTGTTTTATTAAGAAAATAAATATGGATTTACGTTTATATCACGATGCAGTAAATGTATTATTGCTCGTGAAATAAAAGCTTTCAATTCATGCAGAAATATTATCATTCGTCTTTACAGTAGAGGGAATTATTTATTTAAGCTTTTGAAAGTTATTTAAGTTATGAACCAGAAATTTGCGTTCAACCCGTCATTTTTGACAAGCTTAGAAACTAGTTATTAAAAAAAATTTACAATCTGATACATGCATCGGTATTTTTACTTGCTTTCTCTTTAATTACCAGCCAGAAATCGGCGTTCAACCCGTCAGTTTGACGGATTTAGAAGCTAGTTACTAACGAAAATCGATGATTTGATCTGTTACAACTTTGTAAAAGATGTTTTTCGGTAAAATTACTCTAAACATTAAATACAGACTAAGGCTAGATTCAATACTCTTAGGGAAATGTGGTATAACTTTTTAATCATTTTCATTTTTTACGAGAATAACTTCGACTATTTACCGTAAAAACGCAGTAAAAGTAATATAGTTGGTCCACTCGAGTGTAAAATAAACACAAAAACCATAAAAAATTCACATAAAAAAATAGGAAAAATACACAGAAGAATACATAAAAATTTTACTTCTTGAGAGTGTACACCTCTATACAGGCAACAGTTTTTTTATTTCCTAAGAATTAATTTCTCTCTGAATATTAAGTATGAAGAAAACAAAAGTGTATGGAAACTGAAACGCGGGAACAGATTCTTTTTGGCTAGAGGAAAATAATGGACGAAATTATCCGAGTATTTACCCCGAGGCTATTCACATCAAAAACAAACTCTAAACTGAAGCATTAGCAGTTGGCAAAGAGGCTGAACATCACCTACTGTATTAAATATATTAGAAGCTACACAGATGAAGACGAATTGCAGAGCCAGTCAGAATTACTTTAATGGTGTGTTCGGCAGAATGTTTTTGTCTTTATTAGTTGAGTACTATAAATAAATGTAAAAGCTATTACTTATTTAAAAGCTTAATCAAGCACAGACACAAGGAAAAAGCATTTCAGTAATTTTTTCCATTATATTATTTGTTTCCATCATGCTTTGTCTTTGGGTTCCCAAAGAGTTTTTAAAAATTCTCGGATAAGCCCTCGAAGAAAAAAATCAGCAACGAAAATCATAATAATAAAAAAAGTTATTCAATTTTCAGCGAAGAAATTAGGTGGGTTTCGGAAAAGGAATATGTGAAATAATGAAGATCCTTCATATAAGAATCAGTTAAAAAATTATGATTGTACTGAATTATTAAAAAGCAATACTCATACGAAGAATACGATTGGGGTTTAAAGCTGTATTTTAGTTCTATTAGTATTAAGGACACAAAAATTTGATTAAACAAAATATTGGAAAAACTGAACTGAGCAGAAAACTTCATCTAAGGAGATTAATTATCCATCCGGTGATAACATTGCTGACTATAAACGTCTATAATAAAAGGTATGCATAACAATCAATGTTTTTTGTACAGTGAAATCCCGAGTACAACTATTTACTAAATTATAGATCTTCATATGAGTTATAAAATACTAAGCAGTATACATACATATAGCTTTAAATTTGGAGTCAGTTCTGAGTGCTAACCATTATTACACTTACTATAACATTGCTCTCTCTATGCTTCAGTAAAATTACAATTCATTGTAAAAGTAGAGAATAATATGTCTGCATACAGGATAATAGAGTTAGTTGTTAAGTAGTCGGTACTGAGAACTATGGAATTATATATTTACATGTTCTCTGCTTTCCAGAGAAATACGCATTGTCTCACTGTAATGCAAGTTTTTCAATTTTCAAGTTAAAGTTATGAACAGTAAATAATACTTTTTTCCCTATCGATTTATATCAGACAAAAGAACAAAAATCCTAAATTCTTCCCGTTAAGTGTTTTTAGTCGATAATGTAGTAATGTTTTATAATTTCGATGTACTTCCTTTCACTATCAACTTTAGATAATTTATGTTAATTCATTTCTGTCAAACTCACATTGAAAACATGACTTCGAATGATTGATGAGAGCTCCGTTCACAGCGTTTGTTCCACTAACATGCTCGTCACATTAACGAGGGAAGTGAAGCCATTATTATCACTTGTACAAATTAAGGTTTTAATTAGCGCAGTACACGAGTTAAAAAAGTCGCTTTGATGCAATTGCAGCCAATCAAGCTCGGAGTTTGTGTCCAATATTTTCATTAAAGTCGTCTTTAATTGCTGTTGCTGTATTGATCAGAGCAGGATGAACACTTGCAAATTGACTCATGTAGTCAAAGCTATTAAATTTCACAGTGAAACTGGATAAAACTGATGAATGTAATGACGTCCTTTTCAACTTCGCTACCACATTTGCTTATCTGTGATCACTGATCGTTGTATAAATCCGTTATACCCTACAATAGTCGGTTCTTGTCATTTCGATTTACGCATCTCACTGTGAACGTGTAAATTAAGGTCACGACTTAGAGAAATGAAGATATATTGCCGATATTTGGCTGATGATATTCGTTATGTTCTTGTCTCTTTTAGATCCACTAAACGCAATTAAGTGGTTCTTATCAAATTTCACACGAAGATTTACGTTAGGGCCTAAAGAGTTTTTCATTAGATTCGGTTACTCTTTTTCTACATCAGTTTTTCCGCCCTCAGCAATGTTTGTTCTGTGACAAACATCGGATAAATTCGACGAAAATTGTAATATATATATAAACGTTAGTTACGATAATAATTTTTAGAACACCAGTAATTGTTCGATGCTTATGGTGATTTAACAAGGTAACTGGAGCAATGATTGTCTCGTAACTAAACAATTAACCATCAGTTTTTAATACATATTTAGACGTAAATTCAAAAAATTTGACATACTGCTTCCTATGACTTTCTGCTTTATATTGCCTTCAATTCTGTTTAAAAATAAAAAAATTGTCTTTGGCATTTACATTTTTATCAGGAAAAAGAGAGAAACACAGTATTGGCAGAGGTTAAACATATTTTATTGCAAAGATATGGGGACAGTTGTTTGGTGACAACATTTCTGTTCATTAACGGATTTTTCCCACATGCACCACCGTAAAGCTACATAAAGGCCTTATCGAGACGGTGGACGACTATCAAGCATTAGGTGAACAAAGCTCAATAAAGCGATTTGTTAATTAACAGAGATCTGAATATTTATTTTACGCTGCCACCGATTCCAATTAAAATTTAAACCTGGCTCACTTGATTGCCTGGATTAGATACCGCGCACACTGTTGCATATTATGCTTAGGGCGTTATTGGTTTTAATGAAGGTTTGTATCTGAGCATAGTCTTTTGCGCGTGAAACATTATACATAACGAAAGCTCTTAATTGGCAATCAAATTGGAAAGTACAGAAAGGAACATTAATAAAATTCATGATTAATTTACTTTCGGGTTATGCCGCGTTGATTATTTCATTACCTGAGCTTTCGGCTGGTATCCTCCAGCCTTCGTCAGAGATACTGTTTATGTTGACATAGCAACGAGCGCCAAGCATCGCAGAGTAAAAGGCCGCTATCTTCGTTGATGTTGTTGGTATTTTTTAAAAATTTCTGCTGCCTCTTTCACCCGTCTGGGCCACCACTGGTCTTCTCTCCACAGTAGCCTCGTTTCTTGAAATTTTATTTCATGCCCGGTATTAAGAGCATGGCGGACTACGGCGGATTTGTCGCTGTTGTTATATTTGTAGTGGCCGATATGTTCTTTAAGTCTCTCCGCCACAGTGCAACCTGTCTCGCCGATATAAACACTGCCACAGCTGCAGGGGATTTCGTAAACACCCATAAGCTGGTGTGGGTGTAATCTGTCTTTTACCTTTGTCAGTGACTGACCAAGTTTGCAGTTAGCCTTATATACTATTCGCACCTCCACCCGCTTTAACAGTTTCCCAATCCGGTCTGTGATACCCTGTATGTATGGGAGACAGGCGAATTTTGTTGGCACATTAATATCATGGGATAATAACGCGGCATAACCCGAAAGTCAATTAATCATGAACAAACATGGCCGTGGAAGTCTGAGGAATCATTAATAAAATTGTTGATTTATATACCATATATTCTATTTTTTGAAGAAGCTTTATTAATTTATTCACTGCATAGCAAGAAAACTACAATGCATTCTAACATTGCTCGCTATTAGCGAATATGCATCCATTTTTCAACCGCGAATAATTTCAATTGCTACCAATTAAACTGTAAAACCTTGAGTAACTTGTTTTAATATCTAACAGCTACAATGCTATGCCACAAGTCTTTGTCTATCTCTCTACTTACACTTGAAGCGTACTTTGGCTCCAATAGGCTATTTGACAATATTAAAAAAATATTATAAATTGTATTCATTCTCATAGATTAATGCTTCAGGAAGCTAATTTTATCAATTTTGAAAAGAAAAGTGGATTATTTTTAATAAAAAAGCGAAATAAAAATTATACTTTTCTTACCTCTGGTCACGTGGCAGAAAACGCTCTAGGATTGGTGGTCGCTTGAGTGACGTCACACTTCTGTAAACGCTGCGGCTAGGAATGGAGCGTTTCCTATTATCCAAGTTTTCAACTGTTTTTATTGTTTGTTGCTGGTCATTTCTTGTTATTAATGAAATTTAATTTTGAATTCAAAATCGAGAACATTATGTAAAAGCCTACAGCGGAAAAATAACGAAAATAGACGCCTTATTTGTGGGGCTGGCTATAGAAAAAAACCCTGAATTTTATTCTACTGAGCTTAAAAATGTAACAGCTTCTATTTGAGACTCATTTATATTTAAATTGAAACGTAGAGATTGATTGTTTTGCGTTAGCAAAACATACGTCGAAAAATTCTGTACGCGAAATTTGTGCAGTCATGCTGAAAATAAAGAAAAGTTGCATGGGTGTCGCAAATATGCGCAAAAAAAATTAAGGTATTTCTTGTAGCTAATAAGCTGCTCTTTCAAATAAATATAGTAAGAGATCGGTATAATGTGGTATAATGAATTAAAACTCAACATGAAATTGGCTCAGCAGTTTTTTTTTTTAAATTAAAAATAATCTCGTTCTGTTTTAATGATGCTATTGGATCACGGAAAAATCATGCGTAAACTTACCTTGAAGCTCGCCAAAAGCAATAGCAACACACAAATCACTACTAACAAGCAGAAATACAGCGTAATCATCGACCAAACTCAATGGATTAGCGCGGCCGACTGAAGCGCTTGTTCGGTTGATCACAGGAAGCCCATTGTTCAAACTATTTTTTCTATTGTTAGGCGTGAATTCGTTGAAAATAAACCTTTGTTCCGAGTAGTATGGTTCATCTACTTTGAATATAAATAACTATTTTGCCTGCGTAGACAATTATCAAAACTGACTTTTGTCCCTCTAGATTTAGAAAATATCACACTGTGCGGCGTCCTCCCGGATGCGAGGCCAGAGCGTTAACCGCTCACTCACCACGCTCGGAACAACTGGATGTTTTGGGCCATTTTTTCTTAATTGCAGATTAAAGATTATGGATAAATAATATTTTTTGTCAATAAAACCGAATTTGTTTGTTTATTCATTTACCTACCTTGTTTCACTTCATCTCACATGAAGAAACTGTGAAGTGTTCACTATTAACATAAAGAGAAGCAATTAAGAAGTAGTGTCAGGATAGCTGCGTGATTGAAGAGTGGTAATGGAATTCAGAACATCCTACGTTCGAAGAACCTTGGTTGGGATAATATTTTTTGTGTGAATTTTTTTCGGTATTTGTTTACTGTTTTTTGCACTACCATATTTTTATTCTAAGAATTCATAATAGTTGCTAAGCGTCATGCAAGTGTTTGAAACAAATTGCTACCATACATGAAAGTTTTTATTTTTAAACTTACCAGAGAGAGAATATCATGCAAAAAATAAAGGTGCACGGCCGTGAACAATGGAATTTATTTTATAAGTGCCATCACATGTAGAAATTTCATGCTAATCTTGAAACAGTTCCGGAACGCTTTGTGTCCTTTTCGTAGGAATTTTCACGTGACGATACAACTGTAGGCGTGTCCGGACAAAACCGCGAAGTGACAAAACCGCGAGGACAAAACCGCGCAGACAGAACCGCGAACGGACAAAACCGCGAACGGACAAAACCGCGAACGGACAAAACAGCGAAACGGACAAAACCGCGAAACGGACAAATCTACGAGTTATCCCCTCACTGTTTGATCTCTTATGCTCCAAAATATTATCCTAACGCAGTTTTAAACGATTTGGGGATCGCAGCTAGGGTTACGTTATTATGGAGTACGGTACTGTAATTTATTTTGTGTATATGTAATTTATAATCTACGAGTTATCCCCTCACTGACAATGCTTTTCGGTTATTACTTGGATCAAGCCATCCTACAATTTGGAAACTCATAGAAGCTTTCAAGAAGCAGCAAAATCTGACGGAGGTTAAATTGGTGCAATATGGAAGGGGAGATAGAAAAATACAGAAAATGACATATGCGAGAGTCACCAAGTCGATTTTCAATTTAGTTAGTGAATATGATTGTAGCGATGCACAGAAATTTCTTTCTGGTATAGTTCATAATTTCGATTATTAGATAGTGTGCTTGTGTATTTTGTTACAATTTATATTAACTTATTAATGGTTTATTGATGTATATTTCGTATAATCCATCTATATTGTATTTTTATTTTCCATAATGTTCATGCTTTTGTGTAATTTTTTTAAATAAAAAAAATAATGAGGTGTTACGGAGATCACCTCCTCGTGGTGCACCCTGGGTAACGCTAAGAATCTACGAACTCTTGTGGTTTTATGTATTCCTGGTTTTTCTGTATTCGCGGTTTTGTCCTTTCGCGGTTTTGTCCGTTCGCTGTTTTGTCCGTTCGCGGTTTTGTCCGTCGCGGTTTTGTCCGTCGCGGTTTTGCCCTAGAACCTTAGAAGATTGTAGTCAATGTATCGAAGGATATGATTCAAGAACTGAACACACTATTATTGTTGTAAATAACATCCAAGAAATATGAAAGCAGCAGGTAATCTATAGATCACAATGACATGTAAGATGAAAGATTCCAAATGACTTTCTGGTTGTTGAATCTACTGAAACAGTTTTACAACAAGAAAATTGACTACTATTCGGACGATAATAAATATTTGGCATCAGATTCCGAGCTAATAATACCTTAGTGAAATACAATATGATATGATGCATTGTATGTAGAATTCTTAACCACAATGCTATGATCTTTCACATAACAATGTGTGTAATAAGTATGAGAATATTGTGGGGAAGAAAGAAAGTAGTACATTATTTGAGCAGCTGACAAGGCAAACAATTAGACAGTATAAATGTATGAAGAAAACCTAATGGATCTTAAGAGTTTCCCTTCCATCTGAAGATTAGTGAAACATAGGAAATGATTGAAGTCGGTCAGAAAAATAATAATAATAATTTTAGGTGGACTAAAAATAAATATTACATGTTTGATTCGAAGGTTTCGAATGACATTCTGTTACATCAGATCAAAACTTAAGCTTTACGTATTGATAGTTAATCACGGATAGTAATAAAGATCAAGACTTACACGATTGTGTCATCGCAGTAATTTGGTTTTCAGTAAGTATAAATGATTATGATTGTTATTACTATTATTATCAATAACTGTTGACACTTTTGACATTTCGGTCATTCCGTGAGAAGCGTTATTTAACATCTCCAATGATTCATGAAGAAGAAATTCCCATTCGAAACACGAAGAACACAAAAATTTACTCTTCTATAAAACCAGCCATACAAGAAGGCTAAGTCATATCACAAATAAACCGCATTATCGATATACGAAAACATCAAAAACAAAGAAATTTTTTATGACTAATTTCATGAAGCTAATCAGAATAATTACGAAGTTCTGAATAGTCTACCGAAAGCATTGAAGAAATTTGAGATTAAAATTCGTGAAGGGCAAAAGTAGGTGATTATTCTAAATGGGTGGTGAAATAACACTAGTTTAGGTAAAAATTCTTAAGAAAAGATAATATGAATGTGTAGGGAAATTGTCATTAGAAACCTGCGCTCCACCGCTATTGAATTAAGTTAAATTCTACGCCGATGCCCTGAAATTAAGTAATAAAGTATTACATAATCTGAAATCCATGGTATTCATTAAGAGAAAGTATTTTTTAGTAGATCAACATGTTATTAGTGAATTGGAAGATGAGCAGAATTTATAGAGGAAACCTTTGTTTTTAATTTTTGTATTATGCGTTATTAAGGTTTGATTTCTCTATCTCAGTATTGTTAATGTAATTTGGTAATTTCCGTATAAAACAAGTTTCCGTCATAATTTAAGAAGAAAAAACCGCCTTCATAAAGTACTGCAAAATAATATAAAAAATAATTAACAATAATTACAGCATTAATTGTAGAATAAATGAAAATAAATGGTTAATTCTGGAACCAAACTATAAGTCTCATGTATGCGGAGACGAGAAAAAATGAATAATTTTATATTTTTACATTGCTGGATTGATTAAACATGAACAGAATTAACAGACGATGAGTAAAACACATCACAAGCTTTCACAAGAAAGGAGTAAGTAATTCCTTTATGAAAGTGTTTATTTATTTTTCGTATGGCTAAGAAACTAATACAATGTTTATGAAAGTTATGTTGAGAGTAAGAACTACACATAAAATAAACATTGTAGCTGCAAGAAGTTCGGCCGAATGGTCGGCAATGAATACCATCCCGGGAGCATAGAAATTAAATATTACGGTGTTTGATGCAAGGTAAGTGATGGCGTAAGATCTTTGGCATAAATGAAAATGAAGAGTAATAAAAAAAAAATATCAATCAAACTACTGTGCCTAATAAAGATCGACATGAAGAAGGAGAAAAAGAGTCTTTCATTAGTGTCCATTTCTATTATTATCTCTTCGAATGGCAGTGTAAGGAACCAACCATATTAGTAGAGGTTTTATGATGACGAAAAAGTTCCAACGAACTGTTTCGTCCGATATCAGAAATAAACCACAGTAATTAGTTGTATATACCTAATTTAATATTATGAATTAATCAAAATACTGATCTTTCAAGGATACATCCATTTTATTGTTTTTAATGAGTGGACTACAAGGTCATTAGCGCCCTTACAACAACCAAATTGACAATGTGGCTTAAAACCTTACTAAATTACTGTCTGCATGTCCGACTGTAAAGAGGTTCGCCATACATACAGCAAGGTAAAATAAACTACTAAAATGTTTGCTTTAATGGGCAACTAAAACAACATAATTTGAAAACAATTTCTGGTTGTCTGTAAATAAAATCCCGCCACAAGCGCTCCTTAGAAAATTTACGAAGACCTCCGATATATTATTACATTTCATTTTTATTCAGAATTAATTTCTTCTTAATAAATACAAATTGGCCTTATTGTTAAATGTAATGCGGACAATTAAAACATGCAGGAAAGCTGTTATTTGAACATACGAAATAATAATAGAATGCTGAAACAATTATCAGTTAAAACATTCACTTTTCTCATTTAACGGAAAGCAACCTGATAGTCTCACTGCAGAGAGTAGAAAATGCAGATGTTTGTGACAATATCTGTAAGATCCGTGAAGAAACTTGTTGTTATATTCGAAACTAACAATAATGACGTAAAGGCGGTGTGTAGAACTAAATCACATTCATATAAATACACAATGCGTGAACTATTACGTCACGTACATCATTGTAAATGGCCTATTAAACATATCAGTGATAATAAATGACTCAACTGCTTCTTCCTTTTCTTACAGATAATATGATTACTTTCTCATTACTCTTTAATAATTCCAATTAAAATTCAAAAGTTTTTTTACGGAGTAAAATTAATCACAAACTTTTTCTTCTTTGTTAGTAATTAATATGACTGAATTATATTTCATCTGCCCTCCTTGATGCCTCATTTTACAAGGTTATAAGGGAGATATGAAATATGAAACTTCACGAAATTTTGGTAACTAACACGGTCTACAACTTCCATATGTTATCTGTAATTTAATTATCATTGCGACTCAGATAACAGGATTATAGTGGTTGGGAGAGTAACATTTCCAAGCCACCTTCTTGTCTGAGAATTTGCCTGAGCTCGCCACAGTGTTATATCACGAAGGTGTAGTGACAAACAAAAGTTATAAAACTAGCTAAATGTTTTAATACCATTTCTAAATGACAAGAGTAACACATCATTGCCTACAACCATAGAAAGTAAAAATCAAGCAGTTTCACTTCGATCTTCAGAATGAGGAGAAAAAATAAGTGAAAACAGATATAACAAATGCAGTTGTATGACAAAGAAGAAGAACAGACACCAAACAAATAAATACAACATACCTTTACAAAATTTACTTCAAGCATTAAATATAGCAAGCAAGGTGGATCCTGTTTGTCATTTATTCTGTTCTTCGTTCCATCCCAAATGATGTGGATCAGAAATAGCAACAGGACACTTGATAGCAAGTAGAATAACTATTATGAGACACTTTGTCGCAAATGAATAATAAAAATCTTTAGAGCACTCTGGACAAATACTGAGAGAGGTTGTGAATGACATTTCGTTTCATTGTACAGCTTGGAGTAGCTCGCAAGCATCCGATCACCCAGGCTGTGGGACTGAGAGTAGTTCATCAACAGAGTGGCGTGTTTGCTTTCTCAAGTGTAATATTCAGAAACTAATCTCGTGTTAGTAAATAGCATCGCTGTCCACGGGCGTATGAAATTAAATTCACTAAGGTCTTTCGTCACTGGCTCGTAATTAAAAGACAGACGAATTTTTCAACATTCGCTACGCCTTTTCGTGCAAGAACGTTTACTGAGGGCTAGACCGAGAGGACAGTTCCTAAAATATTCTTCTAATATGTGATACCACACCCCTCCAAGCTGACATGCTCTAATAAGAATCTTTCTGAGTATGTTGGAAGCTGTAATTGGTGGAGGAAGAAAGGCATTAAAGAACAATTTTGGAGGAGTCCGATTATGACAGAGAGAAACCATTTCAATGATTCAGAGTCCCAGAATGAATCACAGAGGGTCCATTGTGGAGCGGTCTGTACTAATTCCATCAATCTGTTCTGGGTTCCGAGAAAGGCGTCTAGAGGCTGAGACAACGGAGGAATTGCTTCCACTTTTCTACAAAAGCAAAAATTCCAGGAAGCAGATTCCATCGGATAAACAGCAAGTCTGCAAACTCTCCAGGTCACTAGTTCACCACGATGGTAACAAGCGTTGAGTTATTAATTCTCACGCTGTACTCAAAATAAACCCGTTAACGCCCTGAGTATAATTCAGATTGATATGCCTTGTAGAAAAAAAAAAAAGTCATAAAATGTTCACTTATGTTGTATGTTCAAGTTTGTTAGCTGATTGAATAAATTTGCCAGTTCATAAAATGTTATAGACCAAGCTACAATAAATGCAAAGAGCAGACCACAGCGTTTTCATTTACAAATCTCTCATTTATCCAAAATATTTATTGCATATTAATAACAATCATTGATATTTACATAACTAAGGATTTATCTCATGCGGTAATCCAATTATTCACTTGGTTATTACAAGATGTAATATATCCTATCTCACCGATAATAGCATTTGCAGCTGCATGGGAGCTTCGAATAAAACTGCAGACATGACTCCGATCAGAAATCATAGTCAAGCGGCCAATTGACTAATGAAATATATGATTCTGTTTCATGCAACAAGTGCTATTCTGAAAAGTGGTTTCTGGTGATTCAGAACAAGCGAACAAATTAGATCTTTGGTTATGATATGTTTTCTCAAAAACAAATTTTTTAATGCTTCATAAAGTGCAGTTAATTTTTAGACAATGTCCTATGTACTTTATATCTTGATGCCGAGGAGAAAGTATATTAATGAGAAGAAGAACGTGAGTCAATTTCTGGTCGCATACCGAACTCAGCGATGGGGCATTTATTCAGATGGTATAAGATGCGCCATGCAGCTATCTGAGTGGTGTATACGGTGCTGACGATGTCGTATCACAAGCGGACAGAAACGTTATCAATCCTGTTTATTTGGTGTCAGAAACATATTGCTAGACAATTACAACCATCATATTGTACTAGACCAAAACTTCGACACTTCCAGTGGATTTTGGAGGCGGCATATTGATTACCTTCTGAGCTTGACACAGTCGACATTGGAGCATGTGCTGAACAGTCTGAACTGGATGTCATTGATATCCGCAAAGTCCCATTTAGCCAGGAAGACTTTGGATCTTCCCACTCCTGATCTTAGCATAGTCAGAGATTTCCAGGTGATAAAGAGTCAGACAATCTTCCCCAGCAATGGGGAAGGGAAGCCTTAGTTTTCCCGCAGTTTTAACCTGGCTTCTCAATTGTATTTGTAACTTCCTGTGATGTTCTCAGAATACTTTTTCTGGAACCTGTTGAGCTGACTTAGATAAATATTTATTTGTTTCCAATTATGGTTCAATAATATTGAGGAGGAAGTTATAACACCTGCGGCGAATACACAGCAGGACTCTGATCTGGAGTAGAATGTCCCGCACTCAAAATCGCTGTATCAACACACAAGCTGCCATTCAGACCCTTCGTAACTCATGTTAAAACTCCGATACAATGTCGATGAATAACAGTAGTATAATGCGAGGCAGAAAAATAAAAAAAAAATTAACCACGGGCGGCGCATCAGTCATGCGGGAAGCCAGCCCGCGTTGCAGCGTGTCCGACGTAGCGTACATCAGCGTAATGGCGACCAGCTTCCTGTATCCAATTACCGCCGTCCGGAAGCGACACAGTTTATGACGCGCCATTGTACAAAATGCCGAATCGCTGCCGCCGTTGTTGTAGCTGCCCCCGATAATGAATTGGCCGTGGGCCATTCACGAAAGCGCAATCTGCACCCCCCACCCCTCAATAGCGAAGCCATCGTGTGGGCTCTGCGAGGTGCAATATTTTGGCATCAACAGTCTCATATTATTAAACCGTTAAACGGACGCCTGATTCATAATATAATAATGGCAGAAATATGGAGGCATGTATTTGCGATGTGCTCACGCCTGTTGGCAGAGGGGGGATTACGTTTATTGCCGAACTTGTCCCGCGCAGTGGTACATTATAAATGTGTCAGTGGTCTAATGTAATACGCCGCTAGTATCACTCAGTGTACGAGCCGCGCAAACTCGCTATTGCCTGTTTAGTAAAAGTGTATTTATCAGGTCGTATAGTATAAGCTCTCTACATTGTAAAGTGGGGTTTATTTTGCCTCCCCCGCATTTATCACCTGCTAATACCGCACTGAGAAATAACTATGACAAGACGATTTATGAGATAGTTAAGCTTCAGTAATACGCATTCATCTATTCGACTATATGTGTTTAATTTAGTTAGTGTACTCTAAAGCAGGTGGGGCGGTCGCGAAGCTTAGTTGATAGAGAGGCGGATTGGACGATCAGTGTTGAATTATTGATAAGCCAAATTTTTCTTCGCAGCTCAATGTCCGGAGCGGTTCCTTATGCACATTCAGCCTGATTTTCAAAGTGTACTATGAACGCGTAGGGCAGTGTAAGAGGGAAAGGGGGGAGGAAGTAGAGTAAGAGTATCATCCCTGTCAATAGTTACCAGGCCTATTATTAGATTGTTGGTGGTTTAATTAATATGATAAATAAATAGTCCATGATACAGTTCACTGTAAACTTGCTGATATTTTCATAAACACGACGTCAAAGATACTGTTCACATGCATACATACATTTCCAGCGATTGTATCCACCACTTCTTCCACAGACAATACAGTACTTGGCCGTCGTAAATTGAGTCGGTGAAAACTGTTTCTCTGTCTCGGATGTTAACTTTATATAAACTCCATCGAAATTTCTAGAACACTTCAAAAGATTCCGACAGATATTTCTCGCACATTAACAATACTTGAACAATTGAAACATATTAAAAACAATCAGAATTAATACATAATCATTTATAATCAAAACAAAATGGTCAGAAATGAAATTAAAGACACTTAAACACAAAATTATTGACAGAAATAATTTTAAACTGTAGCAAATTATCCTTTAGACATCGTAACTTGCATTAATACTTGGAATTACGAACATTTAAACAATTCTTTTAAACAATTCTGTTCTTAAACATATTAAATGGCCTTTAAATAATTTCTTTTCGTTAAACAGCAAATTGCAATACAAACATACAAGATCACATTCAACCAAACTCTGGCTTACTATAAGTGCTTCATAAAATACAATTCAATTTTATTTAGCTTTGAGGGCTGTTACACTATGAAGAAAATAAAGATAATAAGAAGTTCTAACTGCGGAAGTCCCTTGCATCACGGCCCTCTGCCTAAAATCATTCAGTCTTTTATTGGGTTTTTAAAATACTCCTGAGCTTTAAACACAGAATACAAAATAAAATTATTTTTGTGAACGTATTTACAGTTTACATTACGCCTTTGTATATAATATTTGAGGTCAGAACCGAAACTTCTTGAATTTTTTGTTTGTCCTATTTGGTAATTGATACAAAACTAGTGCTTAAAAGGCCATGAGTAAACAAAGCATTAGACGCAGATAATTTAAATCTTTGAAGAGTTCCTGAGACTTATTATTAGTCACTGCATAGGCGAATTTCCGTGAGAACTCTGCCAACCCCTGGCGTTACCGCTAGCATAACAACTGTTGTGTATACCTTGTTGCGTCTCGCCTATGCAGGCGTTTCGAGGAGGTAAACTACATCTCTGACATCCGTTCTACGTCAGAAGCCGGTAAAAATTTCTACCCATTGATACGTTATTCATCGCTGCAGGCCTTGTATTAGCTGATAAAAGGGGATATTGACAATAGAAATAATATACAGGATTGTCTTAACACCGCATTGTGGATTTGTCACTGCGACATATAATTACAACCACCAATTTATCAGAATATTAGTTACTAGCTGTGCAGGTTAGTAGAGGTGGTTTTATTAGATTTATTTTTGTTTCTGGTAGGATTAGAGACAAGGTAGAGAAGGGAATTTAGTCCTGGCGTTTTGAAGGAACCATTCCGGTATTCACCTGCGGTGATTTCGGAAACCATCAAAAACGTAAATCGTAATGGACGGCCGAGGTTTTGAAGCAGCGTCTTCCATAATGCCAGACCAAATAGCTACCGCTCACCTCCCCCCCTCCCAGGCTCGGTAATTAGGTCTGGTTAGACACATGTCGCTTAGATGGTAGAGTAGTAATATTGCAGTTTGGTAATTAAAGCATAAAGCAAAAGTGATGTGCTGTAATGTTGAAATTTGTAATTATAAAGTGGATAGGAAACAGCAAACATTATAGCGCTGGATAACTGTAACCAATTAATTATAAAGTATCAATAGATAAAAATGTACTTGGTGAAATGTGGGAAGTTTACAAACCTATAATACAGTATATGTTTAACAGCAGATTAATCCTATGTTTCGTGCCAACAAACAAAGGCATTACATCCTGATCTGGGCTTTCCATGGTTTCCCTAGATCGCTCCAGGCGAATGCTGGGATGGTTCCCCACAATAGCCCATGGGCGCCACCTGCCATATCCCGTATATCCCTTCCAAACCATTACCTTTCCTGATAGGTGCAATGCACCCTCCGCCAAACACTTTTAGTGAATCGCGGAGTAATTGTAATAGTAATAGTAGATATAGCATACATAAAACATAATAAAAATATTAATAT
Organism: Vandiemenella viatica; assembly: GCA_031002005.1. NCBI lineage: Eukaryota > Metazoa > Arthropoda > Insecta > Orthoptera > Morabidae > Vandiemenella > Vandiemenella viatica. Next base: position 141,149,642 of record JARYHS010008074.1, read on the forward strand.
AATAGTGAAATATGTGTTGAAGTATCATATTTAAAACTGATTGTTAAATTAGGCTTTATTTTAGTTTCCAGAAATTAAGCTGTATAAAATTTGTGATAAATAAAAAAAGAATACTTAAATCCAGACAATCAGTTTGACTAATATTCCGGTCTTACCAGTCTTGGAAGCTGAATGCGAGCATAGTTGGAATTCTGTTGGTTCGAAGAGAAGTTTGAGTCTGGACCTAATACTTGGTTTCTTGAGAGGTGAGCTAATATGATTATACTGTTCAAGAAGCAAGACTGTTTTTGTGATGAGGGTCAGGGTGAAGCTGTAACGGTTACAATTATTTTTCAATACATTATGTTTTGTGTTAAAGAACTCTGAAGGTGCACAGCTATTCTCATTACTCTGTTACGCAGGGATAATTTTGAAGATTTAAACGTATATATGAACGCACGTGTTGGTATCCTTGCCGCATTCAGAAAGTTGCCTTTGTTTTTCGAAGCTTCTAGCTTCCAGTGACACCATCGCTGTGAACGAAAGAGGATACGGCGTAGCAGTAAAACATGCCGACAACAAACCGAGTAACGTCTCAAGGGACAGGGTTCCCTGTATTCTGACCACCATGTCAGGATGAAATCACTTTTTAGGACGTGGATCTTTGAATTTTGTTTTGACAGGATGAGAACTTGTTGAAGATGAGGATGGTCACTAATGAAAGACTACCAGTATCAGCAGTCACACAGAGTTTTTCTAATACCTCTGTTGAAAGACCGAGGAGTGACCAAGTTACCTTCTTGCCATTAGGGTAGTAAACGGTCCCTGAATCTTGATGAATCAGAAAATATCATAGGCGTTTGAAGCCAGAATGCTATGGGATATCATTGAATTAAATTTATTATTGAAATATTCTGCGAAAGAAATGTAGCACGGGAAAATACAGCACTTCTTTGTGAATCCATAAAGAATTTTTCACTACTACGCACGTTTAAAATAAACGAAATCTGGTTTAGCTTCTTCTATAAACACAAAATCATTCCTATCTGATGTTCATAAAGGTGCTGTATCACGTCATAGCCTCGTCTTAGTTTATGATGCGAAAGTCACTGCTGTAATGAAAGTATTGTTCTAGCCTTTGTTAATATTTCTAAAAACTAGGAAATCGGTTTTGAAACGTTATTACGTTGAATTTATTGTACAAGGTTAAGGAAGAAAAACAATGAACATAATATAGCGATGAGCGCCATAAAAAAAACATTTAATATATCCTTATCACGACAATAGCTATCATTAAATTTGAGTATAAAGAACACCAAATCTGCAAGCATGACAACATTAACTCTACATGGTTTACATCCGACTTGAGCAACCAAATTACTTTGACTATCTGTGACTGAGAGAAGTGGGTGAGTGCAGAAAAGGGGTAAAAAGGGTGTGTAGGGAAATTGCCACCGGAGCGTGCGCTCCATTGCAATTAAAATTAAATTTTAAAAAATGTTATTAAATGGCCTGAGTAATGCCCTCTCTTAACGTGACCCTGATTTCTTTAAATCACTCGCATGAGCTACCCTAGGCCGTTTTACTGAATGGATGAACTTGTTGCAGGATGTAACTTTATGGACGAGAATCACTTTTATTAGCATTAAAATTGCATCCCACACATTAATTGCGTGAAGTGGTTTTTTTCTTAAATTTGACCTTTGGAGCCCCATCTCTCTTCCCTTGATGAGATTTGGTAAGATCTGGTGAGGACCCTCCGCCCGTAGCCCGAACCCAGAGATTGACCTCGTCATTACTATTCTTTGACGGGCGGCAACCTGAAATAAAAAGGTGAAGTGAAATTTCTGTCTACCCCCTTAGCGACATTTGGTTAGATTTTCTACGGACTCACCCCTCTATTTTGAGCCCACGTATGTAATGGACGACCCTTTAGACGCTTTTTTTAATCGGGAGTTCTTTCGTGACGTCGAAGTCTTTTTTCTCTCTTATCACAAACCTCCATTTCGACTCTCCAGCAGTTTGGTTCCTTAATTTATCACTTAAGTTTTCGTGTCTTCTAAACTGAACAACAGTTGGTCTATACTTCAGCCAAGACATTTAGCGCATCGCGGACACTTAATGTACCGGAAGCCGCGACCGGCTGCCTGCTGATAGAAATGTGTTTCCCTTGTCGATTCCGCATACACAGATTCCATGCATGCAATGCATACAGTGAAAGGTTTTAATCTACATCTAAAACTGGATATATTGGTCTTATAAAAACTCAGAAACTACGGAGCAGATTTCCATGGGGTTTTCACCGTTTTAAAGCTTAGAATCTTAATTCAGTTGTTTGCGTGTATTATGTTTCAACGTTAAATAACGCAGGAAAATTAAATGAAATTCTGAACGTATGATACAAATCTCAAAGATGGAAGGATTAGATGTTCCATACTTCGCCCTAAACATACAACTAAATGTATCTGACCATAGCCTTTAATGAAAGCAATAAGATATCTTTACAATAATAACTCTTTTTCACACTAAAGAAAACTTGAAGTATTCTTTTCTTTAATTCGGGATATTTAGTTTTTAAACGCCATAGATAGCCGTAAAAATAACAGAGATTTTCTTTAAGCACTGTCTCTGGACAATGTCTTTGGCCATCAGCATTATTCCTCTGTTTACGATAGTATTATTCCGGAGTCAGTTTTGATATTTGTATAAAAGGCTGAATCTGCGGAGTTAAAGTATCTGGCGTTTCGAGCAAAAAGTATATCCATTCACTTCGCAACTGAATCAAATGTGAGTTTATAACATAATCTAGCGTTGTTCAGTAATGTAGTAATGCAATTTGTTAACAAATTAACGAAGCTTGATACACATTATTTTCAGACGAATGAAAATAGTGTACGTGCAAATTAACTTCAGCCCACCCGTTTCTAGGTAGGTGGTAGGTGAATCTAGCTTTAATTCCGAAAAAAAAGAATTATCGCGAATTGTATGAAACTTTGTGCAAATGTTTTTCATTGCGTGAATATAAATAGGGTACGGGTTAATCTACGCCAACTATACCTGGCAACGCCGGGAACTCCGCTAGTTCTAGTTAATATTTGTTTGATAGTTGGATCACATCCCTTTTGATTGACAACTAACCTGTATTCGGTATGCTGTCAGCACACTGCACGAGTCTCGCTTGAGTTACTGGTGGCGGTGTTTTGCGACAAGCTGCAGAAGTGTCAAGTCCGCACTGCGGCGGCCGCAGCTGTGCCAACCCTCTCGGCAGCTGCGCGCGGCCGACCGTGAAATTGCGCTGGGCTGTGTACTCACCTGCCGTGAACACAATCGCCAGGGGTAAACACGAATCGCCTGCGGTCAATGCCTGGCGATTTTTTTACTTTATATGTATTGAAACGATGCTAACTGAGCAAAAGTTCGACACAAGGATTTACATCTATTATTCCACTTGGTCTGTGGTATTTCTTATTTGTCTCAGATCCTTGAAGACATGATAACTCAGATTATATGAAATTGCAAATGAAGTCACAGATTAATGACGTCCCCTGCTATGTTGAGGCACATTCGTTTTGTTCGTGTTATGCAAAAGCTGTATTTCTAAAATCATAATTTAGCGCTTTATAGGGATGAAGATTAACAATAAATTTTATAATAATCGACTACACGGTGTCTGTGGTTTGTTACTAAACATTTTTTTTTTCTATGGTTAGAAGTGGGAAAGGACTGGGGGCAAGGATCGGGAAGAAATTCGGCCATGGAATTTAAAATGAAGCATCACGGCATTCGCCTGGAGTGACTTGGGAAACCATGTAAAACCCAAATCTGAATGGCCGGACGGGGATTCGAACCCGCTTCCTCCCGAGTGCGAGGTCTGAGCTTTACCGCTCACCCACACCACTCGGTGCTTCTAAGCTTAATGACAGTTACTGTAATGTTGTGGATGATTATCATTCTGATATAAAATGAGACATTTATACCCTCGAGTAATTTCTGGTGAGAATAATTTATGGTTCATATGTGTACCATTACTTAACTTTCGCGTATACGATATCAATTGACAACGTCCGAATTTGTAACTTTAATAAGAGAGCTTAAGCAAGACACAGCAGCGTAAAGAGAGTGCTGGTCTCATATTCAGAAGATCGTCAGGCTGAATCTAACATCTGGAATGAATGTTGTATTCGTGTAAAGGTAGTCATACACGTGGAGGCCGGGCCTCAAGGATGCAACCTGCAGGCCAGAAGACCTCAGGATTTTCACCCTTCACACACATGGGACATGAAATCCACAAGGCATTTTAATGGCTCCACGATGACAATATCCGGTGATTATCATGTACTGGCTGCTATTAGTTTGTTAATCGCGGAATGCAGCTTTAAAACTCGCGCATGAAAGTGCATCGGTAGAAGTCTATGGTGCTAAGAATGGCTTACTCAAAAGAAGAAAATATTTTCATACAAATCTTCTTTCGGAATTGAATTTTTTTTCCAACGGCTTTTATAATTATATGACGAAACAGTTTCTAACCATGAAACCATGAAACACTCACCACTACAGTGCGGTTTTTGGTTACGGCAAGAAGGTATAAAGACCTCAAGTTTTCAGCAATAATTTTTTCCTCAAGCCCTTGGTTACATCATACCAGAAACGTGCGAGGCCATTCACAATGAAGAGCCAAAGAAACCGGTATAGGCATGCGTATGCAAACACAGTGATATGTAAACACTCATAGTGCGGCGCTGCAGTCCGCAACACCTATATAAGACAACAGGTGTCTGATGCTGGCAATAGATTGGTTACTGCTGCTACAATGGCAGGTTATCACGATTTAAGTGAGTTTAAAAATGGTGTTATAGTCGGCGCATGAGAGATGGGATACAGCATCTCCGAGGTAGCGATTAGGTGGGGATTTTCCCGTACGACCATTTCACGAGTGCACTGTGAATGTCGGAAATCCGGTATATCATCCAATTGTATCGCAGCGGCCGAAAAAAGATCCTGCAAGAACTGAACTAATGACGACTGAAGAGAACCGTTCAACGTGTAACAGAAGTGCAACCCTTCCACAAATTGCTGCGGGTTTTAATGCTGGGCCATTAACAAGTGTCAGCGTGTGAACCAGTCAGCGAAATATCATCGATATGGGCTTTCGGAGCCGAAGGCCCACTCGTGTATCCTTGCTGAGTGGACGACACAAAACTTTACGCCTCGCCTGGGCCCGTCAACATCGACATTGGACTGTTGATTATTGGAAACATATTGCCTAGTCTGACGAGTCTCGTTTCCAATTGTATCGATGTTGTTGTTGTTTTTGTGGCTTTAGGGAGCGTCGACAGCGAAGTCATTAGCGTCCTAACAATGACCAGCTAATACTTTGGCTAACAATTGTATCGAGCAGATGGACGTGTACGGGTATAAAGATAACCTCATGAATTCATGGACCCTGCATGTCAGCAGGGGGACTACTCAAGCTGGTGGAGGCTCTGTAATGGTGTAGGGCGTGTGCAGTTGGAGTGACATGGGACCCCTGACACATCTAGATACGGCTCTGACAGGTGACACGTACGTACGCATCCTGGCTGATCACCTTCCTCTATTCATGTTCATTGTGCATTCAGACGGAATTGGGCAATTCCAGCAGGACAATGCGACCCCCCACACGTCCAGAATTGCTACAGAGTGGCTCCAGGAACACTCTTCTGAGATTAAACACCTCCGCTGGCCACCAGACTCCCCAGACATGAACATTATTGAGCATATCTGGGATTCCTTGGAATGAACCGTTCAGAAGAGATCTCTACCCCGTCGTACTCTTACGGATTTATGGAAAGCTCTGCAGGATGCATGTTGTCAATTCCCTCAAGCACTACTTCAGACATTAGTCGAGTCGATGCCAAGTCGTGTGTGGAACTTCTACGTGCTCGCGGGGGCCCTACATGGTATTAGGAAGGATACCAGTTTCTTTGGCTCTTCAATGTATAAAGTCCTTCGCAAAGATTATATGAAGATAAAAAATTAATTCACTTTTGATACACAGACATTATTTAATATAATTGATTTATTCCTATTCGAAGTACATGAATGCCTAAAATTAAGCTTAAATGCCATGAAAATTAATGAAAATCTTATTGGTTTATAATCATGTTGTTATTAATTTATTTTACATGTTGTGATGTAAACCCAAATAATTTAACAACATTTGTATTACAATTTGATAGAAAAATTGTTGCTGTGTCGTTATTTTGAGGTAGTATATTAAATGTATTAATGTTTATAATGATCTTGCGGGTGTTGCTGAGAATAGTGAAAAAGTTCTAACCGTAATGGTTGTGGGCTGGGATTATTCGAAGAGGTTCCTGAAGTCCTTAATTTTTTTCTTTTCCTTCCTGTAGGGGCTTCTCATTTTTTTTTTTCTACTTCAGATTCTTTTTTGCCATTGCTCATTATCCTTCAATATTTCTGCCAGCTTGGCGTAGGCAGCTAATCATTTATTTCTGTCGTGGTTTTCTTTGATCTTCATTTCCCATTGACAGGGCTCACTTTCGCACATTTTAATAAACTCTTTCTGTACACGGAACATCACGAAACCAAACAATACACACAAAACAGACAAACAAATACGCAACACACCCAGGAACTCAAGATAAATCATCCAGGCCGGCTGATCGCAGGCACACACACTGAGGTTCTCACCCTCCGTGCCGGCCTTAGAGGAAATAAGAATTGTTTTTCGGTGAGGATTTGGTTACATGGTCGTGCCACCGAGGTGTGGCCAAGTCCTCAAGGAAACGCCCACACACGTTTCGGAATCGCTCAAGGCCGGGACCATTTCGTACAATTCCTGGGGGTTTACCGTGCGTGTGTGGCGCCCTTTAGAAATCAATTCAATGGATACTTATACAGTTGTGTAACCTTACATACAATAGCTTACATCGTTCTTAAAGCATTTTGAAAAGGTAATTTTTTTTTTTTTTTTTTTTTTTTTTTTTTGCTTAACGTTTCTTAACAGCGAGGTCTTTAGAGTCGCGAAAGGATGGGTGGCAAGGAATGAGAAGGAATTCGGCCATGGCCTTTTCTACATCTAAATCTACATATATACTCTGCAATTCACAAAATTGTGGGTGGCAGAGGGTGCTCAGCACCAAAGCTAATCTCTTTGTTGTGCATTCCAATCCCTAATGGTACGAGGGAAAAAGAATTCATATCAGAATCATTGCGGCACCTTATTTCTGTAATCTTATCTATCCTGTCATTCCGGCTCACTACACTCGTGAGTAAAAGTGGGAGTACGCATGTTTACCAATAAGTTTAAACGAATCGTGCGTCGTCTATCTACCAGAGACTCCCAGCCTAGTCTACTAATCAGTTCTGTGACGCTTTCATAAGGACTGTAGCAAGCGGTCACGAATCGAGCGGCTCTTCTCTGTACTTTCTCTATACTTTCGATCAACCCCTTACGAAACGGATCCCAAATGGCACAACAATAGTCCAAAGGTGGACGCACAAGAGATTTGTACGCTATCTCCTTTGTTTGTTCATTACAATTTTTCAATATTCGACCTATGAATCGCAGCCTGGAATTAGCTCTACCTACCAACGAATTAATATGTAAGTCCCATTTCATGTTCCTTTGTACTGTTACTCCCAAATATTTCATGGAATCGACCATATCAATAACTGAATTGTTTAACTCGTATTTCTGAACAATTGGATTCTTTTTGTTAGTTATGCTCATTGTCTTGCACTTTTTAGAATTTAGCGTAAGTTGCCACTCAGCGCACCATGCCAAAATAATATCCAGATCACGCTGAATTTCTAAGCAATCGGCCAAATTCCTTACTTCCCTATAAATAACCGCATCATCAGCAAACAATCTAAAAAGGCTTTTCACTTTGTCTGCGAGATCGTTTATAAAAATTAAAAAAAGAAGTGGTCCTATTACACTTCCTTGAGGTACCCCCGATGTAACATCTAGACTAGAAGAACTTTCTCCTTCAACGACGACATACTGCGACCGACCAGTTAGAAAATCCTTTATCCATTCAGAAAGCTGATCCGATATACCGTACGCTCGTAGCTTCGCTAAAAGGCGGTCGTGTGGCACAGAGTCAAAGGCTTTCCGAAAATCTAAAAAAATGGCATCTACTTGTGAACCTGCACCAATAACTTTCATTACGTCGTGTGTAAATAGGGCCAGCTGTGTTTCACATGATCTTTTCTTCCGAAATCCGTGTTGATTTGTTGTAAGCAAATTATTATCGTCTAGAAATTTCATAATGTTCGAGCATATAATATGCTCCATAACTCTACTACAAACAGATGTTATAGATATTGGACGATAGTTTCCAGGATCACTTCGATCACCTTTCTTGAAAATCGGAGTTACTTGCGCGATTTTCCAGTCTGAAGGTACTTTTCGCTCTTCTAATGATTTACTGAATATATCAGACAGAAATGGGCCGATTTCCGCCGCATATTCTGAAAATATTCTTACTGGAATTCCATCTGGGCCCGGTGCTTTCCCCCACTTCAGGAGCTCTAATTGCTTTATGATACCTGCAGTATCTATCCGTAATGATTCCATCACCAACTCGACACGGCGTGGGAAAACGGGAACACTATCCTTATTTTCATCAGTAAATGAATTTTTGAATACAGTATTTAGTACGTTAGCTTTATCGCGGCTTTCGTTAACCTCTGAACTTTCACGAATTAGTGCTGGTATATTGCTATTGGTACAATTGACTTTTCGTACGTACGACCAGAATTTATTTGGGTTTTCTGTGAGACTCTTAGAGAGAGAGTTGGAATGAAAATCGTTGAAGGCCTCACGCATTACATTCTTAATACGTCCTCTTAACTCAGCTAAGGTTTCTAACTCACTGCGACACCCCTTCCTTCTTGAGCGTGCGTGTATTCTCCTTTGTTTTTTGAGTAATCTTTTGACTTCGCATGTGTACCACGGTGGATCATCCTCCCCATTTATTATCCGCTTCGGTATATGTATATCCAAACCTTCCCTGACTATTCGTATAAATCGATGCCACATCTCTTCAACGGTGTCATTTTTTGACTTGAAGTTATGGTAATTATTCCTCAGGTAGGTTCTAAAACACTTCTTAGAGGCCTTACTGAATTTGTATACAATCCGCCTTTTTCTGCTTTTTCGCTTGGTCATTAGTATAGTTGCAATTACAGCTTTGTGATCGCTTATACCTGTGGTCGTTGAAATTTCGGTGAATAATTCTGGCCTGTTGGTAACCAGCAGATCTAAAATATTTTCGCTACCGTTATGACACCGTGTAGGTTCATTAACTAGCTGCTCGAGATGATTATTTGAGAACAATTCGAGAATTACTTCAGAAGCTGCCTTATCCCTGCTACCTGTAATGTGAACGTAATTACGCCAGTCAATATAAGGCAGATTGAAGTCGCCTCCTAGAATCATAGCATGATCCTGAAAACGGCTAGCTATACTGTTTACATTATTTCTTAACTCCTCGGCGATAGCTATGTCGGAATCGGGTGGATGGTAGAAGGCGTCTATGATGAGTTTTGACCCAGCAACTTTGAGTTTAATCCATGATTTCACAGATCGTATCGACTTCTATTTCATTACATGGGAGAGATTTACTCACAGCTATAAATACCCCACCTCCATGAGAATGTAATCTGTCTTTACGAAAAACATTCATGCTATCTTTAAAAATTTCGGCGGAACTTATTTCCGGTTTTAGCCAACTTTCTGTACCGATAACGATATCCGCCTCTGTGCTATCAAGTTCCGGTTGTTTGTTACAAACGCTTCTACAGTTAATTACGAGAACTTTAAACTGTCGAGATTCTTTTACGCTCCTCCTACATTCCGGTGTTACATCTGATTGGGTAGCCCATCACTGTATTTCGTGTTTCGGGTCTTCCTCCCTTAGCCTAAAAAACCACCCAGTGCATTCCACACGGCCCCTGCCACCCGTGTAGCCGATTCACGTGTGTAGTGCACACCTGACCTATTAAGGGGAACCCTATATGACTCGACCCTATGGCGAAGATCGAGGAATCTGCAGCCAATATCATCACAGAAACGTCGTAGTCTCTGGTTCAGCCCCTCAATACGGCTCTGAACCAGAGGTCCACAATCAACTCTGTCTACAATGCTACAGATGGTTAGCTCTGCCGATATCTTGCGGCCACTGGCCACAGAGTTCACCCTTTCAGCCAGAGGCCGGAAGGAAGAGAGGATAACCTCCGACCCAAGGCGACAAGCATCATTGGTGCCGACATGAACCACAATCTGTAGTTGGCTACACCCCGTCCCTTCTATGGCATCCGGGATGGCCTGTTCCACATCTCGGATCAGGCCACCCGGAATACACACTGAATGGACATTGGATTTCTTCCCCGAGGAATCCGCCATTTCCCTAAGGGGCTCTAATAACCGCCTAACATTAGAGCTCCCAACTACCAAAATCCCCTTCTGTGATTGCTCAGACCTGGCGCGCTGGGGGGCCGTCAACTCGCAGGATGACAATTGTGGGACTGTGTCAGCCTCCGACAATACATCATACCGGTTGGACAGTCGAACAAGTTCAGCGTCTTGGCCTTTAAGCCTGCTCGACTGCCCCCGTGTGCGACATCTAAGTCTAGAGGCCATACGCCTTTTGAAGGAAGCATCCCGGCATTTGCCTGGAGTGATTTGGGAAACCATGGAAAATCCAAATTTGGATGACTGGACGGGGATTCGATCCGCCGTCCTCCCGAATGCGAGGCCAGGACGAAATACTTAATGATGTAAAAAGGATTTAATAAATAATGAACCAAGTAGCATTTTATTTTGTTAATCGTGGGGCTTTTTTTTTTTAGTGAGATCAATTTAATATCCTTAGACATGAAACTGTTAAAAAAAAAAATATGTACTATATAGCACTCAGGGGTCCAAACTAAACCAGAGGTTGCAGAAACAAGAAACAGAAAAAAATGTTTTTTATAGTTGTAAAAGGAAAAAAGTTACGTTTGTCACGAGCTAGCATCAATAGTACTTGGAGATCTAATTTGTCCTGAATATATTGTAAACATTATTCAGTTTAATAATTATCTAAAAGCTAAGCGACTGATATCTCTTATGTCCAATAGGCAATCTTTAATTGTGGAAATATAAGTATCAACTACTAAACGTTTCCGTGGTTTTCACAGGATCCACCTTCTCATTGTGAGGTGTTAACTAGGTATTTCTACCCAAGCTAAGCCCTTCATGTGGTAAATATTTGACCACTCTTCGCAGAGACAAAGGAAGCCAAATGCCGCTCGTAATTCTTCACTCAGTATGCCGCGAACAGAGATGTTCTAACATTCTGACGACAGTTGAAATGCCACGTCGTAAAGCTGAAATTTTACCACTCGCTACTGTAAGGAATGCGGGATGTTAATTAACTTCATCGTGCTCTCGTACTCCATTTGTTTGTATGAGCACAATATAGACATTAGTGAACTCAGCCACTGTGTTATCTTGGCGTCGGTAAGTTCCTCGAAAACAGAACAGTTGTTCATTCACATTGACACTTTCTGTCCTGTCTCGGCCCGCGTAAAATTTAATGCTACCATAGTCCTGCTATTCGCCAAGGCGAAATTAAAGTGTGTCCTCAAACAAACATACCTATACAAAAAAGACATACCTTGAGTAACGTGACCACTAAAGCCGCTGAAGCAGCGACATATACACACAAACAAGAAGCGTAAAAATTACTTCTCACCTACGCGCTATTATCTACAGTCAAAAACCAAAGCGAGGTGGGTGAGCGGTAGCGATCTGACTTCGCATTCGGGAGGACCCGATTTCAAATTCCCATCCGGCCATCCAGATTTCGGTTTTTCCTGGTTTCCCCAAATCACTCCTGCCGAATGTCGGAATGGTTCCTTCAAACGTGCATGGCCGAATTCCTACCAGTTTTTTGTCCCCAGTCCCGTTCGAACTTTAATTACCTCGACGTCAATGAGGCGTAAAGTAAAAAAAAAAAAGAATTAACATAGTAAAGTTGGACATGCTTACATGGACAAGTGTGACTAAACAGAAATACGGAGTGCACCTACCGAGCGCGGTGGGTGAGCGGTATCGCCATGGCATGATATTCACGAGGACGCAGGTTCGAATCCCCGTCGGCTCACACAGGTTTCGTTTTACCATGGTTTCCTGAAATCGCTCCAGGTGAATACCGCGATGGTTCCTTTGAAAGACCATTGACAAATTCCTTCCCTTTCCTTGTCCCCAGTCCTTTACCATGTCTAATCTCCTCGACGTTGACAAGGGGTAAAGCCATAATAAAAAAAAAAAACAGTATTCACAACATTTCCTCTTTTGTTCAAATACGAGGATTGGCTGCTCACTGGTAGGTATCTGTATTCCAGAAACTGAAAGAAGAATTATCAACATGTACCGTAAAATGTTTCAGAGGCGGAATGAGCTATAAATCAAAATTCTGGCATCAGGTCGTTAAGGAATTTATGATGCGGTCATCCTAATCAATCTTCGAAGTCTTTTATGAGCGTCGTGATCCAATTGAATTTAATTTACTTTTTAATTTAATTCAACTGCAAAGGAGTACAACGTTATGCTGGTAATTTCCCAACATTTCTTATATCTGCCTATTTTTGCCCTTTACGAATGTTATTTTCAAATTCTCTTAGCGTTTACTTCCTTTGATAATTCATTTCAATCCCTGACTCCCCCCCCTCCCCCCTCCGAAAGAAAATTTTTCCACACCCTTACGCCTTAAATCGAGTGTCAGCTTGTGGTAATGGTCATCTTTTACCTGCCATGTCCCGTTCCTTTTTCTTCCACCAATATTTTTTCAGGCCTGATCAGCAATATACGCCTTTTTTTCAAGAGTAAAAGAGCACAGACTTATTAACATTTATTTTATGGAAATTAGGGGAGAAAAGCTTCTCACGGATTCGTAATGTCACCTAACGTTTGGCCAAAAACCTGGCAGGCATGTGTCCACAGATATTCGTAGCAGTAGAAACAGTATGTCATTCATTTGTATTCCACATCGTTTTCTTTCAGGAATCTCTTGCGGGCACTCATTCTTTCCAAAGGAGATATGGATGTGTTCTTGGATTCGGCTCAATTATCTCTTTTAATTGATGCGTGTCGCACAGATTTTGACGAGGTATGTGAGCAGCGTTCTTAAATTGTGTGAATTTTTTCCATTATTGTGTACACATTAATCCCCTCGATCTCATTTTAGAAAACAGAGAACGAAGTATATCGACTGACGTTTCTTTTAAGAAATGGAAAATAAATCGGTTTATAGTTCTGAAATAATGTCAACTGGGCTGACAAAATTTCCAGCGCTCCATGCAGTCTAAATTTGGGGCCATATAACTTCTAAATCAATGATGCTACGGCACACTTTATTGCCTCAATCAACAAGTCTGGTTTTTAACTATTCATTTTGTTTATAAATAATAGCTTAAAGTGATTATAGAGAGGCTGAACCGCTTAGAATGAATATATCTAAGCATAATATTGGTCCACTCTGGTCAAGAAGTCAGTTGTTGTATTTTAAAATGATTCTTCTTGGTCTCGGACTTCGTATTATTTGTTTTTTGTAGTCTTGATTCAGGTCGCCAGGGACAAATGTCCCGTTCTTGCCTCGTTCGGTGCTTTAACTTTCACACTTATTCATTTAACTTTCTATTCAAATAATAATAAAATTTAATATATATTTCATTAACACTCCATTAGTAAATATCCGAAGAATAAAATGGTCCTTTGCTTTCAGTAACTTTACATCATCAACTCAAAATGCGAACTAACTTTTCCTCTTGCTCGCCCGATTTTATTGCTATCTTGTTACCATCTGGTCTCCTTAGCTACCGATTTCCCCCAGAGTAATTATCGTTGTTTTATATCTTCTCTAAGTAATTTGTTATGCCACACAGTCTGTAACACTTCAGTCCTTGGAAGAAAGTTTCAGTTACTATTGGCTGATACTCATGAAACCCTACATGAGCGAATTAAGCGGGATATAAAAAGCAAGAAAAAATCGGTGGTGGCTATTGAACGCGCCAAAGGTGGTGGTAGTACTTCTGATACAGTGTCCGATCGCATGTTGTTTCAAACATTTTCACAACAGCACCGCCGCACCCTAGCTATATACGAACCCGCAGTACACTAATACGTTATGTATCAGTAATGATCATTCGTCATATCTACCAGATAAATGACTTTGGCGATGTTATTAGCTCGGTCACCGTAACCGCATATAAACAAATAAACTTCACGTTGAGAAACGTTTACGTCCAACCCAAAGGGCCACTAGAACCAAGTGATCAGTTATTTTTCAAATGTTAGGTATTACCCTGTAGACATTGTACTGATCTTCCCGATTGGGAACTCTGTCACTGAGTTTCCGTTTCAGGAATGCGGTGACGTCCTGAACATAACAAAAATCAATTTATTTTTAACCGACTTCAAAAACAGGAGAAGGTTCTCAATTCGTCTGGGTTTTTTTTTTTTTTTTTTTTTTTTTTTTTTTTTTTTTTTTTTTTTTAAAAAAAAAAAAAGCTATATCTTCGCCAATTTTAAACCGATTGAAATGAAATTTTTTTTGTGGATAGGGTATACCTCCAAAGTGGTCCCATATGAATTTCATTGAGAAACCACCCCTTCTACCCCCTTCCACCCCTTAATTTTTATAGAACTCCACATTTTTTACTCGATCTCGATGAAACTTTGGACATATATAGCCAAAAATAACGAGAAAAATATTGTCATTTTTTGGTTTAAAAAAACAGAACCAATCTCCCCCTATCCACCCCCTTAATTTTTGCCAATTTTCTTTATTCAAAGCTACAGTCGACACCATTTAACTGATCTCCATTAAAGTTGGCAATTACTTGTAGTTTTTCATGGAGAAGGCTTCCGACCAAATAAAAATAAAAATAAAAAACCACCCCTCTCCCCTTTACACCCCTTAATTTTATAGAAACCTACATTTCTTATCTGATTTTTATTGAACTTTACCCATGTATACTTTAAAACAAAAAGAAAAATCCTGTCAACATTTGGTCTGCCAAAGCTCAGCCCCCTCCCACCTTCCACCCCTTTAATTATTTTCAATGTTCTTCAAAAAAAGCTACACTCGACACCGTTTGACCAATTATCATTAAAGTTGGCATATACATGTAATTTTTCAAGGAAAATCTGACCAAAAAATAAATAAATAAAAAACCACCCCTCTCCCCTTTACACTCCTTAATTTTTATACAAACCCACATTTTTTATCCGATTTAGATGGAACTTATATATAGTCAAAAATAAAGAGAAAAATACTGTCAACTTTTTGTTTAAAAAAGCTGAAGCCCTCTCCCACTATCCACCCCCTAAATTTTTACCAATTTTCGTTATACAAACCTACAGTCGACACCATTTAACTGGTCTCCATTAAAGTTGACATATACATGTAATTTTTCAATGAGAAGGTTTCTGACCAAAAAAAAAATTAAATAAATAAATAAACCACCCCATGTGTCCCTTTACACCCCTTAATTTTATAGAAATATACATTTCTTATCTGATTTTTATTGAACTTTTCCCTTGTATACTTTAATACAAAGAGAAAAATCCTGTAAACATTTGGTTTTCCAATGCTCAACCCCTTTCCCTCCTTCAACCCCATTAACTTTTGTCAATGTTCTTTATAAAAAGCTACAGTCGCGATCGTTTGACCGATTACCATGAAAGTTGGTGTTTATATGTATTTTTTCACGAAGATGGTGTCTGACCAAAAGATCTAATAAAATAAATCTTAAAAAAAAACATAAAAACCGCCTTAAAAATTTTAAAATAACTTTATACCTTGCTTAGGAAAAAGTAAATCTAAATGGACAATATTTTACATTAGTGTCATTGAGATTTTTACATTAATTAGTTATTTTTGGAGTGGTGCCAGCTGTCACATCGTGAAGATCGAATTACTGAACTTGTTTTGCTGTTAAAGGCGAAACGGGGATTATGAACAAAAATTTCCAACATTTTACAGCATGTCGTGAGGCAGATAGCGTTATTGCGGGAGACAGCTGTGCCTTATTGGTCATCCAGGCACATCTCTGGTGCCACAGAGTCAGTTGGTAGGCTGCATCATGCAGTAAACGATTTACAGTTAGTATAATATCGGCGTATCATCTGTATGTTTCAGTTTTGTTGAAACATGTTTCTAGCATTAATTGTAGGTAAGCAGTAACATGAGTTTTTATGAATTATTGTTATTCCTTATTGTTTTTATATTTTTGTTTTTCTTGCTTTCGCTGGCACCGACTCCAAAAATAACTAATTAATGTAAATATTTCAATGACAGTAATGTAAAATATTCTCCATTTAGATTTACTTTTTCCTAAGCAATATATAAAGTTATTTTAAAATTTTTAGTTCTTTTTTTTAAGGCGGTTTTTATGTTTTGTTAAACATTTATTTTTGAAACTCATGAAATCCTAATTAAATTTTGGTGACAAGACTTTCACCCTTATAGCTCTTGGTAAAATATCTAACGTTCACTGGAAACGCTTGTTTATAGACATTACTATTATCATACTTCCCGTATCACAGGTATTTTCTATATAGATTACCGGCAAGAACCCAACAATAAATCCGTTAACACTCAAATTTATTCGTATATTCATGTAAAACAATGTTAACACCAGATTTTCTCCTATTATTTAATAACGAAGGAAGTGGATAATGAAACGATATACGGTTATATTCGGCTATTATTTACAGTATGTTCTGAATCTATAATGTAAACTCTGCCGGAAAGCTAAACAGACTATCTAAAACCTGCCGCCAAAATAGGCGTTAAGACTTTCCAGAAGGATATGTTTTGACTTGCATAACTCCTTCAATATATTTATTGCTGAAGTTACCGTAAGCAGTGTGTAGTTGCATAAGTGGAATAAGAAGAATAGAGCTATATACTTACATATTATAAAATGCAGAGTCTCTCTGTTTCCGTGTTTCCGTTAATACGCTTATATGTCGAAAACCACTAATCCTATTTGCATAACGTTTTTTACTTTATTGTTTTACTATTCCATCAAGTGTTAGTGTATATTTAACTAAGCTAGATAAAATAATATTTGTATAGAATCAATTCAATTGCTATTTGCACCACTGCTGTTTGTAGCTAAGCTTATAACTGGAGACTCACTGATTCAATATGAATGTGTGTTTCTTAATCTGTAAGGTCCTATTTTTTCAGGTTTTAGTTTAAATTTTATAATTCAGAATGTAGTTTATTTTTAGCAGAATCAATGCAAAACAGTTTGTTAAAGCGCGGTTTTATGTTCATATGCTTATAACTAAGATATCACTTAACTATTATACATTAATTTTTTAATATTTTGTAGACTCATTATTCGGTTAAGTTTTAGAGCTAAAATTTGAAAGCATAATGAGCCTGTAAATTAAAAAAATGAATGAAAATTGGCGACGATTCTAGATTTTATAAGCGTAAAACCGGAATTCCCCAGCGCCAGACCTACTTTATATGGAGTAGTAAAAAAATACGATAACATCTGACCGTAAGGCGAGCCTACAAATTAAAAACAAATAGCGCGTAAACTGGATGAGTGGTTCTCGACTTTCAAGCGTGCTAACAGAAAGGTGGGGCACAAGAAGCTGCTAACATTGGTTCTGCCTACGGAGTATGGTGACTAAGTGGAAACGCTCTTCTCTCGAATTCGGGAGAACACGGGTTCGAATGCCAGAAATCCTGATTTGGGTTTTCTATGGTTTTCCCAAATCACTCCAGGCGAATTCAGAGATGGTTCATTTAAAAGATCATGGTCGGATTTTTTTCCGTTATTGCCTCCAATCGTTTCTCGTTCCTAATTACCTCGACGTTAACAATGCGTAAATCTACAGAACCTACAATACCCTAATTAATAAAATACACTCAAAGTTGGATCCCACATTTCACGAATCTTAATTTTTGCTTCACATAAAAAAAAGTATAATAACATACGCTTGTGCAATATCTGAGACCAACTGATCCATTTTGCCAGAAGGAATTCCCTGCATGATACTTTTTATATCTTTATTGTGTGACAATAAAATGATTCTCTGCATTTGTAGCATGATGTCTGGGATACAACATTCTACTTCTTTTGGAAACAAATTACATTTATTGTAGTCCTTCAAGTGCTTCCTTCTTGCAAATACCGAAGTGTTATAGTTTTCATTTATTGTAATGGCAGCGTAGTCTGTTGTCTCCTACTAAGAGACAAACCATTGTAATTTCCATCGAAACGCATTAAATCAGTATCCAGAACAGGACTCAAAGGCATGAGTGTGTCCTGAAGTAACTAATTAGTTGGAGTGTGTGCTGCGAGCCGAGAAACACGAATTCATTCTGCGTTACAGCGTGGATCGTGTTTCCAATATCAGGTATGAGACCCATGCGCCGCATTGTCCGACAACTTTCTGTGTGCTTTTGATGAAATTGGAGGCTTGTTAACTTTGGTATACGGCGGACAATCTTGTTGAAAGCGCCTAATAATGGAGCAGACGCGTTAATGCTCCAGTAGACATGTTAGTAACAGTTTCAATTACCGGCACTCGTCACAGCTACCGTTTGAAATAAAGGTATTGGTTAAGCGCAAATAATATCGCTTCTTCAAATAATCACGTATCATATACGAGGATATCAGGAGAAAAACAAGATATTACTTATAAAATTGGTCCCTTTATCGTATATTACCTGTTCCTGGAATAGTATGTTTGCACGAATTCTCCAATCCCGGAGAGATTCAGTTCAGCAACTGTACCAGCCTATGATGTTGTAGGTACCGGTTTGAATCTAAGGGAAGCCTCATCTCTGGCCGAAAGATGTAAGGTAATTAAGTAATCAAAAAATCAACTATCAACAGAATTCGTATCTGCAAATCACCATTGGCAGAAATTAATTGGTATGTTGTAATCAGAATTCAGTTTTCAAACCGAGCGTGGAGGGTGAGTGGTAACCTACCGAACTCGCATTAGGGTGGACGCGGGTTCGAATACCCGTCCGGGCAACCAAATTTAGAATTTCCATGGTTTCCCAAATTACTCCAGGCTAATGCCGGCCTTCAAAAAGAACATGGCCGAATTCCTTCCCGTTCCTTGTCCCTCGTACTTTCCCTGCCTCTAATGACCTCGAACCATAAACAAAAACAAAAAATCTGTTTTGAAACACGGTATTGTATAGTTATAAAGTAGGTGTAACAGCCCTAATACCTGTATTTTGAATAGTATTGGACTGTGTGAAATATTTGTAGTGAGCCAAAGTTTGCTTGAAAGTGATTTGATATGTTTATTTTGTAAATTCTTGTAAATAAGTGTATATAGACTTTGTTTTAGGTAAGAAAATTATTTAAAGACCATTTAATATGTTTAAGAACCGAATGATGCAAGAAAATTTCTTAAAAGTTTGTAATTCCATGTATTAATGTAAGTTACGATGTCTACAGGACGATTTTCTACCGTTTGAAAGGATTTCTGTAAATAATTTTGTATTTAAGTATCTCTAATTACCATTTCTGATCACTTTGTAATGTTATTAATTAATGTTGTATCAATTCCGATTGTTTTTAATATGTTTGATTGTTTGAGTGATTGTTAATGATCGATAAATATCGGGCGGATGCCTTTGAAGAATTCTCGTAATTTCGATAGACTCTATATAAACAGATCGCCTGGACAGAGGAGTTAGTTCTCATTCAGTGTTACAGAGACATTCATGCAAGTTTTCATTCAGTTTTCGATTCAATTCAAGTATTTAGTAAGTCAGTATTGCATCTTTGGATTGTAACAACTATGCTTGTGAATGTCGCAGACTTGTTTTGATTGAAAATAAACGAGCATCAACATACATTGTTTTTTGGTGGACTTTTTAATTAATAAATGCAGTAAATTAAACCACCAAAGAACCTTAACATAGGGCTAGTTTCAAAGTGAGATAAGTGGAACACTAGATTCAGATTCAGCAGATAAGGATACCACTGGACACTGCATGACAACAGTCTACAGTTTTTACACACAGTGAGATCAACGTAGCATTGTGGAAATAGACTGAACCCTCAGCTCCGTAGCTTTCCTTATTTGGACGTTAGCAGAGAGAGTGAGTGATTGTTTGTCGCGTATTTTTAATATACATTAGCTTTCGATTGCTTGTGAACAAACGTACGCATATCTGTACTCATTAAATTACCATATCTTTACAGTTAATAGTCTCTTAATACAGCATGTGGCATCAGATTTTCTTGGAAGCTTGGTTTTGCTAGCTGTGAAATTAAACTTAATGAATATGTGAGAAAATGCCATCCTCTGTGGTGTTCTACAAACTGGCACTGGGTGACTCATATTATTCCTGAAATATATATTATTATTATTATTTTATCCGAATAGACCTGTAAAGATCACGCAGAACTTAATCATTTTCTGTCTGAGTTTCTTTTTCCATTCCAGTATTCTGGCATTGGTTTACTGAAGGCAAGTTTCCTCTCTTCTGTCCAAGTTGCTCCGCTCTTCTTGGCTTTGATTTCTGGCATGACTACCCAGTTGTGTATTTTGTGTCTGAAGATTTCGCGATCTAGGGTTTCTGATCTCTTGATATTTGCTTTTTCCAGGTCTTGACTTTGTTGATCGAACCAGTTGTTAGTCATTTTTAATGGTTGCATGATGTCGAATATCTATCTGCTTAGTTAATATGTGATCTGACATTATGTAGATGTGACTGTGGAACTTTGCGTTTTCTGATGTCATTGGCTATGTTTTAGTGAAACTGTACTGTTTTGTTTGACTTTAGTCTGTAGCCTTCTTTCGTTTTGGATGGTCCAATAATTTTCCTGATGATTCTTCGTTTCTTCTTTCTGGATGTTTTCGATGTCCCTCTTAGAGTTTATTGTGAATGTTTATGTGGCGTAGAGATCGTTGGGTTTAATAACTGTATTGTATTGCCTAATTTTTGATTGAATTTTCTTTTTGTTGTAGACGTTGCATGTCTGTCCGAAGGCCTTTTTCATCTTATTGAGTCTGTTTTGTTGTGCCTTCTTTTCGAGTCCTGTTGGACTGATAATTACGCCTAAGTAATTAAACTCAGTGCGTCTGTTGATTTTCCCATATTTTGTGTTTTACAAGTATGATCAGTTTGTGTGCAAAAAAAAAAAAAAAATATTCAAGAGACATTTAGTCAGTTTCCTCCTATTTTTACTGGGGTGTTCCTTTTCTACCATTCTCTAGTGACTTTGTCCAGGGCTATGTTGAATAGGATTCGTGATCACCCTGTCTAACTCCAGTTTTTGTTTCGAGTTCTCTGAAAAGCTCTCCCATGAATTTTGTTTTGTTTGTGGTGTTGGTGAGTGTCCTGATTGATTAATTCTCTTGATTTATTTCCTAGCCCGTATTCCCTTAGGATTTTCAGTAAGTTTTTCCTGTCGATGGAATCATACGCCTTCTTGAAGTCTACGATGGTGCATATGGTTTCCTTGTGCTTGACTGATCTGTACTTTAAGATGGTTTTAGGTTAAAGATTTGCTCTGCGCAGGATCTGTTGGGTCTGAAGCCTGCTTGGTATTCGCCAATTTTGTGTTCGATTTGTTCCTGTACTCTTTTACCGAGACAAGCAGAGAGAATTTTTCAGGGGACTGATAGTAGAGATATTTCTTTGAAGTTGTTCACATTGGTGCGGTTGCCTTTTTTGTGAAGGGGAAGTAAAAGAGCGCACTTCGGGTGTTTTGGACTACGTTTGTCTCCCAACAATGTGTAATGATTTTGGTTAGTTCTGAGAGTGAACTCTGACCTTGATTTTTCAGGAATTCCGCCACTATACCATCTTTTCCTGATGCTCTCCCGTTTTTTGAATTTCTGAATATGCTCTCTGATTTCTTCTAGTTGGTGCTGGTGAATCCGGCTTGATTTCTCCTAATTGTTCTGAGAACTCTTAATTGGTTCAGGGCAATTTAGAAGTTGCTCAAAGTAAGTAGCGAGGAGTTCACAGTTTTGTCTGTTGTTTAGTGCAAATTTTCCATTTTCGTTTTTAAAGCAATTACAAGGAGTGTAACATCCCACTCTCCGAAACATGCAAGACGCTTTCAGACGCCTGCAGACAGTGATGTATTCGAGAGAGCAGTTAACCTTAAATTATTAACACCACATTTTAAACAGCAGTAAGGTCCGAAAAATTGTTAGCTGTAAGTTACGGAAGCGTTCTCAAATCCTTGTTCCCCTCAAATTTATTTCAACCTTCATTCTCGTTCACCTACATATATCCTCGACACTATGTCAGTCTATTGCGCAACTTGACATATCAACTCAAATGAAACAAAACTTTTCCGTGCAAATCTATTTTTCTGATGATGAAACACACACAATTTTAATACTACAATCGTTTGGCTGAATCTTCTCTAGTTCGGGAGTTTGTATGAGCCTTCTCAACACTTTCAAAATCAAAACACTGAATTTAATCTTCTCTTCTCAGAGACTTGTGACTCTTAACCAACACTTTGCCAAATAACTTATTCCCCCATAAACGTTGATCAGAATTCAATTACCAAACAAAAAAACTAATAATGTTTCACTCCAGTTGAAAGATTTCTTGCACATCTTTTCTTTTCCAGTGGGCAGAAACATATGATCCCACTGTCGTTAGGCGATGGACTGCCCTCTCTTCCAGCTTGCCCATACTTATAACATGTGAATATGACGCCACAAAACACCGATTGTGCAACCTTTTCCCCTCACGCTTCTAAAACAATTACACCACACTCTCAAAGGGCGCAACATGGCCCAAAATGCTTAAATAAAATCCTAAATAAACCACCGTACTGTTACAGACTCTGTGAGGAAAAGCCCCTAATCTTGTTTGCGAATGTTCTATAATAGTCTCTAGCATTATAATTTCTGAAGTTTTCTTCGATTGAACCCATTGTTTCTTGAGGTATTGTCTTCTTGTTTTTCTGAGGGTTTTCAGGCTAGTCTTCTTTATTCATCAAGTTCTGTTTGGTTTTCTGGTGATTTGTGAGCGCTATACTTCTTGAATGAAATTATCCTGTTCTCTATTACTTGGTCGCATTCTTAGTTCCACAACGGGTGTTTGTACTTCTTTTTTAAAGGAATTCGTTCTTTAACTGTTGAGGTTATTTTATCTTCGAATTCTATCCAATTATTCGCCGTTTTTTCATCCTACTTCTTGGTGATTTCTGATGAATGTAGCTTGGTAAGAACGAATTTGGGTAGTGGTTTTATTTGAAACTGACATCCATTTAAAAAAAAAAAAGATAGATCAATATTTAGCATAAATTTATACTTTAAGCGGAAACCATACCGAGAATTAAAATACAAATTGGTATTGTAATGCATCAATCCGTGAAACGGAGGTTTCAATGCAACAACCACTAATTTTCGCTTTGCGAGCACCTATAAAGATGGACCAGAAATGCACAAAGATAACATTTATATATGGTATATATATATATATATATACGGGTTCTTATCTTTTGTCAAATAATTACAGAAAACTAAACTTTGCAATATTTAATTTCCAACAAAAGATTCTGATAATTACAAGAACATTATGGGCCCTATAGCTAGTACTTCTGATACAAACAAACAATAAAACACATGAATATAACAGGTGCAAAAGACGTGGAGTGCAGTTATTCCATTAACGTTATTGTTTTGAGTCAAAGGTATGCCACGACTAGCTAACATGAACTGTCGGCGAGAGTGTAGGATCTATCGCAATACGGCGCCGCAAGGAACAGAATAATGCGGAGGCCGTTCGCAATTTTCCCGTGTTAATAGAGGAGGAAGCTCAAGTCCGGCGTCCTAAATCTGCCTAGTACGGAAGCGCGGCGTTGCGCGGAAATCGCAGCTTCACACCACCTACACACCTAGCGGTCTAAAATTGTATCACACTAACAAAGTGGAGGTCACACACACTGCAGGCGGGGTGACCACGATCCAGGCGCGAGCAACTCTGTGGCTAGCAGGAGCGCGTCGTCACCCATCGACGGTCGCCCCACGAATAATGTCGCGTGGTCCTGGCCGCTAGGTCCCGGCGGAGACGCAAGTTCTCCATTGTCACTCGTGTGGAGCCCGGCGTGGAACATGGGTTAATGGCGTGGGTCTTGAGACTATCACCCATTGGCCAAATTCAAAGAGACTTACGCGCGAAACCTTCGGCGCTCCTAATATGCGGGAGGGTATGTTGCGAGCGGAAGTCCGCTTACACATGAGATCTTCCTTGCAACATGCAACAGTAATGGCGTCCCAAGCCGTGGACCATAAAAATGTGTCTGAATGCTACTCAGCACAGGGAACGTTACAGAAAATGGATCTCTCTGTACTCCTAAATTCAGATAGCTTAGTATCGAAGCTATGTATCCTGAGAAGTAAAAGGAATCCAATACTTTACAGACAACCTGTTGAAATAGCACCTTTTATTTGACAAGTTTCCTAGGCAAAATCACGCACTGTTGACTTCGACTAAGCGAACTAAGGAAGCAGAGTGGGTGGGTGAGCGGTAACGCTCTGCCCCCAGATTCTGGAGTACGCAGGTTCTAATCTCAGTCCTGCCATCCTGATTTCGGTTGTCCATTGTTTTCCAAAGCCAAGGAAAATACTCGAATGGTATCTTCAAAAGACCATGGCAAAATTCCATCTCGTTCCTTGGCCTACGTTCCTTTCCCGCCCCTAATGACCTCGACGTTGACGAGGCTTAAAGAAAAGAAACAACTAAGGAGCTTGTATATTATACTGACTATGCGTTAATCTAAACATTTCCTCGTATGGTTGATTTTCTGGTCAACTTCACTGATTTACATAATTTGGTAAAGCATTGGTTTCGTCTAAGCAAGTGCTACTTACTGTTCTATTAGAGAATTGTAAGCCACGTTGTTTATATGTAAGGACCACAGAGCTCATTCGGTAATCGGCTAACGTTCGAGTCGGGAATTCATAGGTTTTGGTATCCTATGGAGATATATAGAATTATGATTTTCACAGTTTCGTGAGATTGCTCCAGAAGAAAGATGACAAGGTACTCTCAAAAATACACGACAGATAGGGGTGTCCACTCAGAAAGTACATCCATGTTTTCATTCGATGTAAAACATCGGAACCCTGCATCGATATTTTGCGATGCATCGCTTAAAAACACCGATGTTTTTTCAACATCGAATACTTTTGTGTTTTTCTTAGCTCAACAAATACAAACCAACAATATTCATCGGTAAATATCGTTTCATTTATCTCTTACCTGTTACTTTAAAATCGCCAAGAGAAAAATGTGACACTAGTTTGATGTTCACCATTCTCGGTTGAACACAGATAGTTCATTGTATTTCGTTTGGTCTGTGTGAACACAGAGTAACACTATACCAGCAGTGTAGTGCTGTAATGATGTGTTTAATTTTATGCTTTTCTTGTTTATGGCTTTACGCCTCGTCGACGTTGAGGTCATTAGAGGCAGAAAAGGACTGGGAGCAAGGAACGGGAAGGAATTCGGCCAATGCCTTTTGAAGCATTCACCTGGAGTGGTTTGGGGAAGCCGTGGAAAACCCAAATCTGGATGCCCGTACTGGAATTCAAACCCGCGTCCTCCCGAATGTGAGGCCAGGACGTTACCTTTCACCCAACATTAAAAAATAAATTTTATGATCTTTTGTGTTGGTTAAGTAATGTTGTTTGTCTTGTTAGCAGAGAAGGCTGAGGATATTGAGAAGTTATTGAATGGCATGAACAAAATACTGAAGGAAGATTTTGGACTGAATATAAATCAAAATAAGACAAAAGTGATGAAATGTGGCAGAAATGATACCAATACTAGCAGATTAAATATAAAAATAGGATCGGATGCAATAGGAGAAGTGAGTGAGGTCTGTTACTTGGGAAGCAAAATTACAACCGATGGCCGAAGCAGGAATGATGTTAAAAGCAGAATAGCACTATCAAAAAGAGCCTTCATGAAAAAGAGAAACATTTTAGTTTCAAATATTGATCTAGGAATTAGAAAGAACTTTTTAAAACTCTATGTGTGGAGCACAGCACTTTACGGTAGCGAAACATGGACTTTAGGAATACCGGAAAGAAAGAAACTTGAAGCATTTGAAATGTGGTGCTACAGAAGAATGCTGAAAATTAGATGGACAGACAAAGTAAGAAATGAACGAGTTTTGGAAATGATGGGTGAGAAAAGAAGCTTAAGAAAGAAGCTTACAGATAGGCTGGTAGGTCATATTCTGAGACATACAGGATTGGTTAATTTGTTAGTGGAGGGAACAGTCGAAGGTAAGAACTGTAGAGGAAGACAGAGATTAGAATATATGAAGCAGATAATTGAGGACGTGGGTTGTAAGGGGTATGTAGAAATGAAGAGGTTAGCACACGATAGGAAGGAATGGAGGATTGCATCAAACCAGTCTAAAGACTGACGACAGAAAAAAAAAAAGTAATGTTGTATGAGTGAGGGATAGCTTTATGAGTGAAACAAAAACTACAGATTAACAGAAATATTTTATTACGATATCAGACCATTGCAATAAAAAACTAAATTCTAAAT
The DNA here is from genome assembly GCA_031002005.1 of Vandiemenella viatica. Lineage (NCBI taxonomy): Eukaryota > Metazoa > Arthropoda > Insecta > Orthoptera > Morabidae > Vandiemenella > Vandiemenella viatica. The sequence continues at coordinate 141,176,212 of JARYHS010008074.1, forward strand.
CTGCCTAATATATTAATTTTAAGTCTTTAACCTGTTAACACCAATGGTGTTTAAGCCAACTTTGCAGATACAAAAGTTTCATTCTGTTCCTTTGTTGACTGACTACTTGAGCAGCCTTCGAAAATAAACTTTCGGATGCAACAGAAGTCCCGACAATAGTCAATCAGATCTAAATATTAAGTAGTATCAGGTAACAGCTGTTGTAGAGTAATAATATTTCGATTCACAGTAAAAAGTAGGAGTGAACCTAAGAAATTGATTTTATTCATTCACTCATACGGACAGGATAGCCAACGCAAGAAAAATTCATCTTCACTGTTGTTATGTCCCGCTAATTGCTCACCTCTTAATGACAGTTACTTTAAATTGAAATAATTTAATTTAATCTTGAATGAATTTAGTAATCTTAAAATTTATTTCTATTATTTTTGTCATTATTAGCCAGAGTTAGTTTTTTATTGATCCGATGTTTTTATAAAATAAATTGATGCATCAAATAGAATATTTCTTCGTCAAAACATTGAGTCTAACTGATGTATCGTATGGTAAACATCGAATGGATACGATGCATTGATGTTTAGTAAATATCTCTCTGACAGATTTCCTTCGCATCCGATCCCTGTGATTTATAAGTCAAACCGATCGTGTTTAGGTCTACTCACCGAGTATGTTGAGTAAAGATTGTGTAGGTGAACAATTTTTCTATAACAATTGATTCAACCATTTTCGATCCACGGGCAAAGTAGGTTGCCGGAGACAAATCAACAAGTTGGACAGGTTGGAGAGAAAGTGATTTATACGGAACATTTTCTGCAGAAGAGATATAACATATATTGGAACCATAAAAGAAAATTTCATCTGGTTTAGCTTCATAGACAGCTTACCTTTATTTCTCAGTGGGTTATCGTCATCGTAACAAAACACAGTCTTGATCATTCATACGATGAATATATTGTTGTTAATTAATTACGTTTATGCAGTTCCTTTTGTAGCAGCAATGAATCCTTAGGACGCAACCCCGCGGAAATCCAATAAAGTTAAACTCTGCTGCTCCGGTTCCTTATTCTGCTACGCCGGACGTGACTCGACCAGGTTCATTCGCAGAGGGAGAACTGAAACAGTAATTTCAGTGCCGTGGTAGTCACCGAAACTATTCTTGGTATAGAGCGCTAATGAAATGTCGTCGACGTTCCGTAAAGCCCGCGCAACAACAACGATTCTGGGAACATTGCATGTGAAGTTTGTTCGTCAGAATAGGTTTCTGCGTTCCCAGTGTATAGTGAAATTACTACAGCGAAATGCTGAAGCACAAAGGGCAATGGAAAATTTCCATTTCTTTCTTTTAATTTAAGCTAGTAAAATCGATAAGCTACTTCGCAGCGGACTTAAAAGTCGATAAGAACTCCTTTATGTCAAGAATTCACACCGCTATCAGTTTTCGTCCGGAAACGTCTATTGTTCATCACTAATCACATAGCTGCGAAGAACATTTTTTACTTCATACGTATCTCTTCCTGTTATTTAATAAACAACTGCACTTTACAAGCACGTTCTTCTCATTAATACGGAATACACAGAAAGACTTCGAAAAAAATATGATCTCTAAATCGTTGCGAAAACATTGTAACGGCGTATGTCCTGCGATACGAAATTATCTGGTTCGAACGGTGTGTGTGAAAGATATTGTAATTACTTAGCCACCAAGACAGGAGAGATGAATTTGCACAATTTATAACCAATGGTTTGTGTGGAAACAGCTTGACTTCTATCCCAGAAATATCAGCAGTGCATGTCGAATGAAGCAAACGACAATATTGACTTTAATTCGTCGGCCAGAAGGATTCGTTAAGCTTCTGAAGTGTAGGCATTAATGGGCCTGAATGGTTCTTTTGCTTTGATGTGTACAAAGACAGCACACTCAACATGACTCATGAAGATCGTCTACATACATATAAGAACACTAAGGCGATATTTTCTCTGTATATGGGATTAGAATGATTCAGTTTAGGAATCGGAAGATGGACTTATTTCACTTCATACTTACATCATAACACAATTCAAACTAGTATCAGTAGATTAAAATGTTGCACATCAATAATATTGTGTCTTAGATGGAATACATTTGTAGAAACTTGTAAATATGAAGGCTTTGGACGAATTTATTCATCTTTATTTGCGTTAACATAGTAGACGTACTCTCTTTAATGATAATACCAAAAATTCAGCAATCATCAGCAGAACTACGTTTTTTAGACTTAGGTATCGTCGTAATATGTTGTAAATTTACCAAACAACTTCTCAGCCATCAAACAAAATAAATAATTGTTTTAACAAATATAAATTTGTAGCAGAATTAAAAACTATTTCTCAATTACGGCGAGAACACGTAAGTTTGAATCATTATTAAGGTTTCCTAGAAATCGAAATATAATTTTTTGTCGAAACGTTTAGGAATTACAAATAGAAATTCTAAGAAATCATTGAAGCCGTTACAGATATATGGTATCGAACCTTAGTACAATCACCTTTCATTTAGACACTTTATTCGTATTCTTAAGTAGTCATTGCTCAACATTATTAATATCACGACACACATAAACGGCTTCTCTTTTTTTTTCAGGATAAAACTAAATTTTGAAATATAGCCCTGAGGAAACACAGTAATTGTAATGGTACTCAGTCTCAATTTAATCAATTGCATTTTCTAACCATAAGAAGTTTTGTTTTTTAACATACCTCGTACTCTAACAGTCGTTTATCAACACTTACAATGAGTACAGTGATATGCAAGTGACGAGTAAAAAGCTAGATATGGCCAATGGCGAAAGCCGATACGATAAAAAAAATCGCAGCAAACGATTTTAAAAAGGTCTCAGAAATGACGTAACGACGTATTTGGCCTCTCCATAAAATTATCACCGCAATTAACGCTAAACAAATAATCAAAATTAGTTTTAATATCCATTATGGTTTGTAAATAATTAATTCAATCAAATAATTTTAGGCTGTCTTTGCAGAATTTCTGGGCGTGATCAGGTAAATCGCAACATTGCCAACGGATGGCGTTCTCTAAATCAACCTAATACTTAATTCTTGTTTTGGAACGTCCATAACTACGTTGGCATCCTCTGAACCACCCTTCATCCCAAGCAGATTTAAGTGGCTTATTGCCTTTACACTCCCCCCCCCCCCTCCTCCACGCATGGCATGTAGGGTTTTCCCTATCGATTCCAGAAGACATTTTGTACTGTTTTCTCTTGTAAAACTATCGTAAATTACATAGTGAGATAATTAAATGACGGAAATAAATATTCACATACTGTTGTGTGTTCTGTACTTTATTTTCTTCATGTTCAGTAATCCAAAATGAAAATCCATAGTAATTAAACAAGTCATATACTGACTATTAAATTATATATTGGCGTCTCCAGTTGGAGTCCGGCCGTGGACATAGGCGGTTTTAACTACGTAATGTGTTCGTCCTATGGTATCAATAATGTTCACTAAGTTAATAAGATAAAGAGATTTAAATATACTAGAATTCAAAAGATAAATAAATGTTTTGTCAGATGTCAGGTACTGTCTAAGGGATAGTAAAAAAAAAAAAAAATCTTCAATAAATTAATTTACCGTATGTATTCCGTATGTTTTCAACAACTTTTTATCCTTAGCTGTTAATACCAAATATATAAAATTTTCATAAATTAAGCTTATTAATAGGACATCACTCCTCATTTTTTTAGAACTTCGGTTACCAATACGGGAATAAAGACTAAATATGACTATAATTCTTCGGATGACAGATTTATATCCTATTTTACGCAATATATTAGTAATTCTGGACTTTATTCAGAGCTGCTGCTGATTAGCTGTAAATCATACAGGAAGCAGGGCGGACACAAAATTTGTCAGCGACGGGAGATAAAATCACTGATTTACACACTCCAGCAGCAGCTTAATGTGCTGGTACAGGCAAATGTAGATCCCGTACGACAACCAACCACTAAACGAACAGATAGTGTCGTAACTCATGAGTTAATGTCGGCAGTTCTGTCTCAGTTACATACCATAAACGTCGCTGGGAATTCCAAATGAGTCTCAACTTCCGCTGTTTCATTAATGTCTTTAAATCCATTTGGATTGTTAACGAAGTAGTTTTAAAAATGTCACCTCCATACAAAAATTTATCTCAAATAATAATTTCGTGTTATCCATTGATGAGTGTCGTAATGCGGTACTCAGTTAATTCTGAACTGAAACCGTACAGCTAACAACAGGTTCGTTTTGGTAATGATTAACTCACTCCAACTAGAGCTAACGAGAAAATCAGAATGGTAATTTCACTCAATCAGTTTTCTCAGTCTACCATCAGAAAAAAGGTGTTAACATGTAATGACATCAACATCAGTTTCCCTTTTAGTCTTTAACATATTAATCTCTTGAGAATGAACTAGTAAAATATTTCGCAGTCGGCCTGAATATACTCATGGTTTTAGAATGATAATATCCCAACGAATCTTTTTCAAACCAGTGACCAGAGGCGAAAGATGAAATTAACTGTTTATTGGTCGATTTTTAATACTAATTCCCTATGTTCAAACGTAATTGACAGATATTGGCATCACATGTCTGTGACCAATAATGTCGAGTACATCTCCAGTACCAAGATACCATGATCAGACATAGTAAATCTCCCAGTGTTTCCGGTGATGTATAAGATAATTTGTAGCGTGAATCTATCTTTTTAACACCAATATGATTCTAGCATGTGGAAGAAATTAATTTGGCCGCGTATTTAGACTGCAGCAGTCTTTCGCGTGATTGCCAAGTTAATGGAGTATTCTTCTCTAGGTGTCGTACTCATGTCCGAGTGTAGGAGGTAATCATGGCGGTTGTTTACCCCTCTACGGGGACGTCCAGGGCAGTTGATGACCTGGGGTGACTTCTTTTGTCTTCCCCAGGGTGATTTTGTTCCTAAGTGTTGTTATTGTAAATCTGACTGTGATGATGTCTGTGTATTCATTATATAGTGTTGTGGAAGATAGATAAAAGAAGGGAGTAAAAAATCCCGGTGCCAGTCAATTAAGCCTGCTCTTCCGAAAGACTCAGATGATGCCACCAAGCTTAAGGTCCCCATCCGACGAACAACTCTATAAACTATGCGGAGAGATTTGGCGTTAACCCAGGAGTTTGGTGCGCAATATGGTGATTAGGAATTTTTCATCTCCTATCGTGCCAGCTAAGTCCTAATGAAGAAAACTTCTCCTACCAACAAGACTTGAGCTCGCTAATCAGGTGTCTGGCGCCGGGCACCATCACGGTGCCGCAACCAACTGAGCAACGAGAAGGACTAAGTCTAAGGATAAGGAAACAAATTTGGAAGCCTTTCTTTGAGTTCTTGCTTCTCTCACCTCAAGGAACAGTCACAAGCCCAGCAGGACAGCTAAAACCCACACACAGCGCGATAACTGAGCGTAGCCGTCAAAATGTCTCGAATTTATTGCAAAGCGACAACCGTAAACGCTATGCTGTAATAATACCCAACTAGTGACCAACTTATTTTTGCTGCGTGACAGCTAAACTCGAGATACGAATGCAGGAGCGCAGCACTGTGATCTACCATCAAGAAAACCGTGCAGCACTAGATTTCTCCCCATTCCTACTAGCCAATCAGAGCAAACCCCTTTACCAAAACAGGATAGGGCCTTCAGCTAGGAAATTACGAATGGTTTTTATGCCTTCCATGACGAATTAAGTTTTCTAAAGGAAACTGCGCATTTCGGAGTTAGTCCTTCTCCACCTTCAGACTCGCAACATCTGCCAGACTTCACACATCGCGTCCACTTAAAATACTTAGCTCAGTCTGATCCACTGTTGTACGCAAGTTAAACCTAGAAACGTTTGGAATTCGAGCTTTAAAATATGTTTTCTGTGATTCAATACCATTTTCTAATTGTGTTTAGTGTTATTTCGTTCATTTTTATGAGGGGTCCGGATTAGGCAGCTATTTTTCTTATCACCAAACTGTAAAGTTTTTTTAAACAAAAAATTTAGTAATGATTTCGAATAATATTTTTTGAAATCAGAATTTAAATGATGCATAACATTCTGAAGTAATTATTTCGTGCTTTAAAAACAGATTTTTTATTGATTCATATTTTTTACAAGTAAAAAACAAAACCGGAGTTCGGTTTTGGACCCCTTCCTTTACTGTTAGGTTATTACTTATAGCAAGCTGCTTAAAAACACGTCTGTTCAAATTTTATTTACGTCTGAATATGAATCATATTGCTTATGAAGTATATGTGTGCAACTACCACCAAGTGTTTACGGAAAAAAATACAAGTATTTCATAGGATATACGATATTTTTCTTTAGTGAGATATTTACTCTTCCGTATTATAAAGAAATTATGAAGTACCTGCTTACTTACAAAAGAAACTTTTGCTTCCCCTAACGAATATTCACATACGAGTAGTTCGCAGTAAATGCTAAGATGAATCGTAGCAGTAGTATTCACGCGACAAAACTCTTACACAGTACAATAATGCAAGAGATTGTGTTCTTATCAGATAACATAATACCAAAATGGAGGAAGGTAACCTACTAGGCAGGTTCTACTTTAATAGTGGATTAAAATACCAAATGATACCGATATCCGATGAAGGTCACGGTCACATTAGTTCTTACACGATTATTAATAATTGCACTATGCTACTTCGTTCTGATATCATTAATCATTTAAATGTGAGTATAGTAAAGGATTAAGTTAAAATTTCTCTGCTAGATGACAGAAGTAGTGATGCACTTGACAGATTACGACAAGACCACCCAAAGTCTTTGTATTGTAATTAAACATTTTTAATCGCAATCATAATTCAAAGACATGCCATAATTAAAGCATATAAAGTTGTGGCAAGACCATTCATAGTTCAATGAATAACAGCTTGCCAAAAACTATCAGACACGGATTTTTTGTGTATTACGAACATGAATCATAAGGTAATACGGATTCACCTTTCCATAATTAAATAAAGTGTACAAAAGGTTCAATGAAATCTCTGGCCTGTTTTCAAACTTTGTCTAATCGATTTGTGAAATAAAACATGCCACGGAAGTTTTGCAGAAGTTATGACATGTACAAATGTTAATGACAGATGGATCTGTCTCTCTCAAACACGCAACTATATGTCACATTCCTTCACTTTTACTCATCCAAATAAATTTAATTACTTAATATTTCTGTTCAACTGAGATTTGCTATTGATAGCAACTGACTACACGTTGTTCCATGGATTTCAATTTATTTTATAACTAGCAACAAATTAAAACACAAAAATCTTCACAATACATTTTTGTCTAATTATTAAACATCGTCGAAATAAATATTAAACTATTACATTTTCCATCAACACAACCTCAGCACATCTTTGCTTTCTTACGTACTTAATCCGTCTATACACGTACTACAACTGAATTATCCTACCGTCGCATGCCGAATGTTGAATTATCGATAACTAGCGCGCGCTCTAGCCTGCGGGGCCAGACTATTAACTCACATGCGCAGTGGCGTAGCTAGGTTAACAAGGGCCCCGGTGCAATAAAAAAACTTGGACCCTTAGGACAGATGGGCGACCTTTTTTTTTTAAAGCTCTACCAAGTCTTGTTAGGTTTTCTGGCAGGGGCTCCCTAGATTTAGGGGTCCCCTGAGCTGCACTTTGAGGCCTCCTGAGATTGGGGGCCCCGGTGCAAGGCACCGCCTAGCACTCCGATAGCTACGCCCCTATTCACGCGCCGTTCTTAACAATGGGACCCCGGCAAAGCAAACAATACATCATTGTTTCTAATGTAGGCAAAAATCTATAACAGCCAAAAAGTTGATTTAAAAACTGTGAAATTAAAATTAAACTAATTAATCTTAATAGGGATTAAGGTAGGGTTACTGATATTTTTTAAAAATATCGGATTTTCGATATATCGATATTTGAAAAATTATTAATATCGGCTGTCGATATATCGGGAAAAAGTATCGATGTATCGATATATCGATACTTTCATAAATGTAATTTCATTAAATTAAACTTTGTAAAAATTAGGCTGTCCACTGATAAATAGACGTGTGATTTTGTTCTGAATCAAGTTTTCACTTTCGAATGGTTTCTCTTGGTGATAATTCTTGATTTTTTTTTTTTTAAATTGATCAAAATGCGTGTCATATTTTTTATAAAAATTAATAAAATTTATAAAACTCGAAAGAGGTTCGAGGCAAATCTCATTTTGTGTATTTTTAAGATTGAGGCATTTGTTTAGGTAGAAGTTTAGGTATCATAGAATGCATTATGGCCAAGTTACATAACTTTTTTTCATAACATTTTTTTGTGGTATTTCATTTAGTTTTGTATGTTGATAGCTTATTCTGAGCTTTCTTTTCTTGCTCTAAATTAGCAACTATTTGTTATTTATACTTCCCACTATTCCTGCTAACACACTGGACTTCCCTGTACAATGCCCACGCTAGACTAGTTACCTATAACTTCCAAATTAACTATAGTAACGTAGTAAAATTTACTTAAGCTTGCTGATCTCTATGTGTACCAGAAATTTTCTGGACATAGTGTCATTCAGAGCAAACGAAAAATAATAACACATTTTAAAAAATATCGAAGCCGATATCCAGATTTCAGTATCGAAATATCACTATATCGTCCTAAAAAATATCACTCATGAATATAGAAAAGAATATCGATATATCGGTATATCGATATTTCGATATATCGATGTTTCTATATATCGATATATTATCAACGGTCCTAGATTAAGGTAGGGTGAAAATATGAGACACAATGTCATAAAGTTCAACCCACATTACGTTATGGGTGCACTGGCATTGAACTTTCTCCTATTCTCTTCTAGTTGAATATTAAAATCACTCGCCCTACCCTTCAGGCAAATTACCATAGTCCGCAGTTCGTCTAGAGGGAAACGAGTGAGAAAAAGTTCCACTTGACCCCCACTAGCCTCTCAGTCGGCGTCACCAGTTATCAATTTCGATCACGCAGCTAAGGTAAAGAGCTCGCCGGACATTCCGGTCACGTCCGTCCGTAATTCCGCCTCATTGTGAAGCATGAGCGGCCGGAGCAGCACTCACACACACACAGAGAGAGAGAGATCGCAAGAAAGCGAGAAAGAGAGAGAGCGACGGACGCAATCGTAGCGGCCTCACCGCCACCGAAACTTTGATTCACTCACGTTCGCTGCGTGAGTCAGGTCCTCCCTCCGGCTGTAGCCGTGGCAGGGCAGCCCCTCACGACCAGACGGCGATGCCACACCTCCTCATTTAAATATAAATCTAATCCCGAAGGGCAGAGCGGTAGGCGGCTAGATACTCCCAGCAATCAATACTGCTCGCGCCACTCTTCTCCCCTTTCGCTTCCTTCTCTTTTCCAATTTTTCCCCCCTCAGTTTTCCTCTTCTCGTGCACACCAGTGGTCGCGGTTCAAGAATTAATGGACTGTCGTGGAAATCTGCCAAAGGGTCTTTTGCGTGGTGCCGCGTTAAATGGCAGAAATAATTAAAAAAAGAAGTGGTTAAAAAAAAGTTAAAAGGACGGGACAAATGGTTTGCCAAATCTGATGGAGCCAGAAGGTAAATGCTTTTCTGTCTCATTCCTATTCAAGCGGTGGGCGTAATGGACTCGCTCGCTCTTGTCCCGAGAGAGGCGACCAATTAAGTAAGTAGGCTCTGTGGCGGCCAGCTGAAAACATGCGAAGCCTTCAAAACACGGAAGCAGTAAATCTCTCTAATACTTTCACCAAAGAAAATCTACAAGGATTATTTCAGGACATAAATTCTTGTATGGATTTCCCGTCTCTCGCTACGTTACCGAAAGTATATCAATGTTTGAGCCGAAAATTGATGGCGATGCGTGATAACTTTGCTTCCTCAAGTGAAGTTTAACTCTTTGGAAAGTGAAGTAAAAGTTAAAGACTAAAATCCACCATTCAATAATAACTAGTGGAATATAAGAAAATTGAAATTGTTAATCCATTAAATTCACTGGAGACAGGCAAAATGACGGTCTGTCTCCACTACTTTTTAACTGTGTTCTCGAAAAGATCATTCGTATCTAGCGAGCGAAATTAAAGGAAATTGACTACAGCGCATCAAGAATAAGAACCAAATCTAAAGGGATTACAATAGACACTCTGGCTTTTGCCGATGACATCACTATCTTAGCAGATGACTTAGAAACTGCTGGGATCCAAATTGATTTGCTGAAGGAAATTGCTGATCAAACCGGTTCATAGATATCTTTTGAGAAAACGAAATTAATGACTAACATCAAGGCTGTTCCACCGAAACTTCAAACCAAATACGGGGAAATTAGTCAATTGGAAAAATTTAAGTACCTAGGTGCGATCATTATGAAAAACGGAATGGACAAAGAGGCTATTCGGTAAAGGATTCGCAAACCAGAAATAGACTACCAAACTTCGCGAGAGGTCTACAATAAAAAGTGTCTTTCACAAAATACTAAAATACGTCATTATGAAACAGTTCTGAAACCAGTAGTTTTTTATGCAGCCGAAACCTTGTTCCTGAATGCCGATAAAGGACTTCTGGGAGAACTGGAGAAAAAAAGAGATAACATTTATTAGAGGAATTCTGGGTTCCAACTTTAAGAATGGCGTCAACCAAAAGATATCCAACAAAGAAGTATACAGCAAAATAGAAAAAATCACTGAAACAATCCGCAAAAGACGGGCCCGATTCTATGGCCACCTCAAACAGATGGAGGAGAACAGATTACCAAAGAAATCTTTAATTTATTTGATTCCAGACCCAAAACTTTAATGCCCTGGTTCGTAAATATTAAAGAATATCTTCATTCGATGGGACTAGAACCAGAAGTTGCTTTCAACAGAGATATGTTTCGGAAGAAGTTAATGACAAGTGGGACAAGCCGAGACGAACACTCCAACAGAAGACGCGGTACACTCTGGACAGAGGAGCGCAAACAGGCACATTCAAAACGAATGAAGGAGTTCTGGGCCCAAAAGCACAGAGGCTTAACGTGGTCCTAGTTGGCCTCAACGAATAAATAAATAAATTCATTCAGAGAGATATAGTTAAAAACAGTAAGAACACATGTAAACAGAAAAGTACGGATCTGATTAGCCTAACGGTGAAAATGTAGTCTATCTGTAAAAGAGGAAAAATTATTAACTTAAGTGGCAGCCACTAATAACTAGGGGCATAAATTGAGCAAAATCAGTTATACGAAAATTTCAACATATCTTTCGTTAGAGTCAACATAGCTTTCATCAACATCAACAATGAATGTGCTTCTCCACAGGCCATTTCTGTAAATGTATTTTTGCTAATAAATGAATATTTCAAACAATTAGTAAACGAACATTGTAAATTTTCAGATACACCAATTCGGTATAAGAAATTATGGATTTTAATGAATATGGAAATTATTATTTTTTATATAATGCTGTTGTTTTTTGTGATAAAATGGATGCGATTTCTTGACAACATTCAATATTGCATAAATATATTATGTAAATATTATTGGAACCATTTTAACAAAAATTATTAAAATAATAAACAAAGAGCTCAGTCTTGGAAAAATTTATATTTCCGTAAGTTACCAAAATTCAAAAGGAAAAAAGAAGAGAAAAAAAAGAACTTCGTCATCTTGCTCTTTGATTAATCGTTGTCTCAGGGTTAAAGTGACTTAAATGGCTAGCAAAAATGGTACTTGTCTATTCTTCTTTTGAAAGTTGCCGTTGTAGGCCATCTGCGTTGAATCCTTTTCAGGCGATTTGCTAATAGCCTCAAGATTGCTTCATCAAGCGAAATTAAGGAACACAATCTTTCCAAGTGCTATGTGTTACCTTATGCTCTAGCTACCTGCTTCTTGCTACTTTTGGTGACGACACTGCTGTTTCTATAAGAGGACTCAATAGTAGCAGAACACTGGAACCATTCGGGATCCTACATGGGAAAATGTTCCTTTCAACAAAAAGAAAGACGTAAAGCGTCACGAGTTTAAAGACAGATAGATACCTTTAAAGATCTTGTTTAATATGTATCCCGTTTGATGAAAATGTGTATAAAGCCTATTTCCAATTAACTTTGTACAGAATGTAGTATATGTTGTTATAGGCCCTATTTCCTACCATGTTTTTTCCCCCTGCAAATTTTGTGACTTCTTGTCTCTGCAGTAAAAAAAAATTCTGCACGTTTTAAAATGTTTCAGGGCTTTTTTAACACGAACGCAAGTATAGACCTTCAGTTGTGCAAGAAGGCGCCATGGTGACGATATTAGCGCAGTTCTCTCAGCAAATACAGAGGGCTGCTGGTTGTTTGTGTGTTTTGTTTGCAGAGACTTGTTCCTGGTCGCCTTTCACCCACATTCGGAGGGAAAGGTGGCCAAGAGACACACTGAGGACACATGGAGAGAAATCAAAGCGTAATCACATGCGTGGCGATAATGGAATCTAGTGTCATGGACGTTCAATAGAGGACGTGTGTGTTATAACTAGGTGTCTCCTTGGGGGTTCAGCAGTTTTTTTAAATGTCTCTTGGAAACACTGTGTTCCTTCCAGATCTTCCGAGAACGACACGGCTGTTTAATTTTCCAACATCAGATCTTGGCTCCATTCCTTAGAGTCGCTTGATGAAGCAATCTTGAGGCTATCAGCAAATCGCGTGACAAGGATTCAACGCAGGTGGCCTACAACGGCCACTTTCAGAAAAAGAATAAACAAGAACCATTTCTGCTAGCCATTTAAGTCACTTTAACCTGAGACAACAATTAATCAAAGTGCAAGATAAGTTCTTATTTCCTTTTGAATTTTGGTAAATTCCGGAAATATTAAATTTTTCCAAGACTGAGCTCTTCGTTTATTATTTTAATAATTCGTGTTAATTTTTGTTAAAATAGTTCCAATAATATTTACATAAAGATAGATTTTATGCATTCTTGAAAGTCGTCACAAAGTCGCATCCAGTTTATGACAAATAACAACAGAATTATATAAAAATAATAATTTCCATATTCATTCAAAACCTTAATTTCTTATAACGAATTGGTGTATCTGAAAATTATACTGTGAGACCAAATTCACCCGTACGTAAAGGTTAACTGAAAAATTCCAATATATTCACAGGTGTTTTGCCACACGTGCAAATACCGAGAGATACAGGATACAATGCAGCATTGGTAAATATGAGGACTACAGTTGGAAACCAAGCCTCACAACAAAGGCCGACTGCGTTGAAGAGTAAGGAGACTATTGAAATGCGTCAGCCTTCTCATCTCTCACTCTATACACCGATCGTCTCTAATGGACCGAATGTCAACTCGCCTCTCAACTAAGTGCCAATAACGAATAACTTTATCCTAGTACATAGAAGAGGACACAGAAGGAGGACATTTACACTCTCAGGCTTCAACAGCGACCGTTCATGCCTTTGCACGCTTCAGCGAGTAGGCAGTTGGGTACAAACATGGCTAGTACAGTGGCATCATTACAACCGGCATCTTATGACTTTCGACCGAGTACCTAGAAGCGTGAGAAGTTGAGAAGTCATACTTCACAAAATAAGTCTGTCTATAGAACTGGCTCCATAAGTGACATTATGAATTATTGTTAAAATAAACTACCCTTCTAAGATTTCGTGAAAGGACAAGCAATTTCTTATTAATTCAGTGCAGTAAAATTAATTTTTTTTAATAATAAATGTAACGTATCATCATAATAAATAATAGTATTTCTAGACAATATCTGATTCATTAATAAATTACTGAGCTTGCCATTAATAATCAGCATTGTCACAGTATGATTAAATCCTCATAAATATTTCAATTCATAATAATGAAATTAATAAATACATATATTGTTATAAATGGTAAAGGAAAGAGATATTACAAACAGTATGATTAGTAGAAAGAGAAAAGTGATTTATTAGTTGAGTTACTCCAATATGCAGCAATACTATGAAGAGAAAACTTCTTATTTTAATTTAGAGTGCACTTTAGCGTGAAAATTATGTAATAAGATTCTTTCAAGTCAATTCCTGAATTACATTAAGAAGAATAAATTTGCTGAACTGTTGTAAAATAATATAGTGATTTCTTCTTTTGGTTGTGAATGTTACTATTATTTAATGTAATTCGCCGTCTGTTCTAACTCATCTCACTTCTTAATATCACACCGCTTTGGATTTGAAGCAACAACATGAGATTGACTTTGTAGATGTAGTGTGACTATTACTTCATATTTCAATCAGCTGATGAAGTAGATAAATTTATCTATTACACATAGTACAATAATCCAGACACAAGTGATTCAAAAGTTCTGGAGAGGTTATTGTTACTTTTAACAAACAATAAGTTGCGCTATTCAGTTTTCACTTTCAGTGTAACAAACTGATTAAGCATAAACGCAACTTAAATGTACACTATATACCTTACGTCTGAAGTCTCTCACTCATAACGGATGGGAATGAATGTTTTTCAGGTCATTTCTGTTTTTCTTTATTTATTTTTTTCACACAGTGGTCGATACTAAAATTTACGCAACAGGAACTAACGTTAATTATTACGATTTGTATAACGTAAACAAAAGTAAAATATAATATCAAATTCTGTTGTAATAGTACTGAAAAGACTGAGTCGTTTGTGTGTTTAAAATGATTTGCTATGCGCTCTTTGAGTGATTATGATCAGTATTGCATCGACTATATCACAATTAAAAATTGCTCTAGTAAACTTCTACAACAAAGGTTCTAAAAACAAGTGACTGCTGTTAAACCGATAATCCAACTAAGTAACCAGTCGAAATGTATAGGTCACTTTATGGTAATCTTCCAGAGATGAGAAACAGTATAAACAAGAATTTAAGAAATGTGTAAAATTATAACTCACTATTAGAATTCAGTTTGAAAATTATATTTTTGAGAATTCTAATATAAAATAATTCATATATGTTGGGATCTACCTCGTAGTTTATATTTAATTTTTCTTCATACATAACTGATTAAGACACACTTTGACAACAGCTCTCAGTCTTTTGTAGGCTCCTTAATAGAGCTGTTGAGAACAGGGCTTTGCAAATAATACCGAAATTCATATTTCAGTACATTTACGAGGAAAACTTAACGGTAAATGCATTGTTCACAAATATATAATATAATTTTGGAAGCTCATTCTCTCATCTCGATAGTTATTGGCTGGAGAACGTGATGTCACACACCGGTTTTCGCTCGCAAATTAACAGTTACCAGAGAGAAATTAGTTTTTTCGTACACAGTTCAATAACTAAGCAGCTGTTATGAAATTAACTGTCAGGATACATTTATTAAGTCTGCTTTTCGTAGCATTACATGCCTAAGAAAATATAGAAAATTTGATGGCTGAAGAACCGTGGAACAGCTTTTCAGTAACATGTCGCCTATAAAAGTAAAACAAAAAAACTTAAAAAAAAATACTCATGGTCTATGCTGTAACAACGAATGCCAATTATAATTCTAACCTAGGCTAAATTTCAATTAAACTTTGCTTGACTATAGTTCATACATTATGGTTTATTTAATTCTTGCGTATATTACATACCACTTTCCTTAATAGTCTTTGTTCGTGTTCCCTGTACCTGAGTTATTAGGTTATTTAAAGTGAATATCAGATTTCAGATATGTTCATTTCCTCCACGTTGCTTAGCTATTTAATAATCTGGAGTTTGCAGTAAGTTATCTGGCCACTTCGGATACGACGACCAAAGATTTAATCGCGAATGTATGGACAGTCTCAATCAAGAACAAAGTGATGCTTAGGAATAATTGTTGCTGAGAAGGATGTACGAACTCTCTCTAAACTAAACAGAAATTTTTCAAAATTTTGCAAAATGGACCTTTAGGATCAAATACAAGTCAATTTGTATTTCAGCCAGTTCGAGACTTTTGAAATAATTATATGATAGCGCAGTCGCCTATTTCCGTGTTTAATAGGTCTATTAATACTTTAAGTTCTTCAAGGACAAGAGATTTTATTCAAATTTTGCACAGTGAACCAAGTTCGTGTTTGGCCAGATCAGATCAACGTGTCATAACCTTCGGCTCTAAAAACGGAAACTATCTAGACCTGCGAGCGTACACAAAAAACGGTCACTAGCTTACACTAGTTAAGATATAAAATCAGTGCCGAAATTGAGGTTGTGTGGAAGATGTTATTTACGCAGAAGAATTTATTTACATATCAGATTGCAGTAGTCTTGCGTTACACTTCGTTAAAAGGACTGGGTTTATTTACTCTTCAGGTCAGCGAGCTCGTGTTACTTTGAAAGCGGGAAATGCGATATTTCAGTAAAAGTAGAAGCTTAATGGATATAAACTGTACTCGAAGCAGTGACATTTTTTATTACTACTGTTTCATTTTTGTTACATTTTGCTTGCTGGACGATAGCTTTATCCATCAAATCACGATTTTCCAGCACGACAAGAAATACGGTTATTACCTCCAAACGAGAAACACGGCAGCCAAATAAGAAGGCAAGAAGTAACATCTATCGTACTGACAGGTGTTATTGTGATAAGATTTAGACAGAGAAGAGAAACTAAGTAGCGGTTAAATACTTTAAAAAATCTTTTAATGTGATTTTAAAATTATTTATATACAAGCAATAGAATAGCATAGTAAACAATAGAGGATCAACCCTAATATAACTATAAATACGTCAAAAGTAGACATTTAGGAGTTAAAAATAGATGGGTAGAGTGATCAGTAGTAAGGATTATTTCATGTAAGGTACATTAGGATGCATCATAATTCGGATTCACGATAAATTTGTAGATCCTCTTTACAAGATGGCTTAAGGAAAAACAAGGTAGTGGCTGATTGTATGGTAAATTGAAACTCTGACGCTTATGCGGACGAATTACTCTTCGTTGTCTCGAGGTCAATAATGTTATACGCCTTATTATTTTTAATACGGTTAGTGATTCACATGATGTGAATGATATCAGACGTTCTATCCAGGTATAAAAAATAGCACATAGTCCATTAGTGCAAACTGTACCCGAATTCATTCATTAGCCGACGGATTGTGCACACCTAGTGGTACACTTTTTGAAAAAACTGCTGCACCTAAAGACGTGAAATTGAACATACTAATTCAAAGTCAATTCTAGATGTGCTCTCAGTCATTATTTTTGCAAAAAAAAAATTATAATTATTCGTGCATGCTGGCAAGAAAATAGTCTTCAGTTTGGAATTCGCTACGATAGAATGAACAAGTCTCGTAAATAGTACGTCATCTGTGGTTTCTTGTCCTAAAGCAGTTCTCTCTGGTGGGCCTCCGTTTAAGGGAAATAGGGGATTAAAAAGCGTAAAAATTGTGCCTAAATGAGTTTGACCGCTACGGAAGGCCACATGTTGATAACGTCGGTTTAGCCGTGTGTGTTGAGGCGGTGGGTTTATAAGCGGGGGGGTTCTCAGTCCGATACCACCACCCGCCAATTTATTTTTATTTTCCTTTTGAATTTTTTATTGCTATTTGATTTTGTAGCATTTAAAATTTGTTTTGAAACAAAGTCTCCAAATTATTTATTTTACTTTCAGAAGTACACAAATGATGAATGATATAAATCATAGAAATATTTGAAACGAAAATTACGTGCACACCAAGAACATTTTAAGATTGATATCCTTCCACGGTCACTTATTCTCCAGAAAGTGAAATATTAATTTAATTTTTTGTATTAATGATGATCTATGGTTGCTGAAGGTTCTTTGTAAAAAAATAAATAAATCTGTGACTTCTGTAAATGCAGCGGTTTTGTAATTATACCATATCTTTATTAAAATATTCGGTGTTTTTCTGTATTGTTCCCCTCTCGCCACGAATTCTCAGTTGGTTAACGCTCTGGCCTCGCATTCTGGAGGACGCGGGTTCTGGTCATCGAGATTTGGATTTTCCATGGTTTCGCCAATCACTCCAGGCAAATGCCGGGATGGTTCCTTCAAAAGGGCCTTGGCCGAATTCCTTCCTGTTACTTTCCCCCAGTCCTTGCTGGAGTCCACTATTTAAAAATATTCTACTACTGATTATTTTTATTTGGCGATTTTCTTTAACAGGATAAGTTTCTGTGTTTTATGCGTGCAATACATTGGTTACTATTCAGTTTTCAGACAAGTCAATTGACTTTTTGTAATGCAAGCTCAGTGGCTTCCATCTTTATCTGCCACTGCTGCTCATAACTTTTTGAGGAATTGCCGAACAAAATTTGTACCGTAGGAGAAGCAATACACTTTTTTCTGTCCTAACCACACTTCAAGCAGTCGCCATCCAGAAACTTTAAGGCAAAACTTCAATTTGTCTACTGAAAAAAAAATAAAAATATTCATCCACAGTAAGCTCAGTTGACTGTACGGTATCTGATTTTTCCTACAAGAAATCGTATAGATCATTCGGTAGGAAATTTTGTTTAGCTAACAGTAAATATACATTACAATAAGGTTACATTTTCCGTATCTAGTGTACAATTGTTTGAAGGTGAACGCAACTAAAAACTTTAGGAAATTTCTGAACAGAATTGAAGTTAATTTTTTGTAAGTTGTTGAATTGGTGTGATAACATTTCGGTGCATTTTCCCTTGTGTTTGTGGTTCGTATTACACACGTTTTATGATTTTCCACTTACATGGGACGCGGTTTGTATACGTAGTCCAGAATTCAATTCTTTGATTTTTTTAAAAAAAACTTTCCTTTTTGGACCATACAAACGATGAAATAATTCTCACGATAAATTCATACGTAATGAAAGCGCGTACAACGCTGACATTTTCGTTCTTTTATTACTATTCCTGTGCTGGAAAACCAATATTATATCATTCATCAATTATGTCCCATTAAAAATTTTCCGACCTGGACGTATATGTCCACAAACTTTGTAAGTCAGAATCTTTCACTGATCTTATTGGGGCGAGCGACACTGGCCGACAATATTTAGATTTTTGTGTAAACGTTTTGAAAAACTGTTGTACGTGTGGACGTGATATTGAACATAAATTAGCTCGTCCTAATAATTCAAATTTGTCTCTAGATACGTCATCAATCATTATTTTTGCAGAAAATTGTAATCATTTTTGTTAGCATATATATGTAATGCCACAAGTGATAATGGTTCGTTTTGAAAATTATTTTCATTCATATTATGTAAATAGTGGTTGTGTTCTGATTCCACCCACAACTAAATTTTGTAAAATACAGAATATCACTTGTTCAAGAAACCAATTTCCATTACAATTTGCTTTCGCAATCACAATTCATAAAGTTCAAGATTTAACATTGGATAATGTTGCTGTAGATATTGGAAAAAAAGAAACTTATGGTGGTTTAACGTATGTTGGGTTATCGAGAGTAAAAACTTTAGAAAGTCTAGCATTAGATAGAAGATTTTCTTATGACAGAATTAGTAATATCAAAAATTCAAGTATGTTAAAATGTAGAGAACAGAAGAAACTCGAATAAGAAATTTTGCATCTGAAAAAAAAAATTAAATAAATTAATATTTCAAATATTTAAAGATATCGTCTTATTATAAACGTGTTTAACTTTTTCTAACAAAGTAAAAACACGGATTCTGATGATAGTTCGTGAAGTTTAAATTTTAAAATCCGTATGAATTTTATTTAACTTCATTAATCGTACATAATATTTTTTAAACTAAATTAACAAAGCCGTGCTTTTACCTAGTAATAATTATGGTATTTCCGATTTAATAATTCCCTGGCTTATTTACGTTATCTTCACGTATTACCAGGGTCTGTCAGAAGTTTCCTATTGGTCAATACCTAACTATCTACGTATACCTTACAAGCTTGTAAGTTTTAACAATTTTCTTTTCTATTTTGCACCATGTCTTTTTATCATTTTGTTAAATTTTCTATGGTGTTTTACATGTTTAGAGAGTTTTAGAAAACTGCCAAATTATTAGAGCAGTAGTATATAGTAGTATGTGGTATTTCATTTTTTTCATTACTGTTTCCTTCTAAACGATTTGAAATTAAAAGTAATAAATGTTTGAAGTTTTAGTTTCATTCGAAATGCGGAAGTTTCATAGATTTCAAAAAACCTTGAATAATTGAGTTGTGTGTAAAAGCAATATCACGATTTCCGTTTAAGATGTTCTTGTTATCATCTCTCTACAACGGAATATTGTTGCTTTCTTGGTACATGCAATATAACAAATATTATAGGCGGTCAATTTAAATCCACAGAAATCGCAGCTAAGCTTTTGAAACAGACAAAACTTTTAATCTGTCTGGTAAAGTCTTTTTAGTAATCTGTTGTAAATTATCTTTGGTAATGATATAAAAATTATGTGAGTGAGAGAGGTATCAATAAATATCTTGCTTATTTAGACATTACGATTTCTATACTTGTAACAATACATTACCTAACTATAACATAAATATTTCCTGACATTATACCCATGTACAAAATATCATTGTTAGAAATATTTTAGAATTAGTTGTATGGATTCAATTCTAAATCACTGTACCACGTATGTGGATAAATCAATTTAATAAAAAGAAACAATGGGACATCTGGACTACATTCTTATATAACATAGGATTATCACGGCAATTCTATGAGTAATATGTAGAACTACATTGAGAATTATTATTATTGCAATATATCAAGATATGGATTTTTTTAACTCCAGATATCGATACAGGCTATACTGCAAATTCGTAATTATATAAGATATTATCTAGATCCTTTGCAATGTGTTTACATCGAAGTCCGACATTCTCGATCACCGTACATACATGTTGCAAAAAAAATCTTTATACATGTAGCATTGTAGAAATGGAATAATATGAAAGTATTATTTCATATATTTTAATGCTACTGGTTATAATCATATCGTTCCTGGAACTGAAGATACATTTTATTGAACCCGTGTACTTTTCACATATACCATAAATACGTTATTATACGAAAGTACATTTTCGTATAGTAAATCTTTATCGAATTTTTGAGAATTACTAACAATAAACGAAATATAAAAACATATTACTGGATAGTAAATAATGAATGCTAAGCATTTTATTGATTTTATGTAATTCCGATAGAGTGCAAACTGTGATAAGAATTCGAATCCACACCCATTTTCACCTCTAAAATGTATTTTTTAAATAATTCAATAATTTTTGCAAATTATGCGTCATATCTATTGATAACTTATTTAAATCGATGAGCCTATTACCAACGAAAGAAAATCTTCACGCACTATTTCGAGAATTTTCTATCAACTTTGCAACTCAAGTCCATAATAGTAGATTTCCACCAATATCAGTGTTCTGCCTTAAGTCAGGTTTTCACATTATTTCGCTCCATGCTCTTCTGTATTCTGCCCTTCTATTTATGTGTAATTGCCGTTTTCTTTTATGTTGTCAGTAATCTTGCACCTACTTCTTCCTCTCACCCTTCTCCCGGAAACTAGTCCTTCCAAGTCGTCTTTTAGCAAGCACTCCCCTCTCAGCAAGTGTTCCATCCACTTCTTTCTTATAACTTCAAGTAGTTCTTAGCAACCCTTTCCAGCACTTCTACATTATTCACTTTATCCATCCAGTTTACCCTCTCCATCTCCTCCTCATCGACATCTGAAACGCTTCTAACCGTTTTTCATCTTTCCGCCCCATAAAGAGCCACACTCCATACAAAATATTTGCCAAATATTTTTCTGAGACCTGTGTACAGTATATTTTTCCAGTTAATAGTCGCCTCTTCCCTTTAAACGTTTCCTTTGCTACGGCAATGACAGTTTTTACCTCTCGGTGGCTTCTGAAGTCTTCAGCGACAATACAACATCATTTAAATCACTAGGAACCACAGCTAATATTTGAAAATATATTACACTTTTTTCACGACAGTGATGCTTTTCACAGGAATGATGCTGATAAAAACTGATACCATCTTTGGTACCGCAATATAGAATTGCGCGAATGGGTTTAATTCAAGATATTAATACTAAGTACATTGAAAACTGATATTCATAACATGTAGAAACCTGAACTTTGTAATTTGATTTTTTTATCACACGTAACGTATAATTTGCTTCATAGAAAATCTGGAATTAAATTTGTAAATACGTAAAGATATAAGGTATCTCAATACAGAATTACGTGGATGGATTCTATTCTAGGTACCAATATCACATATGTTCAGAACTACGATTCAAATTTACGATTAATTTCTACATTCATACAGTCAATAAGATCTTTAAATAACAAAAAATTGATATGTAATTTGTCCCCTCCCAAAAAAAAACCTTATTTTCCGTGCAGCCCCGTGACATTTGTTGCTACGCATACTCAGTTTTTCACACCTGGAAATAAAATGACGTCTTATGTTCCACCTGATATTTGTGTTTGCATCGTTGCAGATGGCGATGCGGTAAATGGTTGTGGTGGTATCACGATCTAGTATAAACCCCATGTTTGGTACGTTGGCTACATTTTAATCTTATACAAATTTTGTATATTAATTACTGTTATGGTATTGTTTATTTAGTAACTCAATCGTTTATTTATATTAACCTTACATAATTACAGTGATTATCAACTTTAATATTCAAGAGTTCTTCACTTCACCTTAGAAACTTGTAAGTTTTAATGTTTATGTGTTTTCTAATTTGCATTTTACCTTATAGTTTCAGTAGATTCTCTATACTATTTCTTATAAATATAGACTAGACGACCCATGCGAAAATTTCGCGAAAAAAATTCGGTGAAAAGTGAGGTTGAATATGATGTCACCAAAGCTGAGTCATTACTCTTCATACTCCTACTTCAGTTATCGATTTTTGTTGTATATCCAGGGAGATAAATGGCTAGAGACACAAAAAACAAATTTTAGAAAAATTTACATTTTTGCCCTTTAAGGGTCGAATTACGAAAAATTCCTATCTTAAATTATAATGTTACCACGGCGGAGACCTTAATCTTTAGTATGATACCTCATTTATCTATATCGGTTGGATATCAAGTGAGATAAATGGCACGTGACACAAAAATGCGTTGTAGAAGCATTTATACTTTTTCGATTTAAGGGTTGAAATTCAAAAACATTCTTTCTTAAAACATGATGTCACAAAATCTGAGACATTACTCCTCATAATCGTACTTGATTTTTCGATTTTGGTTTGATATCCAATGAGATAAATTGCTTAAGACACAAAAAATGAATTTTAGAAAAATTAACATTTTTGCCCTTTAAGAGTCGAATTACGAAAAACTCTTTTCTTAAAATATAATGTTACCATGGCGGAGACCTTATTATTTAATATGATACCTCATTTATCTATATCGGTTAAATAACAAGGGAGATAAATCGCTCGTGACACAAAAATGCATTATAGAAAAATTTATACTTTTTCCCTTTAATGGTTGAATTCAAAAACAATTATTTCTTAAAATATGATTTCACAAAGCTGAGACATTACTCCTTATAATCCTACTTCGTTTATAGATTTTTGTTAGATATCCAGGGAGATAAATGGCTCGAGATACAAAAAACGAATTTTAGAAAAATTAATATTTTTGCCCTTTAATGGTCGAATTACGAAAAATTCCTCCCTTAAAATATAATGTTACCATGGCGGAGACCTTATTCTTTAATATGATACCTCATTTATCTATATCGGTTAGATATTAAGGGAGATAAATCGCTCGTGACACAAAATGCGTTTTAGAAAAATTTATACTTGTTCCCTTTAAGGGCTGAATTCCAAATACATTCTTTCTTAAAATATGATTTCACAAAGCTGAGACATTACTCCTTATAATCCTACTTCATTTATCGATTTTGGTTAGATATCCAGGGAGATAAATGGCTCGAGATATAAAAAACGCACTTTAGAAAAATTAACATTTTTGCCCTTTAAGGGTCGAATTACGAAAATTCCTTTCTTATAATGTGATGTGCCCAAAATGGGGACCATAAGCTTTGAAATGACACCTCATTCATTGATTTCCGTTAAGTATGAAGGAAGATACAGGCTTGTGACAAAAAAATATCTTATAGAAATAATATATATGATTTCCATTTAAAAAACGATTAGAATAGTTGCATGTGGTATTTAATTTTTTTTATTTCATCATTTTTGTCAAAGGATTTCAAATTCAAAAATAATAAGTGTCTGAAGATTTATTATTTAGTAGTTGAAAATTGCAACGGTAGAGCATGCATATTGTATAGGCTGCTATTATCCAGTAAATTCCGAAAGTTGAAAAATTTAATACAGTTCTAAGAGATGAATAGAATGGAGATGTAAGAAACGATAGTGGTAATCCGATTTACGTTTAAAACATTCGACACCTTATCTGTTTTCCAAATCGAGAGATTGGAGTTAACTTTGTAACTCTAGTAGTGATGTGCCGGATATTCGTATCCGTATCCGTATTCGTGGATATCCGAGGGGAAAAAAAGATCTGTATCCGTATGCGTATCCGTTACTTTTTTAGCAGATCTTTAACGGATCTTTTGTAAAGAATTTCACTAAGCACGTATATAAAATTTTAAAGATATCTAACAATGAAATAAATTTCAATTCCATTTACTTCACATTTCTTAAAATCTCATATCTGGCACATTTATATTCCCAAAATTAATTATTTTAACATATATTTTACTACAATGAAGTCTTCACGGGTGTACCGCCGGATTGTGTTGTGAAAAAACGATATTTCGACGACTAGCTCCGCCGTCTTCTTCAGGTATGGAGACACCTGCACTTGTCGTCTGACTCACAGATACCCTATCTGTGAAGATGGCGGTGCTAGTCGTCGAAATATTGTGTTTTCACAACACAATCCGGCGGTACACCCGTGAAGACTTCATTGCAGTGGTACGCCGGGAAAGTCTTCGTTCTTACATTTATTTTACTAGTTTACCAAAGGTAACTGGTAACTTACCACTGTAGTAAGTTTTAAGGTATTGTTTTAACTATCTTTATAGTGAGATCAGGTCTCTAATCTTTGTGATTTGCTAGCTGAAATTATGTTTAAGGTACTGCTAAAGTGTTTACATCAGATAAAATAACCACTTTTACAGAAACTTAAAAAAAAAAAAAAAAAAAAAAAAAAAAAAAAAAAAAAAAAAAATGTTATATTTAACATTAAGTTTCGTAAATTGTACTTCAAAAAGAGTAAATTGGCAGTTTTGTCACCCAAAAGTCTATTACGATGAGCATCATAAATTATTCCTGCTGCACTGAAAAACTGCTCACTTGGAACGCTTGTTACAGGTGATGATAAATATGTGCGAGCCATGTGTCATAGACCTCCAAATTTTTTACAGCTTTTTTTAACAATCAGGTGCAGCTGATGTGCTGTACAATCAATATTATCTACCGCAGATAAAGTGCAGCAACTCTTCATGTTGGATCCTCCGTCTCTTACCATGCAGTGCACATTCTGTTTGGGATTCCCCACCCTTCAAGCATATTTTGAAATATTTCCGAAATGTAATCTCCCGTTTGGCGTTCTTCAAGTATCTCCATTTATAAAACAATATTTTCCCTTATAAAATCTTTTGTAATGTTCTGGATGCCAATGAAACACATTACCAAAAAGCCTACCTGATATAGGATGTGAAGGAAACTCTCTCCAAATCCTTCAACACGTCTTTATTTTCGATCCTTAAGTTCGCTGCAGATAAATTCCGTAAAGTATTTCTTTCATTTTAGAACATAATTTGCAATAACATTATCGAGCAATCGTCGTAACCCAAAATCTTCTACTTGTTGAAAAGGTAATCCAGATAAAGCTATCATTTCTGCAATCAAATGGTTTTGAATAATTTTTATTTTTTACTATCCCACATTTTGACTTTTTCTATGTATTCGTTGAAATGTTTTTCTAAATTCTCTTTTTACCTTTTTTAAAGACGTTCCTTGCTGAATGTGTTCGCGGGCAATCTTCTTAGTGGAGTCTTCTTTTAAGAATAACTCATATTTTTGTGGGTCTTTCGTCTGAAGATGAATTTTTAATAAAGTTGTACATTCATGGGAATACATTCCTTCACAGAGTTTGTATTTAGCAGATTCGTCATTTACTATCATAAAATATTTCCATATTACACTACCATACTTTTTTGTATAAATTGTTTTTATTTTAATATAACTTACAACTTCCCAAAAAACGGAAACGTATATGATCTACGCAATCCTATGTCATCCTAAAATATAAACATAAACACGCACAGTTCAAGGTCAAAACACCTCGCGTAAGCTGGACTTTCGTCGATAATAGATCGTAGTTGACGACTTTTCCACTGTTGTGCCAAATTGACAAAGTTGAGATCCGTATCCGTATCCGTATCCGTATTAACGGATCTAGACAATATTGATCCGTATCTGTATCCGTATCCGCGGATATACATTTTTAACGATCCGGCACATCACTAAACTCTAGTAACATAACAGTTTAGTGAGTTGATTTAAACCAGTAGAAATCATAGCTGTTTTTTTTTTTTCAGAACATATATAATCCTTTATGTGTATGGAAATGTCATTCTCGATATTTGTGTATACTTTCGTAATGTCTGATCATGTTAAATGGAAATCCGCGGATGGAAAGAGGTGTTGATAAATGCCAGGAATTTGATCACTAAGATTTATCCACTTAAAACTATATATTAGGAGATTTTCAACATAAAATTCCTCTGTTTATGTCGATATTGCCAATAAGGTTGTTATAAACGTATGAAATGTTGGTTATCGGAATATAGAATTAAGCAGATGGGCTTAATTCTACTTGTAGATAACGATACAAGGTACCTGGAAAATTGAAATTCATAAAATATAGGAAATGGAATCTGAATTTGATTTTTGTATCACAAATAACGTCACATTAGGCCAATACCATGAGTAAGATTTGGAAATATCTAAGGAATGAATGGCATGACAATTTAGAATTATGCGGGTGGATTTAGTTCTAGATATCGATATCATATCTGTTCAAAACTAGGGTCACAAAATTACGACTATTCCATAGTCCCATACAGTCAAAAAAATTTGTAAATGAAAATAAAAAATTGGATATCGGATTGTACAATAACGCAGAAAGATAATTCTTTATAATGTAACAAGTAATTAGAGCAACCAGCAAAATGATATAAACAGTTAGATATATTTAATGTTTAAGTTGTCGCCGCTCGAAAAAAAAAAAAAAAAACAACTATCTTCTGTGCCTATCCCGTAACTGATATTTGTTGCTGCGCGCATACTGTAATGACGTCATATGAACCAGCTGATATTTCTGTTCACATCGGTGTTCTCGGCGTGGCGGTATCCCGATCTAGAATTAATCTTTTTAATGCACCAGGAATAGAGTAAATCTCCTCCCTGGCTATTAAGAGGATCAGAATTTATACTTATCATGGCACAACAACCTGTTTACCACTGTTTTTATTAATGTTTTCAATGATTTTATAAATGAACATCACGCTTTTCCGCGGCGTATACCGATGGGTCCAAGCAGGTTAAAGGAGTAGGATGCTGTGTCGTTTTCTGTCAAGCGGCTTAGAAGCTGAATAGTATGTGCAGCGTATATTCAGGGGAGTGCTTTGTTTTATAGAAGTCGTACCGCCATATGGAAGTAAGTCGCGACGTCAAGTATACAATTTCCTGCGTTTGCCTCAGCTGCATACAGGCACTAGGGAACATGACATAGCAGACCGTTTACTTCAGGACGCTCTCTAGACTTGAAGAACAGATTCGTTTCTTTTGAATTTTTGGTCACATAGGAACGAAGCAGTAGATGTAGCTCCCAAGTTTGCCTGTGACTTTGTTCCAACCCCAATGTCTGACCTTACTTGAAACAAAATATTTTCTGTGCTAGTCAGTCACCGCCAGTTAAGTATAATAGCGGTGCAATACTGCACTGTCTTTTTACGCACAATTCTTATTTATACCTGAATGACCCATCGCAATTTGATTAATGCAATTTGATAAATGCGTCAAACGTTTTTCTCTTTTCATGGGGCGTCACATTTTTTTCGTCTTACGGGCAGATATTGGTCTAGTTAATGACCTTATTCTTATGACGTTGGCAACGTGGCTCAAGATTTATATTTGTGTGTTAGTCCCAAAATCTTCGCCTGACTGGCATAGTTATAAAGAAGGACGGTTTGTTGTATACACTGTACTGCTACTAATCCATGTGTCATGTTTTACCTTTTTACTGTTTTGTTCTTGTTTTCCTTCGACAGTCATACAGAGAGGAATATAGGCACATTTTTAACCACATTGCCATACAAGTTATTTTCTAGAGTGCTATTTACCTGTTTGTAGGCGCATCCTAAAACAACAACAAAAATCTGCTTCAGAAATGAATAGGAATATTTAACCTTTTTATTTTAATCCATTATAAGTTGGTCCCTGTGGAATTGTTTTTAGTTGTATGGCATGATCTACTATCGACTGCGTTGCTGTTTATAATTAACTAATTTTTCCCTTAAAGATATAGTGAACAAAAATCGGTTCCTTCTTGATCTCTTCTGTGTTAATAGTTTTTTTTTTCTTTTGTTGAACCTAACAGTTTTCCAATGTTGGTATTTCAATGCTTCGATTATGACGTAACGCTTTTTTACACGCTTTATATGAGCTTGAACTGTATGAATGTAATGGAAATTTTTTATTCCATTTGCACCTACTTCCTGATCTCCGAATAATTTGCAATTTTTCACACGTAATAAAATCTGATGACAATACAATAATTTCATAGCAGTATCCTGGTGTTCTAATTACTTTGACAGTAACAGAAATGAATAGGAAATGCGCCTGAAGTAAGATAAGCAGCAAACAATGCTTAGGTGCAGCAAATAGCATAAGTCGTTTTTCGCAAGGGCGAAAGATTCACTGAATATGTATATCACACTGAAATAATAATTGATTCGCAATAGTTTTAATAGTCTTTTAACTTAGTCAAATGATCCCAATGTTTTCTTAAGAACACCGATTATGATTTCCTAAAGTAACTTCAACGGCGTTTGAGCTCTTCAGGTTTTATGTTGTGGATTTCCCAATGTAAATAATATTATATTTAAAAAAAAAAAAAAAAACATACACACACACACTTTGTAGCAAAGTAAACTAAAAACTTAAAAATAAACTTATAGTTTCATCAAACTAAAAAACATGAATATACGAAAATATTAACTAAAAATTAAAATAATCCTTAATTATAAACAGTACGTTCAACAACGATAGGATTTCCCACAATTCAGTATAACTTTTTGAATAAGCTTATGGTAAGAATAAAATCATTTAACAAAAAAAATAACTTTAATATAAGAAAGCGAAAGGTGCTCTCTACTTAATGTCAAAATGCCTCTACCTTTACGAATAGCTAGCAATAAAAAATATAACACAGCAAATCTACCACCCCACGCTTTTATATATATATATATATATTAAAGTTAATGTTTTGTCAATGACTTTATCCTTAAGATTACTCAAAAAATTACGATGTTCTGAACAGTGAGACATCCTATCGCTGTTAAACAAAATATCTTTATATTTAAAGATTATTTTAACTTTTTAGTTCACATTGGTACGAAAGGCGTGTTTTTAGTTATTTGAAACTTAATTTTTGCCATTTTACTCAGTAGTCATGCTACTCCTTCCAGAATAAGACTCTAAATTTACCGTCTAAAGTTTGATATAAAGTTAACTAGATTATCTCGAAGAGACTCCCCGCGACTGAGTGTTTGCGTACAGCAGGAACCGCTTCGCGCAGTGTGAATCAGTATACTCGCGCAGCGGTCCAGGAAATCCCTCCCGCCTGCGTTAAAGGCCAGAGCAGTGTCAGCGGCCGTGTACATTGCTTGTGTACGCAGCCGCGCACTCGCTCGCCAAAATGAGCCCGCCGCTACACAAAAGCTCGTAATAACAGGAGATAATCCGTTAATCAGTGTCCACTCAGCGCCGCGCGACTGCGGCTTACCCTCCTAAAGCCACTGCCACGCGTTATCTGATTGGTGCACGCGCCGGCTCACAGGCTTCGCTGCGGAACCAGCCCGTGTGTGGATTTGACTTAAGTAATGCTGCTGAGAACGCTAATCCTCAATCTACCTGTTTCTGTTCTGTCAACGCTGGAAATAGTTGTATGTCTGTATGAGGCTGCAATGAACCCCATTTAGTTAAAATCACTATTTTGAAGGTTTTCTTGATGCGTGTCCAAAAATATTACTTCGGCTCCCACACAGTACTTTTTCTCGGTTTTAGTGGCTTAAACTCGAGTTTCGACACCTAATACGTCAAGAATTCTCATTTTTATGGAGTGCAAAACTGTGAATTCTGATGATATGAATGGTTGATGTCAAGTATTTTATGATGGTTCTATATCAGATTGTCCTCATATCAACCAATCAGATATTTTGTTTTTTAACTTGTTTTACATGTGGTTGACCTCTTTATGAGCGTTCTGGTAGCCCAGTGGCTGCCGGCCTCGGTAGCGTAGGGGCTAGAGTACTGGCCCCACGTGCCGAAGGTCGCCGGTTCGAGTCCGGCCGTGGGCATGGGTGTTTAAGTGTTGTATGTGAGTGTGTTTGTCGTGTCCGTCCTGTGGTGTGTCTGGAATTACATGAAAGATATATCTGCACACGAGGAGAAACTGAATACAATGGATGAATTAATCTCATACTTGAGCTGGCTGTATGGCCTATGGAAGCTAAATGCCATTTAAACAAAAGAAAAAAAAAAGTGGCTAAGGTGCTTGCTTTCAAAACGTTTTCTACTCTTGCCCCGGGCACGAATCCCGGCAGGCGCAGGAATTTTGAGAGTAGTGTTTAATCATATGAGCTATGCCAGGACGCTCCGTGGTTCGGAATCCACGTTTAACTGTAGGTCCCAAAGGAAGGGAACTGGCCGTCCTACCTCTTGACACAATGGCTTAGTATGCCTCCTTCGGGAGGATCCAACCAACCTTCGGGTTGTGGACTAAGTTAAGTTTGACCTCTTTATGTCCAGCGAGATGGTTCAAATGCTTTAACATTTTTGTTTCATCTATATTGTAACGGTCCGACCGTCTCTGTGCTTAATAGCAAAGAAAATTATGAAAATTTAATAATTAATTTTAATTTTATATCAATACTGCTTGCACTGGTATCGTATAAGTATATGGCAGGGAATTGAACAGATTCGCTCTGAATAAAGAATTAGTTATAAAAGTAAACATTTATTTTCACATATAAAAAAAAAAACTTTATGCCTTTGATTATCAACAGAATTGACAATTATTTTCTTTTTACTTAGTGATCAAATGTAATACAACACTGTATGTAATGGGCGCCACCCTTCATGAGACTACTACGTATATGCTTAAGCTTACACGCTGTTAATACACAGTAAAAATTGTCCGACTAGCTCAAATAAATAAATAAATAATAATAATAATAAAAACAATTTTAATATCATGAGAAGTTCTTAACTGGTGAATTGCCTCACCCAGGAGCGTTTACAGGAGTGTTGATCCATAAACATTTTCAGTGATAAAAATATAATCACCTTATCATTTTCTCACTTGGTGCGGTGTGAGCTTGTGCATTGATGCGCCAAGTAACCGTAGCCTTTGTCGAACCGCAGGTTCAACCACTTCACTACTCAGGTGAACTTCCCGCTGAAAACACGCTTAGACTCACCGGTGGTTCAACCACTTCACTACTCAGGTGAACTTCCCGCTGAAAACACACTTAGACTCGGAATTTTACAGTTCATAACCAAGCTTCTGCTCTAGAAACGATCAAGAGGTGACACAGCGGTCTTGTCTGTTCAGCCACCTGTGGGCACGTGTCTTCTTTCGGCGGCCAGCGCACCCTCTGTCCATTTCGGCGGGCGAAAATTTCCACGGCCAATCAGGTATCTCCAGACGCTGGTCAATCCCCGCCATTCGAACAGCGCCATACACAGAGAGAACACACCGTAACATTCCGTCAATAGGTGGCATACCCTGTCTCTCCAGCCAACATTGCCATTCACAACAAAATCTATGGAGTTACTCTGTTCACTTCAATATAAACTTTTGTTGTTTTATTTTATTTTTTAAATTTCTATACACCTTTCCAGTCGGTCTTACGGTTAGGAATTCAGTCCTGTTTCTAACTGCGTTGCCATATCGAGCTTTTGTCAGTGCGCTAATAACCCCAATGTCGACGCGTCTTCAAGCCCCAACAACAAATAACAAAGGTCACTTGGTTATTGCTGTGATATTAGTGACCTCCAGATAGCATAACACGCAAGCAATAATTTTCGTCCTTAGTTGTTAAAGGCATCGTCGCTTATTCTCCCCTTATCCACTAAGAGCATAGTTTTACTCCTTACATTTGGTATGAGAATCATTGAAATGAACAACCTCGTCTCGCAAAGCGAGTGTGCAAAGGCAACCGCCAACGTCTCTTGACAATCAGTCCGAAGCTCAAAAGAAGCCGTGGGCGGACGTTCCACTGGGCCTCCGTAATGGTTCAAACGTAAAGCGCCTACTTTGTAGTGCATCCGATGCTCAGAGATCGTGTCGAAGAGCGGAGGTCCGCAAAGCCACAAAAGAAGCGTTCCCCGGTCATTTCTCTCACAGACATTTTCTGTTTCGAGGCAACACTAGAATTTTAAATATTCAGTGGTTACAGTTCATCAAGCATTTATGGTTCAGTTTTTACATCAAGTCTCGAAACCTGTAGTAGGAGTTTTGTATGAGACTATAATACGTCAAATAGCAAAAAATAAAACAATCATTAAAACCTCATTTCAGCGTTAAGATAGTAGGCATCCTCAATTATTCTAACACAGTTGTATCTAGACTTCTTTTGATTTTCGAATTATGGTATTGATTCTTCACAGTTTAAAGTATTTTCGACGTCCATCGCTAAATCTTTAAAGTTTTCTTTCTTATTTACTAAAAGATCTCGGTTTTCATTTTTAAAACCTCGATTTGAATATTGTTAATTACTTGAGAGATTTACGCTAAGTCCAATTAATCGTACTTTTTCCCGATGTTTCGACCAAAGTCGACGTTCTTCTAAGAGTCAAGCCATCTTGCTGAGACTTGTATATATTGGATGTTGATAATACACTAATTTAGTTCTGTAAATATTTTGGAATTTATTTTAGTGAAAGCGTTGTTCAACTTGGTTCATAAGATTATTCAAATTTATTTTCAGTGGTTTTTATGATTTTTATGATTTATTTGATTTCTGCGAAATACCCTATATAATCCTATATTATTGTAAACTACCATTTTTTTCTTACAAATTGAAGTTTTTTCTCATTGCATCTTTGCAGTATTCGTTGCATCATCTGTCTCCACACTTTCTTTTCAGAGGTCTTTTATGCTGCTTCTAAAATTTTGGTATTGAAATATTTCAAGTTTTTTACACCATCAAATCTGGAAGAAAACTAATATGTTTATAAATTAATATTTCAAATTGTTTAGCACTTCTTGTCTTACAAGATAAATAATTATTTTTTCCGTGTTTGTATGACGAAACTGAGAAACTATATCGTTTTAAGTGTCCACTTCCAGTTAAGCTCTACATGGAAGTTCATAGCCTTTTTTCTTAGGCGATAGCTAATTGTATATAGATAACGATTCAACCTGGCAGTGGGGATAAAAAGTCTAAAACAGTTCGCAGGACTTCATTAAAGCCAACATATCAGTGACAAAAACCTTATGGAAGATTTTCAGTATTTTTCAGCAGATGTTAGTATTTGAGGTTACGATCCGAGCTTTCTAATATATTCAGGCCTCACCCTTTAACATTGCCTGCAGAGCAATTCCACAGTCCTTCCTCTAATAACTTCTATCGCTTGTAGTTACAGTTTAAGAACACTATTCTCCACCCAAAATTTAAATACGCCCAGTTTCTTATTAACACTTTCTCGTTGCTCTACAGAATCTATTTATACATCTGTTTCGTATCACATAGCTGTATTTTCATGTATCCTAATTTTTAAGTATTAATTCAAAACGAATGCAATTACACACGTTAGCGATATAATGAGAAGCGAATTATTTTTAGAATTCTCAAATGCGCTGTTCTAGCAAGAGCATATATGCAAGTCTTTCCATAACTATTTCTGAAAACTGTGAATCAGTAAAAATATCCTGGTAATGTATATTATTACGCTGTTAAATAAGACTTTTTAGCCATATTTTTAGAATATCTGAGATTAGGGAATGGGTTGGTGACTATTTATACACAAAAATACGGTTCCAAATATGATTTTAATATTTATATTTTAGTCTGTGTGTAGCTACATTTGATACCAAGCATTCATTACAAAATTTATATTTAATATAAATTTCTGGCGTATTTATTGTAGTACTCATAGCAGTCTCTAGCAGCTTATACTTTCTGAAAAAAGTGTTTGGGCTTACTTAAATATTTAGGCAATAATCAATTCCTAGTAAAAGTTTCTCGTAATACGTTACCTCTATCAGAGGGTCTATTCTTATTTTTCTAGATAGTCTTATGCTTCTTGCAATCCATCCAGTGAGCAAATAATTGTTTCTGACCTTATCTTTATCCTCTTCCCCTCCAAGTATGGAATCACCGAGATATGTATTTTACACAAACGCGGCACCCGAACTGAAAACTTGCTTGCGTCACAAATTTCTCCCACTGTAAACTCCTTACGCGAATAAACGACCATCGTAGAGCGTGACAGTTGAGCGTTATGGTTCTTGGTTAAAAGAGATCTGGATTGCGTGGCCGGGATGACGATGAACAGCTCTCCAACCTGAAGGTGAGTAATGTGCCAAGTGGGTTGAATGGATGGTGATGAAAGGAATGCAACCTCCATCCCTGTGGAATTAGACTTGGATCGGAATTCCAGGACACAACCTCGCTCGATCTATAGTTTCTACGGAATCGTGTAATTAAACTGAGTATTAACAATATTTCCACTCCCAGCCGTATTTATCTGTAGGTTGCCAATTTAGAGTTCGAAGAAGGTTGGTAGATCGCCGGATTAAATGAAAGTTGAAAGCAACAGAAGGTCTGTGCTTCGGCGAGCATTTCCCCCACAATGCATATAGAGGATATAGCATTAGGGAAGCTGTTCCCCTTTTATATATAAAACGGTCTAGAATATCCTAAAGGGATCCTAAAATTCCTGGAAACATATACCATTAGCCATGCTTCCCTACTCCATAAATCTGAGAAATTCAGGGAGTTCGCCGTAAAATGCGCACTCCACAAGGCTAAATAATAGCAAAGGACCTATATTCCGAAGTGATATTACGAATGTTAGGACTGCAGAACTTGATGAAGAGAGCAGGGAATTTGCTCGAGGTCCATCTGATTACACGGATCGAAAATGGCAGTACTGAATAAACTGCAACGTAGCAGAAGACCATTAAAACAGGATACATGGATTACAACGTGTGCCATGTGTAACAGATCGGATGCAGTGCTCCTAGTGCCACAGACTCAAGCGTCATCCTCCTACGAAGGCAATCTTTCCTGCTTTACCCTTTAACTTCCGTACAAAGGGAATTTAAATGTAATATAGTTATCAGTTGGAGTAAATCTCACATCTGGCTGTTAACGATGTCCAGAATTATTTTAGACATGTCCCGGTACAAAAAGCTGTTTACCACTGAAATTTATCAATATTTTTAATTATATTATAAATCAAAATCATGCCACTACCCCGGGATATACCGATGAATCTATGCTGGTTAACAAAGTAGTTTTATCAACAGGTTTCACCTGTAGAGGCTTATAAATACAAGCTGAATAATAGATGCGGCGTATATACAATGGAGTGTGTGAGCTACACAGTCTCACCATTTGTGATTTTTTTTAATATCAGTAAAATTATTTTCTTATTTAGTAGTTATGGTTTTTAAATACTAACACTGAGTTTCCAAGCTCACAGACTGTCAAGAGAGGTATACGAGATCTTTGGTAAAAAAGAACAGTTGACGAAAAAAAAGTAGTTGAAGAGAAATGAGAAGGTGTGGATGGAGAAAGCTTAATGGAGAAGCTGTAAAAGATCCTGGCGGGATTTGTAATGGAAGATATCAGCCTGAGGGCAGAAGATTAGTATAATGATAAAGTTATTTAATTATGTAAGTTGTATTAGGGAACTGATAGTCATTTGAAAATGGAAGATAATAAGATAAGTAGAATACTTTTGTTCCATGTTGAGATTATAATAAAGAAAGTGGAGTTGGTTCTTAAAATACATTTGGTATGATTTTTTAATAGTAGTTTGATTTACAGTGATGGTATCTAAGAAAAACCAGCGGTGGATCTAGAAGGTTAAATAAAGATTCTATTTGAATTCTTAAGGAAAAGTAGTATATTTAAATTTCTTAAGGTAAAAAATAAGAGATGGAGGTAAGATTGTAAAGAAGAACCGAACCACAGACGAAGAAAATTTTTCATATCATTTCTAAAAAAAAAAAAAAAAAAAAAAAAAAAAAAAAAAAAAAAAAAAAAAAAAAAAAAAAAAAAAAAAAAAAACCTTACAAATGATACGCTTTACTAAAATCGTTAAATGACGTACCTCGTATGCTGTGATCCCCTCAGTTGAATTCAGGCACTGGGAAATATTTACCCAGCACACTGTATAGACTATGACTTAGAAAACCGTCAAGGCTCTCCAATACTGTGGAAAGTAGGTTCTATTCGGTTACGTTCGTGGCCATGTGGGAATCAGAGGAAACGTTGGAGCTGATGAAGCTCCCAAGTTAGCCTGTAACAAGATCAGAATAAACTTTGTTTCCATGTAAAAATCTTACTTTCCTTCGGAGTCGAAAGTAAATATCTTCGATGTTTGGCAAAGGTAGTAGCTGTAAGTCGAGCATAATAATCTCAGGCTAGTCAAACCGACCGATCAGCCCTGTCCTTCCAACGAGCGAGAAGGGAAGAGCTTCTACCTACTCAGGGCACTCTCCTTTGACACAGTTTTATTCTTCGCCTGGAGGATCCGCCTTACTGTAATACTTGCGACATATATTCGACGGTGCGCCTGATTTTAACATATTGTTTCATTTTTTGTTTTATGGGTAGATGTCGGTTTATACGATTACCTGTTCCTTATTTTAAGTAATGACAGCGGCAACGTGACAAAGGTTTTTCTGTGTAGTAACCTATCTTGCCCCAAAAATTGTTGGCAGATTGATATTGGTTTTAAAATGGATTAGTGCTCCCTTTAAAGCCAACAATACAAGTAGTGCCACGTTTTCGTTCTTCATAGCTTTAACTGTTTTTATTTATGATTTGCATTTTGATTTCTGGACAGAGTCTTTACAGCCAGCTAAATATTTGGTTTTTTTAACGTCTTTGACATGTGGTTTGTGTTTTTCAAACAACCAAATATTACGTTAGTTTCAAGATTCTTATTGTTTTACCCTTTTTTCTGTCGCTCATACAGTCGGTAAATTAGCCCTATTTACAGTCTCGTTTCAGTATGTTACTTTTATGTTTGGCGTTAACAACCCTGATGTTGACCGACCTAAAGCCCTAATAACAACTTTTACGATGGCGCTAATGATCCCCATATCGATGCACCAGAACTCCGTAATAACAATAAAAACTGCAGTTTAGATTTTACAACACATTATGTAGACCGGTCTATGCCACAAATCATGTGCAGATCAGCATAGGTTTCGAGATAGATGGTTGGTACCTATATAGACAACTATCATTATTTTATTTTAGTTTTTTATCGATTTAATATTTTTATGATTGTGGTTTTAAATCTTGTTTTATTATTAACGAGTCAGACATTTTGACGGTTGTTACGTTTTAAATCTGGTTGGGCTCTTTACAGTCAGCCAAACATTCTGTTATTCGTTTCATTCGGTCTTGTATTAAAGAAATGGGTCACGCTTTTAGCCACTTTGCCATATCTTGATGTTGATGCGTCTTTAGGACCTAACAACAACAATCTATACCTATAAAATGCCAATCTTGGTCACCATGTAGTGATGTCTGTCACACTCGGATGTCACGATTCCCGCCTCCGCTGCCCAACCAACAACGACGGGAGATGTTAGAGGTAATGTGCGTTATTTAATAACAGTTCTATTTAGCTATGCACCCACGAGTAAATGAGCTGCTAGCACACTAAAAGAAAAGTATGTATTTTGTAAAATCTATATATTATTAGTTGCTTTTTCTTAATTAAAATTCGCTCAATATAGATTTTTCTTATACTCTTTGTACAACGATACCGTTGTTACAGTAAGCAAAGAAATATACACATCGTATCATTTTCAAGATTATGAGCATTATTTGATGAAAATGGTACTTAGCGAACAAACGAATTGCTAAAATACTGCGTTCGACATGACATTTTTGACAGGCTTACAAGATATTTATATGCGATGTAGATATTTTAAGATACTTTTACAATATACCGGTGCTCGAAGAAATGATTTGCCGAAACACTGAAATAAAAATATGCACTGCGTCTAAATTAATATATTAATAGTTGCTTTTGTTACTGATGTCACTATATATCAGGCACGTGTAAATATAGTATTTTCAGTGGATCAAATTTAGATCGCAACACCATAAATGTTTAAGCTGCTTCCATAAACCCGGAGTTATTATTTCATACGGATGGAAGTACTTCCGTATTCATGGTGCTGAATGAGACCTGGACCAGGAATAAAATCAATATCATTCGCTATAGCGTAAGGTTTTTGGATTGGTAATTTATTTTTTAATTTAATTTGTATCCTAATTCTGACATCATTAATTCAGTAGACGTTTTATCTGTATCGCTGTGTAAATGAAAACCGAAATATGTACAAATTACATAACAATAATTCTATCTATTTACGTAACCGCATAGAAATGAACCGCCAGAACGTTCCTTTCACCCGTCATCTTTGACAGGCTTAGAGTCTAGTATATCATATTTTGTTAGGTTGCTAATGACGGCGACACCGACGCGCCTTAAGCGACAATAACAACATGACTACTACCTTTCTGCCTTCAATGACGCCGACGAGGTTGAAAAAACCGGAAGAAATAAAAAAAAAAAAAAAAGAAATAGATATTGTCTCGGGATTAACGCAACAACCGAAAAGTAGAAGCTGTTCGTTAGTGCTGTAATGTCCTTATTTCTTTTCATCTCAATAAATTATCCCGTTGTACCAACCACTACTGTATCCACACGCTGTCGTTTTGCAACCTTTAACTTCTTTACACACAACTATAGTCACTTTGACAGCTTCTGCGGTAAATATTATAAGAGATGCCGCACCCATACGTCCTCGCTCTATTCCCAATTGCCTCTGTTGCGAAAGAATTGCCACAGTTACCCCATGCAAAAACTTGGCCACCAAGGAGATCTACACATAGAGCGTGCCCCCCTCTCGACGTCTGCCAATAAGAGGGTGTGCCAAATGCTCTTTCCTTGTCGGCTTCCCTTTGTTAATTTAAGGAACCAGACATGCGACCTGACTTTGTTCTCAAACGCCCCTGAAAATTTGATCGCACTTTAGCTGCGACGGTGCGCCCGGCCGTCACTCAACGTCGAACTAGGTAAATCGTCCATTCTACGGCAGC
This sequence comes from Vandiemenella viatica, assembly GCA_031002005.1. Taxonomy (NCBI): domain Eukaryota; kingdom Metazoa; phylum Arthropoda; class Insecta; order Orthoptera; family Morabidae; genus Vandiemenella; species Vandiemenella viatica. The sequence goes on from JARYHS010008074.1 coordinate 141,215,819, forward strand.
ACAGCCGCCATTTATCACACCAGCGCCGCCCTACTCTATGCATTTTATATGCCGACACGTCCACCGGCTTGCGATGGCGTCGCATACGGGTTTGGAATCCATTTCTGCAGATCCGTCACGCGTTATTGCCGATTTAGTAACACTAATCTTGCTGTATAGTGCACACACTGCAACACAGTTGTGTTTCTCTAACAAGGTTATCAACAGTGTTGTTAAATAATTCCAGATCATGGTATGTTTATTTCCACATAACCCACTACCTTGTTGTTGGAGCATCATTACACGGTAAAAAAAATAATCCCTTTATTTTTAGTCCAAAGCAAAATATTCATTAAGTACGCCAGAATTTAGCATTGACATAGAATAGTTGTCATTTGCAAAAAGCTTATTGGTGAAGAACCAGACACAGCTTCTAATTTTTGTAATAACAAGATCGCATTTTAATTTTATTCTTGAGAGTGAATAATCTACGGAGTCTGACAAAGATGATGTTTGAGGTTGAGTTAACAAGCTGATGTTTACCTTGTCAACACGTGATTAATATGGGCTTAAACCACGCGACTTGGCATCCAGATCTTTTAATTTCCATGGCGTCTCAAAATCACTCCAAGCGAAAGACTGAAGGGCTCCTTGATAATTCTGACGCCGAATATTTTCCCGTTCTTTCTCTGCAGTCTTCTACAAGTTCTTATGGAATCGACATGCCGTTATTGTTATATCTTTAAACGAACAATTCTTGTAACATATCTATATATATAAAGATGAATGTATGTTTGTTTGTTTGTTCTTCATACAAAACCACAGTTTTCATCCGATCACGATGAAACTTTGCACACTTATCCTTTGAAACAAGGAGAAAGATACTGTCTACATTTGGTTGAGAAATTATCTGTATAAATAATACATGTTGTCTCATAATTTCGAAATAATACTGAACGGCGATAGACAGACGCGTTGGTTATGGAGGTCTGTCTACTGTTTTTCCGTGTAGCGGTTATGTAGCTCAGTGGCTAAAGCACTGGCTTACTAATGTTTAGGTCGTGGTCTCCGGTTCAAATCTCCGTGGAGGCTAAGATTTTTAAAAATTGTTTTTGATCTTAAGAGTCACGCCTGGACCGTCGGTTATTCGGATTGAATGTTAAACTGTAGATACTAGAAAGTTAGGGGTGCAATGCGAGGCAAATCGTAGGTAGTCTTGCAATGTTGTAGGTGTACACTTTTTTACGTTATAATGATGGTTGTTCGCAGTCAGTGTGTGAGTGTGAACCACAGTAATATTATTATAAATACGGAAGTAAGTCTCTGTCTTTTTGTTACGTTTTGACGACTAAATGGCTATATCGATATTGATGGAATTTGACAAGAAAATCTGTATGAAGGGCACAGTACATTTTTTCCAGTATGATTAACAGTTGTAGTCACGAAATTTTGAGACCTTATCGAATGGTGACAGAAATATATTTGAAATTGATTCTCTTCAAGAGACAGGTTCGACGGTAGAATGATATAGTGATAGCTTTCCTGTCATATTATGCCGACTCGGTGTTGTTTGTGACCAATCCTCCGTTACCAACAACTTTCTGTATTCAATTCTGGCTAAAAAATTCTTGATCCACGCGTACGAAGTTGCGAGTACGAGCTAGTATATATATATATATATATATATATATATATATATATATATATATATATATTTGGTATCTTGGAAACGGCTCTAACGATATGGATGAATCTTCATACTTAGATAACGGTTTGCTTTTTAAGTTTATCAAAATTGGTGTATTACCTGCAAAAACGAGAATTTACATAAAACGAACAATTCTTGTGTTTGGTATTTAGCCAACTGCTCTAACGCCATATCGTAGACGTTTCAGGTACCAGAAAGCATACTCATAGTTTATCTTTTGTTTCGACAAGAAACTCATATATTATTTAAATGAAGAATTCATGTATACTAACTTACCCATGTGAATATTTCGCGCAATATCGTGATCAGTCACCGAATGGTAATATAACAATGAGGAAATAAGTAAATGCAAGTATTTATTAATTAAAGGTAGTTTATTTTGAAGAGTAGTAATAAAATATATCACTTTTACTGTAAAAAGTCGTTCTTTAACACAAAAATTGATATTAATGTATTTACAGACTCGTTAAAAAGCCACATACGTGTATCAATACAAAAATAGGTTCTGATAAATACAATCCTGCCTATTGAAGCGTCAGACCTTGTGCTTTATTAATGTTCAAAAATTTTTTCTTATTATTTGGAATGGCAGGGTTGGTGATGTGGGGTTAATGCGTGGTAAGAGTATAGTTTAATCGTAGTGAATTAATTTGCCACTGATGATGTGCTCGTCTAAGTGAATTACCACTAATCATGCACCATTAATTAACCCCTGATTTGCATTAATATTTCTATTTAACATAATAATAGCATTTTTCTTTAAAACCAATTTATGAGGTGGTAAACCACACGATCTTTGAAATGGTTATAGCGATTTGGATGTAATTTCACATGTAGATAATGTTTTGATTTTCAGGTATGTAACACGTTTTTATCTTCTTCTTTTTTTTCTTTTTTTTTTTTTTTTAAAAAAAAGCAATTCTTGTGATTGGTATCTCTGAATCGGCTCTAATCTCAGCTTGTAGTAGTTTCTGGTACCAGTAAGTCTACTGATGTTAGTTAAGCTTCTCTTTGTAAGGAACTGTGTTCTTAAAAATTCCTAGGAAGCCTTCAAGAAAAACGTTGAATATTATTCAAAATCTTGCATATTGAACAGAAATCGAAAGATGCCGAGCAAAGATCGGTAACCCAGCTACTACATAATAAAAATGGCTAAGTGCCGAACAGCAACATATATAATAATTGAGGATAATAGGCGTCGATTGGTCACAAGTACCGTACAAATAAAGAGACTCCCCTTTAGCAGATGAGCATATTGGGGTACCCTCTCTGGACAGCTGGAATCATTGGAGTATAGTGTATGTGACGAATGTACGTACGATGTTTGACAGTAAATCGGATTTTATTAGTTGATCGTCTTAATGTCACGCAATAATTGTATTTATGTGAATAGTGGTTTACGTGTCGTGTATGGTCTCGTATTCAGACATATTTATTACTTGATGGAGATGGTCAGCGCTGTGTAGCTAGCAAGTCTGTTTTTCGTTTTAGACATTTTAATTGTCAAAAGAATAGTGCAGAATCCTACTAGACGCCTAACTAGGAAATCAGCAAGACGTGTTTGGTTTTAGCATGCTATATATTGTTTTAATTTGTTTAGGCCTATTAAATACTGTCTCGACTTTGTGTTTATTGTCTTATTGTTAATTTACATTAAGTTTTTATTTCTTGTTGCGTGTTCCGCAATGTAGGCGAATAAATATATTACAACCACCTAAGCCCCTCTAACCACACCGTGTCCCCCAAAAAAAAAAAAAAGGTTGTGTACATTCTCTCAAATACACGAAATAAGATGCCTTACTGTTTCCTTAGTATGTTCAGTGGACACGGTTTAGCTGGTGACAAGGTAACGAAGATTTGTTTTCAGAAACGCCGGCATTTCCAGTTCCATTTTACCAAGCGTTGTGGATAAGTGGTAAAGCTCTGGACTCCTATTCGGGAGGACGTAGGTTCGAATCCCCATTTGAGCATCGAGATTTGGGTTTTTCTTTAAAAATATTATATGATGTTTTATTTGCTACTAAGCTTAACTTAAAACTAAATATATAATTCAATCTCATATGAAGTTTTTGGTGTATTATCACTTTTTACACATAGTAAATTATGTCCATAACAAAAAATTACTGTCATTTTTGCTTCATGAATTATCTGGTAATTCACTAAGACGATGGTTATTCTGCCAGTTCTGTAACCTTGGAACATTACGTTGGAAGTTAATATTCATTTTAGTTACACCAAGAGCTGAGTTTAGGAGATTTTGATGCAAGTAACTGTTTTAACGCTCACCACAAGAACCTACCTTGATTTTTATTTGCGACGAAACTTAATACATATACGGTATTGGTAATCGTAATATCAAGATATATTAAAAAATTTACTTTCTTCTGTCCACGAATACCTTGTCTTTCGATACACAGTCGATATCTTTTCTTCCATTCTGATATTAATCCGAGTGCGCCTACCATTAAATGATTCATGTTACACCGTTTTGAAGTTTAAAATTACCGATGAATCACTGGACATTTAAACAAATAATTCATTTACCGACATTTGAGGAAAAAATCCAGTAAAAAGATAACAATTGCTATTTCAGCAAAAATTGTTGACAGAAAATGGGAATGTGTGATGGTTATTGGCATTTACTATTGTATCCACAATAGTTAAATTTTAAAATATTAAATATTTTCCCGGCGTTTGTTTAAGTACAGACAATTGTGTGTCATTTTTAATTAAATATTACATCAACAATTAACTGACACTGTGTTGTCTCGTTCAAACCCTGGGAGTACTAAATGTCAAAATTTCATTCGATGCCATTGATTGTGCATCAGCGGACAGCAGGAGGCCTCGCTTCTCCGACGCCATTGTAGTTTTCTCCTAATGAGTGAGACGTCAAAGATACAAACAAAGGAGTAACGGAATTCAAAAGGCGGCAGCGTGAGCAGTGTTCCGGTGCGTCATTAAGCCGAAGCCAGGCGAGGAGAGGACCTGCGGAATTTGGCGTATGATGAGGACGGTTCGCAGAGAAGAGCCGTCGGGTATCATTGTTCATTCATTCGATGTTGATGGAAAGAAGAGGCGTCACTGAAAATTTTAATTAGTTGGCTATTTCATTAAATTATAACCTATATGATCAGGCTTATTTTTCAGTGACGCATTTATTCTAAGTAAGATGAACAATTTAATTGAAACGTTCACATACCTTACGGAACAACGTCTTGAGGTATTCGATTTATGCTCCTCATTTTTGTACCAAACATAGCAAGTTGACGTACTCGTATTCTATAATACTTATACCCAGAGATTTATAGACAAACTCTGTTTTGCCTACTCTGCTTTCTGTATGGGTTGCTTGATCGCAATAGGTTATACAGACAGGCATTTTTTTTTTTTTGTTGTTGCTACGTTGGCATATCCGTTCTTTTTTAGGTTCGTAATAGTTCTTATCTTAATGAGCCCTCAAACCCTAATATTGACCCTAATATTAACCCTAATATTAATAACTTCAATTTCTTGTGCAAGGAGGTTTTTTTTTAACTGTTTAACGTCTCTTAACAGCGAGGTCTTTAGAGACGGGAAAGGATGGGGGGGGGGGGAAGGAATGGGAAGGAATTCGGCCATGGCCTTTTGAAGGAAGCATCCCGGCATTTACCTGCAGTGATTTGGGAAACCATGGAAAACCCAAATCTGGATGCCCAGACGGGGATTCGAACCGCCGTCCTCCCGAATATAAGGTCAGAACGCTAACCGTTACACCACCACTCTCGGTAAGGAGGTTTTGTTCTGCTTAATCGTTGATAATCTGAAATAACAAGCAAATATTGTCAAGTTAGCCTGGAACAAGGTAAGTACTCATTTGTTTCGGACTTAATGTCTTACTTTGGTTGGTCATCAGAAGGAAAATATCTTCCATGTTTGGCAGTGGCAGCGGCGAGATGCTCCGGATGGTAGAATCGATCTTACTGCCGCGCAGCAACTCATTCCGTCTGGGAAGGAAGAATGAGGTTTTCGTTATTCCCCTCCGTATCAGGGGCGTAGGTATCAGAGGGCTAGGCGGTGCCGTGCACCGGGGCCCCCAAGCGCAGCTCGGGGAGCCCGTGCTCAACTCAGGGGGCCCCCTTAATCTTAGAAGCCGCTGCCAAAAAAACTCACAAGACTTGGTAGATCTTTGCATCGGGGCGCTTGTTAACCTAGCTACGCCACAGCTTTGAATACAGTACTTCCCCTTGGGGTATAGTTATTTTCTTGCCCAGAGGATACACTGGAATTTCTTAATGGCAGATGTCTTACAAACATACTATCCGTCCCTTATAAGAATGACAGTGACAAAGTTAGGAAGGTTATACATGTTTATGTACTAAATTCTCTTACTTTTGTTACCATCCCCCAACAACTGTTAGCTGGTCGTTAAATTATTAGCATTATGACTATGTTACATAATTCCTTGTTCATTATTAATAGACTTTCGAGCTATGCCGAGTTGTTTATTTCGTTACCTGAGCTTTCGGCTGGTATCCTACAGCCTTCATCAGACCAGCATACGTGGAGTTGTTTTGGTTAGAAACCTTCTCCATGAAAAAAATACACATATGTGCTGACTATCTTGATGATCGGTCAAATGGTGTCGACTGTAACTTTGTGTAAAAAATATTGAAAAAACTTATGGGGATAAAAAGGGGGAGAGGGTTGGATTTCTGTAAAACCAAATGTTGACAGTATTTTTCTCTCTTTTTTTAAGTGTACGTTTGCAAAGTTTCATTGAAATCAGATTAAAATGTGGGTTTGTATAAAAATTAACGGTTACAAAGGAAAGAGGGTTTAGTTTTTTAAATTTTTTGGTAGAAATACTCTCCATAAATAAATATATATATATGCCCCAATTTTCATTCTGATCAATCAAACAGTGTCGACTGCAGCTTTTATAAGGAACATTGACAAAAATTGAAAGAGTAGACAACAGGGGAAGAGGGGTTGTGTTTTTGCAAACAAATGTTGACAGTACTTTTCTCTTTATTTTAAAGTATTCCAATCGAAAGCTCAGGTAAAGAAATAAATAACGCGGCACAACCCGAAAGTCTATTAATTATGACTATGATGTTATTGTTGTTTTAATTGTTAATTGTATAAATGGTTGTAATCAAAAGTATATCGCGGGTTTCCACAGATAGTAGTATGTTGTAGCGATCGGGGTTGCATTAGTCTAGTCTTTAAGACTGCAAATATAGTATCTTTGGTCCGAAACAATAGAGCAGTTGTTGGGTGTGATAGTCACCCGCCGAGTGAACGAGGCGAATTTGTCGTGACTGAAGGAGGGAAGTAATAATTATAACATGTGTGATCAGAATTATGTATTTTCTTTGGTGATTTAATACTAATACCTTCCGCTTTATTTGAGGATATATTTCAGAAACTGTAGTAACTATAAAAAACTTAACAAACTGGCAGCTTGCGAGTGTGAGATACGGATAGGGGCCAAACCATACAAAACATGCGGCACCTCAGTTTAATGTGGAATAGAAAAGGCTGCAAATTAAATTAATTAGGTCATTAGTTTACGATGGGTATATCAATGCAAGATTAACGGTGGACAGCTCTAGTTCCAAAAATCTTGATCAGATCAATGCAGTTTTCGTTACGGCTGCATGCCAACCCTTCTTAGTGTCGTATATTTTTTCGTATTATATTTTGTATCCTATCATTTTTTTGCAAGCTGTTAGATCTTTCGTTTTTCTACGGTGTCTAAAATCTGGTTATCTTATTTAAAGTAAGCCAGAGATTTGTTTCACCTTAATTTTCTTGCAGTATGATTGACCTCTACACGGTTAAACAGATAGCGAACTTATTTCTAATTTTAGATGAGTTGGTAATTTCCCGAGCTTGATGGTTGGGCGGTTACGTTCTAACCTCTCATTCTGGAGGACGCAGGTTCCTATACCGGTCCGGCCATAAAAGTTTCAGTTGTCCATGGTTTCCCGAATCACTCCTGGCGAATGCCGGAATAGTTCTTTCAAAAGGCCATACCAGAATTCCTTTCCGTTCCTTGTTACCGTGCTTACTCGCCTCTAATTATTTCGAAGTCGACGAATGGTAAAGCCACACACACGTCACTAATTTTTATTAGGGCTCTAATGATGATTACTTACCCTGAAAACCTTAACATCATTTACCTACAACTATTGTTGCATTTTATTTATAGCACCTGAAGCAGGTGATGGAGAAAACTGCATAAGGAGACTAAGTATAGTAGCAGATATTTTCAGATGATCGTCTGCTTGATGTAACACCGGTTTAGACGCAGGCGGGCAGTGCTGTCATTTGGATTCCAGATGGCAGGAGATAGTGGCCGCCTCCGAACGTGCTCGGACTTCACCAGAGCCGTCTAGCAATCTCTGCAGCAAACGGCTGGACAGTTGACCAGTCCTCTATAGGGTTCAAATATGAATGATTAAATTCACTAGGCCAGCAAGTACTAGAGTAATCCCATCTAGAAACTTTCATTTAATTCAGCCATTCAAACATATAACATTTTCGTTCTAGTGATTAGTCTCTGTCATATAGTTATCTGCGTTGGTAAGAAGATGAACAGAAGTTTATCCTTAACACTGTTTGATTTAATTTACATTGCACATAATGAAGCTGTTATTTCTAAAAATGATGGTATTAAATCTAAATAGCTTCAAAGTATTACTTATGATTCAGGGTTCCAATTAAGAAACCAAACACCTGCCATTACTTAGCGGCGAATTCGAGAACACAACCAGATCCCCAACTCCGCAAACTCCTAGTCACGCTTCAATGACCATCATAGGGAGAGAAGATGGAACTTGCTGTGTATGGAGAAGAAGGGTCTCACTTCAATATAGTTATAATAACAAAAAGACAACTAAAATTTCGTTCATTTATAATTTAATCTGTGACGCTTGTGTTCTTGCTTTGGATAGTGAAAGAGTGGATCGTATTCAGGTCAAAGTGATTTCCCTGAGGAGTCTGACAGCACTGGGTTATTGACGTGAGCAGTGCCACTAGCAGAGCGAACAGTCGCATTTTATTACAGTGGCTGTGCGCCGCGGAGCCCACAATGCAGCCTCGGAACTGTCCCGAGGCCTGGATGTGACAATGGCGGCCATTGTGTCTGCTATGACTAACGGCGCTGCACGAGATAGCCTGCGGCGCCATCTGCCGGAGGCGCCGGCGAACTACCTGCCCGCGCCGCGACGCCCCTGGCATTGCTCCCGCGCTTTGTGTTTCTGGTCGTCCGCGCCGCCTGATTAGAGTCCACTGTACGGCAAAAACGAGAGATACCTGCCGGCTAAACAGCGCGCAAAACAGTTTGTTGGTGTGGCGCACCACGACACAAAATTTTCTTGCGCTCCGGGATTCCCATTCACAAATACGATATTCGCAGGTATTATCTATGAATTCTCTGGAACCATATCTGTGCAAATTATGGAACGTTTCACTCTTAGTTCAGCAGTGTTTATATTTACTGTTCATCCAGGTTTCTTTATTTTTTTGGAAAAAATATGACATTTACAAACATTGTTAATTCATTTTCGATTGCAAATAGAGGGAGGATAACATTACACACACACAAATTGAATAAGTTTAATATCCAACCTTGAATAGTTTTGGCTTCAGAAACTAATTTTCTCTCGAAGAAAAATTTCGGGACTGCCAATTATTATTATTATTATTACTATTATTATTGCTGTTCAGTTGTTTAAATTCACTGATGTTATTTTAAAACAAGAGTGTTTGGAAATTATACTAATGGTAAATAGGAATTAAATGATCGTTGCTAATATGGATGTTGTGTACCATCTTTAATATGACTAAGTTATTTTCCTGAATTTAGTAGTTCAGTAGTTGTATCCGTTTTAAGAATTTTGTATATTTTCCACATAGCTGAAACCTTTTATTTTTTTTTATTTCGTATGAGAACAAAACGAGAATTTCTAACATAAACTAAAATATCACGCAGTATCCCAGTAAGAATTCAGACAGATTATATCTTCGTTAAGGCCATTCACACTGGCGATCAAGTCACCTCTGCTCAGCCTGCTCAGCTCAGAGATGGAAATCGTTGTTCACGTAACCCAATGGGGGCATTCATACTGTTCGGTCTGGTCAGGTCAGGGCAAGGCAGGTCAGCCTGACAATCGCACCAACACAACGGTCAAGACCTGAGCCGAATTGATCTGATCTCTAGTGTGAACGTGCAACAGTCGGATTAGGCCTGATCAAAATGGACGACAAACGTCTTATAGCTTGTTCGGAGTTTGTGCTGCGTGATTATACTCATAGAATATTCCGATTTACCTCATAAAACTACATTACGCACATAGATCGTTAAAAAAAACCTACAATGTAAGCAAATAAACATTATAAAATTGCTCAATATTGCCAAATAAATAGAATCATCGCAAATAATTGATTATTATATATTTAAGCCTTTCAAAAATGGCAGGTTGAACGGAGTATTCTGGTATATCTTTACACTTGCTTAACTAGTATTGTTATAAAATTAAGCTCAATGCAATTGTCATAGCGCAACTATGACAAAAATTTTCAATTGTAATCCAGGTCCAGGTAACATTTCAACGTAGCTACAAATACCGCTAAAATTGCAGCAAAAAAAAAAAAAAAAAAACCATTGCATCAGTCATACGCAAATATATTCACTGTATCGCATGTCTTTTTAATTATGTCCTTACGCCTTGTCGACGTCGAGGTCTTTAAAGGCGGGAAAGGAATTCTGGCATGGCCTTTTGAAGGAAGCATCCCGACATTCGCCTGATTTGGGGAAACCATGGAAAACCCAAATATTGGTCCCCGGACGGGGATTCGAACCGCCGTCCTCCCGAAGTATCGCATGTTAGTGGCAATAATGCATTGCGGTATAAAATTGATCCAAAATATTCACTGATTCTTACAGCTTCTCCGTTTGTTATCCTCAGTTGAGATCGATATTACAACGTTTGTGAACGGCTGACACAGTTATATGCGGCTGAAATAATGACATCAGCAATATGGCGCAGTGAAAGAAGAGGTAATTAAAAATAAAATCTTTAGCCAACGTTATGTCATGTGAAATTAGTTTTAATTGCAGTCTAAGCTGCATAGATCGCGATCAGAGTGGAACTACTTTCGTTCAAATGAAGTAATAATTTTAGTAACAGGACGCTTATCAAAACAATTTAAATTATTTTCAAAAACTTAAATTACTCATTCCCTCTGTTGCAACGTCGAATGCTAATTGTAATTCTGACCCAGACAAAATAACAATCTAATCAAAACTTCCGCTAACATTGCTGATCTAAAATTAAAGCTTGTCTTAAATATATGCGGGCAAAGAATTTAATGAATACTTATACATCTAACTAATATAAAATATAAGCAACTAATAATTATGTCAAATTAAGCGAAATACGTTTTTATTTTTTAGTCTTCTGATGATTCATTTCTTCTCAGATGCTTAACTAAATAGAACTGTTTTTCAATAACGCGCATAATCTCTAACAATATCTCTGACTATTGTTAGTTGGGCAGCGAAGGCGGGAAGCGTGACGTCACTGCTTGATAGACACCGTGACCAAGATTAACGTTTTATTACTAATAGAAACCTCGAGAGTATTGAAAATCGAATCATTGTTCTCTTTTATTCGTTAAAAATCAACTATTTTGTCAAACTGAACGTACTAATTGTAATTTTTAAACAATGTGTCGAAGATATGATTTGATCTGGTCTGGCCTGGCCTGAACTGACCGGCAGTGTGAATGGTTCCTGGATCGTGAACTGACTTGATCGTTAGTGTGTACGGGCCTTTATTTTCCTAAACAGCCTATTCGTGTCAGGTGATTATTAAATGTTAGCGGCATGTCATCTTAGGGTGTTTCAGAAAAAGTATGAAATTGAGAAATGTCAGAATATTACTTCTTCCAGTGTGAACTTAATACATTTTGCCTCATATTACATTTATCTAACGTTTTAAAAACCCTTTAAAATTCATCATAATGATTTTTGTCGGATTGCTTTGATATTGCAGCAAAAAAAAAAAAACCATTTAAAGAAAACTCAATAATACAAACATGCTATATGTAGTCATTTATTTCTTGAGGGATGGTTTGCACTTAAATGTGTTACATCTCTATACTAATGTTCACAACCATTCTTTAATAATTCCAGATTGTTCCAACAGCTGCTACCGTTCTGTCGTGAAGCAGCTCCTTCCAGCGGCCGAGAAGGAATGAATTTCTCCTTACCCGCCTCCATATAAGGCACTGTCCTTCGAAGTACAATTTTTCTTCGCCGGGAAACTCACGGGGATGTGATGCTTGTGGCGTGCCTTTGACGGTTTGACACATTTTAACAGTGTAGTACTATAGAACACCACTACATGTGATCTGGTATGATTTTGAGATCCAGTGTTTTTCCAGCGATAGGCTGAGCCGACGTGTGACTGTGAGGGTGACTGAAATAGACAGTTTCTGCCATCTATCGGCAGGCACACTAAGCCAGGACTTTTGTTTCATGTTTGCACCAACACCAATGGCAAGTATTGGCTGGAGGCAACCGATTGGCTCCCGTTTTTCTGCTTTCATTGTAGGCAGCACGCAGACGCCAATATGGTAATGTGTTAACAATTATGCCACTGCACTGATATTTTCACGCGATTTCAACATCTGAAATAACCTGTGAAGAGTTTCTCATGTCTCCACCTTACAAACATTGAGCTAGTTTTGTTTTGGACTATCAGGATAGTGTCATCATATTTTTTTTTAGTCGGAATTGTGGTTAATATGTCCCAAGACGGGCCCAATTTACTGTTTATTGTAATTTGGTTTTCTTTTACGATATTTTTGAGTAAATATTAACTGGAGTTAAATGTAATTCTACCCCGTAAGCTATTCAAAATTAATATTTGAGTAATCATCAATTTTTAGCTAACGGTAAAATTATTTAATAACCCAGTAAGACAGGTAATTCTTCAACAGTCTGTGCACCATTTTTAGTTTTAAGGGCAGATGTGAGGCCCTGCCAACAATTTGTCCCTTATTTTAGACAATGCCAACGTGGCTATAATTTGTGTGTATTGGCTGAAAAATGTTTTGAGCACACCGGCTTATTTTTAAGATGGATGTGTGTCCCATTTACAGGCTTTTTGGCTTAAAGTACTCGGTGGTGTTACATTTTGAGGTCTGGTTCGCCATATTAGAGCGAATTGAACATTAATTTCTTTAAGGGTTGTAGTAGGGGCCTTGGTGGTCATGAATATTTATGGTTAATATTTATTAATTAATTATTAACATTAATAAAGGGAATTTTAATTTTTTTATGAAGGAGTGCAAATATTTATTTCTGCAAGAATCTCTATGTTAGCTGGATTATAGGAAAACTTTCACAATATGACATTTATTTTCTTATCATTGGCGATTACAAGTCTGAGCGAATTTACCGTTAACATTAACACAAATTGGCAAAATCATAAAAGCAACGCTCAGAAGTACAATTAGCCGTCATGAGCAAGCAAACAATTGTGTATTTACCTTAAAATCCATCTCAGAATTAATATGCAAAAAATAATGATATTTGGAAACAATTTACAATACAAGTTATGACGATCTCAGACATATGTATCATAATACTGTGACTTTACATTTCAAAAAAAATCATGGATGCCACGAATGAACAATATGCCATTAGAAAATAACTAGTTCTGGCAAATTACGCCCCTATCTCAGGGTTTTTTTTGTTACAAAGTTAGAACATGGATCTATCCTCTCAAAGACGCTTAAGGGTTCAGTTTCACGGAATGCACAATCAGATGGCTTGGTCGTAATAAGTTACCAATGTAGTTCTGCGTCTGATGTCTGCGGTGTTCGTAGATGACCCACGGTATGTGAGACTTGTCTCACAAGGCGGCTACAGGCACGTCCTAGTGGTAATGCGCATCATCGCATTACTGGCTGTGTCACCGTGCGGAAGCCATTCCATCAAGCCGGCAGCGTCAGATTTCCGACAACAGGAGTCGGACTCAGCAGTTAGCGAGAAAAGCCAACTTTCGGAGTCCACCACAGAATAGACTAGCATAGAATGAAGCTCGTCGCTCTTCGACCTGCGAGGAAATTTTTGGCTCTGCTCCTTGCAGTCTCGAAGATTACATTTAACAGAAAATTCCCAGGATTTTAAGTTATATGCTCACTTGGAATGGATCTTCAGGTCGGCACCTAATGTCACGTGATATCCCCGATATTTTATTTGCCCCGCGTACCTCACAGAGGTCGGACATATTCGGCTAAGTTCGGGGACGACCTTGTGCTCAGGCGGCAGGCATTTCCCGCCAGGTGAGCGACCTTGTTGACCGTCCATCCCCAGGGAGCAGAATGTGTCGCCGTGGTTCAGGAAGGCCACGATTAGCTTCAAGCCTACACAGCTCAATAATTCTTTAATATTCGTTGCAACAAGATACACTGAATGTTCACCATTGCATTACAGTCCTCGCCTGAAATCTTGCGTACTTTAGGAAATTACAAAAAAAAAAAAAAAAAAAAAAAAAATGTTTAGGTGGCCGCCCAAGATTTATGTAAATTACTCTAACATTATGAGATATATAATAAAAAATGCACATTATAATATGGTGACAGCACGTCACGTTATAGGGTTTTACATGTGGTTGGCCTTTAACAACCAGTCAAATTGTTTGGTTTTACACTCTCTAAGCAGCCACTGCTTTGTTGTCTTATTTTACTGACTGTATGACCGATTACTTTACAGTCGTTCGTACAGTCATGATCTACGTTTTGATTTAGCCAGCTTTCCATATCGGTTTGTGTTAGGGCATTAATGACCTTGACGTCCCCTAAAGCCACAAAAACATCAGCTGTAAGTATTTGATACATGAAATAATTCACTTTATTTTGACATTTGTTAGCAAACTGGAGGGCAAGGTACACGCAAGTTCGACGCATAATAAAAATAATAGTATGAAACGTATTCATGGAATTGTTATTCATAGAGAAGTTCTGTCATTTGAGTATTTCAGGAATCGGTGAAGGACATATCTTGCAATCTTGTTCAGCTACCTTGCTAATGAGGAACACAGCAGACGAGGCTTAGCACACAAGCCAGGTATGTCACAGGCTTTGATTTGAGGAAACGGTTCTATATTTGGGCAGTATTACTTTACGCCCGTCCTTGGGCGCTGTATAGCAGTGATTGGTCGCCGGAGGCTGCTCTGACAGAGGAGGACACGTGGCAGCGTCCTCGTTTAATTAAAGTTGTGTAAAAACCTGCCGCTGCTGCCAACGACACTCTCCTGCTGCCAATAGCCGACCGACTGAAGCGTGTGCGCAAATTCAATTACGAAACCTTTTTTCCGAGCCTGTGCGGATTTCCCTGCCGCTGGGCATCCGTCTCTTGAATCTCGGTGATACGTGTCAAATTCAGGTAACGAATTTATAGGGCACGAATTTCATGTAAATTCCCGTCCGATTCGGAGAGACGTTGGACGTTTCTGTTCTAAATGACATTATTCCAGGAATAAACGACGGATGTTGGTGTGCGATCGCGTTGGGTTGAGGAAAGAGAGTTTTAATCATGTAAATCTCTCAAATTCGCTTATAACAAAAGACGAGTGTAAACAAAACCATCACTACTACTACTACTACTAGACCTACCATTACTACCACTATACTGCTTTCAATGTATGAATGAGTCTTGATGAAACGTACACATATGAAACAGGAGCAGCGTACTTAGAGGTTAGATCATGGCTAATATTACATCTATTTGTAGTTCACATGAGTTCGTTGGCTGTTACAACCCTTGTTTCTATAGTTATTGTTTTATTCATCATCATGAAGACAGGTCGAGAGTTTACTGTGTTCATTGCGAAAGCAGTGATGCACTTACGGATCCTTAGTTTCATAAGTATTGCTTCGAACATCTGGCATTCATTTCTAACAGCACTCACATACGTCGCCCCAGAATGAGTTCAACGCCGCAAACAACTTTGCAAGTACAAACCTCATTATAAAAGACATATCAATAACTGTTGCTGAAATTAATGCACCAACTGAACTAAGTTATATATGAATGAAACAATTACTTCGATTCCACAGTGATTAACTTTATTTTAAAACAGTAACATTATCTACATTTCCCATTTGGTATTCTCGTCACCTGTGGTTGCAATGCGTAATAGTTACAGGGAGGGCTATTGATAAAATATCGATATATCGAAATATCGATTGAAATCTGGGTATCGGAGTCGATATTTTTAAAAATAAGTTATCCTTTTTCCGTTAAGTTATTATTGGGGGGAAAAGAAAACGATTACTTGTATTGGATATGCAATAAATTTAATTAAATATAGAATTTCAAGAAATAATGAACATGTTTAAAACCTACCTCATCAAATAAAATTTATTGCACCTTATTATATACAACCATTTAATGCTTCTGATTAATTATAATCCGAGCAACAAGCAGAAGTAAAAATTAAAGCCAAGTATTAATGGTCATTCAAGCAGTTAGACTTAGTTCGAATTCTTGTCTGAACATGCTGCAAAGATTTTTAAAATTTGTGTTCAATAGATGCAAACGCATTAAGAACTAATCATTATGTACCAAGTATGGTAGTTCTCCATACCAGTACTGAAATATTTTTGCGAATTGGTTACACTTCATGTTCCATGTCAGCAAAAGAATTGAGCTTCAAAAGTAAGTCACATCCAGTTTAGATATACCACTAACGAATTTATTAAGAGAGTGGGGAAAAAAACATCTACCACTTTTGGATTGTCTCTACAATGCTCTTTGTTGAAAGTAATAATGATAAATTGGTTCCTTTAGAACAACCTTTGTTAATACTAAAGCAACAACCTTGAATCTCCGGTCCAAAAAATTGTATTTTGCTAAAGCAATGGCCGTTTCAAATGCAAAATCAAAGAAAGGAAAATATTTCCCTTAATACAGGGGCTTCTCCATGCATAGCAGCAGAAATGACGCCATCTCTTTGAGATAAACATGACCTCATGCTTTTGAAAAATATGTCCAATGAAGTTTCTGACATGACAATAGTTGTATAAACTGCTCTCGGGTGACTAGCCGAGTCAAGACTCTCTTGACCTCTTGACTCGGCTAGTCACCCGAGAGCAGTTTATACATTCTCAACGCCGAGAAAGACTTCGTTCTTATATATGACAATAGTTGTTAGTTAAAACAATAAATAGATCCGCTGAGTATTTCAAGATCATCAGAAGACAAAATAATGGAAAGACCGAAGTCATTTTATTCATGTGCTGTCAGAATTGCTTTAAAAGTACGAATGTCAATAGCATCTGATCCAGATGCATCAACGATTAACCTTCCAGTGCCTAATAATTGCAGTAATCTATCAGCAGAACCTATAAAACGACTATCTATAAAAACAGCTGCTGACAAATATTGCTACACATACCTTTTTTTTTACAAATAATTCCTGAAGAACAATTCACATTTCTAACTCTTTACTTTTATTGTAAACTGAGCTTAGTAAGCTTAACTAATGTGTGAAATTTTACTTCATTCATCACCTTACTTAGGAAGTTCCCTTTGAAATGACTACGACACTCCCTCATCATAACAACTTCCAATTGTCCTACAAACAAGTAATTTTGCAGGCATACATGGTTTCACAAACAAATCATAAGAAAAATCCATGATAATTGTAATTCCAATGGTGAAACGTCTTGGAGCAAATTTGTACGTTAGTTACTTTCTTCTTGATGAGGCTATTTGCCATAAATTTCAGTTTTGCACAATGATCAGGAACCATAAAAAATACATTAAATTTTACATTGTTACTGTATTTAATTTGGAAGTTATTGGTACACCGCCTTCTCAGATGATTGTAATAATGCAGGCACTGCATCGCTGGCACAGAACGAATAGAATGCGAGCCCATTGTTTTAAATGAACGTAGGTATTGTCGAGGTAAGTATTTCGACAGGAAAATTGGGTGTAAGCAGGAAAATTGGTAAATTCAAGAAACAAATATTTGCTAAGGTGCAAAAATTAGATCCAAAATAGTAAGAAGCCTCAGTGGCGTAGCTAGGTCAACAAGGGCCCCGATGCAAAAAATTAATTGGGCCAGATGGGCGAACTTTTTTTCTGCTTTGTGTTGCTGGTAGGGGCCCCCTTCAGCTGAGGCTGGGGGCCCCTTGAGCAATGGTTGGGGGTCCCCCTGAGCAGTAAGGGGCTCCCTGTGTCTCAGGGGTCCCCTTACACGACGGAAGAGCTAAAAAAAATGGTCGCCAGTTTGCTGTGAAGGCCCGTGGGCCCTCTGAACTGCGCTTGGGGGACCCCTGAGGTATGCTTGGGGCCCCCTGAGCGTAGGGGTCCCGGTGCACTGCACCGCCTAGCCCCATAGTAGCTACGCCCCTGAGAAGCCTCAAAATAAGCAATCAACTTTAAAAAAAATGGGACATGTCCGTTATACATACTTCGATAATCAAATGATTGTCTCTACTGTATTGCTTTGCCAGTCTTACAAATTCACAAAAACCATTATCTTCCTAGAAGCTCTTTTGGGTTTTACAATAATATACATTATGCCTTCATGTTAATAAAAATGAATAATGGTTAAATCACAATTTATGCATATATATATATCCATAACGCCGAGAAAAACCATTCCGTTTCAGAAATTGTAGGACTATAATTGATTCAGAAGAATATCTCACAACTATTTATCAGAAAATAGCCACAAGACTTGGCCCTGTTTTTACATACACTCTTTGTTTTTGTAACATTGTTTCTGAGAAATCGGGTCGATATATCGATGCATCGATTTTTTTCTCCGACATATTGAATCCGATATAGATACTTTCAAAAATTTCGACATATCGAATTCCGATGTTTTGAAAAATATAAGCAGCCTTAGTTACAGGTACACGACGAGATCAAATTTAGCATCAAAATATATTTTTTTGCAAATATTCATATACACCAAACAATAAAATTGAAAATGGTTACCAATAAGATGATTAAAAGAAGGGCCCGCCTTTACTCAGAATAGGTGTATAATTCAACATTACGGAGTCAAAAATTCAAAATACCTAATTTGTGAAACTCTCTTACTATGAAACTCAGTTTAGATGATTACATTTAATATTTTATACGATTTCATTCCTCCCAGCTGAAGGCTGGGAGGCGGGCCGCTGGAGAGTCACAGGAGACTCTTTTCAGCCAAACTACTACTACGGGGAGGGAGGGGGGGATGGAAGGTCGGCCGTGGCCTCGTAGGGAACCATCCCAGTATTCGCCTAGAGTGATTGAGGAAAACCACGTAAAACCTCAGACAGGATGGCCGAACCGAGTTAGACCCCAGTCCTCCCGAATGGCAAGTAACAGTGCGAAATCGCACTGCCTTCATATTTATTTACACATTGACAAATTTTGTCTGCGAGACGAATAAGAGTCTTCTTGCTTTGGTCCATGACAAAGAAAAAATTCGTTTAAGCGCGCAGGGAATCATTAACAGTAAACGTTATTAAAAAAATATCCCCAAGATTTTGAAAAATTTTGAATAGCCCCTCTTATAATAACGATTTGTCACCATCATTTATTTGTATTCTTCAAAGATTTAGATGAAAGTTTTTTTTCCAACAAAGCGTTGCAAAATTTCGTGCTCAGTTGGTTACGTACTCGTCCAACAAATTTTTATGGTGAAGGGATTTAAAAAAACTGCTAATGCGCTCAAAAACAAACAGACATCAGTGAAGACTGTTTTAACAAAATGCTTTGTTTGTTTTTCTCTCAATTCATGCAATGAACACGGAGTGCTCGATTGTATGTGATAGCGTTAGTACTGATTTAACATTACCAGTGTCGTAAATACATTTGCTCAAAGCTTAATACTGTATTCAAAAATAATTTCTACTTTGGTATATTCCAGAAATGCAAAATTATTTAGCTCACCAGTTTCTAATAAAAAAAAAGACTCAAACCTTTCATGAGATAAATTAAATATGCTTTCATTCAGAATATAGTTCACATCGGTTTAATACGGTTCACTGTTAGTCACCAGTTCACACTATTAAATATAGTTCATTAAGACTTGATAGTATGAAGCTCTGTCCATTCCGTTTGGTACAACAGTTAAGATTGTGAGAACAATGCTACAGGGCAGTCTCCCTTTTAACCAGGCTACTGTTATATTTATTAAAAAAAAGTTATTGTTGAGGCAGTCTTATTTATTTAATTGCATTACGTCTAAGTCCAGATGATCATATGGTTTTCTAGTCTTGTGATCTAACTTTTTCAAATATTATCAGCTTTGGCACATGTAATATCTATTTTAGGCTAGTTCGGGGTTTGATAATTTGTCTATCACGATGTTAACTTTTATGATTTTACTTTTTAATTAAAATAGAAACTCGGAACCAAAAAGTTAATAATTGTGAAGACATTAAGCGAATTCTAATTTACTAATAATTCCCATGCATGTGCTTCAACAGACACGTTAGTGGCTGTCTTTCATGCTTCAAAAGAATATGATTTCCCATCCCGCACAGAGATGTAATTGTATCCTAACTCAATCATATTAAAAGTAGCCTTATACGTCCCTTGGGACTAAAAATCTGATGGACAAATACGTTAACTGTACAAAAGGAAAATATTGGATCAAAAGTCTCTCCTTAGACAGTTGCACTAAGAATTAAGCAAAGAAAATCTCTGGACTTAAAAAAATCTATCGACTGTCTTCCCATTTGTCTATTGTAGTTTCAACCATGCATAAAGGAAATTCATTATCAGAGTGCAGTGCAAGCTTGCAATACAAAGTAAATAATTCTACGAGTTGTTTATGCAATTTTTAATTTGTTTCTGTACTCAGATATCTCCTTTACTCACGGCTAGTAAAACGCAAATTTTAATTATCTACTTCAAACATCCAAATCTTTCTTTTAGGCTGCCTCAAAGTGTCTTATTTTTTCCAGTTACCTATACCAACTGAAAATTCTTACTCCTTTCCTTACGTTAAAATACTTTTCACAAATTCTTTTTGTTTGGCCATTACCATATTGGATGACTCTATACTATGTTTGCTCTATCTGGCAATATCTACCTTCCACATTCGGCTTCACTCCATTACCATCTTTTACGCTACTGTCTTGCACGCGCTTTTCTATTTCTTTATCATGTGATCATCCTCGACACCTCTTGCTTTATAATACTAAATTATACATTATTTTTATTTTGGCATCATTTCATCGCTTATCTTCTATCAATTCTAACTATTTACCACTAGAATATTGAACCTTAAATTCTATCCTATACAGGGGTTCCTTTTACTACTTTGCCTAACTTATTCCGTAACTTGTCCAGTCTCTTTGCACCAATGTTATTCCCCTAAAATTTCATATCTGTGGTCTGAACTATACTAATACATGCTGTTCAGCCAGAACATTATTACTACCTACCTACTATCGATATAAATACCTCCAGGCGAATGCAGAGTAACCTGACGATGAATGACTGCTAGTCAGCCACACGCACGCTGCATGTAGTATCAGTGAGCGTGCTATCCATGTTTAGAATGGGGAAGGCGCGTGGTCTATCTAAGTTTGACCGAGGTCAGATTGTGATGGCCCGGAGGCTCGGTACGAGCATTTCGGAAACTGCAAGACTTGTCGGGTGTTCGAGGAGTGCTGTGGAGAGTGTCTTCAACAAGTAGCGACACCAAGGTGAAACCACGTCCAAACGTCGAGGGGTTGGGCGGAACGGAATTAACATCAGATTTAAATGCTGGACACAGTACAAATGTGCCTGAACACACAGTGCATCGAACACTCCTAATGATGGGCCGACGACCCATACATATGCCAATGTTAACACCACGACATCGGCAACTACGAGTGAAATGGGTACGTGACCGTCAGTGCACATTTTCGCAGTGGCAGAGCGTTGCATGGTGTGATGAAACCCTACAGCTTCTTCATCATGCCGATGGGAGGGTGTGAATCCGTCGTTTTTATGGGGAACAGCTTCTTGACACCTTTATTGCGGGACGGAGACAAGCTGAAGGCGGTTCAATTATGCTCTGGGGAACATTCACGTGGGCAATCATGGGTCCAGTGGAGCTCGTGCAAGGCACCATGATGGCCAATAAGTACCGTACACTGGTCGCAGACCATGTACACCCCTCCATGACCACAATGTTTCCCAATGGTAGTAATATTTTTCGATAAGATAATACGCCATGTCAGAACACCAGGAGTGTGATGCAAAGAAGAGTCAGCTTATTAGATACACAAATAAAAAACAAAAGGTTAATCATGAATATAAGGTGGGGAAAGAATTGCTTGCTGAAGACTTGAAATGTAAATATCTTGGCATTACTTTTGATAACAATTTTAACTGGGCAGGACACATTGGACAAGTGGTAGGAAAAGGTTTCAAAGTTCTGCACTTGTTGGAGAGAGTGATGAGGGGATGTACGGGAGAAGTAAAGGAATTGGGTTACAAAACTTCGGTCAGACCATTTCTCGAATATGGTAGTGTAGTATGGGACCCTCATTTTACGTGTCAAATACAGGAGTTGCAGAGGGTGCAAAAACGGGCTGCTAGATTTGTTTCTGGAAATTATCGCAGAATGCAATCAGTGACAGATATGATAAAGGAGCTGGAATGGGATTCATTGCAAGACCGGAGGAGAATGAGGAGGGTCATGGGAGTGTACAGGGCATATACTGGCGATGAGGCATGGAACGATATTGCAATAGATATGAAAAGTAGTGCATGGAAGGGAAAAGATGACCATGACCACAAGCTGGCACTCGATTTCAGGCACAAAGGTGTGGGAAGATTTCTCTTTTTTAGGTAAAGGTGTCAGGGATTGGAATGAGTTACCAAGAGAAACGATGAACAATTTACCGAAAACTTTGAAAGAATTTTAAGATAAAATTTGTAAAGGGCAAATGTAGGTGGGTGCAGGATAGGGGGAAGATGGGTGTGTAGGGAAATTGCCACCGGAGCCTGTGCTCCATTGCAATTAAATTAAATGATTCGAGGAACAAAGTGGCGAGTTACAATTGATGTGCTGGACTCCCTGCTCGCTAGATGTGTATCCGATCGAAAACATCTGGGATGTGATTGAACGTGGCGTCAGAGCTTATCACCTTCCTCCCAGGAATTTACTGGAATTAGATGATTTATGTGTGCAGATGTATTGCCAACTCCTTCCAACGACCTACCAAGGACTCATTGCTTCCATGCGAAGAAGCGTCGCCGCTGATTTCCTTCCCAAAGGCGCACATACCGGCTATTAGGTAGGTGGTCATAATGTTCTGGCTGATCAGCGTACATCTTCCTTACATCACCCATGCTTCAGAACCGTAGATCTGCATTGACTTAAAACAGGTCGTGTAAATGATCATTTAGCACTTCTGTCACATCTACTTTTCATAATCAGGTATGTAACACACCTATATATGATGATCTTCATTTTTCAATTAATTTATTTCTGTTTCCCTCACTCTCTTTTAATGCACTTCCCAAAAACTTGAGCTCTTCTACAACTTTCAGTTTCTCACCTCTGCATATTGCATTCCGAAATCCGAGATGTAGTATTACTTCGCTCTTTTTTAAAAGAATTGTAACTACACCCAAAAAAATTCCTCAATTTTTTTATTGTAAAAAAATATTCTGTAATCACCCAGTTTACGGTGCACTTTTCCATTTTGTTAAAAGATTGTCATATCTGGAACATATTCTCTACAATTTTCTTCTAGTAACGATAGTATCCGAAATTAAACAACTAAAAACACTTCATCAAAACTACGCATGTGATAGGTCTACCCAGTGCTGCATGTTTGAATTTGAAGAATACAAGCAATGAATAATTGATCCACGCATGTATCGATGAGATGAATTTCCAAATATTAGAACAAAACCGTCGTTAAGACAAAATTAGATAGAACAGTGACTGGCTAGCAAGTACATATTCTTTCCTTATATTTTTAACGACACAAAAACAACCGGAATATCTTTCCAACGTGGAGTGAGATCAGTTGGTAGGAAACGGAAATACATCTACAGCCGTACCCTAATGGATACTGGAGTGCCGGGATGCATTATCATCACGGTCTCCTCTAAGTTAGATGTCAGGTTCAGACTTGTAAAAGCAGAGCAAAAAATATGATCGATCGTGGCTTAGCAGTGGCCAGGGAGCTTCTACGGCGGTGCCGGTGTGTGATTAATGGTGGTGTAGGGAACTGGCAGCCATTGTGAAGCCCCTGGAGCACGGTCAGTGCTGTCTGGATCACATTACTATGTCTGATTATCTCTCCCAGCAACAGCTGTCAAACGATACTCTCTCTCTCTCTCTCAGCGAACGTCAGCGTTTTCTCTACAACTCTTAACCCTTAAACGCAGAGCAATGCAAAACTTAACCATGCAAAACTTTACCTTTAAAAAACAATTTTCATTAGTATGCTCTGATTGTAAATGGTTTTTAACAAGAGTGCTGATAGCAAAATTTTTGTGCAGCTTAATGCCCCGTGATTTTTAAACAATCAGTTGTGGTCAAATTCTATATTGGTTCAGTCCGTTGTCCAATAGCGCAGGGCCATTTCCGTTTCGAAATTTGCTAAAATAAAATCGATTTAGTTGGGCCTGGAACCGTTACGACTTTTGATGTGTGATGTCGATATATCTTAAAACGGCAATGTGAAGCTTTCATCTATAATTTAATTTGCAACTACCAGCTGTTATGTTTGATGTTTCTGTTTTTATTTAACAATTATTTATATCCAAGTTGAAGTTATCAGGGATTTTTTCAGTGAGCATAAGGAACGGGAATGAATTCGGTCATGGTCTATTAAAGGAACCACCCCGGTATGGTCTCGTGACAAAAAAGCTGCGTAAGCACTTGCTTTTTTAAAAGTTGGCTGCTCTGGTTCCTGGTTCAAATCCCGGTTGGTGCAGGAATTTTTAAGTGTTTTGTTTGATCATATGAGCTACGCCAGGATGTTCCACGTTAAACTGTAGGTCCCAGAGGAAAGGAACTGGCCGTCCTATCTCTTGACACAATGACTTAGTGTGCCTCCTTCTGGAGGACCCAACCAACCTTCGGGCTGTTGGCTGAGTTAGCTTTTAGTTTTCTCCAAATTGACGGTGTCAATGATTTTTTCAGCGAACCTAAGAAACGGGAGTGAGTTTTTCTGTGTCCTATTAAAGGAACCATTCCAGAATTTCTGGAGGAATTTCGGGAAACCATGAAAAACCGAAATCAGAATGACCGTACATGATTTGAAACCACGCAACGAATTACAGTTGACATAGATAATGTAAACGAACAGTCAGCACAATGAATTCGTCATATTCACGAAAGAAAACTTGCAACAGCAATTGATGAAAGTTTTCATGTGTCGACATTTTAATAAACAACCGCTTTAGATAAAATTTTGTTAATTATGTTCACCTCACTTCATAGATCATTTTATGTTCAGTTTGATAACATGTTTTTTTACTACCACTTCTCAGGTTTCAGATGGTACCAAATGTTCGTCGAATTTGGAGGAAATCTTCGGAAATATAGACATATTGCTTCAGTCCGCAACTAGATTCGCTCTACCGAAGGTGATCTCTGTCTCGAGTGGACAAGATTCCAGTATAACCGAACGCTGGTGTAACCAATAGAACAAAAATATACTACGAACCATTGACTTAATTTCGACAAGAATTTATTGAGTCGGCCCCACAGCATACTATAATAGTACAAATAAAAAATGTAACTGAGGAACTTGGCTATTTTGAAAAGAGCCAGAAAACCAAATACAATATACGAAAGATCTTCCACTGCCCCCAACAGGAAAAGTAAAACACTGTTCAAACATGACGTAACATCAACGGTGTGTAAAGGTAATTATACGTCGAAAAGCTGACAGCTGATTGTGTCATCGTCCCATGTTTATACATATTCCCATCGGGAAGCCGAGGTAGGTCCACTTGCATCGGCTCCTCTCAAAAGTCGTGAACCATCCTTTGTGGAGGAAGTAACCCCTGCATTTGGGGTGGGGGGATTTTCTTCGGGAGATATGACCACTGCGACAATTGCATCGCAAACCAATCAGGATAATAAATAGTTCATGTGATTCGTTTTTGTGTATGGGGGGGGGGAAGGGGGAGGAGATCGTCTTCCGGAGATTTGACGCCTGCGACAATGCGTCGCTAGTCGGTCAGGATACGTCCTGTGATTCGGCGCGATATCCTGAGTTCTGTATTCCCTGATTTCCCGAAATCACTCCAGGCGAATGCCGGGATGATTCCTTATAATGGCTGCGGCATATTTCCTTCCCGTTCCTTGCCACACTGAGCGTGGTGGCTGAACGGTTAACGTTCTGGCCTCGCATTCGGGAGGACACGGGTTCGAATCCCCGTCCGGGCATCCAGATTTGGGTTTGCCATGGTTTCCCCAAATCACTCCAGGCGAACGCCGAGATGCTTTCTTCAAAAAGTGCATGGCCGAATTCCTTCCCATTTCTTGTCCCCAGTTCCATCCCGCATCTAATGACCTTATCCGTCGACTAGGCGTAAAGGCATAAGTAAAAACAAATCTTTGCCCCAGTCCCCTTCCTTTGGGTGGTGAGGCACCTTGTGATGGCTCTGGGGTTGCCCAGGACATCACGAACCTACATTATTATATGTAAGAACAAAGACTTTCTCGGCGTATGACTGCAATGTAGTCTTCACGGGTGTACCGCCGGATTGTGTTGTGTTTACAATCCGGCGCACAACACAATCCGGCGGTACACCCGTGAAGACTACATTATTATATATAATATGTGTATAGATGTATATGTGTATTTGTATGGATGTGTGTATGTGTGTATATGTGCATGTATGCGTACATGTGTATATATATTTTCATTAATTAGAAGTCATTGGGGACTGCCAACAGAACGGAAAACTTTATATTGTGAATATCATACTCACAACTCGTCATACTTTTAGCTACAGATATACTAAACAATAATAATTCCGTGTGGTCGTAATGAACTCTTTTCTATTGGCTGTGTCTTCCTGCCCTGTCTTAGCCACCTTAACGTAAATCGCAACCCTACCAGGTACAGGGGACCTAAAGCTTAACTTGGACTGCAAACCACGGAAGCGTTCTGGTGGACTGCACATTACACAATAATCTATTCTAGAGCCGAAGGTCGGATTAATGGTCTACGAAAATTTCAGACGAGAAAGAGATTCGAACCGGGGGCCTATGGTTCACCAGTCAGACACCTTAACCACTGAGCCACCAGGCCGCAACAGATATACTGTTAACGTTAGCATGTCGGTGACGCGAACTTATAAGATTTTATCCATCCAGAATTCGCCCAACGCGCCTAAAGAAGTTTTCACTTCAAAAACTAAAAATCTAACTTATTTCACAACCCGACTGTACGTCGAATCTTCCCAATGGAGATGTACCAAGTTATTGTGTCAGAGGCAAGAAGGCCAATTCCTTTCTTCAGAGGCTCAGAACCACGGAACGTCCAGGCGTAGCTCATATAATCAAATATAACTCCTAAAAACTCCTACTCACCGCCGGATTTGAACCCGCGACCGTAGAGAGAACCTTCTGAAGTAAGCGCCTTAAACGCTGAGCTGCCAGACCGCCTTGTTTTTAAGTAAACGTCTGCTAACTGCTATCAAAATAGGGTAAAAACTGTGGGTTTGTATGAACAGCACTGACAGAAATTAAGGTGAGCGAGAAAGTAGGAGAAGGTTTATGTTTCTGTAAATCAAACGTAAACAGTGTTTTTCTATTTGTTTTAAAGTATACGCATACAAAGTTTCACCAAAATCGGATAACATGTTTGTACAGAGATTTTGTGAAAAGCGTCCAAGGCTCATATCATAGGCGCAACAGGAGGCATTTTGGTGACATGATGTCACGAACTCTCAGATTTACTGCCGTACAGACATCGTGTAACGCGCGTATAGAAGTTTTCACTTCAAAAATAAAAGCGATAGGTAAAGACTTTTCAGAAGGTTAAACTTCTCGGAGAGGGATACATAGAAAAACAACCAGGCAAAAATGAAATGTAAAACCACCCGTTTATTATGTTGAAGCTCTAACTTACTCGAATGATGCCGCACTAAGGAACCACACAATTCTCAGTACCAGAAGGTGGACCATCTCCTAAAATACGCTTAAGAGCACATTCCGTATGAAATACTATCTTGGCGGATGTACTTGTGAAAACACACCGTTTGAACAGCCTAATTAGTTGTCATAATGTCTAGTATACACAAGAGCGGCATTGAGTAATAATACAATCTGTCGAGTAAATAGGTCGAGTTAAAAAAAAGTATTTTAACATGACATTTTGGCTACCCAGTATCCGTCACCATCTTTTTGTAAAGTGCCGGACAGTTTTCTCACTAAAGATGTTGAAATTAGTCTTGCTTCTGAACTTGTCAGTCGTGGTTATATCTACCAGCACAGTGAGTCTTGGATGCCGAATTGTGTACCCAATGGCGAGTTACGGACAACTGAGCCTGCTTGTAAATATTTTACACGCAGTCACGAGCTTTTAGCGAAACGACTACTTACCTTGAGGAACGTTATGTTAAGTTTTAATAAAACTTTTCTATTTCTGGCCCTCATTCTTTCTAACATACGTAGCTGGTTAGAATATCTGATAAATCTGAACGACAGGGCCCAGGTTCTTAGTGTATGGAAGGGTCTATGTGGAAGGTCATGGGATGTGGTGCGCTCTTGTCTATGCGTTGCATATACTGTAATTCGGTGTGGAGCAGCTACCAGAGGATGTTGAACAGTGTCCGTTTTGACGGAATTCGGGTTTCCATAGGTACCTTATCGCACGAGTGCTATCCCCAGGTTTTGAGCTGTTTTGGTGAGCCGCCGTTTGTTACCCTGTGCCATCACCTCAGATGCGACATTTCAGCTCATGGATTCTACACGTTTTTGTTCCCCTTAAGACGTAGTGATAAATCCACTTTTCGATTATTTATAGCTAAGAAAACCTTCAGCTACACTACAAAGGTCATTTAAGAATATTGGTATGAGTTGCACAATGTTAAACACTAGGGTTGGAGTAAATCGCCTCCCTTGTAGTTAAACAGGCCCATAATTATTCCAGATCTTTTGCGATGCCATGCAACAAGCAGATTACCGCTGACAATGATTTCATTAATGAATTTAATATTATAACTTTAAACGAGCAATTTTTGTACTCTCGAAAAAGGCTCTAACAATTTGGATAAAATTTAATCTGTATGTAAAGTTTTGTTTTTCAGGTTTATCCCTACTGAAATATTGGAAAATTAATGTGATATAATATTTATATAACTAAAATCCTTTAGGGACTGTCATTCAGGAGTGCAACGATAGGTCATCGCTGTAACCATCCACATGTCCCAAAGCCGGGAACTCTTTTTGTTCCTGGACAAAAACTTCTTCCAGCTCGCGGTATATCGAAAATGTATGGTTTAGATCTCTCTTTCTCTTTCTTTTGTGTGTGGGTGAAGGAGAGAAACGTAAAGAGAGAAAAGAGAGAGAGAAAGACAGAGAGAGAAAAGAGGGAGAGAAAGAAAGAAAAAGAGAGAGAGAGAAAAAAAAGTAGCCTGAGAGCGACAAAGAGACAGAGAAAGAAAGAGAGAGTGTGAGAGCGAGAAAGAGAGTAAGTAAGAAAGAGAAAGAGCGAGAAAGAGAGAGTGTGAGAAAGATAGGGTGCGAGAAAAAGAGGACGCGAGAGAGAAAGATAGGATAGAGAGAAAGAGAGTAAAAGAGAGAAATAGAGAGAAAGATGGAAAAAGAGAAAAGGATTAGAAAATTGAAGAGAAAGGGAGGAAGAGTAACAAAGAACTTGAGAACGAAAGGGAAAGAGAGAGAGAGCAACAAAGAGTGCAATAGAGAGCCCGATAGAGAGGAAGAGAGATCAGGAGCAAGAGAAACAAAGCAAGAGAAAGAGAGCAGGAGAGAGAGAGAGATAAAGATCGAGAGAGAGTAAAAGAGTGCACGCTGAGGCGAATAAAACAAATGGTGAAGTAATTTAATTCTTTTAAAAACTTGTTTAGCATCTATAATATTCTGGTTTTACGTCTTGCGTTGAGAAATATCGTGAAACGCGTCAACCAGCAAATGGCTTAACACTGTATTTCTATGCTGAAAATTTATCAATGTACTGTATTGGAACATTATTGTGTTTTAAAACAGAAACAAAAAGTGTCACGAGAGAGCGTTCGTTAAAAGCCGTAGATTCCAAACATTTTATGAGCGGTGTCCCGCTTCCACCTGCAAAACACACACACACACACACGCGCGTGTCGGCGCTCTGATCACTCTTACGTGTGAATTGATGTTGGCGACTCTTGTTAATGGACCATAGAGCGGCGCCCGTCCCGTTTTACGCGTCTGCACAATGGACTCGTTATCGGGTGGGACTGACCGTTAAAATGTTATGCCGGCGGTTCTTCTGAGGCTGCTGCCGCTCGGGCGGGCAGTTAATGCAGAATGATTGCCCCGCCGGCGCCACCATTCGTGTCCGTCCTAATAAAGTCGGTTTGTTCTGACGGCAAGTGTTCCGTGTCGTCTGTAAGCCTGGACCAAATTGTCCCCGTCGCACTGGTTCTAGTGGTATTATATTCAGCAGACAATCCAGTGGTGTCTGTGATCGTAGATAATGATACTGCAAGGGGACGTAATGTCCGTATTGGATGGATGAACAGTGTGAAATAGCTATCACTGTTACAGACAGCGTCATTACTGTATAGGACTGTGCTGCAGTTTCCTCTATATGCGGGAAGGGTTGCATTAAGATCAGTTTATATTCCACCGTATTGATTTCGATGGTCCGTTCCGTTCCTCCAACGTGATTTTCATCATTCGGACAAGATCAGTAAAGCAGGAACAGATGGTGGTGTATGATTACTAATTATCAGACTGTGGATATCAGTTTTACTTTAGCTCCGAAGTTTCTCTGCACCGTGTATGGAGTGAGGGGATGCAACACTGTTGAAGGCGATTCGACCGTCAGAGGAAGTCGTTAAAATTGGTGACACTTCTAGCGTCTCCCGCAAGAATAGACCTGAATGATGGGTATTTTCATAACACCCAAAACACGCTTATGTTTCACTTAGTAAAATTCTTTATGATGATTTGCAGATTTCGTTTCAACGAGTTATAATGAAACAATGTCTCCACTTATGTTCTGACTGTAACGTTTTTTTTCACTTTTCTCTTATAATAGGCAAATTCATCTTTTGTTTTGTAAGAATCTCTGAAATGTATTATTCAAGTACTCATTCGATAAGGCTGTATCTGGTGAACTGGAGTTTGTTTTTCCGGTGGTGGACAGGTGGGCAGTGCGACTGGCAGGATGGAAGCAAGGAAATGGAACGAAAGAAGTCAGCAGTCAACCGAAGCTGGAAGAGGTTCTGTTACTGTGGAGAGACAATAAATGCGGAACGTTCGCCAGTTTTAACGCAGTACGGAACAGTCAGCAGTGCGAGACAGAATGTGTGTTGCTGTGCCGTTGAAGCCCGCAGTTTTAACCTTTAAGGAGTTGAAGCAGTGGTGGCAAGCCTAAGTGGCCGTACAAAACGAAATTCGCGGTTTTAGCAATGTAAGAGAGGAGAATAGGACATAACAGAATGTCACATTTCGGGAGAGATGCAGTTAAGTAGGTTGAAGCAGTTACTGAAAGAGAGAGACAGTCCGTTGAGACAAGTAGTTTTTCTCATCGAATCTGTTTATTGAACTTTTATAAGGTTTCAAAGAGAGAGACAGCCAGTTGAGACAAGTAGTTTTTCTCATCGAATCTGTTTATTGAACTTTTATAAGGTTTCAAAGAGAGAGACAGCCAGTTGAGACAAGTAGTTTTTCTCATCGAATCTGTTTATTGAACTTTTATAAGGTTTCAAAGAGAGAGACAGTCCGTTGAGACAAGTAGTTTTTCTCATTGAATCTGTTTATTGAACTTTTGTAAAGTTTCAAAGGAGAGGTGTCTTCAGTTGACTGATTAACTGAAATAAATAGATAGTATCATCCAAATTATTTATTTGTGAAGAATACATTTCATCCAAAACATCACCAATTATAACTTTACGACGTAAAATTTCTGAGAATAAACTGACTGTCCTAGTTTCTTAATGAAGACTGCCATGCCTCCTAAGCAAGGATAGAACCAAACTTGGCAGTTGTAGATTTGAATTGATCCTAGCGTTAACGTGAACAGGTGATTAGTAATTATTTTCTACACTAAATTTTAAGTTACTGGTTCATGAGTTGTCCAACGTAACTTCACTTCAGCTAGTGCTCTGTTTGGACATCCTTTGCGCTGAGAAATCAGGTGGTCCTGTTTACAATGACTTCGGCTCGCCACTGCCACAGCAATAGGAAGCTGATCGATCAAGAAGAGCGAACATAAAAAAAAATCTTATTGCTCGAACGCATTATAAGTTACTAGCTGTTACTTCGTACCCGTGGACTTTCACTGCCAGAATTGGATATAGAAAGCTGTTAGTAACGTACGATATATCACATACAACACCAAGTCGGCATAATACGACTGGAAAGCCAACACAACACTAGGTCACTCTATCGTCCAGCCACTCTCATAAACTGAATCAGTTTCCAACATATTTAAAAACAGAAATACAAACGAAGGTGCGAGGGTGTGAGGGGTTAAACTGAGGATAGCTTCATTTCAGTTTTGTCTTTCATCTTTCTTCAGCAAGAGCATCACATTCTAGGGGTCTAATAACTTCAGCTGCTCGTGCTCTTCTAGAGCTACGTCTTAGATCAGGTTTACGCTCGCAAGCCATGTCAAAAAAGAAGACAAAATAAACTGGTGCCAGAAACTTTTAGGCAGACACAAAATAATATTACAGTTCAGAGCAAATCGACCTCTTACTAAATAATACGTTTTGTCTCAAATGAAATTTAATAACAAATCATACACTAACAGACCGCGTGAAATGCACAGCTTGAGCAACCGACATAACATTACAGACTAACACACGCATCCGTCTGTCTGTCACCATTCAATAAGTTCTCGGAATTTTGTGACTAAAACTGTTATTCATACCGAAAAACAAGTACTGTGATTTTCTTACAGATACAAAGTATTTCCTTGTCAAATTCCATCAATATCAGCACAGCAGCCATTTAGTCGTCAAAACGTAACAGAAAGACATAGACGTACTTCCGCATTTATAATATTATTAGTGCAGATGACACACATACTGAATGCGAGACTAATAACCCTTGAGGGATCATAATAGCGTCAAAAAGTGTACACCTACAGCATTGTTAGACCACCTACGATTTGCCAAGCATTGCACTCCTAATTTTGTGATATCTACAGTTTAACTTCGAATCCGAACAACTGACCATCCAGGCGTCGCCCGTTCGATCAAAAAAAATGAAAACGTGAAATGATAATCACAATTTCCAGAGAAACTAATCATTTTTGCAGGTTAAAAACTATCCTATATCACTACCCAGACAATAAACTAACTCCGTGTCAATTATCATTTAAATCTGTTGAGCAATTAATGCAGTCAGCCAAAACATTTATTCATGCAAATTTTCGTATTTACGACATATAAGATGTAACTGAACAACAGACATTTTACAAGGTCTATTCACATTCGGAAGTCACCATATCTTCCGCTTAAAGAGTTAGTCTAAAAAATTAGGAAGACAGGTAAATTTCGTCTTCGACCAAGTAAAAGAGGTAAAATTTGGAAACAGGTGTTGATTTGCAGTTTCGAAATTGCATCGAAGCAGGTAGCCAATAGTCATGTCACTGCACGTCCGCAATTTTCCACCTGACGCAGTTTTAATATTTAAACGGTGCTGTCGGCACATTTACAGCCTGTCTTTTTTTCCGCCGTCAACATGTGGACATGCGACAGGCGGCTCGGAGCTGTTGTAATTGGGATTTTCATCCGCTGTGTAGGCTGCCCGCGACACAAAGGGCCCGTTGTGGAGGACGGGCGGAACAGTTCGGCCATCCGGTTCTAATGCTGACAGCCTACAATGCACCGTTCGTTAGTGCGATCGGAGACAAAAACCCTGACAATTAAGGGAACGCATTCGATGTCGGGGAGTGGACGAGATATCGTGGGCTTAACGGCATTTCGTGCGGGCAGACGCTGGCAAGTACCACTTCAGTGATGGAAATCGTTAACGACCGGACCAAATGTCCGTCTCCATTTCACTTCAAACCGGCTCTTTGCATCCCGTGTTCAGAACCAACTATAAGATTTCAACGATTTTACTTCGCTTTCAAATGTGTAGCACGTGATAATTTCTGCTAACACATGCAGCCACCCTAGTGTTGTCTATTTTTTAAGGTTTTACGGATTTAATTAATTATAAGGGTGTTTTCTATCCAATTGGCATTTTTACAATCAGCCAGATGTTTTGCTTTTAGTCCTAAAAATTCAAAAAAACACGCCAAATTTTACTCGCCATTATAGCTACGTTTCACTTTTGATTTATAGTGAGGGCTCTAATAACCTTGTAGTCAATACAACAAACAACATCAACAAAAATAACATTGGTTAATGACTTTAACAGCATTTTACTACTTTTTCTCTTCTCGTTGGAAACGGCTACAAAGTTCGGAGTATATATACACCGAAGTTACAAGTTATGGGATACCTCCTAGTATCGTGTGGAACACTTGTGCCCGGTAAGGTTTTAACCTCCCCGCTTATTTATCATGATGTCCCTTTTGCACTTAGTTGCTTGCACTTGTCTTCATCTTCTTCTATTAGCTCCCGTTTATTCCTTAGTGTCCTTGTTACTAATATCGGACTTCTTACTCCCAAAGACTGCTCCTTCTAGACCCATATGCTCTCAAGAAATCTTAATGGAGTTAACAGGAGAGAACTATAATAAAATCAATTACTGAAATCAAGTTCCTCATTTATTAAAACTCTAAAACGTGGCACATGAGTTTGCTGATGAAAACTTCACGAGCTTACTACTCCTTTCTTCTAAATGTGATTTATTACCTAATTAGTTCATTTACTTTGAACATATTCCTTACAACAACACGCACATTAATATTATCACTGCACAAATATTAGAGAGAGTTTAAACACAAGGGAGAGGGAGAGAGAGAATCACTTATCTTATTTGCAGCATAGCCAGGTTGTCGTCATGATGTAGCTTCGCCACTGACTGCACTGTGCTGATACAACCTAGCTATCACACTGAGATCAGAGTGCACACTGAGACTGAGATACCCGTGCTTGGGACTTTAATAACCCACGTCTAACGAGATTCTTAAGGCAAGCCAATGATATGGTTTCACTTCAGTCTGGGTCTGGACAGAGCTACCACACTCAACAAACAAACCTAAAGTGGCTTAGCGTAATACCTCTGGTTTATGGACCCTGCTACATAAAAATCAGACTACCCACTACCCTAACAAAGACTAGTTTTCATTTTCTAAGGTTGGTTGACCGCAACTGTGTCAAGGCGCCTTAGTGTATGGCGACTGTTGTCACCGTGAACGGCTCGCCAAACCCATAATGGCTGCTCCATAAGCTTCTCTTCTAAAATACCTTTAACTAACGCTTCACCTTATTTTATTACCTTATTCCTCTTTCCATATACACCAAAATATTGCTTTTAATTTATTCTTAATATTAAAGCTTACAATTCTCTAGTAAGTTCCATTTCCTCCGTTTTTCACCTTATCACTTTATTAATTACTAGCAGTTACCCGCGACTTCGTCCGCGTGGAAGAGTGTTGTAATATAAGATTTTGTTGAGAGGTCTGGTCGCTCAGTGGTTAGGGCGTCCAACTGGACATGGAAAAGTCCCCAGCTTGAATCCCAGTCTCGCAGAGGGTTTTCATAGGTCCTTAGCTCGACCTTCACCTCTGGCACAGGTTGTTGTGTGATGTGAAGTGTGCCAGAATGCTCACGTGGTTCTGATTCCACGTTGAACTTAGGTCCTCTATGCCCAGTAGGATTACTGCGTTAGGTTAAGTGGCTACGAAAGGGGCTGATTGCGTAGACGTAATGAAGCCTTGCCACCAGGTCAATATGACCATACAATTAATTTTAGAGCTATTTTTATTGGTGATGGTAGTAATAAATACTGCAATAAAATAACAAAAATGTATTTGTTCCAAACAACTTCATCGAACTTTTAAAACAATAAAAATATTCTGTATGTTAGTAGTATTTTCAGTTTAATACATCGGTATATATATTGTAGGATTTGTTATTTTCTGAAAAAAATGTAAATTTTTTGCACTCCGCGAGCAGGCAACATATAGTTGACCAAAGGAAAAGCAGTGAGTATCCAAGTGTATTCCCACCAATTTCAACGTTTGACCTTGCGATTTATTAATTGTCATTGAAAATGAAATTTTTAATGGGAACTGTAATGTTTTAAATTCAAAGGGAATATTACTGGGAATAATTGGGATACGCGGAATTATAACGGCTTCCCCTTTAGATGCACCGGTAAGAATTGTCGCCTTCACAATGTTTCTTCCTAGTTCTGTGATGTGTAATCTGGTGCCATTACAATACCTTGAGGGGAGGGGGGGGGTCGAGATTACGCATCAGGAGACCTCGAGTGCCAACCTTAAGCTCGAGTTTATGGGACGATAGCCCAGATAACTCGAAGGAATTTGAAAACTCGACGGGGTAGGTAGCAGCTTCGTCAGTTAACCTTACTGTATCGATGGAAGAGTGTGTTGTCACTTCCCCGACTATTTCCTCTAATATATATATATATATATATTTTGCTCCAGAATCATTTTTCGGGGCAAGTATTGTCTTCTCACATAACCAGTTTTCGTCATTGATAATATTTAGTTGAATGCTCGGGAAAACATTAGAAATGAGCTCACGTTTGTTCAGGTGTTTCAGCAACTCGTTGCAATGCCAAATATGTGGCATATTGTTATTGCCGTCTTTTTGTTTGCTTCGGTGTTTCAGAAGCTTTTGAGATCGATTGCCAATCCGCTTGCTCTTAGCAAGCACCGAGCTCGCGATTTTCCCGGTGTGATCTTCCAGACACCAAGCGTTCATTTTGGTGTTGTCGCCCAACTTGTGACTGCTCCGGCAATTCAGCATCTCCAGAAGCCGCAATACGTGCTAAGTGCTCAACCCTGTGCAACTCTGCTAGAGGATTTGTTCCTGGGTTTTGGCTTTTTTCACAGCCGTAGTTTTCTTACATTTCATTGAGAGATTTGAATTTCGTTTACCCGGCATCTCTTAAAATTACTAATTTCAAGACTTGCGAATAAAAATTAATATAGTTTTAATTAATGGAAACTCAAAACGTCAAAATATGATGGAAGCGACTAAACATCCAAAAAATTTACTAACATTCAAAGAGCAAATAAATACCTAAGTGGCCCAAGGACGTTGATCTCGTTAAAAAATTGCGAAACTAAAAATGTATATTTTTTTTTTAAGTGAACTTAATTTGCTCTCTGAATATTAATTTTGTTTTGAAGATATGTGGGTTCCATCAATTAATTCTGTTTTAAATCAGAAATTTAGGTATTATAGTAATAATTGATTCTTTTATTCATAATGTTCAGTGTTAATGTTCGTTTCTCTATCTGTGAAAACAGTTGACTGCATGTAGATCAGTATACTATAGTTTGTTCGTTTCGATCCATTAATTCTTCTCTGAAATATAAATTACAATGTTAAAGTAGTAATAGATTCTTTATTCATAATAGGTTTCTGAATCTGCAAACAGAATTGAATGTCTACCGGCAAATCACCACTCTGCTTTTCTGACTCTCCACTATCTGAATAAAACATTTATAAATTTCAAAAATTTACTTCGAGCAATGCCGTGTGTTCTGCTAAATCATCCAAGCTTATTATATATCTTTTGATACAATATCATTATAAAGCGATACATGACGTCACTAAAATGGTGCTCGTGAAAGAAGCTTAAACTATTAATAATGTTTCAGTTCTCATTTTGGTCCAGGCTGCATTTCAACAAAGTGAAAAACTCCGCTAATAATACCGCTAGAAAATCAAAGCTTCTATCACTCGCGCATTAATACATTAGAAACGTGAATTATTATTTCAGATCGCAGGAAAATAAATACTGACATATGAAACTTCATTCATTATTGCAGTTACATAATTAAAAAATTTATACTAAAATGCTTGTAAATTACAGTGTACAACGGAAAGTTCATAATTCTCTACAACTCTAAGACAATTTTTGTTAATATTGCTGGTCAAGCTTACATCGCGATAAGGTGACTGTTACTGCTCGTGATTTAGTAAGGCGTATAATGAAATTAATTGTGATAGTAATTTATGCTACACTAATTAGGAATCTTGATATAGAAAAATCTGTTACTATTCGAAATACAGTTCCAATGCATTTAATGTGTTGAGGTGTGTTCATAACGTTTGATTTTGTAGCGGCAATATTAGCAGAGATAGTGGTTAGGTTGAAAT
The DNA here is from genome assembly GCA_031002005.1 of Vandiemenella viatica. Classification (NCBI taxonomy): domain Eukaryota; kingdom Metazoa; phylum Arthropoda; class Insecta; order Orthoptera; family Morabidae; genus Vandiemenella; species Vandiemenella viatica. Next base: position 141,253,987 of record JARYHS010008074.1, read on the forward strand.
GCTTCCTGGACCAGAATGTTTTTGTTACAGTATAAGGCAGAAGTCATTTAGTTATTATTAGTAATAAATAAGCAGCTTTCATAAGCTCCGTGTAAATGAGGTGTATCGCGTTGTAAACGACTTGCAATATTGCTTCATGAAACATTAAGTCTCTACGTTAGGCCATTGAATACATTCGTTTTAAGTGAAGGATTTACTGGAGTAGTTTACGTGGCGATACATAACGTCACAACGTGACATAGTGCTTATGATATTTGCTTAAATAACTGATAACTAAATTTCTCATGCCATTGGCTGTGACAAAAACATTCAGTTTTCATTATGGTCCAGGCTGAATATCAATGTAACCACAATATTATTGGCGCTACAAATTCAAAACCTCAACCACACGCGCATTGAAACAATTATTTTATCCTAAGTTAGCATCGTCGTGTATCGCGACGTAAACTTGAACCGGATTTATTAGATATTTGTAGAAATTGAACAGTAAGTAAAAAGCACTGTTTCCTAAATCATAGTCTACTATTTGTACTGATTTATACAAAAATTTTGAACAAAAAAGGGTTTGTTAATAATTTGTAATATTACAGAGAATGTATAGTGGAAAAAAAGAAGACACACAGGAAATAAATTAAACCGAGATAGAATGGAATCCGTAACATTTTTATAAATACGACATTTCGAGCACCGCCATTTTACACTTTTAGTAAATCGACTTTCGTGCTGGTATAATCATAGCATTTTACGTTGTTTTTTTCCAAGCTCTGATTTTTCACATTTAGTAGCCTATATTACGATCGAAATTATGGTGCAATATTTGAGATGTCATACTAACGCAAATGAAAAAATCTCTTTACGAACTTAACAACAGTACCTACCTTTTTTAATTTAAGGTTAAGTACATATTTATAATTCCTGCTTCCAAACTATTGTTTGTCAAGTGCATCAGTTTTATGGCTTTTAAACTAAACACAAACTTGCATATGTAAGAAGGTTTTCACTTTTATTTCTGAAAAGCAGTGTTTGCGATTTATGTAAAAAGCAAAGAGTAAACGTTGCACGGCTGTCTACGAAGTAGGAAACTCTTTGTTGCTTCCGAATTGATATTAATGGCAATTTCTAAAAGAACTATGCGTTTTTGCGGGATAAAATCTATCCTATAACACTTCGCACGCAATTAACTGACTTCATGCCAAATTTCATTTAAATATGTTGAGTTATTAAGGCGTGATTGATGCAGACGTACATCCAAACACATCCGAACTTCTCGTTTTCTCATTTATAGATATATAGATTATTAATTTTCGTCACACCGACCACCACTTCCTCATTATTATTCCCGTGACATCATTGGCTCAACAAGTCAGATATCTCATAAAGAAATATTCAGCCATGTTTTCTGTACAGCCGCTTATAATTACGAAAGCATTGCCGGTGCAGAACGTTGTGTACGAAATGACCTTTCGATCATGTCCCAGATATGATCTATTGGATTCATGCCTGTCGATCCAGGTGGACAAATCATTCGCCGGAATTGTCTAGAATGTTCATCAAACCAATAGTGAACTATTTTAGTCTGATTACATAACGCATTGTTGTCCTGGAAACGCCTATAGTTATTTTCGAACTTCAAGGGGATGAATGGCTGCAAATGGTCTTATCTACTTCCAGCCAATGGTTGGTTAATTCGATCAGAGGTCCTAGTCCATACCAGAATTGAGGCATCGCCTGATAGCACAGTGCCTTCCAGACATCCTGAATCCATGATCACGCGCGAATCTTAACATCAACTGTTGCCAACTGGAAACCGTGAGTCATCTGAACACGGAACCTTTTCCAGAGTCCAACTGATTTGTTTATGAAAACCGGCAAAGGCGAGGTAGCCAAAGGTGTTTGTCAGAAGAGACACCTGCGTCGGTCTTCTGCTGCCATATCCCATCAATACACCATTTTTCTGCATTGTTGCTGTTCTTTGACGCAGACGTCGCAGGTCTCGTTCACTATTTGTTTGTTTTTTTGCTGTATGCCTCGTTGACATCAAGATCATTAGGGGCGGGAAAGTACCGGGGAAAGGATCAGAAAGAAATTCGACCATGGCCTTTTTCAAGGAACCATTCCCGCATTCACTTGGAATGATTTGGGGAAACCATGGAAAACCCAAATCTGGACTGCCAGACAAGGATTCGAACCCGCGTACTGCGGAGGCCAGAACGTTACCGCTCATCCAACACGCTCAGTCCTTTCACTAACCAGACATGTTTGGCCACTCCATTGTGCATGGTGGGAGGTAATGCCGGAAATTAGACATTCACGGTACTTGACACTTTCCATCGAAAAACGACAATTAACATTCCGCGTTCGGAGTATGTTAATTCAAGTCTTGCTGCTATAATCATATCAGAAAACCTTTCACACGAATCACGGAATGAAAGCCTCGATACTGTACGGCGCAAGTATAAGTTTCTTCTGTGGTGCTCCTACCATATCTAAAATTTTCTTCATCCAATTTCATTACTTTCGACATTTCAATGTGTATATATATATACAATATACGGTAGAGATTATGTCTCCCAAGTATGAACTGAATATTGCCCATTAACACTTTGGGCCTAGACCGAATACTCCTTTGAGATACTAAAATCAGTTAGGCGAATTGACGGCCACTCCAATCTTTTTATAAATAATTACTCGAGTGCTTTTATATTTCCGCACACGTTGCTAGGAACATTATTTAGCCCAGGAACATAAAATAGTCGTTCGACCAATCGATACACTGCCATCAGATCAACGGGCAAATGCGATCACTACGGAACGGAATACAAGGCGGGCGGTTCCAATTAATCACCTGAGTGAAGACGCGGTCGTTATGGCCACCTGAAGTACCTCACCCGGTCGGCAATAACATTTTATTTGCGCTCGGTTCGGATACGGGAACAGTAAAAATGCTCATTTAGCGGAGAGCTGGGCCGGCCAGATGTCGGCAGACGGCGTGGCGGGCAGACCGCTTTATGGCTCATATTTCACGCCATGCTCCCCCGTGTCCATTATCTTGCGGCCGTCCTCTAATGGCAATTAAAGGAAACGCTCCAGCCCTCCTCCCTCCCACCTCTCCGAATCGGCTCTCACTTTAATGACACTGTGTGAAAGAAGTCCAAATTAAAGTGCACTAATTTTAATATTCCACAGAGTCTAGCTCATTTCTGGATCTGTCTGCTGTGGCAGACGTCTCTCGACAACGTTTCACTTTTGTCTTCAAAAAGACAGTATCTAGCTCCCTTTTTTGTAGCAAGATGTGGCATTCTTATTTCTTACTAGCAGAGTTCCAGGCGTTTCCTGGTATGATCTAAGTTGATGTTCCAATACAGTAAATATTAAAGTTCATTGGACCAAATTTAATGTCAGTAGCTCCATTTCCTGTACGTATTTAATTAATTTAATTTAATTTTTAATTGTAGTGCTTCGCACGCTCCGGTGTCACTTTCCCCACACACCCATTTTCCCCCTTTCCTGCGCCAACCTACATTTGCCCTCTACAAATTTCAACTTTAAATTCTTTCAACGTTTCTGGTAAATTATTCATCACTTCTCTGGGTAACAAACCATGACACCATTACCTTCTTTTAAAAAAAAAAAAAAAAAGGAGAGTTTATCTTCCTACAACTTTTGTGCCTGAAATCGAGTGCCAGCTTGTGGTCATGGCAGCTTTTCCCTTCCATGCATTACTTTTAATTCTTACACCACTATCTTTTCATGCCTCATCGCCAATATACGCCTTGTACATTCTCATGACTCTCCTCTAACGGTTTTGAACAGTTGCTTTCATGTTCAAATCCATCAAATATACATTACTTACTGTCAACAGCGAATATAATTTCACTTCCAAACATCAGAGATTTTAGCTGTGCGGTTTGAGATAGTAGCTTCAAGAAGCAAAGATGATATCGAAAGGCTTTTTTTATTATATTATTAAAATTAATATACGTTTTTTCCACATAGTTTCCTCTTTGCGTTCCATACAACCATCTATGGGGTTTAAAGACTAAAAACCAAAATTGAAGAAAGGTAACGTTACATGCGATAATATGGCCTTTTTTTTTTTTACGAAGTATGACGTTTGCATCTAGTTTCACGCAATACGTTCAGATTTCCACTTACTGCTCCTACGCTATGTTACGTTGAAGTTTGAGACATACCAAACAATGCAGTTGATATTCTAATCTGTAAAACAGTTAAAATTACATCGAACACTGCGCAGTAGTTTTTTTAGTTTTTCTGGACCCAAGATACCCGGTTTTCGTTTAATAGATTTTGATTCACTCTATCGCCCGTCCGTCTTTCTGCTTGCCAAAGCCTCATAGCTTCTGAAAGCTTTAACATGTTAGAACTTTGTAGCTTACTACTATTTTAATTACTTCTATAATGCACCCAATTATAACTAAAAAATGTGGTAAAATGAAGGGAATAAAAATGAATGTAGAGTGTACAGTCAAGTATTGAAAGAATTTACTATAGTTATGTACATAGGTATCAAATTAAAACTGGGAAACTGCTTAGTGTGTAATCCTAGGTTTGTACAAATGTTTTTTGAACCTCCTAAGTATTGCACGAAAACTATAACCATCCTTCTGGAGTTTACCGTTCCGTCAAAAAATAATAATAATTTTAGCAAATACAGTTCTTCAAATTTTTTTCCTGGTAAATACAACTATTTAGTGAAGGTAATCTGTATGGAACAGTAATCTCACTTGACAATTTTATTTTTAATTTATTAAAGCTAGTTTTCTACAGTATCAGTATTCTAATCATACGGCTCCTTGATTATACTTAAAAAGTCACAAACTTGTGCCAACGTTAATAATTTAAGGTGGTCGTGAACTTAACCATAGAACCACCTCTTTGTCGAAAACAATGCCAATCCAACGCTGATCAGGTTTATATCCTTAATCAATACTGTAACTCCTTGGCGTGATACCAAAATTTAATGTTACACAGCTACATGCCACCATTGTTGTCAATCTTCCATAAAATTTTTACGCATTATTCATAAAGGAGGTAAAAATCACACATTTCTATGTCTAAGAGAACTGTGCTAGATTAATTATTGTATAAATTCAGTTATTAATGAAGTTGTTAGGAAATTATTTGGTTAAAAGGGTCATGAGGTCAATCTCGTAAATGGAAAGGCTTTACTGATACGTAGTATCTGACGGATTTTCGGAGCCAACTAAAATGATTCGGTTTCGGAGGGTTGACCTGAGCCAATGACGATTATACTAGTTAGAGGGAAATCAGGAAGGTGTGCTTGCTCGCTGGTATGACGGATGTTGTGTACGGTGCTAATACGAGCAGTTGACTTGTGTTACTAATTGGCTTAGAGGGTTATTGTAAGAGATAGCGCTGGTAAAAGCATCAGGAGGCTGTAAAAAGAGAGCTGTATCTGTACGCATGTAAGGAGCTGGTCTCTGAGGGACATGTTGTCATTCTCATTTCACTGTAATTTACGGATGGATGCAATAGTTGATACTACGGCCTCATTTAAAAGTTTTAGTGGCGAGTGACAGATCACAGCTATGCTGATGGTGTCAGTAGAAGACAAGTTTGAACAGCTGCAGAAGCAGAGGCCTTAGCATTCTGAGGAACACTAAGAAGGAAAGGTTTCCTTGTATTTTTCCAGTGGTCCTTTACAGAAGGCACAAGAGTAGGGATTGCAGTCCAGTGGGATCCCTCATCATTTGGCAGTCTAGCAGACCCCGCACAAAATTAACCGGATCTGCAATCCGTAAAATGGGGCGAAATAATGTTTCAGTCTGCGTCACTTTCCGGCTGGACTCGGTATCTACCGGTTTTAATGCCTCGTTTTTCTGTACCCTGAAGTTCATATTTGACTCGCGGCAACAAATATGTCTTTTTGTTATCTTTCTTTATTTGTAAGTAAACAGATTCACTTCTACGTTATTATAAGAACTTCCGTTTGTATTTGTTGCATGCTTTACCACAATTTGAGTATGTCGTCCTATTGCAAAATTAACTCCCAGATCGTACACACACACACACACACACACACAAATGATAGAACTGGAATTGTTTCTGAGAACGAATTATTAAAATACAAAAAGAAAGTGAAAACTATTGACAACTGTTTCAAAAAGAAAGTTTCCGTACTTCGTCAGATTTGAAATATCTGTTTTTTAAAAGTGGATTTCAACTTTCTAATTCTGCTAATATTGTAAAACCTATATTCACAAATTTTTCAAATTCCATAAAAGTTGACATGATTATTCAGTCTGAATATCTCAAACTTCTGCCTCGGTACCTGCAATTGTAGTTATTCACACAGTACACAATTGGCCGTTGACGTACTATACAAAAAAAAAAAAAATCTACTGAAAGAGAAGCCGAACGCACAGAAACAACTTTGACTCGGACGTAGACGTTGAAGAACTAGACGGGACTATCGAAGCACAAAGTGCGACCGTATGGTTGGATTATCCATCCACCTACTGCAGTGGTTCCAGATATAATGATCTCAAAAAAGTGCGGAAAGTTTCTAAGATTTTTCAGCATTTCAATCAAACCAACAAATGGCAATCTCGGCCACTGGCTGCATACGTAATTCTTTCCAAATAGAGTGATAGTTTGACAGCTTAGTAGACAGATTATTTTTCAGACTAACGTGGTTTACTGTACGACATGTAATGTGATCTGGATACTTACCATATTTGATTATTTACTTAATAACTGGAATTAGATTCGAAACAAAAGTGCAAAAGCGCAAAGTATATTTAAGGTGGGCCACAAATTTTTAAATTAATATTATTTTGTTAACTGTTGATTTGGAGTATTTAAAATTACAGCTGCTTTATTAATTTAATAAATAGACGTTTGTTTTTTAATTTGGTAACATTTTAAAAACTGTGCGGACCCCATGGTATTGACGAGTACCGCAATCCGCAAATGCAGAATTGAAAACACTGCGTTACTGAAATCCCTGCAAAATCGTTAAATCTTCTGGTTATTATTTGGAGTTTGATGACGCGTTGACTGTTTTAACATTCTCGCAGTCTAATCCAAGAGTGATTTGTATTATGGGTCTTTATATTAACAATTGAGAGACTTTATTTTTGTACATTCGTATTTGATATTACTTCAATTTTCAATAGTGCCATGTAAATCCTCTTTTGACTATTTATCAACACAGCAGTAATCTAGAGCCATGGCAAAGTAATTATTAGTATCATTCTGAATATACTTTCAAAAACTCCTTGTTGTGGAATGAACTATGACAAAGATTGGTATAGCTCAAAACAAAAATGTAAAGGTGCCTAAATAATTCGTTATACCATTATGTAAGAAAGATACCTGGACAAGTGTAAACGGGAGAAAAAAATTAGTTTTTCAGGTTCAACAAAGCAATTAAAAGAGAAACTACATACGTAAAAAATTATTGTGAAAAGTATTAGAAGTGCAGAATAGTAAAACAGGTATTGTACAGATACCTTTATTTGTACGGACATGACTGTACACAATTTAATTTTTTTTTCAGAGTGTTAATATTGAAAAAAAATGGTTGTGACTCACCACTTTTCAAATTCTATTTATTTTGATAATAATACCATTATCGATATAAAGTTAATAATGGTTTGCCAAATTTTCTGCTCTATTCTCGTAACTGTTTAATAAATGTACGAATTTATTGCAGTGTTTCGGATGCTAGTTTCAATTAATGTGATAACGGTTACAAAGAAAAAAATTTAAAGTAAAGAAAAAATGTTATTTATTTACTACGGTTCCTTTATAACTACTGTTTAATCACATCTGTTTCTTCTTCACTATATCGAGCGATTACGCGAAACCTTAATTCATACGCTCCACCTGAAAATTCTATAATCCCGTACACTGGAAGTAACAATCTTTTAGTTAATAACTTATCAAGGTAAAAGCTCTCTTCGTAAACCACCTCTTTTGTTGAGCTTTCATTCAAGATTTTTTTTCTTTACACTGGGTCCAATGGAACCGTTTGTGTACACTCTCATCTTACCAACTTTTACTCTGCTTAATAACTTAATCTTCGCCCCTGGCTTGCTGTAAAATTCTCTTTATCTCAGCGACCATGCTCCAAGCTCTTACCGAGGCCTAATGAGTTTTTGCATAACATCGTTTGGGTTTTCTGTCCTACTTCTTTCCCCTCTGATCTTCACCGCTTAGAAGTTAATCTAAACGTCATATCGCATCTAATGGCAACTAAACGAGCACTTAATATTAGAATCAACAGATTCTCCTTTGCAGCCATGTTCTCGAACTAAGATCTAAAACTCTTAAATACGTTGTTAGTTTACTACCGTCAGGTTATTTCAACAAAATATAACGCAAATAACAATTTTAGACTATCTGATTGGAGGTTCTAGGCAGATTTATCTCCATACTACTACTATACAAAGCAGTGTTGATAATGATTCAAAATTCCGAAATTCATATTTTACAAGAAACTTTCCTGTTGTGTAATCACAAGTCCTTTTTATACTAACCGCATGATTCTCTGTGCGCATATATGTGAATATATCTTTGTTTCAGTAATATTTTTTTGAAATTTGAAATCTTGTTAAAACAATTATATTTTCAGATTTATTCCACTTCAACAAATTTACATATTTTTTTTATTTTCAAATAGAGTATTATCATTTAGACCATTTATTCGAGAGACTTACCCATATATTTAAAAACATTTATCAACTACAGATCTTAATTATCTTCTAATAAATGTTTACCTTAAACTGTTGAAGTGATTTGAATCGCTAGTCATAATGAAGCTGAAAAGATTCCATTTGCATTACTTTGTATCTATATCCTGCAAGTTTCGTGCAAAAACTGAGTGCAAACAATAAACACTATGGTAAACTTACATCTCCAGATTAAAGATATATTTCAGTTTTGGAATCCACCACACATTTTTTCTACTGAAAGATTTCGGTGATTGTTTGCCCGCGACTAATAATCTGCTTACAATTTTACACAAAAAGTTTAGCTGTAAGTAATCAAAACTAAAAAGTTTAGCTGTAAGTAATCAAAACTATTATAGTTCATTTTTCTTTTCATTCGTTTTTAGGCGGTTAATTTAACAACTTAGTTGAACAAATTTCATCGAAACCCACACTGTAGTTTCTAAAAATATTACTTTAATATAAACCGATAAATGTATAATAATATTCGGAAGGGCAGAAATAATTTATTTCATTACTAAAGTTTAGGTGCTGGGTTCAAAACCCGCTGCACCCAGTAAAATTTATAGTCTTTGTTTAGTTTCTATAAAATTGCACCAGAATGCTTCTTGGTCAAGATTCCATGTTAAATTGCATCGAAGGAAAGAAAATAGCCTTCCTACCTCTAGCAAACTAAGTAGGGCCTATGGCTTCTTCTTGATTATGCAACCAATTCTTGGATTGTGCATTAAGTCACGCTTATAGTAAATTTAGCATAATACGGATTGTTCGTGAGTGCGAGTGAAAGTCAAAGGCAACTGCAGAAACTGAATGATTTTTGTGTGAATACTTTTTACTCATTTCGAATACAAATTTTGGAGAATAAGTTCGAGTAGCTCAGGTTGAATATTAAAACTGTATGTAGTTGTGTTTCTATGAAATATTCAGAATAAGTTTGTTTAAGTGGAAATATGTAGAGAAAGTGATAGAATAGATTCACTGGACCACGTTTTATAAATAATAATAGTGCTGGAAGTCTGCTCGTATAACAAATATACCACTATCTTCATCATATAATCTTGTGTACATAGCGATGGTAAATATAGCATCCAGTAATATGATTTCTGTACCCGTTTGGATTAATTAAAAGAAATTTTAAGGACACCAGACGAGACATAATAATGACATTTTATGAAATGATGGCATAGTTGCTAACCATGGTCAATGAGTAAGCAACTGAGATCAGATTTTGAGAGTAGTGGTTAGATAAGAATAAAATTAAATAAACAAGAGAAGAATGGAAAATTTTTCATCTATATGAGGAAATAATCAGATTTAGCAAGAAATGGATGAAACATTTAACAGTTATGGAAAACACTAGACCACCAAAGGGGCCCCTATATTACAAGCCAATATGGGGATAAAGGAAGATGGGTAGACCTAAGAAGAAATGAACATAACAAAATGTTGGAACGAAGGACAAGCCATAAATGGTTCAAGCCTGGATGATGATGATGTAGTGTTATAATAAAGTTACTATTTAATTCAAATCATTCCGTTAACTTCCTTACCATTCGAAGTTGTTATAGGTAAATAAATGAAGCATATAATGCAGTGACTTTGGTAAAATAACATTACGATTATATTAATTTTTTATTGGTTAATTATTTAATCACACTTTTTACCCAAAAATATTATTAGGGACAGTTGAATTCAGTGTTTCAAGCAATGTTTGCTGCTCTTATTCTTATTTTTCTTTCTTTCTGGGAATATTCCGCATTAATTGCTAAAATTCAACTGAATTTTATGTTGTGTCCTTTACATATTTATATGTGTAGATTCTGTCTGCCGGTTTATTTGACAAGCGGAGAGTTATTTTTATCTATTAGTCTGTAGTACTAATACTCAGAGTTGCAATAAAACAAATGGTAACCATGAAACCATGATGTTTAAAAAATTCCTTATTTTCTTGAAAGTTTTGAGGATATTTCAGAAATCCTTTCCACTATGTCTGCTAACACGTGAAATTTGTACGAAATTTGAGTAACTTTAGAATTAGTTAGAGTTTCAACAAAATCAGAACATAAAAATATTATTCTAAAGGAATCTAATGGGAATTTCGAGATAACACGACCTCAGCACTTTAATCTCTTCGTTTTAATCTACTTAGATATGCTACTTAATATATTACTAACTGAATGCATGCAACAACTTTTTCTCGCGCTTAACTCGACGCTGAACCCTATACTGAATTAAATTGTACAACTCTTTGGACAAGAAAGTAAGATTCCCCGTCCATCATGTTAATCTGCTCCTGTCTCAAATAAATTGAAACGTTACACGCATTTAGTTTCATTTTTGCGAAATCTCGTTTTGGAGCCGAACCAATGGGAAACTTAAAGAGAGAGCTGGTACGATAGTTTCCCCCCCCCCCTCCCTACCTCCGAGATTCGACGTATTTAGAAATTCTCAAAGAAACTTTCATATCAGTGTTTGAAGCGAATACCTCATATTTAAACACGAACAGATTGGGAAATTCAGGAATATAAGGCCATTATTTAGTAAGTTAGCTGAGAATCGAAGTATAAATATCTCTTCTGACTTTCCCTTTAATTGTAACGTTTCTGTTTTGTTTTGGTTTCATCAGTGCCAATTTAATTTGCTCATACAGAAAGCATATACATATTTAGTATTTGAAAAAGATAAAAATCGCTCTCTTTGACCTCATTACCCCTGATTGTTTGCGATTTCGAATTGACCACTGTGGTGACTTTATCGCTTCCTAAAAACACAAACAATATCAATCACGAATACTTCAGACGATCAAAGTGTTGTAGAGAGAATTCTACAGCCAATACACTCTCCCTTTCTTCCTCACATCAGTGTCAAAGGAAATCGGGGACCCCACTCCTCGCGGTTCCTGTCTCACTTCCGGTTCGTGTGTTCGATCCGCTGTGTCAAAGGCCTCACCAGGACACCTGCGGTTTATTTGATTTCGAGTTAAAGTGAACCAAATGGAGACGCAGTGACAAGTCTTACTCGCCACCCCGCAACCACGATCCATTATGCATGAGTCAATCGGAGCCGAAAACCGAATGGCAACCGCGGGGTTCCTGCTGGCACATATCCAGCTCTTCAGCCGCTGTACTGAACTGACTTTTGTAGTAAGCTCTATATTAATGTATACACTGATCCACGTACGAGTCGGAAAAATTATTAAAAAATAGCTGCAAATCTATGTAGCTTTAATTAGAAAAAATGAATCCGCTGCTGAGTTACCAGATGTGGCCCTTTCGAGTTGTAGCCCCCAGAAGATTATGAAATTTTTTGGTGAAGTTATTTTTAACTAGTAATACTCGCACATAATCTTCGTTCGAAAAACCTAGTTTCCAAGAGTTTTCAATAATGCCTTTAAATGCATTTTATTAAATTATGTTAACCGCAATTCATTATACAGTAAAAGCTCCTTATTCGCGGGGGATACGTTCCGAAAATATGCCGCGCATATGGAAACCGCGGATATGGTATAATAATTTGTATGGGATTATAGGTAATACGTTCCAAGAGTCCAACAAAAGTCAAATCAATTTACTTTAAGCAATATCAATTTTCACGAATTTTCTTTTGCAATCTGTAGACCTTCACACAGGTTTTTTATTTAAATTAAATGTAATAATTTGAGTGCTCGTTGAAGCCTCCTCTTCAATGGGTTGGGGATTTAACATTTCTTCCAAGACGATTTCAGTAAAATCTTTGTCTTGCAATTCTAGCAACTCTTGAATGTCACTTGATTATATCTGTTCAAAACGATCCCCTCCTATTACATTCGCAACTTTAGCAATTTTTGTAGTTAAAGTTTGAATGTGCACGGATTCTTCATCATTTCCGACTGTATGGCATATAGATTAAAGTGAGTTCAACATCGAAAAGAATAATTTAAAGTAACTGATTTTAAAATTGAGCTCTTTTTCTCTCCATCGTTTCACGTAACTGAAAAGTGTGTCAGTCTTTCAGCGAACTTACAGCAACCCGATTTTGGATTGTTATTTAACTCTCGCTTCTTTTGGTTATTGGTGTGATATTCTTGACGTTCCGTAGCATCACCCAAACACACACCCTTTTATTATGTTATCTAATACAGATCAAATGCCAAGTCGCGCGGGTAAAATGCCACTCTTAAGACAAATTAGTAAGCATTCTAATTGAACATTTTATTATTCTCCTGCCCCAAATTAACTGAAATAATGCATGTATTCACTATAATTTTTGCATTGTATCTTTCTGAAGACAAAAAAATGAGAAATTATAAGAGAGCTAAAGAATAGTAGTATTTATTTATTCGGAGATAGGAGTGTAATATGAAGTTTAGAAAAGTACATTACCTCAAAGACAGCGTAGCTTTTTTCTTTAGGTTCGATGGTTCAAAAGAAATTCGGTGGAGAGAAGAACTAAACTTCACGTAATTCTGAATGCTGAAATCCAGTTACAAGGCTGTTCGATGAGAAATCATTTTTTCAGATAATTGATAATGAAAGGTCAACATGTTACCCATCTTCCCTTCAGCTCCATACAGGTAGTTGTAAACAAGTACCCTGCAGATCGTTTGACGATCTCTCTCCTTCCTACTTGTAGGATGGAACACTGTCGGAATTAGGAGAAATTACGTAGCAGAGAAAGTTTTCGGGTTAATAAGCAGCAACTGCAGGACGGATAACTTCAAGATCCAAAGGGTTGCCAAACCCGTCGTTGAAATGTGAAATTATTGGTGCTAGGTAGAGGCGTTGGATGGAAGGAGAGAATAAGAAATTCTCTCTTACAGAACCTGCGGTGCAGCCGTGTAGCCACAGCTAGGATATTAAGGTTATCCTTTTTCGTCTCTGCAGGGTACTGTCAAATGACATATGGTCACTTTCTATCCCGAGTAGATCCGCCGAGAAACGATACATGTAACGGTTCGAAACCTTCACATTGATAAATACTTTCAAATCAACAAAGTTTCGTGAAGTTAAAAGTGATGAGTATGTAATAGAAGAGAATAATGCTGATAAACTCAGATCAATCTGTAAAAATAATTCTCGGAATTTCAATTTCAGATTAGTGTAAGTCAACAGTGAAATGTTTTATGTGTGTACATCGAATAATATACATGTGGTTTTGCATTAAAACAGTTATGTCAGTAAGCGTTTACTGTTATCAAATTTTAAACCCAAACTCTAAAACTGAGTTACAGTTTTCACTAATAACATTAAAATTTTAATTCCAAACTGAATTCTCCAGAATAAAAATCGCTAACCAAATATTGTGTTAACGTTTTTTTTTGTTATTCTTGTTACAGCAAAGAGGAGGAAAGCTAAATTGATTTTAAAATTAACTAACGTGTTTCCTTTGGCTTATTTACTAGAAACAGGCTTTTGTGTCATTGCCATAAAGTATAACGACACTAAAAAAAAAATACAAAGCTACTAATGAGACCAATCTGATCGTATTTAATTATTTTGAACGCATATATGAAGACACATTACATTTAATATAACAAATTAATCTGGTGATACTGAAATTTGAGGCATTGCAGTAACAAAATTTACATCTCGCAATGGGAAACTAAATGTTTACTCTGTCGGCTAGAAATAGGACGAAATTTCAATAGGCTTTCGACCTCAAGAACTATGAAACAGATGTTTACATTTTTCTGCTTAAAGAACAGAGAAACAATCTCAAATTTCCAGCAGCGTAACTTCGACAGCCAGCTTAAAATAAAAAAAAAACCTCGTAAATATGAGTAAGGCATAAAATCAATATCTCATATGAACTGTTTCTTCTTGTAATGGAAAATTTTAATCAAAGGCCGCCAGCTGTCGCCTTTCGTACGATTAAACCAGGAACAATAAAACAGAGCGCTCCGAAAAGGAATCTCAGAAATTACACAGACCCAGCAAATAGAAAACTCCTGTACCTGATATATTAAACTCGTGGATCTTGGCTAGGGAGGAAACTTCATTCCGTGAGGATCGCTCAAATCTCATATTGTAAAACGCAGAGAGCATCTGTTCACAACTAATTCCCGACAGTGAATTGAGAATTTCATTTCAGGTTTAATAACTGCAAAGATCAGCCATATGTGTTATTTGTCACCCAAAAATAAGAGTAAAGATGTATGCGTAAAATGTGAAGTTCTGCAGAGCGTATTTTAGGCGCGACTTAGGAGAATCACAGTATGTGATAGCTCGGCATAAACGGTCGATATCACCTTTCGAAATTTGTAGGGATCTGTTCTTTACATTGCATCAGTTCTATTCTTGAATTTTCGTGTGGTAAACAGGTTCACTAAATAACTGCGTCTGCGGGGAACACAACTCAATCTAATTCAGTCTTATTCTTTAAGATGGTGATCCTAAATTAAAAGAAAATGTAGTTTTAAAAAGTTAAGCAACAAAACAGTTTTGATATAGTCTTCATACACCTTCACCAACTGCAATAGTAAATAAAATAAGACTTTACATCAGAAGATATACGCCCTCCTTAGTGATTACGGAATAAGAATCATATATTTGCTTCTACACAGCACTCGCCTAACATGCTTTCAGACTCATATAATGTGTCTTAACAAATTTCAGTGGATAACTGCAGTGAATAATTTCATAATTTACGAAAAGGAATTATCCTGGGAACTGGCTCGCGAAGCCAGATCTACTATATAATTTCGTACGAACACTCACTCACCTAGATAGTTATTGCATGGAAAATGGTGACGTCATGGGCCAGCCTTCGCTAGCAAAACAGCGACCAGAGATACCATTATAAGAAATTCGTGGTTATGTCCACAATTTAATAGCTAAGCAACTACTACCAAATTAATAACCATAATACAGTCATTAAGTTTGCTTTTCGTAACGTTTCTTAGTTAACAAATATTGATAAATTTTGCGGCTGAAAAAAAGTGGATCTGCTTTTCAGTAACACGTTGCTAATGAAAGCAACTTAAAAAAACTTTTAAAAAAATTACTCATGGTTACTGCTGTAACCACGAATGACAATTGTTATTCCAATTTGGAAAAATTTCTATCTAATTAAAATTTTCACTAATGTTGTTACTTGACCAAAGTTTATGCATTACGGTTTATTTGCTTTTACTGACCACTTTCGTTAATGGCTTTTGTTCATGTTCGCTGTACGTGAGTTATTAGGTTATTTTAAGTGGACATCAGACCAAATATGTTACCAAATGGAGTATTATGGAAATTAATTTCTTCGGAGTTGCTCAATTGTTTAATAATATGGAATGTGTATTAAGTTCTCTGGCTGTTACAGATACTATGACCAATGATTACATTTGCCCAGTATCAATTAAAAAAAGCAACTTGATGCTTTCGAAGCAACCAGGATTTTTTTTAAATTTTACAGAGTGAACTTCAAGGGTCAAATACAAGTTAAGTTTCTATTTAAGCAATTATACGATTGCGCTATCGTCCCTGTCCGTGTTTAATACCTACCTCTATTAATGCTTCTGAGTTCTTCAAGCTCAACAGATTTTATTCACCCTGAAACACTGTTCAAGTTTATATTTGGTCAAATCAGGTCAACCTGTCATAATCTTTCATCCTAGAAACCGGAACTATTCTAGACCCGTGACGATACGCAAAAAACAGTCACGGGCTTACACTAGTAATTAATAATGTGCCTAAAGCATAACCAATGAAAACAAAATATTCTCTAAGTATAAACAAATGTTAACATAGTTTTATTTTAGGGAATAAATTGCACACAGATTACTTGGGTTCGTGTCGAACCACCCAGATTTCTGTGCACTTTGTATTAAGAAATCGTTTTAGGAAAATGAAAATACTTTCATTTCAAGTTTTTAATAATCCTGCCGTTACAATTCCTGAAACCACCTCGGTCAGAAAAAAAGAATCGTTAATTTTCATCACGAAACCCACTTGAGTAAGAATCATAAAAAATACCTAAGTGGGATGAAAAATTTGGTTACAATTTAAGTGAAGTTATGAGGTTATGACGAAGTTATGAGGTTATGACGATGTATATCGTTATATCTCTGTATTTCATGTTCTGTAAAGCGAGGTTCCACGGTGAGTAGTTTGCAATTTAGTTACTGAATAGAAGGTTGGTAGTAAACGATTTCAGTGTTAGCGGTTGGTAATACTGTCTCAGTTGTAGTAGACGCAATAAGGCGGCAAGGTGTGTGTGAAGTGAGATAGCCGCAGGACATTATGATTGTTGGCATATGGCGTCTCTGAAAGGCGACTGATAAAAAGTAGTTGTATATTTGTTCTTGTGACTTGTAATAATGTTTACCAAAAAGCTAATAATGCAAAAGCTCTAAAAAAAACTGACTTCGAAATATACCTAGTGAATAATATTGAAAGTGGATTTTTATTAGATCATTTTTTTTCAAACTTTTCCCATCAGCAATTGAAGTGTTTTTCTATTAAACTTTGTGTAACGTGGGCTATCTTCAAAAATACCATGGCCGAATGGTTTGTCAAAATATACGACGGACCTCCTTAGCGGTAATATGTTGAGGTGATTGCAAGTAGCTCAGCAAATACATCCTATTTTAAATGGGTAGAAAATACGAAAACGCTAAGGGTTTACGTTACAAGGTGTAAACAATATATAAATTACCCATTGCCAATCAGAAATTACTTGAATGAATCAGAACATCTCACTATCTAATTATCAGTACATCCATTCTAGCGAAAATAAATGTTAAACTGAGTGAGAGTGGACTGGAGTATTCCAAGGGGTACTGGTCCACACCTGCCGTTCTAAAACTGAAAAACTGTTAGCGACTCAAGCTCCCCATATCAAACGTCTTCCATGCTTCATTTTAGGTTGTGGCGGTGGACAATGACTGTGAGGATGGATCTTTGCTAAGTTGTCCAGCTCTTGAGGATGGTAACAACTTCTTAAAAAAGAAATCTCAATATGAATGATGCATCAGGTTTTCGGATTATATTATGAACTACGCTAAAGGAAATTTTTTCGGGATATAAATGCTACATTTATAATTTCTACTGTCCGCCAGTATGATTTCGCGTGCTAAAGCGCCACCACATTGAATCGGGGAATTACAACGGGTCCAGTCGTCTTGACTGAGGTTATTAAGCAGTTTTCCACAATCATCTAGGCCAATGCTGGGTCCTTCCCCAAGTTCTGTCTCATTAAATATAGATACATTTCACAAACAAAAGTGTACTTATCACATAGAACACAAGTTACAGGTTTCACAAACAGCTTTATAGGGAAGTGAGGTGCTCTGACGATTGCTTAGAAATTCAGCGTGATCTGGATGTTATTTCGGAATGGTGCCGTAAAGGCAGCTTAAACTTAACTGCAAAAAGTGCAAGGCAATGCAAATAAGTAATAAAAAGACCCCGTTTGCTCACGAGTACAAAGTTAACAATTTAGTTGTTGTCACGGTGGATTACCTAAAGTATCTAGGCGTAACAGTACAAAGCATTATAAATTGGTACTTGCACACAACTTCCGTCGTAGGCAAAGCTAATTCTAAACTACGATTTATAGGTCGTATTTTGAGAAGTTGTAATTCTCATACAAAGGAAATAGCGTACTAAACACTAGTGCGTCCGCATTTGGAATACTCTTGTGGAATTTGGGATCCGTATGGCAAGGAATTGATTGACACGATAGAGAAAGTACAGAGGAGAGCCGTTCGATTCGTGACTGCCTTACGTAAGTGTCACAGAACTGATACGTGAGTTGGGCTGGCATTGTTTGGAGGACAGAAGACGTCGTTTTCGCTTGAAGTTGCTGGAGGATATGCGAAAATCTTTAATTTACGAGTTCAACGATATATTTCTTCCACCAACCTATTTAGGTCGCAATGACAGGTGGGATAGGATTCGAGAAATAAGATGCCGTACTGATACATTTATGTATTCTTTCTTTCCTCGTTCTGTTCGGGATTGGAATGCACTGAATTAGGATTGGTGCTTAGCACCCGTTGCCACCCACAGTATTAATGATTTGCAGAGTATAGATGTAGATGTAGATGGCAACACATCTGCTTCCCCACGTCAAAAGTACGACAGGCCTAACAAACCAGTAGTAGATGGATCCTTGCTTTTAAAATAAGTACACCCTGAGAATGATTTATGATTTCTACTATCCAGAATTGTTACGCAAGTAGACTTATATAACATACTGAGAAAATTATAAATAGAACCAATATGTACTAATTTCAGTATCGTATATTTTGCATTTTATTAAACACAAAATGATTCTTACTAACAATTAAAAGGCTCTAACAGAGTAGATAACAGATCATTCTGCTTTCAATATCCGCCTATGTAATTACTGAGCAGGAAGACAAGCGTTCAGGAGGTTTATGAACACACTTTACTAATAACGGCGCCACAAACTTACTTAACTTTTAAATTCACTCAGCGTGCGCATCGGAAGATTCGAGACAACTTTGCGAGCTCCTCATTAGCGCAAAAAGAAATATTTACTGCCGACAATAACGAAGCGACTGGAGCTGCAACTTTCTCACGCCGCCTGTTTGCTTACGAAGTTCGAAAAAAAATACGGTTCACAGAAGATGTTACAGATAAGCAAAGCTAACTTTCCAGCTGTAACGAATGTTTATAGAATTAAACGTTAATGTAAGTATCAATGTAATATCATTATAAGGTGACTGAGTGATCTAGCCATCATTAATTTCCCCTGCTCTCCTTTTACACTAACACCTCCTCAAGTTTGAGCTATAGTACTAAGTTTGTCAGACACCACTATTAATATTACCATGGTCAGCAAGAAGATTATGACTAGCCACTTACTTTCGATATAAACTCGTGCAGCCAATAGCAGCGTCACCTGACGAGGAATGACTGCTACTCAGACACACGCACGGTGCATGTAGTATCAGTGAGCGTGCTATCCATGTTTAGAATGGGAAAGGCGCGCGATCTATATTAGTTTGACCGAGGGCAGATTGTGATGGCCCGTAGGCTCGGCACGAGCATTTCGGAAACTGCACTACTTGTCGGGTGTTCGAGGAGTGCTGTGTGAGTATCTTCAACAATTTGCGAAACCAAGGTGAAAGCGCGTACAATCATCGAGGGGTTGGGCAACGACCCCTCGTTACAGATGTCGGACGTCATAGACTGAGCAGACTGTTAAAACAGGACAGGTGGGGGGAGAACTGTGGCAGAAATAACAAATAACATCATACTTTAATGCTGAGCATAGTATAAATGTGTCTGAACACACAGTGCACCGAACACTCCTAACGCTGGGCCTCCGCAGCCGACGACCCATGCATGTGTCAATGTTAACACCACGACATCGGCAACTACGACTGAAATGGGCACGTGAGCATCATCACTGGGCGTTTCCGCAATGCAGAGCGTTGATGAATCCCGATACCTTGTTCATCATGGCGATGGGAGGGTGCGAATCCGTCGTTTTCCATGGAAACAGCTTCTTGATACCTGTACTGCGGGACGGAGACAAGCTGGCGGGGAACATTCACGTGGGCATTCATGGGTCCAGTTGAGCTCGTGCAAGGCACCATGACGGCCAATAAGCATCGTACACTGCAGATCAGGTACACCCCTTCATGACAACCATGTTTCCCAACAGCAGTCCCCCTTGCCACAAGGCCAGAAGTGTGATGGAATGGTTCGAGGAACACAGTGGACTAGTTGCAATCGATGTGCTGGACCTCAAACTCGCCAGATCTAAACCCGGTCGTAAACATCTGGGATGTGATTGAACGTGGCGTCAGAGTTCATCGCCTCCCTCTTCGGAAATTTACGGGAATCAGGTGACTTGTGTGTGCAGATGTGGTGCCAACTACCTCCAGCCTCAATGCTTCCATGCCAAGAATGCGTCGCCGCTGTTATCCTTGCCAAAGGCGAGCATGCCGGCTATTAGGTAGGTGGTCATAATGTTACCAGCTGATAAGTGTATAACACATGTTTTCTCTACTGAAGTATAATAACTTGTAGTCACCGTTTTTGTGTTTATCAGGGATACTTTTTTTCACTGTTACGTTTGTTTCAACGATTGATACAACAGCGAAACGAACTAGCACTTGCATATAGTATTCATCTCAAATGACAGTGGCATGCGTAATGAAAATGGTTAATTTCGTTGTTTCGTAATAAGTTCAATATGTGTTTTGACAGAGCCTGAGGGTGCAAAATTTTACACCAATCACTGGAACACCTTCATGACACACAAAAGGTGAACTTTATTTGCTCCTTGTCGAATCTAAACTGTAACATCTTTACTTTCGTATAAATCAATATAAACGATACTATGTATTGTCGGAAAATACAGGAAAGACTATCGGTACAAAAGACAAAATAATTCCATATCCAACATCCTAGTTCTGAAATGTAACGGGTGGAATCACATTGACAGTGCAAAGAATGTGAAATGGTAAGAACAGTACTTGTACGCCTTTGAGTTATTCCCTAAGTATATCTGTCACAATCTATCATTTGTTGCTAACCTTCGAAAATGAATTAGGTTGGATGAACTTTTTCCATTGGCTACAAAAAACGAACAAATATTTATAATAATAAAGATTTTAAGTTAAGAGAGATGGAAAAAAGGTGTAGAAACAACTGAAGGTTGTGTACAAAAACATTAATTTACGGGGCACTTTTTCGGTTAGTTTTGTCCATAATTGATTTATGCTCGTATTATATTATTTTATTGCATTTCAGTTTGTGAAAGTTCCGTAAACGCTATCTAACCTTTGTTAAAATGCGTATTTTTGCATTAAAGTTTCGGTTATTGGCCATTTCAGAAACTGGAGAAGTGCGTGATAGATCCGGTATAACGCTATCATCTAAAATCGTTGGCAAAATCATTTCAACTGAAAATGTGATCAAACTATCTCCTAATATCCAATGCTCGAGCTGATTTACAGAGTGCGCACTTGACTGGTTGACACTAGTTGGAGTCGGAGCTATAGTTTTGACATACAGATGATTATATAGGTAATTCGGCGATTGATTTTAGCTTCGCCCTCTATCTTGTAGTTGGTTAACTTTTGTGAAGTTATTCCCCACCAAGGATAACCTTCTTTTATACCCTTGTGATAATCACTAATCCTCTACATATATACACCATAATTCAATTATAATGCCAGTTATAGTTTCTGATTAATGTTCTTGATGAGCCTATGTTCCTCGAGTATAATGTCATAGTATAAGCGTGAAACGATGTGAGGTAACGAGAGTGCGATTCAGATTGGGGTGGTATGACACGATTGCTTAGTGGTATTGCGATGGAGTGCCTTTCCAACTACGAGGTCTTCTTCGTTACCAACGTCCTTTCTCTGAAGCGGCTGAAACATCCTGCCTACATTTAATGTTATTACGAGTTATCTACGCTAAGGGAGCATGTCCAACTATCTACAAAATCGCCTAAATTTTCACTAAAGCTTGTTGTTTGTTGAAGATGTTTTGTGAGATTTTTCCGATTTCTTAGAGCGTACGCCTTCATTCTGTTATCAAATGGTATCGGTGAAATTTGAATTCAAGCCGGTTATATTTCCCAACTCTAAAAAAAGTATTTTGCCCTAAACTTGAAATACATTTGGTGAAACCGATAAGTGGTAGCCTTGTATCAGGGGTGACAAACGTGAACGACTTCAATGTAATATAGATGTCTGAGACACGTATAATTTCAAAGCAACGTCACGGAAGTGTGCCTTAAGTTCACAACTCCGTAAAATGTCTATCCAATAGCCAATCACTGTCCCGCTCAACTGAGAAGGTGGGATGCAACTTTAAATTGCAAACACCGGAGCAGAAAATTGGATTCCTCACGACATGACTTATTCGATTACGCCACCTCTCAGAGTCAAATAAACTGTGTGGGAGTAGAGCGAGTAACTGCGAGTCAGAACATATTGGAATCCATAGCGACACCACTGAGACGACACCTCATAACAACGTAACACAGTTTTCATCACTGCTGTTGTAGCGTTAATTCTGCCGAAATTTGTATACTTGTATTCAGATTAATCAAGACTACAATCTTTTATATTTCTGAACTGTTTAAGTTCTCACTTGACATTATTATTCATAATTGCATTTTCTTAGTGCTTGTCTTTTTTTGTTTGCTTATGGCTTTACTCTTCATTGACATCGAGGTCATTAGAGGCTCGCAAGGACGGGGCGCATGGAACGAGAAAGAATTTGGCAATGGCCATTTGAAGGAATCATTCAGGCATTCACCTGGAGTGATTTCTGGAAACCAAGGAAAACCGGAATCTGGATATTCGGACGGAGATTCGAGCCTCCGTCCTCCCGAATGGGAAGGCCAGAACGTTACTGCTCGGTAAGCTCTTGTCGACAGCAAAGTTTGTTAGTGAGCATGAGCGATTTACGTTGTGAACAGATGCCACGCCTCTAACTTTTGAAGTTATTGTAGCTATAAAATGAATGAAACTGGAACGACGATCATGGCAGTAACAGCGTATAGTATTATGGAAAATTATAAAAGCTTTCTCATCGCGACGGCTTGAAATACGTAGCGGAATCTAACAATTCATCACTTACTAAACTACATGTTACAGTTCCATGAAAGTAGCCAAAATGATTGATTTTTTGTCAGATTCCTCCCTGCATAGTCCTCACCCGGGGAATAGTGTAGGTGTTTTGCTTGAATTGTTCTGAAATATTTATTTAATATCTTCATTGGAATGTTCCATATGCATACGATATTCACGGATATGGTATTACCAAAAAACACAGAGAGAAATCACAATTTTATGATGATGGGCTTTAGGCAAGGACGACCTATTATTTAATAATCAGAAAATAATATGTCTCGTTTATTTTACAAACTTCACCTAACCACAGTCTTTGTTCTCTCTTTCCCGGATTTGAACGTTAGCTGACCACTAATGGGAAGTAACTGCACATCATCTTTCGTAGCTGAATATGTCAAACTCAATGATATTTCAAAAAATTTCTGGCTTTCCCTACAACACTCTGCAGTTGATAATTCTGTCAGATTGCTATAGAGCCTAGCTACTAGTCTCTATAGTTATTAAAGCTATTATGCTAGGCGCTAGCATAATAACATTCATAACTCATGAAACGTTTAATGATTGCCTTAAAACTAGGGTTGGTCGAGTGGGTGAGGGACAGGGTGAGGGACAGGGTGAGGGAATGAATGGGTGAGTGGATCAGGGAGTTTGTAATGTGTCTTCCTACGGCCCGTGATTTTCCGGGTCACACCGAGCCAGGTCGAATTGTATGGATCTGTGCGCGTCACAGGCGAACCTACGCCGCCTCGGGCAGCCGGTTCGTGTGACACGTTGGCTAGTGACGCTTCAGCTACATTATAAAACGGCCAATCAGACTTACTGCCTGTCTTCGTAAATACTATAACATCATACATGTTGACATTGACTTTTCCTTTTTCTTCTTTAACTCTCAAATTCCTTGATCGGGATGTTAATATCCATTAATTTATTTTTAATTCTACTCCACGTATCGTGCATATTATTTTTATGCTTTGCGGTACTGGTGTTCAAATGCACTCAAAACCTCGAAAATGAGTTCATTTGACCACTCTACATTAATTACACAGAAGTCAATAAGAGTACGGTCGGTAGTGAAAGTGACACGTTCGGCCGCACAATAGACTGTATAACTGGAGATGAAAGGGTGCGAACCTCTGCTGCAAACACTATGTTCCACTGCTCAGCTCGCAAACCCCCGCAACGACGCGCACTTTTGAAGTTACGAACTAGCGACGGATCGATACGCGCCACCACAGGCCAGCACGGGTAGCTACTGACGGCTCTATTCCCACGGGCGGCGCTTTGGTGCGACTTGGCCCGGGGTGGCCCGCGAAATCAAGGGCAGTGGGAAGCCACCTGTAGGTGGGTGAGGAGATTAGTGAGTGAGTGAGTGAGTGTTTGATGGAGTGAGTGGCTGTGTGAGGCGGGCGGGCGAGTGGGCGAGGGAAGGAGTGACGGAGGGAGTATGGGTGGATAGATGAAGCAGGTTGGTCGGTGAGTGATGATGTGAGTTAGAGAGTGTTCCAGGGAGTAAGTTAGTGGCTGGGTTAGGTGGTGAGTGGCTGTGTGAGGGAGTGGGTGGCTGAGTGAGGAAGTGAGTAATTGAGGGAATGAGTCGTTGACGGTGTGAATGATTGAGTAGATGGGTGGGTGAGGGAGTTAGTGTGTGGTTTAGTGGGTCAATGGGTGTCATAGTGGAAGAGAAAGTGGGCAGGCTAAGATTATATCTGAATATGGAACAAATCACGTACGGGCGATGATATATAAAAGCGCAGACGGGAAGGGTAAAAAAAAAGTCAAGCCAGAGAGGTTGGTACATTACGTCAAATCATTGAATCATGTTACTTCCAGTACGATTATTAATACAACACCGTTACACTAATTTTTCGTGGTGACATTTTTTGGTAAATGTTTCCGCAAGGACTGTTAGAATGGTTTTTATACTATCACCCCACTGCGACGGAGATGTAGAGAACGCCCTATGTTGAGCAGACAACAGGTGCGGACTGGGCAGGAGAGCTATGGAGATGGAGGGCCCACATTATGGCCGCCGTAGAGAGTTGTGGCGCACAGCAGGTGCAGCCGGGTGTTCACCCTAAAGCAGAGACGACACAGAGGCAACGCCCCACAATGTGACGATGTACTGCAAAATCACAAATTGTAATTGTATCGAGACTGACACAACAAGTGGTCATTCTGCAGTAAGTTTCACTTCTTAGACGCCTCTCAGAAAAACGAACCACTAGTAAGAATTTCAATTTTTTGGGAGTTTGGATTGTATGTGAGTAGTCTAAAACTTCCTCGGTTGATTATAGACGACTAAGCCAAACACAAACTACGAATCGCGAAATTCGACCATAACTCCTTAATCATTAGCGCCTAAGAACAAATTTAGAATTAATGTTGATCTTTATAAGTAGTTTTACTGTTCCAAGAACAAACAGAATAATTGGACTCGCAGTCTATAGCAAAGACTCAAAACCTTTCAAATTGCTCTGTAATACATTGGTGCCTATAGCACAAATGGTATTCCGTCTTCTCACCTGACGTGCATCCAGACACACAATTGGACACCTGTAACTTCTATTTAAAATTTGGGCAGACAAGTTGTGTTTTCACTCCCCATTGTGCAGTATCTGCAGAGGCTCCAACAACAAAACAGTGTGATTTTGTCTCAATGTTCATTCACCTAAAACCTTAATTCGACTTATTGCTACAAAAATTTTTAAGGCAGCATTGGAAAGTAATTGCGAAAAAAAAACTAGGTTTATTGGAACTTCATAGTACTGATATACTATGCGGAAAGCTGATAATACTGTTATAGAAATAATATTTGACTTGATAAAAGGCATCAGTGAAATGTGTAGTACTCCGTACTGTGTTTTTAGTCCATAGAGTAGTAGAACTGTAGGTGATGATTAAACTCTTCTTGTCTCGTAACTGGCTACCATTGTATCCATGCCTATAAAATCTCTGCAGGCGCTTCGTAGTGAGGTTTCTTTCCTTTCATTTGGCCAAGCCCCTAATAGACTACACTCGTTCAATTATAATTGGTGGAGTTGACAAGAGTTAAAATTTATTTTTAAACCATTTCCACGCTATTATTATTTAAATTAGCGATGCAATGGTGATTTCTTTCCGGAATTTTACGATTCCCTTGTGTAAGTCTTTGAAATCTTTCTTAAACTTCTGATAGTTTCACGTTTTATTTTCGAAGTTTTTTTTAAAAAAATGAATTGTTACACGTTTGGAAACTGCCACAGATACGACACAATCGTATGACCCCTACTTGTCCAACGACGGGAATAGAGTTTGTTGTAAACTGCCAGCGTTACTACTTTAATTTAAATCTGAGTCTTCCTCGTTACTTAAATTTCATCTCTCAAATGAGGATTCTGGGTAGAGTTATAGTCAATTACAAGTTTCCATACACGTGACTCAAAATGGTTAAAAAGTTACAAAAGTGTTCTTGGTAAGAGAATCACGTTGTTCCTTAAAAATAACAGGGTTCTAAACCAAATAAATTCAAAAATTTATAAAAATAAAGCGACCACAAACAATATTCTTGGCTGTTTTATCACACCTGTCAGCTCGCATGACTCGGTTTCTGAGGGAATTAACTGCAACTGGGTTCAGATATCGATCACAGCGAGGACTTTAAATTAACCTGTAAAGACGCCACTGGTATGCGATCTGATGGGTTCTCACTCGGTATAACACCACCATTTGATTGCTAGGCTATTGAAAATACATGCGTATCTCCAGCAGCCTCTACCCCACTTGCCTCAACTGTTTACAATTAAAAATGACAAGTTCAAAAGACAGAAAATATTAAAATGTAAGAATTATTTAAAGCAAGGATTGACTACTGAGAGGTTACCGAAATCTTCTTAACCGAAAACATTTTTCGCATATTACGTTTTACAAAAATACTGAGGTACATCTACTGAACTCATTAATATTTTGTTTCAGCACAGACTGGAGTACAAAGACGAAGCTAAATACAAGAGCTTAGCTGCTGTAAAGCGCACTTGATTTTCAAACATTCAGCGTTTCGTTTCGTGTGTTGCTCCTATTCTGCAGTCTGTAACACAGACAAATAAAGCCAAGGACGAAATTAAAGCTGATTATCAGTTCCATCTAGCACGACATGATAAACTATCTAAGGGACAAACATCGCAGCTTCATGCTTCAATCTATTAAATAGATTAATGTTAATGAATTATTTCGAACAAACACAGATTTACCAAGAACAAATAATGTTAAATAAAATTATGTCTTTTTTTATCATGACGAATTGGAGGTTACTGATCATCATCGGAATCTGACACAGTTATCTTTATCTTAGATTTTCAAAAAACATTGCGAATCGTACCATACAACCACTTCTGAACAAATATCGATGCGTACGGAATATTGCAACAATTTTTCTGCAGATAATGATTTGACAGTGGATGGTCGTGGTACATCACTGTAAAGGAGAAACAAATTAAACTGGATGATGTTATGTGTATCACTGAAGGAATTATAATGGGGCTACTTCTGTTGCCAATTTTTGTAAAGGTTATTAGAAACGATGTAAATAGTATTCATTATTCAACAGTTAAGTCGAACTCTGATAATTTTTTTTAAAAAATCAACATATTCTTGACGTTATTGTGATGTGATGGAAAAAATTCTAAATTAAATTAGTAAAAAGTGGCTCTGGTTCTCCATAAATTTAAAGCAACTGTCCTTGAAAAGTGTGGCTTGCTGAAATATTTACATTCAACAGTAGAAACAAATATGGAATGGAATGGGTACATAATGCAGTATGTAAAAATGAACTTCGATTCAAATATCCTTTTCTTTCTTTCTTCCACACAGAGGACAGGCACTCAAGTGCCAGGTACGGTTCTGCCGACAGTCGAGATGTAAACTTGTGAGCGCCGTATGTTCGCCACACAATCACCTGCTTGTATTCTTCAACGACCACTGTAGGGCGGGAGGGTGGAACGTTGTGTAGAAGCGTATCTTTGTTTCAACGCCCTTATCACGATGACGGAATAAACCTTTATAAAACAAATCCTCAACCACAAGGTGGGTAATGTGGTAAATGGGTGGTGAGTCAAACCACACTGTAGTGTATAACCTCAGGGGCACCTTCCGCACAGTGGTTGGCGGCGTAAAACTGGAGCTCCGCAGTATTTCGCTTCAAGCATCTTAACAAACACCATTAACAAAAGAATCAAGATGAATTGAGAACATTTCACTATCAACAAGACTAGCACAACTGAAGAGCCATTCATGTATTTCAAATCCTGACAGCTTGGAGTAACTTTAATCACATCCAAATTTAACGGGACTTTCTCTAGAAATCTTTGGGGAAATTTACCTAGAACAGAAATAAGACTAAATACTGGCGTAAAAAATGTCCGGAAGTGGAAACAAACCCTACGAAAAGTAACTTGTCTGAATATAAAGCTAATTTGTATAAAATAAAATGGATAAAGCTGGTGAGTTAGCCTCGTATAATCAAATAGGACTCAGATGTGTCGAGGGTTTTGATACCCAAATACACAGGGCAAAGGATTAAGAGATGAGAGATGCGTTTCCACTGAAAGGGCATTAAAGATTTCTGGCTTTTTTTATTCATTTTTTAAACTCAGTGAGTGCTTCATGTACCTACTGAATTAGTTAGATCCATTTTTCCATTTATGCCCGCCCATTGGTTTAGTTGGTTGTGGAATCGTGATAGTACCTACGCTGACAATGCATTAGCTGGGTCGAATCCTGGTGGGGAAGGAAATTTTCATCATGCGAATTTGGCCGACAGGGTAGGAGAGATTGTAGTGCACAGTATCTATCAACTAGATTGGGCACAAAACTCCTGGGTTAAATCTCAAACCTCACCGCAGTGCGTATGGAATGAGGGCATACGTCATAATGATGGTGATTCGTCCTTCGGATGGGGAAGTCAAGCCTGGTGGATTCCTAGTTGTGTTTCGTAAGAGTAGGACTGAATGGGCCGGTACCGTGTTTCACACTCTCCCTTCATCTCTCATTGCATGAAAACAAACAGCACTCTATACTACACACACACTATCACAGCCATCCACACTTAAAACTACACATACGAACACACAGCGGGAAAGACAACGGGAAACCACCCAAATTCATCTTCCCAATATGGTTTCCATGGACACGTACATCCTCAATGGTAACTACCTACACCCGGAATCGGGCATGGCATCATAAGAAAAAGATTCTTTCATTTAGCTGCACATTTGCCACAACATTATTCGGTTCTACTCCATTACAATGGATGGAGGAGATTTATTCATAAAATGTAAACTATTTGTATGCTGATGACGATAAAATTCAAATGAATTCATTATTTGTAAGCGAAACGGAATTTTGATAACAGCTTTATGAATACAACATGCAGTTTTTCCCCTTTTTTATTTAATGTCAGCTCTGCTAATGGGAACTGTAATTGCCTTTGTGCCACTAGTCTCCATTTATCTGACGCAACGGATAAAAAAAGATAATTTGTAATTTCAGATTATCAATTTTGATTCTTATCTTCACTAATCGAAAGCGTCCACCTACGTCCTGATAAATAAATAACTACCACCATCTTACACTGGACATTGAACTGTTATTGAGATCTACCATTAAATAAACGAAATTAACTTCGGATATTAGAATGAATAATAACTGAGTTGAAAACATTCGTAAAGAATAGCTTCTATACGGCTACGTACAACGTCTTGAATCATTTGAGGACATCCTTCCGTATGAGTGGTGAGATGTAAGTAATATAATAAGGTTGTTAAGTTGCTATCAATAAGGACGATGAATTTCTTATAATGAATTATTTCATATGGTTTTTAAATTCATGATCTAATATTTCTGAGATTTCACTAATGTGGTAAATGAGAGAGCACAGTGTCTTCTAAGTCGGCCAAACAATACTCTCATCCGATGACAACGCTTCGAAGTGAATGCGAAGAATTTCTGAAATATCGATGCTATTTTCCATAATGTTCTAGATTATCGGAAAGGTGCTAGATTACCGAAAATTTGTCTCCCTTTCTATTCATTTTTCCCAGAGTGGTATATCTGACATTTATATTTCAGGTTACACAGTAGTTTAGAAACTATCTTATTTCATTTACATTTCCTCTGATCTTTCACCAACATGAGTAAAAAAAAATCAAAACTACTTTATCAAATAAATAGAAGGTATTACATCATTAGGGCAGCAGATTTGCAAAAATTTTAAACAATAAGATTATGTCACTGATATGATGAATTAACAGCTTACGTCAATAACTTTTCGAACAGTTACTATAA
This sequence comes from Vandiemenella viatica, assembly GCA_031002005.1. NCBI lineage: Eukaryota > Metazoa > Arthropoda > Insecta > Orthoptera > Morabidae > Vandiemenella > Vandiemenella viatica. The sequence goes on from JARYHS010008074.1 coordinate 141,284,557, forward strand.
GTATTTAGCTCTGCACTGAAAACTTTATCTTTTTCTTATTGTTCCATTTAGTAAAACAAGAATGTAATGAAGTGAGAATTTCGAGAGCGAAAAAATTATATAACTTTTGTTAAGTTAAGTTGAAGCAAGAATAAATTTCTTCAGCTATTATGATATCTCCTGGAACCATAAATAGTTTCATATTTGAAAACAAAATTATTTGGAACCTGGTATACTAACGATATTTGCGAAAAGATTAGTGAAATTATGGATATTTAATTGTATACTTCATTTACCTACTAATGTGATTAATATAACTAATCGCACCAAGAACGTAACGGAAGAAAATGCAGAAAACAATATAACCTTAGAGAACTTTTATTCTACTCCTTCGCTCATCAATCAAGAATCTATCAATAAAGTAGATAGGAGTATGAACAGCTCGCAACAACTGGTGTATTTAGAAATAAGTATACCATTCATGTTAATGGTAACCGAAGCAAAACCAATTTTTGGATTAAAGATGACAAAACACTTCTCTTAAGCACCGTATAATCGTATTAAGGTTTACAGAAAATATGGCTGTAAGAGGGAATAATTTAAGCCATCATTGGCTAAACATATATCTGTAATTCATATGGCTCTCTGCTCCGTTGACGAAAATAACCCTGAAAGGGACTTGATATGAGCAACATCTGTACGTAATGGCAAGCTATAATCCATTTTGAGAGATGCCTTCTGCCAACAATAACGCACTCATTAATATAGACGTACACAAAACCTTTCAGCTAGTTTCAAGAAATATCATTTCTTTTTCACAAAGCTACAATATGCAAGTTCACAAAGGACTTACTGGCTTATTTCTGGACTCAGAGCCAAAGATTTAAATGATTCAACTTGTACGGAATGATTCACAGATACGTACCGTTTGTGATATCCAAATTTTTTTATTGCCGAAAGGATTAGGGTTTCATGCCTCCAGAAAACAAGATTTTTCTTTTACCTACGCTACGGAATTTACTGAACATATGAGACACTTCCGTAGGTAAAATCAGCTCATTCACAATCGATTATAATCAGCCATCTTTATTGCAAGGATGTTTAAAATAAATTACGACTATAAAGAAATTCTTAGAATTTAGGAAATCTTATCCGCCTTATTTGCTTCAGTTTTTGAGAAGTTTTCCGGCCCTGTCCAAGATGAATCCTACGCTCATCTGGCATTGCAGTCTCAAAAGTAATTACCGGATATATACCTGATATTGCTACAATGTAATATCTCTCATAGGCAGATAGATTCACTGGATTTCCTACCTTAACTCAAAAACGCCTCAAATGTCCCCCCAAAATAAATCACACCGCTAATTTATACACACAGAGAAGTTTAAAAGCACATACGAAAGCACTAGCGTTATATTACTGAGATTTACCTTTTAAACTAGATGCATGAATATGAATGTCTCATAAGTTTAATATACATTTATTTTCTTTGGATTGGCAATCTGGAAATTAGATTTGTTTATTGTAGATACTGCTTCTCTTTCGTGATATTCAATGAGCAGCATTGCAGTTCTTCGCGTAAAAGCAGTTACATGCACTAAAATTTTCAGTGACTGGAACTATTTGTAGCGGCAAGTAATAAAAGAAAATATTTGATTTTATCATAGTGGCGGAACTGCACTAATTAATTTCAAGATTATTACCTGGTACTAAGCCATAAGTGACGGTATTTAGGAGGATTCTAGGCTCGCTTTACGGGAAACACTGGATAGTTCCTCAACACAGCATATGACCGAATTACTTAATGATAACTTTCTCCTATGATTAATACGTCAACTCCGCGTTGAACTAGATGTAACAGTCACTGCGGAAAGAAGTACACTGCGTGACAAAAATCTGGAAACTCTCATATATTATCATTATACACGATTGCGCTCAAGTTTCCCTTCTTCGCGATAATATTCGGAAAGCTTTAACTTTTTTCGGCCAAGAACAGGATGGACACAAACCACCATCAGTAATGTGAGGGGTGCACAAATTTAACTATTAATTTGAATCTCACAGTAAAGGAAATAGATGGGGAAGTCGATAGTACTTAGTCGACAGCCATTAAGGAACGAGTGTATTGCTGATTCTAGTGATGTAGAAAAATATTCGATCATTGAACGAACTTTATTTTGTAATTTCTTTCGTAGAAAACGAGATAGCATCAGAAATATCGCGAAAGGTGTACATACAGAATTATAATACGTGGTCTACAACGTGTGAAGATTTAACTGCACTTTCGAACATTTGTTACGTAAAAATTTTGTCCTATCATAAGCTGCAGAATTGGTGACTACATTATTCTTAAAAGCAAGGAGACTAAATTGAAATTCAACTTTATAACTTTTTTAAGAACCCGTGCTGATCTAAACGCTTAACTTTGTTCAAAAATTTTTGCTCTTCGACTCTTAATTCTTTTGGGACATAGAAGACTGTTACATTAAAATTACAGCTTCCACACAACGCAAACGCAAAATAGAGGTACGGTATCAGTGCTACCAACCTCTCCCTCTGCAACTCCCTCCCCCCCTGGAGGCACGCGCTGTGGTTGGCCTGCGCGTGACATGGCGACCGCAAGCGGCAACACCGCATCTGCACTCAAGGAGCAATCCGCGGGCGCTTCCGACCACATGCGAACTGGGCAGCGTAACGCACAGGCGCAAGCGTTCTGATGCCGCTGTATATAGTGTCAGATATGTAATACGACACATCGAACTATACCGAAAAAAAGTAACATGGGCTAACTTATCACAAAGTTACGATGTAACCCTGTCATTTATCACCAAGATGGAGTTGTTATAGATGAAATCAATTTCATATTCATCTGTAGAAATCCTGAAACCTTACCGTATGAGACGTAGAGGCTTTCCTTTTACCACATTTTCTTCTTTGGCTTTAGGTTTAGCTAAGCACATAAATGAACCACGGAGTGCCACTCACATAAAAAAAAACAAAGCTTCGTCAAAGTTGTTGGCCAGTTATAAGCCAGTTCTTATCTCTTAGCTTAGCCTCTGATTTACTTTTTTGTCTCTTAAATCTCATAACAATGATGGTAATAAACCGAATAGTAGTGTACCGTCTTATACAACTTTCGATCAATAGCACTTCTAGATAAATATTGTATATATGAAGACTAACGATTCTTTTTTTTTTCAAAGATATTTGAGGTTACTGACATAAAAAAGAAATTATTCTACCAGTATTATGCGATTTCACTGAAGAAAAAGAAAAAACCAGATAATTTAATTTCTTAGTAAATGTATAATGAATGTATCTCATGATGCATATCCTAATTCAACAGTCAACCTGTTGTTTTCAAAGGGTGTGAGACGAAATTCAGAATATCATAATATGAAAATGATTATTGTTTTCTGACTCTTTCACGCGTAACTAAAATGCAGATTATATATACATAAAAAAAAATTGGTTTCAATTTATCACTCGGTGGAAACTAGCGCTCCAAACATTGCTTTAAACATCATCATTTAGCATCAAACCGTTAATTGATATCAATACACATACGTTCCAATCATTTACGCTTCATGCTGTTGTAGGTATTTTGCAGTTATAATATACATAAAATAAAAATAAGCGTCCGATAGCAACTAAATAAAATCCACATTTTGTGCTGTTTATTTGCGTTGAACCTGCAATATCTACATGTGGATTTTTTTAATTAAATAATACGTACGTTTCATTTGATACTCATCAAATATCTACACACATTTTTTAGGGTTCTGTAACCAAAATTGTAAAAACGGTATAGTTTCATCATTTACGTCCACCTGTAAGTCACAGCTCGTAATTCCGCCTGCTTTATATCAATTGTGATGAAATTTCACATCAGACATTTTAATAAGCGCAAAACAGATTCGCAAACGAAAACATAATTGTTGTAAAGTCATTGGATATTTCCAAATGTCGTTAGGCAGCGCTGTTTGCCCCCCTGCGAGGTGCGGCAACTAGACGTGGCTTTGACTCAACAAGTCCACAGTCTAGCTTGAGCTTTCGTAACGACAACTTCCTCGTTCGGAGCGAACTTCCTCGTGTGAGTCTCACCGTGAGCGCGACCAGCCTTCCGGCATTCTGCGATTCCGCGAGAGTGCTTATACCACAGTGTAATACGTTGTTTGACCTATCTAAGTGACTTATTTAGGTTACAATATAAGGTTCCGTGATCCTACTAAACGATGGATGACCCGCCGGACACGGGTCAGACGGTCAAGACAGCCTTAGATACGTGCTACATCAACGACCAAATTCCCGTTCCACATCCAGTGAACCATATTACGAGTGAAATGCCACTTCCTCAAGCAGAAGTCTCACAACAACAACATCAACAACAGCTTCACCGCCTACAGCCGCAGCAGCAACAGCACCAAGAGCAGCTACATTATCATCAGCAGCAGCATCAGCCTCATCAACAGATTCATCAGCAGCAACAACAGCAACAGCCTCTACAGCAGCAGCCTCTAGAGATGGAAGCCGGCCCGGGAGGCGTTCTGCCACAGGCCCTGCATCCTCCAGTAGGCGCACCCACTTATCACACGGCTTGGAGAGAGGATAATCCTGCAAGCAGCGGTGAGTCGAACCCACCTGTAAAACGTAGATGTGTGCAGATAACAGAAACGGGGCAGCCCAGTGTAGTTCCACAATCAGAGCAGATGGAAGAAATAGATATGACCGACACAGCAAGGTCCACTGAGGTTAATCTATCCAATGCCGCGGATATAGAGCAAGCTAATATCAATAAAACGCACCCCGACACGATAGCACCAACGTATAGGAGCAAAAATAATAGATACTCCCCCACAGACAGTGGCCCGTATCATATTTTTGTAGAGAGCATAGACAGGAAGGTCGGCAAACTACATCCTATGGCCATCGGTAAATTAATATTCCAACACAGTGACATACTCAAAACAGACGTAATCAATATTTCACCTTTAGGGAAAAATCGTCTCAAAATTGAAACAAGATCTGCTGGTACTGCTAATTCAATAGTGCAATTAGAAATTTTCAAAACCAAAAACCTTGAAGCTTATATTCCGAACTTTCTAATACATAAACAAGGAATAATTAGGAACGTTGACACCTCATTGAGTGAGGAAGAACTAGCTCAAAGAAATAATTGCCCCTGTCCCAGTAGTGCGCATCAAACGCTTTACCAAAAGGAGCCATAATAACCAAGATCTCATATTACCTATTCCTGTTTGCTTGGTATCATTTCGATCCCAAAACCTACCGACCTACGTCACGATACTAGGAACCCGATGTGCGGTGGAACCGTATGTCCCGCCTGTGATCCAATGTACGACTTGTTTACGGTTGGGCCACCGACAAGGTCAGTGCAGATCCCGCGAGCCACGATGCAGCAGGTGTGCTGGGCCTCACTTGTTAGTCAACTGCGACAACCCATTATCGATCTGCTGCGCCCTTTGCCGCGGCCAACATCATGCCACGGACAGAAATTGCCCTGTGTATCTTAAAAACCGGGAAACAAAACAAGCAACCGCACTCAGATCAAATGCTGTATCTCCTGATACAGAGCAGCATTTCCGGGGCTACGCGCAGGTGACCTCCTCCCCACCTCAAATAACGAGTTATACGGAATATCCGCCTCTAGCAGCACGACTTCCGTATTATTGGCCTACTATCTCTCAATCTCAACAGATAATGCCAACCAGGACTCAGGCTCAGCCTCAACACCCGCCGCTACAGATGCATCAACCACTCATAACACCACAGCTACCCTTTCAGGACATGACACCCGAAGGTCCCCAGGCGCCTTCTGACTTTAGCGGTGGACCACCACCCACAATAGCAAACACTAGTAATGTTTCTGAGATTGCCTTTCTACACAGTAGTGGAAATATGGTGGCCAATCAATATATGGCAGAGAATAGGAGCGGTACACAGCCAGAATCAACAAGTTCGCTGCAGAAAAATTTGGATTCAAACACCAGTAATAGGTACTCATGGACTAGGGCCCCTAAGTCGTATAAAAAATCCTCGATTCACCAAAGAAAATCCATCTTTAAATACAAAACAATGTATTCATACAATGGTCCTATGTCTCCTATTATAACTAGTGACCATCACTATCCAACCGCAACTAGCTCCATGGAGAGCCCCCAAGCCACCTTCACGCTCTGGGAAGGTGATCAGGCCATTCGTAACATACAGCCCACAGCAGCACAACAATCAAATTCTCTCAATCAACCTACCGAGATAACCCAAACTAAAAATGGACCACTATTTCGAAAAAATTCTTAAATTAATTGTGATTCTGCTCCAAGAAGCTAATTCGCCAATGAATATTACAGCAATATCAGGAATGCTCTCAAATATTTTTCCAACAAGATGGCGGAAACTAAGCTGGTACAATGGAACGCTCGTTCACTCAGAGCAAATAGTGAACAATTTCAGCGAGAACTTCTTACCAATAAGATTGCTATTGCTATTATAGCAGAAACCTGGCTAAAACCAAACACAACCGCTATCAATCAAAGGATACCATATAGTGCGCAAAGACAGGGATGATGGCAAAGGGGGAGTTGCTATTCTAATCAAAAAGACATCCCTTTCGCAAAAACCCACATTGACCTCACTCATATTGAATCTTTCGAAGTGGTGGCAGCCAGAGTACGGATCCAAAACTTGAACGTATCTATTTGTCTCGGTCTATGCTCCCCCCAAAACAAAAATTAATACATCTGAATGGCGCCACCTCCTACAACAAATAGAAGAGCCATACTTTAATATGTGGGGGACTTCAATGCGCATCACATGTCGTGGGGTTGCGAGTGGTCTGACATATTCGGGGACGCCATAGTTGAGATTATAGACGAATTCAACCTGTTCGTTCTTAACGACGGATCCCCCACCTTAATCTCTAAACCTGGTCACCGAGTATCCGCAATCGATCTAACCCTCTGCTCCCCCTCTCTCGCAACAGAATTGCGATGGGAAACCGTGCAGCAGTCGTGGGGATCTGACCACCTGCCTATTCTAATAACGACCAAACAGTCGGATGTGAGGCAGGAACGATATACAACCACAAAATGGAACATTCAAAAGGCGAACTGGATCCTATACGCCCAATACATTGATTCCAATATCTCACGAGTCCAGGGCAACAAACCACCCAGACAGCAATACAATACGTTCCTAGCCATCATAAATGAAGCAGCTGAAATGTCGATCCCTAGGTTAAAACGATCACCAAATACAAAGAGAATCCCAATACCCTGGTGGGACACAGAATGCTCACGAGCAGTAGCCAAACGAAAACTAGCATTTACTACGTACAAACAGATTTCTACTTGGGAAAATTATCTAAATTATAAGAAAACAGATGCCGAAACTAAACGAACCACTTATACAAATTTCGTTCAATGACACCTCTAGATAAATATTTTATATATGAGGCATAACAATTTTTTTTTTCAAAGATATTTGAGGTTATTGACATACAAACGAAATTATTCTACCAGTTTTATGCGATTTCACTGAAGAAAAAGAAAAAAAAAGATAATTTAATTTCTTAGTAAATGTATAATGAACGTATCGCATGATACATATCCCAATTCAACAATCAACCTGTTGTTTTCAAAGGATGTGAGACGGAATTCAGAATATCATAATATGAAATTGATTCTTGTTTTCTGACTCTTTCACGCGTAACTAAATGCAGATTATATATACATAAAAAAATTGGTTTCAATTTATCACTCGGTGGAAACTAGCGCTCCAAACATTGCTTTAAACATCATCATTTAGCATTCAAACCGTTAATTGATATCAATACACATACGTTCCAATCATTTACGCTTCATGCTGTTGTAGGTATTTTGCAGTTATAATATACATAAAAATAAAAATAAGCGTATGATAGCAACTAAATAAAATCCACAGTTTGTGCTGTTTATTTGCGTTGAACCTGCAATATATACATGTGGTTTTTTTTAATTAAATAATACGTACGTTCATTTGATACTCATCAAATATCTACATTTTTTAGGGTTCTGTAACCAAAATTGTAAAAACGGTATAGTTTCATCATTTACGTCCACCTGTAAGTCACAGCTCGTAATTCCGCCTGCTTTATATCAATTGTGATGAAATTTCACATCAGACATTTTAATAAGCGCAAAACAGATTCGCAAACGAAAACATAATTGTTGTAAAGTCATTGGATATTTCCAAATGTCGTTAGGCAGCGCTGTTTGCCCCCCTGCGAGGTGCGGCAACTAGACGTGGCTTTGACTCAACAAGTCCCGTGAAGAAATATCCGATCAAGCTTCCTCGGCAGCCGTCCATACGAACGCAAGTGTCGTGGGTGCATGGCGCTATTCACGAAATGACTTTTCGATATGTTACGGATATGTTCGATTGGATTCGTACCACATATTCGCTGAAATTATTCAGAAAGTTCGTCAAACAAATCGTGAACGATTTTGGCCAAGTGTCTTTTTTTTTTTTAATTGCTTTACGTCTCTCAACAGCGAGGTCTTTAGAGACGGGAAAGGATGGGGGGGGGGCAAGGATGGGAGCAAGGAATGGAAAGGAATTCGGCCATGGCCTTTTGAAGGAAGCATCCCGGCATTTGCCTGGAGTGATTTGGGAAACCATGGAAAACCCAAATCTGGATGCCCGGACGGGGATTCGAACCGCCGTCCTCCCGAATGCGAGGCGAGAACGCTAACCGTTACACCACCATGCTCGGTGACATTGTGCATTTTCGTCCTGGAATAGTTTATCTTTCCATGGTTTCCCCATATCACTCCAGGCAAATGCCGGGATGCTTCCTTCAAAAGGCCATGGCCAAATTCCTTCCCATTCCTTGCCCCCATCCTTTCCCCCCATGCTTTCCCGTCTCTAAAGACCTCGATGTTAAAAAGAGACGTAAAGCAGTTACAAAAAAAAAAAAAAGTTTATCTTTGTTTGGCAACATGAATCCCATTAATGGCTGCAAATAATATCCAGGTAACTGAACATAACCATTTCCAGTACACGGTCAGTTCAACTTCACCAGAGGTTCCAGTTCGTGTCATGTAAACACACCATTTAAGCATGTTGATCTTTCGACAAGGTACAGATATGTCGCAATTTATCATAGGAATCCTGTATATATTCTTAAAAAATATTTTTCAGAAGTTCAAGATATTATAAATAGTTCTGTGTTTGGTAATTCGTGTATGGTACTGTATATCAACCTAGTCATAACATAAAAGCGACGGAAATCGATAACATATACTGTAACCAACATGAAATTACCATTTCTTTTCCTACTTATCCCTTTTTTGTAAATGGTAGATGAGCTTTGAAAGTACATTCCCACTCATTTATTAGCTGCTTTTACTGTTAAGTGAAATTCAAAATTTGAAATAAACGATCGTCAGCTACGTACAAAGCATGATTTCAGTGTTTGTATGGGTTATTTGAACTTCTGATGACTGTACAGTTTTAATGTTCACATTTCATTTTGGTTTTTTAACCACTTTCGTCAATATAGAGGAGTAACTGAAAATTTGCAGAGTTATTATTTGTAGGTTTCTTTTGATATGATAATCTTGCAATCGCCTGATCTCGATACCATTATTACTAAAGTGATGTTAGCGTGTCTGCCTGTGGCAAATATTACTAAAAGTAATATCTCTTATGTATATAAGTTTTTGGGTTGTCTCTGCTGTGAAATCCACTATAAATACCCTAATAATCCAGATCTTTTATTCATTAAAACACAAAAAATCTGTTGTATCGTATGTTGATCACAATCTTGCACTCAAAGTATAATCTTGACTTTATATCAATAGTACTAGTAAATAATCAGGACATACAGCTTAGATCAGAATCATGTTTTTAACTAGAATTTGCCTGCTGGTTCGCGTATGTATAAAAATTCTTTGCCGATTTTATTCTATTACCAAATATTGATGTAGACAGGCATGAATTATAAATGTCTTCTGAAAATTTTCCTTTGTTTTACTTAATTTGTTTTACTTTTACTTTGGTATTCATACTGATGTCCGAGAGTTTTTTGTTTCATTTATGTTTTAATTTAAAATAATTTGTGAAACAGTAGAAAAGCTGTCTGAAAAATTAACTGTAGGCCTACTAATTCCTACAGGTAAGAATACTGCAATTTTACGGGGACATATACAGAACAGATAATAATAGACTGACGAAACAGATCTTCACCATACTAAACAAATACAAACCCAAACCCACTAACTGAAAAGGACATGAAAAATGCTGAAGTGAAAACAGATATAATTGGCAAGAGCACACTCTTTAGATAAGTAGTTCAAAAGGCAGGTTTTCAGGAAAGACAGAAATGCATAAAGAGTAAAAAATGGACCCAGGAAGAAAAGGAACAACACTCTCAAAGAATGAAGCAAGTTTGGAAGCAAATAAAATTAAATAAAAAGAAACATAACCAAAGTTGATTTATCGTACCCTCCAAATGGGTTATTCGAAAGAGGTAATTATTGTGCGAAGTAAAAAGAAAAAAAATTTTGTTTAGAAAGGTTTTTTGTGGTATAATTAAGGGAAGCAATGCTTGGCAAAAATAAGATGTTACTTTTACCTTACTTGTTATGTCGGTCATTCTAATGCCCCTGTGTGCCATTTTTAAATGCTGATACAGATAACTGCATGATAAGAGTGGTACCGCAAATTTGTATCGATATAGTAGTAACCTGCGACTTCGTTCGCTTGGAAGTGTCTTATAGCATAAGAGTTTTCTTTATTTATAATGATAATAAAAGTAATAAATTTTTTAATGTAATAAAAAATTTATTTGCATTCTACAACAAAAAATTTAATAATGTTTAGCCTATGAAGTAGAATCATTTTTTGCTGTTTGCATATTTGTTTTATTTTGACGATATGTTGATTCGATCAATTATTTCTGCTTTAAAATAGACATTTAAGTCGATTAAAACTAATCTTATGCGGCGGTATCACACATTAAGAATTATTTTTAATTTTTATTCGCTTTAAAATCACCGCATTTTTGGTGCCATTATTACAGCTACATTTAAATAATTCAAAAGTGTCAAAATTTGGTCACGATACACGATGTATTAATTGGCATATGACTGTACTGATGAGGTCTGAAAAATTTCCGACCTCAACGTGAAGATGGCAGCTCTCGTAAATAAAAGCTAGTGAATTTCGTTGTTTATCTGTTGACAGTTACTCACCAAAGTTTCAGCCATTTTGGACGCGCAGTTGTTATGTAACAGTCGTTTGAGTGAGTTGATGTGAGTGTTTTTGTGAAAATGGACAAAATCGAGTATCGAGCTGTCATTAAATATTTGTTTTTGAAAGGCAATACGCCTATGCAAATCAAAGATGAGTTGGATTCTGTGTATGGGGACTCTGCACCATCACTTACCACAGGGAAATTTTGAGCAGCTGAATTTAAACGTGGCCGTAAGAGCTTGGGAGACGATGAACTTTCGGGACGTCAAAAAACTGCAACTATCGACGAAAACATCGCCAAAGTTCACCAATTGGTGCTAGACGACCGCCGAATTAAAGTGAGAGAGATAGCAGATGTTATGAACATTTCAAAAGAACGTGTTTGTTACATATTAAATCAACATTTAGGTATGAGAAAGCTGTCCCCGCGTTGGGCGCCGCGTTTGCTCACATTAGACCAAAAACGTGTTCGAATGAACATTTCCAATGCTCTGTTGGCGCAATAAATCCGAGTTTTGGCACCGATTAATTACTGTAGATGAAACTTGGATACAACATTATACACCCGAAACAAAAATACACTCCAAACAGTGGACCGGCTCAAAAAAAATCAAAAACTGTTTTTTCGGCTGGAAAAGTTCTGGCGACTGTTTTTGGGATAGTCATGGAGTTATTTTAATCGATTACCTTCAAAAATGAAAAACCATTACAGGAGCATACTACGCATCATTACTTGACAAGCTGAAGGCAGAACTTGCGGAAAAAACGGCCAAATTTGCAGAAAAAGAATATCCTGTTTCACCAAGACAACGCACCGTCTCACACCTCAGCGGTTGCCATGGCGAAAATTCACGAATTACGGTTTGAACTGCTTCACCATCCACCTTACTCAACAGATCTAGCACCAAGCGACTTCTTTTTGTTCCCTCATCTAAAAATTGCACTCGGAGGTCAGAGATTTTCGTCAAATGAAGAGGCAATCACCTTCGTGAAAAATTATTTTGCAGGAAAAACGCCGAGTACTATTTGGACGGGTTACAGAGATGGGAGAAGTGTGTAGAGGTGCAAGGATACTATGTTGAAAAATAAAAAATAAAATCAGAAAAAATGTCTTGTATCTTTGTTAGGTCCGAAACTTTTCAGACCACCCTCGTAGCTACGTTTTCCCAATGGCAATGTTATCAGAGGTTGTGGTTCGGTTGAAATGCAGCCTGCACCAGAATGAAGGCTGAAACGGTTTGTTAAAACAGACGGGACGATGTATTTAGCTTTATAATTTACGCGATGTAGCTAGGGATTGCAATCCAGCAAAGCGGGATCCCGCAATTCCGTGGAATCCCGCGACATTAGACAGTCTGGCGGATCCCGCACAAAATTAAGCGGATCCGCAATTCGTAAAATGCGGCTAAAACGCGTGTCAGAGCGTGATTCGCTGCCCCACTCAGTCTCGATCGAATGTATTGCACTGTTTGCCTGTACCCTTGCAGTTGTTATTTGACTTGTTTGAACAAAAGTTTGTTTTTGTCAATCTTCGTCAATATAAGTAAATAGATACATTTTTACGTATTCATCAAAACTTACGTTTGTTTGGATTACACATTTCTGTAATTTGAGTTATGTTGCGTATTTAGTACGATTTTCTAATTATATAATTATTTGTTATGTGTCGCACACGATATCTGAACTACACAGTTACAGATTTTTATTCGCGGTTTCATTATTCCCATTTTCTGTATTTACAAATAAAGTAATTGTGAAAATTACTTTATTTGCGGAAAGTAAATTGTGACAGTCACTTTATTTGCGGCTGGAAATTTGATTATTCGTTGATACGAAACTAATGTTATCGTAATTTTAACGATCATTATTCGTTGATACGAAACTAATGTTATAGTAATTTTAACGATCACATACCTATTTATTTAGAAGCTATCAAAACGTAATTGAATATCCTTTGACTTATTATTGTTTTGACCGCTGCCGCAATGCGTTTCTTTGACGAAAGCCACCTGCTTACATGTGCCGCTCAGGCTTTCGATTAATCCCTCTTACCCTTGTTATTTCGACTAAAGGCAAAAAAAGTTATAATGAAGTTTTCACGGGTGTACCGACGAATTGTGTTGTAGGAACACCATACTTCGACGGCTGCCTCCGCAGTCTTCCTCACGTATGAAATTTCGTGTTTTTACAATGAAATCCGGAGATACAACCTAAGAGGACTTCACTGTAATCATTCGCCGAGAAAGTCTACTTTCTTACTAAAAAGTAATAATTTCCACTCAAAAAACGTCGTTACGCCACGTAAGTAAAACTGAAATACTTGACAGTTTACGTGTTGGTTAGTAGTTTCTTCTAATAACATTGAATCAACTGTAATATAAATCAAGGAATCAGGAGGTATAATAATGAATCCCACAAAAACAATTATTGTGGAAAAAAATTATATTCACTTTGTGAAATGGAATGCTTTCTCTCGGTGTTATGGAACGTTTATTTAGAATTTAAAAAAAACTCTGGTAACTTGGTCATTAAGCAAACCATGTTTTTAAACTTATGTGGCACATAATATGACCAAACACTGAATATTTTCCATTTTTTAATATTTATTTAATAATTGGTTTAGATTAAAAAACAAAAATGTAAAACCTCGAAATATACTTAAGACATGCTAAAAAGTTTTAATGTCATTTTGCGAATTAAAATATTTAATTTTTATCATTTAACATTAAAATTTATTTATTACTTTAGTTATTATTCAAGTTATTAACGTTTTAAGTAATTATGTTTTAAATATATGCGTTAAAAAACTGTTTGTGTCAAACCCGCACGGATCCCGCAGGATTGGCGCAAATCCCGCAAAAATCCCGCGGAATTGAAAACACTGCGGGATTGCAATCCCTAGATGTAGCATTAGTTTATGTATTCTTTTTTAATCCCTTTGCTTTCAATAACTGATGTCATTATTGCAGACGCATATAAGTACTTCCAGTGGGCCAAGTTTCGATGACGAAACTGTGAATGGATTAATAAGCATGTGACAGAAGCTATGATTTTCGAACGGAAACATTGGCCATAAATGTGGTTAGGGTGAATGGCAATTTTATTAGTTTCATGTTGCTATTATCATTAACACAACAGCATGTAAGATAAAGCTAAATCTTATTTCTCATAAACATTGCTTCACTTACTTATGTCACAAACATAACATCCTTTCTAAACCATTTTTTTTTTAACTTCGCACAGTAATTAATAAAAATAACAGTTGTTTCTACTGACTGTGGTTTGCACAACAACCAAAATTTGAACACACGTTTCTTAGGTGATATTATTCAATAATATTTGCAGATTATAGCAGATTATATTAATCAAGTAAAGTCCATCGAAATATGGGCACCTGCTATGCAAGAAATACCTTTTGATATTTATGTTACTTATTTCTCATGCATCTTTCTTCAAGAAAAGAACTGAATTTCGTATCCATAATGACATGTAAGGAATAAATAACAGCGTATTAACGTCTAATATTGTACAGCGTTTCGGAAAACATGTTGTACAAGAGACAAAATGTTTAACTGTCTACCAGACACAATATATGTGTGCCACATTGAGAATCTATCGCATGGTAACTTACCCGTTAATAGGGCAAGACAACGTTTATTGATTCGCGTATTTCGTTTATTTTAATTACATCAGTCCAGTAAACTGAATAACCAAAATAAAAATAAAAAACTGATTCCTAAATTAAGTTGTGTGACCATTTGTCAGGTTTTTGCGAAGTAGTGTCCACCTGAAATACAAAACGATCTGTGCCCCTTAATTTTACGTATAAAATGTTTTTAATTACTTGCTCCGTAAGGCGGTACATATAGTTCATTAATTACATCCGCAGATTTTAATTTGACTATTAGCTCTAAAATTTAGAAAAACCCTTCCAAATTGCTGCGGTACTTGTTCAAATAAAGAGACACAAGCAGCTTCCTTCCAGATTTATAATGGTATAGATAACGCTTAATGGAGCTCTACATCATTACATATACACTACAGTCGCTCTGATGTGCCAGACTTGCTGAAAGAAGCTTCATCATGATGTTTTCGCTGGTGTACACCGGGATTACTTCAGTCTGATAGCTGAATTTTTCAGAAATCACATAATTCCGCATTTCAGTCTGCAACTGTCCTTAATCACGAAACTACTATAGTATCAGATCTCTATGGTTAACTGTCAATAAATTTCCAGACAAAATAATACTGGTAGCCAGCCACTATGTAGTACAGTCCATCGAATTGTGGAGGAAGACAATGCCATAAATACTTCCTTGCTCCCCAGATGTGCTAGAACCTAAAAGATTCTAGATGGTCCTAGATTGTATCCGAAAGTGGTATCTGTCATTCCTATAGGTCTTTGTTAGGTAGTTATTAAATCAGTTTATTTTGGATATAACCAACATGTACCGAGCGTCGTGGGTGAGCGGCTAATGCTCTGGCCTCGCATTCGGCAGGTTGTGGGTTCCGGGCATCCGGATTCAGGTTTTCCATGGTTTCTCGAAATCACTCCAGGCAAACGCTGGAATGCTTCCTTCAAACCGCCATGGTCGAATTCCTTCCCTTTCCTTGTCCCTAATCCCATCTCGCCTCTAATGACCTCGACAAGGCGTAAAGTCATAAGTAAAAATAAAAAAAAACACTTAGTTCCACTACCACAACATACTCATTAACAGAGAAACTCTTTCCAAAAGAAGTTTCAATCACAAGCTGAAAAAATTCACGCTCATGCAAACCAATGATTTGAATTATAAAGACATAGGAAGTAATGTTAATAAACAACACGTGAGTTCGAAGTGAGTTCTGTCGCAGTTCACTGCATACAATGCGTTAAATGAATATCTTCTAAGCAATCCTTCACTTTATCCATAGCACAGAAACTCGTTAAAAATTACTCTGCCATTCTAACCAGTTGCATTTTATTATGTTTCCTCCAATACAAAAGTGACAACACACATTTTTCATTGCATTTAAATTTCAACTGACAAATGTCTATCTCAACAACTAAATTTCAAATATTCCCCTACAATATGGTATTATGCGTATTATCCTAGGATTATAACGGTCTGTATTCAGTATTGTGGAAGATGCTTGCAGTGCTAAAGAGACGCTGATCCACCATCTTTTCCGCTCACACTCCAGATCCTCTCTGCGAAGTTAATGTTTGCCTCTGCCTGTGCCGTAGTGTGTAACTTATGCTCGAGAGGCAGAAAGTTAACAGAAGTCTTTTCATTAGCGCTGCAGACGTAACCGTAGTCTCTAATTAGATACCCTTGCAGGCGGCAGGCTGCGGAAAAATGAGCCCGGCTCTTCTTAATGGGGCTTACTGTTACGTCGTGGCTGACGTCTCAGGCGAACATAACGCCAGTCGGCTACACGCGTCGCCTTTGATAAACGACAACAAAGAACTGGATACTCAGAGGCAGCACGTGTGCAACATAACTTTCACCAAGGATTGCGTGGTATTAATAAATACATTAAAACCGTTAATTTATTTCCATAGAGGTTTTTTTTAACTTTATGTGTAAATGTGTTTAATGAGAGATTGTGACACATCAAACGATTCATAGGAGTACAAATAGTCTGCAGTCTCTTTGTTGTTTACTTGCACCACCGCTTGTTTATTAATTGCGGTACCAGCAATTAATTTTAAATAGGCTTCTGTGATACAGATATTTACGAGCTTTGTGATAGCTGGTTATGAATAATAATTAGTCAACCAAAGTGATTTATTATAAAGTTATGAAAATTTGAATTATATCACTAACGACATTTTATCGTCATTTATTTATGCAAGCAGTAATATCGGCGGCCATAAATAAACGTAGTTAGAAAAGCGTGGATATAAGTATTAGGGTCCACGTATTAAGGGAGGTAAAGTACTGCCTGGAAAGTAAATGACTCTTATAGCACTGAAAGATCATGGATTACAATATTCTGCTGCATATTGTGAGGAGTTTGTTTGATGATAAACGTCGTTTTCCTGGAATTCTACACTTTATAGGCTAAAAGAGTTCATCATAATCTAAATTTCAAAAATTTATTATGATAATACCAACATGAATCACATATAAAGGTTATGATACTGATGGTAATTCTCACTGATTAGATCTTTCACTTTGTATTCCGTTTTATTCACTTCGCATAGCAGAATTTAAAATTTATGTTCAACCACTCAGATTTATACAGTATGAAACACTATTTTTCAATCACACTTAATATGTGCGTTTGCCGCACTCAATGCCAGACTAACTGCAACTCAGTACTGTGTCGTTGGTAATCCCTACTCTCTATCGAACGGGGGCCGGCCACCTTTCCAGCTGTACAGAATTCATGACTATATTTCTTGCCTCCGCCCCATGCAGCCGAGAGTTCAAGCACTGGCAGTTTTTACTAAACACAACACTCCGCTTGTGGAATCTCAGATACAAATTTATAAATAATTTTACAAAGATTTTATACACTACATATATACATCTACGTCATAAAATCTGCAAAAACTCCTAGTTTTTTTATCATTGTTGCTGCACTTAAATTCTTGAATACCCCTATACTTGCTTTAATCAGCTTCGATTGAGATTTTTCAAAGCTGAACCGTAAATATAAAGATGTTAACCAATTCCGAAAGAACGCGTGTCATACGATGTTTGTTACAAAACCACTAAATAACCAGCAAATGCAATAAAAATTATATATTTAGTGTTCGCACTATTACCGAAAATTGTTTTTCTTCCGAGTAAGCCACAGATGAACAAAATTTTTGTAGATTGTGTTCTCAAATATGTGGTAGTAGTACTTCGACGACATTCGGTGAGACATGTTCAAACATGTTGTTTTTGGTTTTCCGTGGTTTCCCGAAATCATTTCCAGCAGAATGTCGGAATGATTCATTTTAAGGCCATGGAGCACTTCCTTTCCTCTCCTTTCCGGAATCCTGTACCAGTTCTAATGATCTCGATGACAGCATACCGTATAATCCTTATAGCGCGAGCTACCGGTTGACGGTGGGAATAACCTCACCTTTGCAGATATTCGGTAATTTTAACAGCCCTGTTTTCCCATTCTCTTATTCATTGATAATAATTTTGTTGAGTATTTTTCAAGTATACTGTACATGAAGGTGTGTGTGTTTTGTAGATTGAAGATGAAAGCTTGGTGATGGTGAATTCTGGTGCCGGCGTATCTGGCACTTGCCCTACGAAAATCACCAGACAGTTCTGCCAATTCCATCGTTCTTATCGGATGGTTAAATCAGTATCAATGTCAACCCAGACGTTTGATACGCCATCTGCGATTAGAAACTGTTCGCGTCATATTCTCGTCCGGTGCTGCTCAAGACACAGATGTTGAAAATTACTGTTATCGTCGGCGTTCTGTCCAGACAATCGAATGCCGAGCAATTTGAATTGTATCTAAATCATCTTGGCAATAGGAAACCATTTACAATCTACCGTTAATCTGTACTCGTGATGTTATTGTGATATTTTAGTGACATTTCAACCATGATCTCAACTGACCTGAATATTATATAATTTCTTTTAAAGACTCCTATAATTCGCTTTAAAAACAGTCTATGAACTATTTCTAAAACTTTAACGTTCATCACTTGTAGTTGATCTTACGGAGCTCAGTTAACCATGGTATTATTTGAGTGACAGATTTACAGCTAAGCTAGCCTGCCTTGCAAAGTGAACTGCTTGAGTTACTTTTGCTCCAGCCCTGAAAGCAATTTGAAAGAATTTTACGAATTACTTGTAGTTTCTCATTGATTCACCATCCATTACTCACATTTAAATGTTTTAGATTTACAAAAATACAATACAAGATTTTAATGCCTAATCCTTGCAAATATCCGAGGTCCCGGAGAATTCACACCAGAATACAGCGGAAACACCACAGCAACACCTCATTCTCACAAGGCTAGCCAGAATACAAGAAACCCAGTCACTTGCAAATATCTGCAGATCATTAAATCATTTTCTTCCTTTGCTATGCACTCTAATCTGTACCTCACAATGATATCTTTCTGAATGACACAAGGCTATCCAATTATGCATTCATATAACTCAGAAAGTTCTGAATTCATCCCCACATCATAGTGAAATCGAGACAGTTTCACCAAAATATTGCAGTAAAGGAAAAATCATGAGAACATTACAGCTCGACGTCAAGCCTTAAACAATTGTCAAGTACAATAGCTACCGTCGCTTCAATTCAACAGCCTGCCTGCAAGCATCTCCGCAACCCAGTAGGCTTGTTTTCTTCCTTCTGTACCGGGTAAGAACACTAATAAGCTGTTTTTACACAGTTGTAATCATGTTACTACTATTAACCCCTGTCATAGCATAATATTATCCACATTGCTAAGAAAAACTAAACTTTTCTCCAAGGAACCCCTGAAGTCACATTATTGGCCCACACTATATTTCGTGTAAATATTCAATTCAAATCCAGTCTCTACATGTCCTTATGAACAAGAGTTAGGATGCCTGGACAGTCGCAAGCACTTCACAGTACCGCACTTGTGTTATAGGTAAGATATTTCGGATGAAATGTATACGGGAAATGGGGGAGGACAAGTTAATAGTTTAGTGCTAGATCTTTCCAACGTATTTGACAGATTGAATCATAAAATCTACAAAATGATGTTAAATAAGGTAAAAACTATTGGAGTAAATAATTAAGCGATTTTCTGGAAACACGAATTCATAAAAGGTACACAGCAAAGAGTTAACGTAGCGCAAAACAAAAGATGTAGGACGAAAATGGCAATGCCACAGGGCAGAGTATTGGGACCATTGCTATTCATTATTAAAATGAATTATTGTGTTAATTATTTGCAGTAAGAAGTTAGGTTATATGCCGGTGATTAAATGGAATGTGGTGGGATCAAAAGGGTAGCAAAGTGAGAACCGCTGCAGGGTCTGGTTAGGTCAACGAGGAATATAGATAAATGCTAAGAAGAGTCAACTCACTGGGTACCCAGATAAGAAACTAAAAGCTCCTTATGGTTATTGGCAGGAGAGGGTATAGCCTGTTGAAGGCCTGAAGTATATATGTCTTAGCTTAACATTTAATACTCAATTGTAGAGGATATATTGAATAGGTGAAAGTAAGTGGCTCTAAATCCAACATACGTTGAAGGGGATAATGAGGGGATGTACCAGAGAAGCAGGAAACTTTATTACAAAACTTTCATCAAACCATTCCTTGAATGTGGTGGTGTAGTATGGGACGCAGATATTTGCTATCAAATACAGGAGTTGGATGAAGTGCGGAGGAAGGTAAATGAAATTGTTTGTGCAAATTACTGCAGTACAATTAGTAACTGGCATGGTAAATATACTGGATTGCTGTTTAATGGAAAATAGGAGGAGAGTGAAATGAGTCTCGGGAGCGTAAAGGCCTGTATTAGTGAAGCGGTTTGCGGATTGAAGGGATATTGGTAGAGTGGTGCATGGAAGGGAAGAGATGTCCGTCACTACAAGCTGGCACTCGATTTCGGACATAAGAGGGTGTAAGATTTTTTTTTTTCTTCAGAAAACACAATAAGGGTTTGCAATAAATTAAGAAAGAATTTAAAATTAAAATTTTTAAACGGCTAACTTGGTGGATAGGAAAATTTATCTTAAAGATTATAAGATAAAAATTTATAAGGAGTGAGAAAAAAGGCGTATAAGAAAAATGACATCGAACAATGCGCGTTAAAACTAAATTATATTATCAAATTTAATGTACCTTTTACAGCGTGTCAGAATAAAGGCAAATAGAAGTTTTAGTTATATTGATAATAGATATTTGTAACCTATCATTACATTTCGTAATCACTTAGCAGCCGTAATTAATTCTTTTCGAACAGAGACATTCAAAAATAAAATAGCTTAATTTACTGTCATACATGGAAAACGTAAATCAAATCACTACATCAAAGATTACACTATGATATTTACTCTACAGTAAAGGTTACAACGACACTATATAAGAAACCCACAAAGAATTCTAACCAAAATTTCAGCTAAGTATCGATATTAAAAGTTGGTGGCAATTATGTAGAATATTTCCGCTTTGTATTAAAATACCTAATTTTCACGTAGCTTTCTTAATGTTTGATTAATTAATTTATTAATTTTTTATAAATTACAAATACACAGAAAATTAAAACTTTCTGCTAGCTGGAGGAACACTAGAAATAAGAACGTAGCTGGGAAAAAAACATAATTTCTTATATGACATTTAAATATTTTTATCTTTCTCCGTACGAATAATTGTTACTCGAAAACAAATTTAAAAAATCGTATAAGCCTAGGTCCGTGTGGGCGAAACATCGGACAAATGCCAGTTTATTGTATATTAAAAAAGCAACAAAACTAAGTGACATATCATGATTTTCAATGTAATCATTCCACTTTCAGTGAATTGATGCCATATTTCCAACAACTTTCACATTATGGTTGCGTTTACTAAATAATCGGACTGTAATCCTGTATGAGTGAATCCGGATGTAAGTCTTCAGTTTGGTACCGAGTACATCGGCAACTCCTGAGGTTGGTACTGGCAGCTGGTGAGAATATGTTACAGAAATTGGTGTAGGTAATGCTTTTAAGAGAAACTCCAATCCGAAGACTGCTATTAAGCTGCGCGACCTCTTTACACCCGACGAGACACCTACCGGGAGAATGAAAATTTAAGAGCAAAATGTAATTAAAGTTTGATGAAATATCATTAGAGAAGTTTTAATTTTGAAACTTAAAAAAGCCCGAAGTCGCATACAGAAGTAGTCAGGGGCATCTGCCGCAGCCTTAATTAAAAGAGCGGCCGGCAAGACCACTGTGCCCGCCCTCAGTAAATGAGGCCAGCGGAAACGCCGCGGCGCCCGCCTTCCTCGCCCATTGCTTTGTGAGGCGGGGTGCCGCACGTGCGCTGCCGCCCCTTCCTCATCCACCTTTGAGGTCTTCGCCTCCATTTCCCATTAGTTGAAACATTAGTTGGTCTAAGTGCAAATCAGTTGAACCATGTGCTTGATCACCAAAACGCCAATCAACTATCAAGGCTCTCCACACAGCGTTGCTGCCTGTGCATAGTCAGTTGTGAAGTATCAGACATTTTTATATAGGAGAACTGTTTTAAGTGTGACCCTTTTTGCCGTCGCAATCAACAGTGTTTCCTAAGTAATAACAAGTGCTGTACAATACTCTTTCTTTTTCGTCGCCTAGCCTACAAACTGCAGACAGGCAATTGCAATTCATATCTGGTTGAATGGTCACAAAGCATTGGTTTTCGATTTTCTGCGGAGAAAACCAGATTCGTACTTATTATGAGTAGTCATAGTCTTTTTACGGAACCTAATCTTCTCTTGATTTTTCTTCTTCATCACCTTTTCCCAGAAACTTTTATGTTGCGGAGATTGAGGCTGTTCTGGCATTCACATTGATTGCTGCGGAAAACCGACTATAAACTGCATTCAAGATGGTCGGTACTGTAGTGTCCCGAGCGGTGAACACCACAGAAATCGGTTCGTCTCCGATCAATCAATCCCCGGTTCGTTTTACCAAAGATATGTGATCGTGTGATAAGATATATTACGTTCCTACTATTAATTATTGCTAGTAATGAGCAGGTAATTGGGTACAACAATTGAAAAATGTAGTTTAAAGAATAGAGTTACTTTAATAAATTCAATGAATAAACATGAACAAACATATGGATTGACTGAACATACATCGTAAAAATAGTTCTCATGAATTGAAATCCTCACTAATAAAAACTTGTCACTCGGAATATCCTTTCTAAGCCAGCAGAATGGTAGATATTTCGTTAGCCTTTACCTATGTCGACTGGCGATGTGGTCAGTCATGAGCATGGAAAAAGACTTCCCCGAGTAGCTGCTGCATACTGCGCTCCCGGACGGAGAAAAGTGGTGGAGAAGTCACGTGGAGCTATTACCATTGGGTTAGGAGCCCGTACGAGGTGCTTTAGAGTAACTATAGTAGGAAGCTCGCATTAACCTTCTCTTTCCACGTTTTGTGGGTCAAATTAATTATAACAGTCTCAGCTGGCTGCTATATCTGAGCCACAAACGTAAGACTCTCGATGTATTAAAATGTTTGTGTGGTAGATGATGGGGTGCAGACGGCTCCTGCAACACTGCACACATTGCGTCAACATGTTACGACCCAGCGATGAATCCACCTTTCTGTAAACTCTAAACTATTGTCTTGGTGCTACCAAACTATTCAGCAGCCATGTAAAGGTCATCTTAGAATAGTATGTTTTTGCATGTCAACCTGTGAGTGGTTTGTTTGTTAACTTTTGTTTATATCGTAATTCTCCTTGCTATTATGCACAATGTGGTCAAATAAATTCAGAAAATCGACCGCGAACAATTACACAAAATTGATTTCCACATTTTCTTGCGATTCTACCTACTTGACTCTGATTTAAAGGATATGATATTATTCAGTTTATGACACATTTATTCAGCACAAAAATATTGGGCGGCAATAAACTGTTCAATATAGCAGCTCAAAAATCGTTCAGTGTGTCCCGACGGCGTCTATCACAAATGCCTAACCCTCTCCTACTGAGTAATAATGCCACTACGGTAAACAGCCAACGCCCTGATTTTTTCTTTTTTATCGCTCCAGAATTCTACCCCAAGTAACTCATCGTAATGATTTATTAACACCAGTGAACTGTAACAGTCATTGCTAACTGGTATGAGAACCTCTCCCTCAATTGCTCCTCTCTCTCTGCGGTACACTCTGTAACCTTCGGGTAAAACCTCATTGTCTAGTACTTCTTTTAATGAAGAGTATACCCCTATAATTACTTTTGGTTCGTGTATCTCTATTACTTTGTTTATAAATTTCAACAGTTCACTAGTAATTATCTTATCACTGGCTTTGTGATATTTTCAGCATTACCCTTCTCCTTCCCATTTCTTCCTCTATCCGTTATTGTGTCAGCAGCATCGTCGTTTTTTATCATTGTGATTTATCGCATCGTGGATCTACAATTAGTAACGCTTTGATCATCTGTCTCCTTCCCCACATCAGCAGTCCCTAACCTAAAAAAGGTATACTCGTGACTACATCATCACTGACAGTGGGCTCCATTACAGCTTAGTCCCTACGTACAAATAAAGCCATCTATTCGTGCATTCCAAAGACAACGCCAGCCAATTCAAATATTACTTGCAGATAAGGTATGCGAAAAATACTGAAGTGTGCCTATGGGTGAAAAACAAATAGAAAATTTTCGAATTAGTGACATTTTCAAGCGATGGTAAAATAAATAACACGCACTAACGTGTTTGAAACATTAGCATATAACCTAAATATAGAAGAAGAGGAGAAGATCTAAGACAGAGGAAACAACGGGCTTGCTGATCTGTTCTTTAATACGAAACTACCATTTCTCTGATCGTTTAATTGTGAATTAACTGCATAAATCTCAAATTCCGCATAAATTAGTCACCAAGCGTGATGGGTGAGCCGTTAGCGCTCTAGCCTCGCATTCGGGAGGACACGGGTTCGAATCCCCGTCCGGGCATCCAGATTTGGGTTTTCCATGGTTTCCCCAAATGACTCCAGGCGAATGCCGGGATGCTTCCTTCAAAAAAGGCCATGGCTGAATTCCTTCCAGTTCCTTGCCCCAAATTCCATCCCGCCTCTAATGATCTCGACGTCGACAAGGCGTAATACCGAAAGTAAATATATATATTTAAAATAAAAAAATGCACGGACGCAGCTATTACAAATTAGGCCATGACGTCGAATAAACCTGTTACACTCAGACAGCAATATAATGATGAACACAGAAGTATAGAAGTTTCTGGATTTCAGGACTGAAAGGGTAAAGCAAAATATCAGTTAGACTCAAACAACTAAAACTGGACACAGTTAACTTTTCTCAGATTTTCTTTCAAAGAAGATGCTCGTTTACAGTTTCCCATATGCATCTGTATTTTCACATTCTTTATTGTTTCCCTCAACCGTTTTTGGTTTAGAGCAGCTTGTATTGTAGAAAAGAGTAACATATTCCTGTAGCTAACTTCAATAATTTTCATTTCATATCCTAAAAATAAGAAAAATTGTCTTCGCTAAAATTGTAGAATTGTATTGTTTCATTTGAAACTGTATAAAAGTTATCATTCCGTCTATAAACTATTTTAGTTTTCAGGGTCTATTACAAATAGGCACTCTTTCTCAGACATCACAGATCATTCACATTTGTATGTGAAAAGCGTAATGGATTATATTTTTCAACCAAACCAGTTTAGTTAAAATTATGTGTAAATGAAATATTTTAAACAGATTTGATTTCAAACACAGCTAATTTCGGATAAGCAAATCAGCAACAACAGTAACACCACTAGGGAGAAATTCAAGCGAAATAAATGCGCACGTACTTTGTTTCTAATTTTGTAGGGGTTATTATACTATTCAGTGAGCCTGATACTTATACTGGAGGGCGGTGATAGTGTAGAGGCTAATCGCTGCCCACTTGCAGGGCCGGCGTTAGGGAGGGGTAAGCGGGGCAAAAGTACCAGGGCCCAGGCCCCCAAAGGGGGCCCTCCGGCGAGGGTGCCTAGCTAAAAAGAAACCAAACAAAAAACTTTTCTAAAAAGGTGTTATTTGATTTTTTTTATTAAAATTTTCTGCCTGTATTCAAAAAATAAAAGTTTAAAGGAAAAAAAAATCAGGGTTCGGAGAGGGGGGACCGAGAACACTTATCCGGGGCCCGAGAATCCTAGCGCCGGCCCTGCCCACTTGCAGCGGTTCTTGGACTCAGTGTAATTTCCGTCAGATCTCTGGCACAGCCAGCGGCAGTCCCCTGTCAGAGCAGACTGTGTGCCCGGCCATACGACAAACTCTGTTTGTACTCAGTAACCCAGTTGCTCCCCTTAAGGATCCTCACCGTCTACTTCCCGTGTCCAAAATCACATTTCCGCAGTTTAGTAGTTCGGAGTGACACTTTTCAACTTCTTGTAATACGATGTGTAATACGTAATTGAGTTAAGTAGCATGGATTCTAGTCGAAGTTCCTCTAGGAAAAAGCGGTCTGGTAGTCGAACCACTCTTCGGGATTTCCATGTTAACGATTATTCTTGGAGAAAATAATATCAGAAACTTGCTAGCGTGGTTCAGTGTGCCGAGGCGCCGCATACTGGATCGGGGAGGTACAACGGGACCGGGCACGAGGCCACACACCCGCGTACCGACCGTTCTCACTGCGGTATTCAGACAGTTTTCCGCAGCCAAAGTGAATGCCGGGAAGATCCTCAATCACCGCCTCATAAACTACTCAATTCATAAGCAAAAAATAGCACGCAATCAAATAAATATCACAACTCAGGAATATACAAGCTAACATGCAATGAATGCGAAGCACAGTACATAGGACAAACCAGATACAAAGAACATATAAGAGTTGATTCTTGGCTGTCCGGGTGGCACCGCGTCATGTTCATCGTAGCCGACGTTTCGACCCTCATTCTGGGGTCTTCTTCTAGGGCAGAACTGCGTCTTCGAACAGTGAGTGGTCTTGTTTTATAGGCGAGGCCAGCGCCCGTCTGGATGTTTCGATTTGCCCGGCCAATCAAAAGGTCCGAGCCGTCACGTGTTTAGTCGGCCTGGAGGGGGCTTGCGCGGTCTGGCGGGAGGTGACACGTGATATGTCCTGTTCGCACCAGCGAGCGCCAGGCGTCGTGTAATTTCAGCCCGTTGTCCTCGTTAATATTGTTTGGGCGTTTAGCAATTTCTAACGCCTCCTTTACCCTACTTGGCCACCATTTATCCTCGCGCACTATCAGGGTGGTATTTTCGAAGTCTATGGCGTAATTTGTTTCGGACTTCGAAAATACCACCCTGATAGTGCGCGAGGATAAATGGTGGCCAAGGAGGGTAAAGGAGGCGTTAGAAATTGCTAAACGCCCAAACAATATTAACGAGGACAACGGGCTGAAATTACACGACGCCTGGCGCTCGCTGGTGCGAACAGGACATATCACGTGTCACCTCCCGCCAGACCGCGCAAGCCCCCTCCAGGCCGACTAAACACGTGACGGCTCGGACCTTTTGATTGGCCGGGCAAATCGAAACAACCAGACGGGCGCTGGCCTCGCCTATAAAACAAGACCACTCACTGATCGAAGACGCAGTTCTGTTCTAGAAGAAGACCCCAGAATGGGGGTCGAAACGTCGGCTACGATAAACATGACGCGGTGCCACCCGGACAGCCAAGAATCAACTGACTCTGGCCACGGAAGCCTACGATTACAACATATAAGAGCTCTAAAATATAATAACCATTCAACAATTGCACAACACTTACAAGAATACAACCACCACCCAACAAATATTGACTCAGGCATGCAAATACTCACCATAAACAACAAAAAACCACAAATACTAACATTCCAAGAGAACTATCACATACAAAAAACACTAACAGAAGGAAAATTAATAATAAATGAATACACAAACCTCACACACCCAACACTATACAAAACACTGAAACTAAAATAAAATAGAAACATCAGCACAGGCGAAACAACAATAAACAAGGACATACAAATCCACAAAAACTATTGAAATCATTTACATTCAAAAGATCGCCAAACAAATGGAAGACTGAAAAAACAAAACAACACCGCATAACTACACAAACTCGATACTTAGTGAACAAAACAGAACGACCATTCACAAGAATAAACACGTAGTGCACTGAAATAAAGTGCAGTGTTGTGAATCTGAATAATGAAGATACTTCTCACCAAAAATGCAAAAGCACTGATGCTGAGAATGGAGCTAAAAGAAATGCAATAGACCACAAAATGTAAGTAGATTATAAGTTAGATAATAATTCCACTGTACCAAACACAACATAACCTGCTTATAACTTTGTACGTAATTAACAGAAAAAAAACTGCTGAAGATGCTTCTGAAAAGAAGTGAAACGCGTACGGGACATCAATAAACTCAAAAATGTCAATTGCTTTGGCGTAATTTATTTATTTAAAAAAAATAGACTTATCACACACGGGCCATAGTTACACGTTTCACAGAAAGATGGCATCACCTTCACTTTTCCCATTAATACTTAGTACGACCAGCGATATATACAAAATGCTTGGCGTCAGAAAGGACATGCGACCGTAAAACCACAGCTTTGAATTTTACCATGTCAACGATAAGGAAACTTTGTCGAAGGCAACTGACCCAAAAATTTTAGAAAAAGTCGGTAAAGAGGAAGGAGAGAAAATATTAGCAGAATTCCGTCACCAGTGAAGTATTTCTATGTTCAGTGTCAGTAAATGTTCCTGCTATATCGGGAAGACGCCCAACATAGCTAATGTATGAACATACTAGGAACAAGTTTCGAATACTGACGAAGCAAAATATTTTTGTTAAACAGAACAGGTTTTCATGTCCACTTACTCTGGTATATTATTGAGTAACGAGTATTAAAACTTAAGTCGGTACGACGATACAATGCTCTTAACTTTGTCTGAATCAATCTCGTTTTGGTAACCTATATTCCTTGTCATTTTTATGTTATGAATTTTGTACCTTACTAGAAATATAAGTTCGTTTTCCAGTGCTGCTGAAAAGCGAGGGGAGTTTCATGAGTGTTTCTGACCAGGTAGTGGAGAATAACCTGGATAATTCAAGAGATTATAGCTGGGCGCTGCTATAAAGCGGGTTTATTTCAGGAAATCACACAGATCTGAAACATTTGGCGAGGTGAGCATTAAGGGGATCGCCATTAACAGCGTGAGATCAGTTCATATCCTGCCCGAAGGCAGTTATGCCGTAATTCTGTGAGATTTCAAGCCGGATAAAATTTATGTCGAAATCGTTTTAAGCTGGGGTTTAGCAATCATAAGTCAGCCGATCATCTCGAGTTAGTTCAACGTGGCCGCGGGGCATATTAAAATTTTTGTATTCCATATCTACTGCAAGTTGTCGGTGAGTAGATCAGTTCTAGTCTCAGAAACAGATCGCGAGCACATAATGCCTTAGACGAAATGATGATTTAAAAAAAATAGATCTCTAAGGAACTTTGAAAGAAAAAAACCGTACCCACAAATTTGGAGATATTAGGATGTAAACATTCAGTAATATCTTGTGAAGTATGTAAATAATTTTCGTAAAAGAAATTGGAATAATAGTAGTATTCGGAACTACTATCGAAAGTACTAATATTAATACATCTTTTTTAAGTTAAAAAAATAACACTGTTTGTAATTTAACATTTTGTTTCGATAGACAAGAGGAAGTACACCAGAGCAATTAAAAACTAATCATTTAAAGTACACAAGAGAAATACTAATCAGTACTGCAACACACATTTCTGGGTAGTTTTAGACAAGTAAATAATCCCCGACTGATTTATTGGGATAGTAGTGTATACCTCCGGGCAGTACACGTCCATCTGAGGAAGTTCTCTTGCAGTAACTCAATTCCCCGCACTGGTGGTCTCACCGCTATCATGGCCCACCAAGGCTTTCTTTCGCTTGGCAATCTTGCTCAATAGGCTGAAGTGAAACCTGTCTTCATTTCCAAGAGGGTTTTCATCATTGCTACATGCGTTTCGCTTGTTCTCCATTCACTTTCTAACCATCGGCATGTTATTTGACATTTTCACTTTTTAAATTTTTCAAAATTTAGTATCATCGATTTGAAAACGGTCTTAAATGGTTTGCAGTAGGTCTATCCCAGTATCCTGGCTGCCTGTACTTTCAAACATTCCTCCACCACATTTGAGAAGAAAATCTATATTGCTTAGAGAATTGGAAGGAGTAGAGGAAAACAACATAATTCCTCTGCATAGTGACCTTCTTCACCTGCCTCGCACACTATTAAAAATCAAGGAGACCTGTCTACATGGTAGCAGCCAAACTTAGAATTAACAGCTTTAGCTTGTATGAAGAGTGGAGAAAGGCATGGAAAGCCAACAGTCCACACAATTGTGGACTTGTAAAAGATTCTACAACCTGTGTTGCAGGGTTTGACTTGCCTAGACGTCTTTGGTATCAACTGAATAGATTTCGCACAGGTCACAGAGTGTGCAATGCAACCGCACATAAGTGGGGTCTCCGGGATGATGCGTTGTGTGTCTGTGGTGGTATCCAAACCACTGACCACATTGTGATGGACTGTCCAGCAAGAAACAGATCTGGAGGCCTTCTCACTCTGCATCAAGCTGGACCAGCTGCCAGAAGATTGTTTGAATCCCTAGATACAGTTATCTGATTAACATGTTTTTTTTGTATTGGCATACGATAATAATAATAATAAGTAGTGTATTTCATAAGAAGCAATATTTTTATGGCTCAAGTGCCATAACAAACAATTGTAAAGCTTTCTAAGGCTATTTGGAGAGCACTTATTCGCCGTTTTGTTACCTGTCAAATCGCGTCATGCGGGAACTAGAGAAATGTTGGCTAATATAAGAGGGCGTCCATTATTTATGTAAGGTGTTTTTTCGTAAATCTGGTCTCCACCCCTGTGGTGAGATCTAGAGGAAACACCCTCCCCCCCCCCAACCTGAGATCAACCTCGTGATTTGGAGACTCTTTTTTTTTTTTTTTTTTTTTTTTTTAGCTCTACTGTTGTTTGAAGAGCGACAATCTGAAATAAAAAGGTGACGTGAAATATCCGTCGAGCACCCCTCCCCCTCTGGTGAGATTTCACCGGACCCCACCCCTTTGTTGGAGCTCACGTATTTAATAGAAGCTCTCAAATGATCTTTTGTAGCTTCCTCTTTGGAACGTGATACATCCTGTTGTTCTCCGCTGCGTAGTTTTTTAATACACGGAAATTTACCAGTTTCACACTTTTCTTAAAACTTAAGGGTAAACCTTATCTATGTATGAAGTTTCAGCTTTTTCGATTACAGGACATTTGATATCTAGCCTGGAAGGTTTTCTCGAGACTAACATTAGGGCAACAGTTATTGGGTCCTTGGTCCGGCCTCCAATTTTGGTTTTCTATGGCTCCCCGAAATCACTCCAGGCTGATGCTCAAATGGCCACGATATCGACAAGACGTAAAGTTCTTAGTAAAAGAAAACAGAAAATAACTAGTTGGAAATAGGGGTGAGCATGCCCATGGTTAAAAATAGTGTTTCCAAAATTGATTTTTAATTCACTTATGGTGTTATTGCGTAAATTTTTGACAACAATTTTGAGTTTTCATCAAGTTCGTAACTAACACCAAAATGATATGAATTGTAACGAGATTAGATTTTTATTTTTTATCAAATAATTGCAGACCATATTAACTATGGTGAATCTGTCTTATTGGGGCTCATCTGCATTTTTTGAACGCATTAGAAATTATATTCGATCGAAATTTTTTTCGGCACTCAACATGCTGTTGGACATTCCCGTGGTCCTATAGAGAGATCATTTCTCATTTTTATACTTGTCGGATCGGGAGTATGGGGACACGCTACTAGATGGTGCCACAGGCGCAGTGAGCAGTATGCCAGCGCCACATCGACTGTATAGTGACTTACGAGGAGCGACTTAACGGCAGCGCGCCGAGTTCTCTTCATGCCTGACCACCGAGGCAACATCATTCCGCTATCTGTCATTGTGTATTGTGAGACTGAGTCTAATAAACCGGATCCTTGTATCATCTGTGTTCTCGTAGTTAGGCTACTCTCCACAGTCCAAGGGATATCCACAGCCTACCTTCACTGATGAGCCATCAACCTTGAGCCGGGAACTCCATTCAAACCACCCGAATCCCGATCTTCCCCGAATGGATTCGACATACTTATAAATACAGAGGCCACTGCCCGAATTATCGCAGTTGTCTCTTAGATGTGGGTGGAATACTACAGGGTGTTACAAAAAGGTGCGGCCAAACTTTCAGGAAACATTCCTCACACACAAACAAAGAAAATATGTTATGTGGAAATGTGTCCGGAAACGCATTCTTTCCATGTTAGAGCTCATTTTAGTTTCGTTAGTATGTAGTGTACTTCCTCGATTCACCGCCATTTACGGGGGCATTTGAAAGCCCTTGTCTACTCAACCCCGGTACCAAATGTAGAGACTCTTCGTGCTCGTATTGTGGACGGCTGTGATACAATACGCCATTCTCCAGGGCTGCATCAGCGCATCAGGGATTCCATGCGACGGAGGGTGGATGCATGTATCCTCGCTAACGGAGGACATTTTCAACATTTCCTGTAACAAAGTGTTTGAAGTCACGCAGGTACGTTCTGTTGCTGTGTGTTTCCATTCCATGGTTAATGTGATTTGAAGAGAAGTAATAAAATGAGCTCTAACATGGAAAGTAAGAGTTTCCGGACACATGTCCACATAACATATTTTCTTTGTTTGTGTGTGAGGAATGTTTCCTGAAAGTTTGGCCGTACCTTTTTGTAACACCCTGTATATGCAGGTAGGCTACAACAACACTTGCTTATTCCTCGTAATATAGGAGCCCTATAAAGGCGGGATATCAAGGTGGAAGATAAACGCAATCCAATCATCTGATCTTTGGGCTGTAGGGTACGAGTCGTGGAGATCTCATTATTAACCTCGGCTCTACGTTGGAAGTGTTCACCGTTATTGCCTTAGCAGCTGTATATACTGATTTACTAAGGTGCTCTTTATAACAGTCAGAGTCTACATGCGTAGACCTTGTGCACGCTTAAATTGTGTATACATTCTATACTTTTAGATTCTGGGGGAAAAAATGGTCGGTTTCATCTATATTTCAAACTCAATCATTGATTTTTTTTAACTGCTTAACATCTCGTAACAGCGTGGTCTTTAGAGACGGGAAAGGATGAGGGACAAGGAATGGGAAGGAATTCGGCCAAGGCCTTTTGAAGGAAGCATCCCGGCATTTGCCTGGAGTGATTTGGGAAACCATGGAAAACCCAAATCTGGATGCCCGGACGGGGATTTGATCCGCCATCCTCCCGAATGCGAGGCCAGAACGCTAATCGTTACACCACCACTCTCGGTATCGATTTCGCATCGGTTGCTCAACCGACTGGATTCTGGGTAGTGCAGGCGTGAAAATAAATGCTAGCAAAGTAAAATGTTTTAAACCTATGGTAACAGTTGACATGTTACGGAAAAGCTTCTAAGAACAAATGAATAACGATCCTTTATACTGATATTTTTTTCCGGACCGAGCGTGGTGGGTGAACGGTTAACGTTCTGGCCACGAGTTCGGGAGGATGCGGGTTCGAATCCCCGTCCGGGCATCCAGATTTGGGTTTTCCATGGTTTCCCCAAATCACTCCAGGCGAATGCCGGGTTGCTTCCTTCAAAAAGGCCATGGCCGAACTCCTTCCCGTTCCTTGTACCCAGTCCCTCCCGCCTCTAATGACCTTAGCCGTCGACGAGCAATAAGTAAAAAAAAACGATATTTTTCGTGATATTAGTAAACTTTCTCTGATTAGATATTTAGATTATTTGGGTACGATGTTTTTAAATAATTCTATTTGACGTTAAATGACGTATATTTTATTTTAATGAATAAACTTCTAAGTAAAAAATTATTTATAAAACGAATAACCACTTTTTATTTGAGTGAAATCTTTCGCAATTACCTACATTCCGTGTAAACTTTCTCAGAGTTTTTAAGAAACTACCCTCTTTGTTACCTTCTGTCAAATGTACTAACTTGGTTTTAATAACTGTTTCAGACAATACAGCGTAAACATCGAATGCAATGAGTTTCTGCATCTAGCCGTCGTAAACAAACAGAAAGCAACTGTAAATTTAAATGAATGTCGCACTGTAATTTTTTTAATCTCTGCCCCACATAATAATTTTTTTATCTCTGTCCATCATATTTTTGTATTTCCATAACGGACAATTGCCTTTTTAAATAGCATTTCAGTTACTCTCTCTTTTAACAACATAAGCGCAAATAAAGTCAATGTAGTTATTTATCTGAAATTTCCTGGTTAACCTAGCAGCGCTGTAGTGGCGGCCAGTATAACTAACAGTTCGGGTATTATCGGACTCTCCGAAGGTTTCCGAATTATCTAGTTGAAGTCGAGCCTTCAGGTTCAACGCATTTTATTAAACTGATCAATAACCGTATAGTCAGAAAATTAAGTCTGTATTTTGATCATGTTCAAAATTTACGTCGGAAAGCTATAGGCAACTTTTAGAAAATACGACTTGCTTACATCAAGTGAAATCCGAACTCGACAATGAATCTCACCTCCTTTTCTTTAATATACGTTGAAAAGACACCATACGCATGCGATTCCTAATTAACGAAATGACAAAGCTAGATGTTGACAACCTTTATTTTTCTGAACCTCACTGTTTCTGACGCTTCTATAACGTTTCCCTGGCGGTATCCTCTAGTTATTAGAGCCCGTGTTATCCGTTACTTCTTGTAATAGCCCTCGTTCGCTGATATAAGAATTGCGCGTAACGTCCTTTTATTGGAAATCACAAAAAATAATTAAATTAGAACTACTAAGAAGAATTGTTTAACTGAAACGAAGCCTGCAATTTTGCATGTTCGTGAAACCATTCGCCTTATTTTCAGCGGAATACGCTATCGAATTTTTACGATTGCACAGGACTTTAGTGCCTCGTATCGCGGCGCTGCTCTCTCTGTACATGTGCGTAAAAGAATTTTGTAGCCTTCTTTTATCTCCTGTTACGATCAGGGCCCTCTTGAATAACAATATCGGAAATACAATTTCCAGATTCGGAACCAATTTCAAAAGATATGGAATAAATTTTGCAGCATTCAGATGTTTAGGGACCGAAATTCTAGATCAGCGTTTAGTCATGTAGTGAAATGTTCCAAATTACCAGATGTGAAGATTCAATAACACAATACTTTTAGTGAGAAATCTATCTGCATTAATTCTAAACGTAAATTATTATATTCGTTTCACGTAAAAGACTGCTTATAAAACACAAAAATACGAATACTTACTTCAAAACATTTGTATTTATTGTTATTTAAACTCAAAATATTTACAATATTAATTAATAATCTCCCAACTGTCAGAAACTCTTAAGATTACCAGCAGTAAACATGTTTTTCTCATAGTTTTTTTCCCTCTCTCGTTACAGACAGTATGGACTAGTTATTTATTCACACAGGTATCTAATGTGGATCATGAGATGGAGGTTAAAAAGGGGAGGGGGACGGCTGGAGGCTCTACTGTAGTTAGAACGAGGTTTTCTAGATCTGAAACGTTTATTCTAAGGCTGGAATGTTTGTGATTCCGTCTGTCTGGGAAATGTGTAATTTGTGTTGTGTATTTCTGTTTATAAAATGTGTAGTTTACGAAAAGAGATTGAGAACTGTCCAAACATTCGCCTAGATCAGGGGTCGGCAAATAGTTGCCGGCGGCCCACATGCAGTCCGCTAAGATTTTTTGCTGCCCGCCAGTCAGAAAAATCCTCCTTGAACCGAGGCTTCCTTCCAACGAGTGACCCAAGATTCGTCTCGTATTTTTTATACGACGGCCACTTCAATACACATGCGCAGTGTAGATACAATGAGCATTGCTTTTCCCGTTGATCTCGTTAATTTACATTTTGTGTTGGCAACAGTAAATATATAAATTTTCAAGTTTAGTGAAACCATAAACCTTCCAAAAAAAAGTAAAATTGGTGATGAATTTCATGTTTTACCGAGCATCTGCAGAGTTTGGATGACGGGATCATAAGAAGAGTTTAGTACTCTAAAAAAATGAGCCTAAATTTAGTTTGTTCCCTTATCCCATCATTGCTGATACTGACACAGCATCTGAGGAGCTGCAGCTTGAACTTATTGACATGCAGCCAGAGCACACTGTCAAAGAAATGTTTAATGCTGTGACATAGTCGACTTTTAAAAAACCGTTATCTGTTGAGAAATTTTCATGTATGAAGTAGTTTGCTGGGAAAATGTTCTCTATAATTGGATCTATATATATTTGTGAGATAAAAGTTTTTCTTGCTTGAAGATCAATAAGAGTATGTGTAGGTGCACTTTGACAGAAATTTTCTTACGGTTGTGGTGAGAATCTCAACAACCATTCTCACTAAAAAAATTTTAAAAAAAAGAAGAAGAAGATAAGTGTGATAAGGTACATTTGTCTCATTAAACCGATACTAAAATTAAATGTGCTTTTGCCTGTAGATCAGTGTTTCCCAACCTTCATTGGGTCATCTCCCACTTTTAACATTTTTTTTGCCCCCCCCCCCCTACACGTAATTTTTATTAAAAAAATTATTTGTTACTAAAGAAACTGATATAGGATGGTTTTTGAAAGAAAACACTTTAATATTGTCATAAAACACAGTAAGTAAAATTAAAAAACATATAATGAAATACTAAAATTCAAATTCAAAAGATTTTTAATAAATATTTATTATGGCAATTTAGTGTGATCCTTTTAAGAATTTTTTTTTTCTTTTTTTTTTTTTTTTTTTTTTTTTTTTTTTTGCTATATTTTGTACCTATATCTAGCACTGCATTTAAATAAGCCGAAGAGAAAGCGGTAAAGTCGTATCAAGTCAATTTCTAAATTGCCCCCCTAAAATAACCAAATTGCCACCCTGTGGGGCGTCGGCCCCACGATGGGAAACACTGCTGTAGATAGTATGAAATTAGCATAATAAATAAATTGAATAAAACTGCAACTATTTTATTTATATTCAATTATTTTTATAGTGCAATGTATATGTTTTCTGAAATGCAAAGTTAACTAATGAATGCAATCATTTTGAAGGGTGTGGCCGTCCGCTAACTACCGCTTCCTCAAAGTGGCCTCAGAGCCAAAAGAATTGCCGCGCCCTGGCCTATATGTTGGAGGGGATCCGCCTAAAAGCCGCAAACAATACGGTCTGCACGCGGGGTCCAGGACTCGAACCTGTTCCCTTTGTACCTCACGGATCCAATTAGGTGGCGCTTTAACGAGCTCCTTATATACGCTTAAACAGTATCAAATATTTTTGTACTAAGGGGCTATCCATAAATTAAGTCACACGAATTTCATGATTTTCGGAGCCCCTTCTCCTTGTTACAGTATTAGATTGTTGGTGGTTTAATTAATACAATAAATAACTAATCCACCATATAGTTCAATTTAAACTTTTTTTTAATTCTCAAAGAAAACACTGTTATATACATACATACCTATAATCCATAGATTGTATACAACACTTCTTCCACAAACAATACAGTACTTGGCCGTCGTAAATTGAGTCGGTGAAAACTTTAAATTAACCCTTTCTCTGTCTCGGATGTTTGCTTTATATATATTCTATCGAAATCTCTAGAACACTTCAAAGGATTCCGACAGATATTTCTCGAACATTAACAATACTTAAACAATTGAAACATATTAAAAACAATCAGAATTAATACACAATCATTTACCATCATTACAAAATTGTCAGAAATGGAAATTAAAGAAACTTAAACACAAAATTATTCACAGAAATCATTTTAAACTGTATCAAATTGTCCTTTAGACATCGTAACTTGCATTAATACTTGTAATTACCAACATTTAAGCAATTCTCTTGCACAATTCTGTTCCAAAACATATTAAATGCCCTCCTAAATAATTTCTTTTCATAAAACAAAGTCTATATACATTAACTTACAGGAAATTGCAAAACAAACCAACCAGATATTATTCAACTAAACTCTAGCTTAATACAAATGCTTCATAAAATACAATTCCATTTAATTTTAGGTTTTAGGGCTGTTACAACAGGTTTTCACATTTGTGTGATCCTCTTTCCCTAAGTGACGTCACATTTTACAATTTTAAATTTAGAAATTATTTAATTAAAACTTTCCGTTTGAAATATTTTTTCGTACAGTCAACAATAAATCAATTTTTTAGAAAATTGACAAAAAAATAATAAATCAAATGAATGATTCAAAATTTAATTGTCTTGTGACCATATTCTTTGAACCTATTCTTTTACATTATTTATGACTAGCATAGAAGTCACTTAGTTCTCGATTTTGATAATGTTTGGAACATTCGATGTGTTGACATCTTCTTTATGCCACCATATAGCATGATCATCGTTTATCAAATAGCTTCCCTATATCGTCTAGCTACAGTTCTTTGAGGACGAATCTTCTTGATGGCCAAAACCTCTTGTTGCGACTTATGTGAATGCTTGTGATGGTTAGTGGCTTTGTGTGATTGAAGATATACACCACAGATGCCACTTGATCGTTTAAATAAGTATACAGAAATCATATTTCGTCAAAGCCGCAAAGGTGGCATTCGCTTTTCGGCGTATGTCAACGGTGGTCCACACGCGACATCTAGATACAGCGAGTGTGAACTCGCGTGGCCGTCACGTGCCAAAAGGTGATACCGCATTCGGGAGGACGTTGGTTCGAATCCCCGTCCGGGCATCCAGATTTGGGTTTTCCATGGTTTCCCCAAATCACACCAGGCGAATGCCGGGATGCTTCCATCAAAAAGGCCATGGCCAAATTCCATCCCATTCCTTGTCCACAATCCCATCCCGCCTCTAAAGACCTTAGCCGTCGATGATGCGTAAAGCCGTAAAAGCCATGTTCCCGTCACAGTTTCCTTCGAGTAATTTTCCAAATATAATCTAATAAATTTTTCAGCAGCGACGCACTTATGCATAGTAAAATTAAAGGTTTATTAGGGAAATAGCATCCTGAAATTTCTTGTAACGTAGTAATTTCCAGTCCTAGATGCAGACATTAAAAGCACTGACACTACAGTGCAATATTCGTCGTTTATACAGGACTTTATGTCCTGGAAACTAAGCACCTTGTGACGCCGAGAGAAATGTGTTTCTCCCATCAGTTACACTAGGAAACAAGGCAACGAAGTTCAGTTATGTTCTAATTTCCGTTTCGTAAATCATAATGAGCTTAAAAAACGTGAGAACCATTAAACATTCCGAATGTTTTCCGACATGCAGGTCATACAGCTAGTAAAGATATTAACTACGCTTGGTCCTTAATTCATCAAAACAACGGTTGCTAGTTTAGGTTAAGCTGTTTCCAGTGAAAGAACCAAACATTCTTCGAACTGATCACTTAATCTAACAATCCTGTTTAATAACTAGGTTGAATTTAGTATCACCGCAGGAATTCATATGCAAATACAAGTTAATGTCCTCCAGGGACTTGGTTTGCATTCGCTAGGCACGGGTCTGGCGCACCCGCGTATACCACTAATGTTTACGAAAAATAAATTCAGGGGATATACTGGTCCGTTACAAAGAGAATGGGTACTACTTAATAAACAGAAAAAAATATTTAAATTGCTCGCAAATAATGTATTCCAATTTAGTTAACAGAAAGATTTTTTTTTTATTTCAGATGATCATCTTTACGAAAGCGCTATTTCTTCCTGACACAGTCGATAATAGGTACACAGATATTGTGTTTCTAAGCAGTCAATGCATCCCCCCTAAATTATTATCTATTATTGTTAAACTTTCCCTGTAGTGAGAAAGCATAAATTCGGGTTTTCAACCAAAGCAATAGGGTAGGAATAAACCGACTAAACTCCAGCTTCACCGACTGTTGTGGTAGCTTTTTATTGAACACGCAGCTGTCAAAAATCACGAATACCACGAATAATCATTTTTTTTGTGTTGCTAAATTACCACTTTGTCGCATTAGAGAGCTTCCATTGTGGGACAGCGTTCTGAACACCGGCTCATCCGGAGCCTTTTTTTTTTTTTTTTTTGCACGAAATGCTCACCTTTTTTCCATTCCGTCGGATCTAAATTGTTGTTTTGTTACCGCCACCACGTGATTTTAATGTACACGCAGCAACAGCGGCAGCGACGAATGAAAATCTGTTACCGGGCAGGTTTAGAGCCACGGCTGCAAACATCTGCCGCGCCAGTTTAAAAGCTTCCACGTGGTACGGCGTCCAACAATTGTGTCGCTTTACGCGAGAAATGTTTTAATTTGAACGGAGGGAAGCTGGTGCGTGACCGGTTAACTCTTGGACCTTTCAGAGTAAGAAAATTCGATTCCCGGTAGGATCAAGCGTATTTCGATTTACTATTAATTCCAGGAATCTCCTTATGATGACATGGTTTTGCCTCATGTTCGTTGCTCCAATCCTCTTCCAACTCTAATGAGATAGATGTTGAGAAGCCCTAAAGCAGTAATGAAAAATTAACGAACCGACGTACGGAAGTGGGATAAGTTACTTCTGAAAATATACATATGATCGCTTTGTGCTTTTGTTCATTTCTTGATTGTTTCCTTTATTTCTGAGCGTCCACTGGGTATTTCAGTAGAATTTAACAACCTTTACTAAACGTCGCCAGCCAAATCTAATGCTTACCTTGGGTCTAGTTGTAAATATAGACCGATCACTGTCTTTTAAAGCGATCTTCTGTTTTCAGAATTCAGTTTAATGGTGGATTTTTTCAGGTTTACAGGTTTACTCTATTTCTTTTCACAACATAATACAATAAATTACCAGTTTCTTTTTTTTTTTTTAATTAGTGAGATGTTTGGTGATGGACTCGTTGATTCTTCTTTTCTGTCCGAAGTATTATCAACACATTTCTGTTGCGAGAAAACTAATGTATCAACAAAGCATGTTATACTGGAATTTGGTATTACAGGTTATACCAGTTCATGCTAAGTTTCTTCATAGGAACTTGTTCTATACTGATTCTTTTCCATAAATTCCCCAACCAACAGTCATTCAAAACCTATCCCTAACCGGCTCGTAGACAACAATGTCGAGAGAAAGAAAGAATGGCGCGTAAGGAACGGAAAGGAACTCGACCATGGCCTATGCGAATGAAACATCCAGAGATTCATTTGGAGTGATTTCAGGAAAACCTGGAAAATTGAAATTAGGATGGCTGGAACATATAAAGATTATTATTAGTTTTCAAAAATATATTCGGCAAAATTAGGCATTCAGTCACGTGACCGCGAACGCCAATCAGAAAGCATTACGTCACTCCCTGAGATATTCCATAGTAGCTGTTAACATTCTTGTAGGTACAGAACAGGTTAATTGATAAATTTTTCGTTTGTAGCAATTTTTGTTAAGTTAATTCGGTTGTTCTCAATTATATATTAAAGATAAGTGTAATTCCCTATGGAATCAGCATTTAGCAACCCAAACAGTACTACTGTACCCATAATTGACGTCGTGACCGTTGGCAGATTTTTCGCATCAAACAGTGACTTTTGCTTATCAGAGTTCCGCAATATTAAAACTTTGATGTAAGTATAGACAAGTGTAAAATATAGATTATAAACTATACAGCATTATTTCAGTTTCGTAAACAATAACCTACTGCATGAAAATAAATAACTTTTTTTATTCGCTTGGGTCTTGAAATATCTTGAATGAAAACAGATTTGGTTAGGCTGATATGCATCCTGGTCTAGAAGGGAGATCTAAGCAAGATATCAAAATATGTTTTCCTTCACTTTGATACTATCTTTGACGTGAACAGTGTCATAGAATATGGTTGATGTTCGGTACTATTAATTCTGTGCCGTATCGTAACTTTTCAGTTGCGTCACGTTTGAGGTACGTTTCTTTTTGCTTTCAAATATACTTTTCCTGGAAAAGTACATCCTAAAAACAGTTGTGACAAGTTTTAAAGCTATACCACTGCCAATGTCCCTTCTTATCCCGGCTGCATATGAGACTAACAACATCACCTTTCACTTTAGATATCTCGAGAATCAAGCGAAATATCAAACAATTTTATTATTTATTTTCGATTTATTTAATCGATCTGTATATGAATCCGTCATCAAGTTGTGTCACT
This sequence comes from Vandiemenella viatica, assembly GCA_031002005.1. NCBI lineage: Eukaryota > Metazoa > Arthropoda > Insecta > Orthoptera > Morabidae > Vandiemenella > Vandiemenella viatica. Next base: position 141,326,615 of record JARYHS010008074.1, read on the forward strand.
ACGGTAATCAGAGTTCTGCCAGAGTGTGTTTATTACATTGAACTTTAGAAAAAGATTTTAAATCATTAAACCAAAACAATGTGTAATAGTAAGTTTTCCCGGAAGATCTGATGTTCAAACAAAGCAAAACAACTTAACCTCAACTCATACATTATTATTTTATCAGTGTTTGAGAAATAGTGATTGTTTAACATTCATCAGTTTTACTGTAGACTTAGAAATATATTGTATGCAAAATCTTACATCAAAATAATTCTCGAATCTTCAGATAAACTGTGAGCATCCTTCCGCATTACAAGTTTTACCCACTTTTCCGTATTTGTTCATTTTTTGAAACCTATATAAATAACTTGCTTGAAGTTTTTATAGCTGTACTTTTACACTTAGGTACTATACAGCACTTATAAAGCGATGAATTCATTTTTAATGAAAGAAAACGAAAAGAAACTAACTTCTTCCATACACAGACACGATCGTACTGTTTTGTTTAGAGTAGCATGACGTCATTTAAGACGCCGTGGTAGTCTTAAGCGCTAAAGTTAAATAGGTTTTTAAAAATGCAAAATACGTAGTTTAAACATTATCTTGGTTCTCTGGGTAGAGGCGCGTCGATTTGTTATAACCTAAAGTTTCGGCCATCGTGCTGTGACCTTCATCAGAGGACAGCACGATGGCTAAACGTTAGTTTATAACAAATCGGCGCGGCTCCACCCAGAGAACCAAGATAATACTTACGACGACCACGGAAACCTGCGCAATTATTTGACATAATGTAAATGTTCGATTTTTTTAAAAAAATAATACGTTTCTTGAGTAAAATATGTAATAAGGTAAACTATTAACCATTTTTCAAATTTATTCAACTAGCCAATTAAGCAAGCATGTGTAGCGAATCGAGCGGCAAATCCGCTACATACGGTGGGTTCTATCAACGAGACTGCTGCCGGTTCAGTTTCAACCAACATTTGCATCATTATGTTGATAGACATCTAGCGGTTTAATTTACTTCTACAGTTAGCTAGACTGATCGAAGCAGGTAAAGCACCTGTTACTCGCTGCTTGAGACGAGAAACAAGGTTACAGCTAAGCAACTGTCCGTTCGCTAGTGCAGTTTAACTAGACAAGTTACTTACTGGAGGAAACGACTCACTATTGAATGCTAATACTTTAATTCTTAACTAATGACAAGGTATTCTTGAAGGAAAACACACCTATCCGGTAAACTCTATAATTTATTATTTAACTTGATGAAAACATACGACATTACATAGATCACACAATAAGACTGAAATCATGATGGCACAAAACATTTACTTATTCTCCGTTGTAGGCACATATACTCTTTTACGATAATCTAACAGTTACACAAGACCTATTCCTTGAAATCAGTGACTTGAATGACTGACTATAAATCTTTAAGCAACAAGCGTATCAGATGGTTCGGTGTTACCTTAAATCTTGTAGATGTTTCTCGAGTCGAAGATGGTGGTAGACTCCCCGTTCAACTAGCTACAGAGCGACGTCTGCTAGCATTAGCGGCGGAGGGGGCATCTCGCCCTATAATTGGCTAGACCATTCACGTGGTTACTCTTAAGGTTCATAAGTGGCTTCCAGCGGTTCAACAGGGTGGGGACGGTAAATCTCACACACTCAGTGCTTACGAAAGGGAAACTTGCCACCCACGCATTTCCCAGGCTACGCGAGTGAAACTTTCAGCTGTCAACCTTGAAGCTCGTGTGGTATTACTCTGATAACAAGGTGCGCTTCCTGTCCAGCCGACTGGGAACCTGGCTCGCTCGCCTAGGCCCGCAGCTAGCAACTCAATAAAAACAAATGAAATCTAATAAATATCCCTTTCCTCTCTGATCGATATTCCAAAATTAGCGCCATCGCTACACATGTGAGTTCGATTGTGCTACAGATATTCAGCATGACTCACACTATTCCTCTCCAAGACCGAAACTGTTGCAGTGGACTGGAAGAAAGGGCTGATCGAATGCTTTATCTAATCGACCTGCAGCAATAAGGATGGATATGAGGAGATGAGCCTTACGCTGCTGCCGGCTTTATCTCTTCTCTGCAGTTTCGTCTGCTGGACTCTTTTGGCAGCGGGCCGAGTTAGTCTGGGGAAACGTTCTGGACGTTTGCTTTCGATGAATATTCTTCTGCTTCAACGGGGATTGAACACTGGGTGTTTGGGACAAAGACAGACGTTTTATTCCCTGAGCTCCCAGCTGATTTTTCTGGCACCACTTAATATTGCTTCTGCGATCTGATTGCAGAGACTACAGTATTATTGAACAATGATATAGCTTCAGAAATGGGAAATTAAAGTTATTCACAAGAAATTTAGTCTGATATCATTTGGTGAAGTTTGGTAAAGTAAAGGCGCACTGTGCTGAGACTTTGATTCTCTTTCGCAGCACAGCAGCATGAACTTTACATGTAGCCTGAACTGTCTGTGCCACTTGTTTAATTCAAAAAGTCCGACTAAAGACCCGTTCACACTAGCGGTCAGCTCAGCTCAGTTCACGATCCAGGTTTTTGCCAGTGGCATTCACACTAGCATCAGGTCAGGTCAGATCAAATCGAAGATGATGCATTTTCGTTTGTGTTGCTCACAGCGAACAATGCTGCTCTCTAGGCTAATGTTAATGAAAGTCGTAGTTATTTTAGATGAAGAGAACAAGTTCAAAAATACGACGGGTCAGGTTGAATCCAGAGTTTGAAAACGCAAACAGGTGAAAAGAAAAAATATTAATTATCGGCTATGCCGTCCGAGACGAGTGGTGGGAAATGTTGGTTTTTTAGCTCAAACATTTCGAATTTAATTTAGAAATGCTCTAAGATTAATTGATAACGTCATTTTCGCAACATGTATTTTGCACAATTATTTATGGAAGGATAAAATTTCATGCAATGTGGAAAGTGAATCACAGGATGAACGTGAGGATATTTTTTTTTACAATTATTCTTTGTCTGGGTGCTAATAATCGTAAAACCGCTTTTGATACAAAATAAATCCACTATATTTTTTAATTCGGAAGCAGGAACTGTACAGTCGGGGACAGAATTAGCGAGACCCCTCGCCTTTCGATTATGCTTCGTTCTAGACACGACTACCTCATGGGACAGCATAACTGGTAGGTGGTACACTAAATTCATGAGAAAATAGACCTCTCATACCCAGCACTTTACCCAAGACTAAACAAATGAGTCTGCGCGCGAGAGACTCGCAAACGCTCTAAGGCAAAGTTCGGTGTTATACAGTAAAAGTAATCACAAGAATCACCATTTTAGTCATAATAATTATTGAAATAATGAAACTCACTGATTATAAAGCAAAGATACAGCTTTTTTCGTAATTTTGATAGCAATTGTGTATTTTTCTTTCTTTCTAATAAACATATGACAATTCGCTAGCAAACGAAATTACACCATGAATACAGGAAAAAATCGCTAAATCACGCACGTATAAAAATGTTTTAAACCAATAAGAGAGTTTGAATCGATTTATTCACACTTTCTAGACACACAGAGTTTAAGCGTAAGTAGAGAGTGCATTACGAAATTACTCAAATGGTGAACTAAGTCACGAAATATAAATTAACTATTTCTACATACTTAACTTGATCGCAGTAGTTTCAGTAGTAACAATAATAAATTAATAACAGTTAATTCGTCTGCAATGTGAATAAGCGGTTTCAGATTTTGAAGGTGAAGCAATGGAAGTAGAAAACATTTTATATCTCCCTTTGTTTCCAACACTGATACTTCTATAAAGTTTTGTGTGGAGTATTACTTCTTGCCTTTCAAGTCAGATGGATTAGAAATAATAATCTTGCCTGGCATTCGGTAGGACATGGATTCAAACCCTGTAGGATATCCAATTCCAGTTTTTCGTGGTTTCAGTAAATCTCTCCAGCTCAACTCCGGAAAAGCTCCTTCAAAAAGCCGTGGGTGAAATTCTTTTCCGATCCTAGTTTCCAATTCACATTGGCTTCGATTTTTTTTTATCTGCTTAACGTCTAACAGCGAGGTCTTTAGAGACGGGAAAGGATGGGAGGCAAGGAATTAGGCCATGGCCTTTTGAAGGAAACATCCTGGCATTTGCCTGGAGTGATTTGGGAAACCATGGAAAACCCAAATCTGGATGCCCGGAAAGGGATTCGAACCGCCGTCCTCCCGCATGCGAGGCCAGAACGCTAGCCGTTACACCACCACGCTCGGCCATTGGCTTCGAAAGAGAACAAGAAGAAGAAAAATAACCGAATGTGGTGGATTAGTGGTAACACTCTGGGGTGGCTTCTGGGAGGACGTGGATTTGAATCCCCGTCCGGTCATTCAGATTTGGGTTTTCGATGGTTTCCCCAAATCACTCCAGGCGAATGCAGGGTCGAATACCATGGTCGAATTCCTTCCCGTTGCTTACCCTCAAGTCCTTATCGGCATCTAAATACCTTGACGTCGACAAGACATAAAGCCACAAGCAAAAAATAAACAAAGATACAAAGCTTATAAATCTCACCAAATTACTGTCAGTTATCAAGCTTAAAGGCAATAGCTATTGATACTCCTCCAAATCATATTTTTTATTAGTAAATTCAAGGGATTGTTTTATCAGTGTAAAGGAAGATATGGAAATAAAGCTATCAAAATACAAATAAAAGTTGAAACTCCGAAATAATATGAGGTGGAAACCCAATATTACGAAATATAAATTTGACATCGTGTGTGTATTTGACCCAACGTACTGAGGTATCTTATTTTAAAAAGTAAACCACCAGCAGAGACTCTGACAGGCATTATGCCGAAAATGAAAAAAAAGGCAACATATGAAATATTTGGCAGTTACGAGGTCAAGGAGAAAGGATGAATCTCATGTAACTTAACGCTTTATTCATAATTATGTATTAGTCATTAATTTTTTTTTAGAAAATTACACCTTGTGCATTTCTACTTCAAAATGCTCTCAAAGCATCTTTAAAATGTTCTACCTCGTGCCATTTCCAAGACGGATTAATTAATATTGTGTATTGACCGTACTTTTAATATTTTGTTTAGAGAAAAGGTCTAAGCATACATTAAGGGAAATTTATCTGGTTCGATCTTTAGATTTAAATATTTTGGTCTAGACTCTGGTGAAAGAATGTGTAAACGTGATTGAAATCACGATGGCTAACACAGATGTTAAATCCAAGGTGCCTCAGACATTTCCGGGAGCTATTTTCCTCAACCCAATTTACCTGCTCTGTATTTATCCTCGAACGTTGTATCTGACACAGCTCAAGAGAGAAAATCATTATGGAAGAATAGAACCATATATACGTGACGAATAATCGTTTTCTGAACTTAAAAATAATATATAATCTTGCCATAGTTGCTATCGAAGACGCGGAAATGTTCGATTCACTACAGATTTCAGATCTTAATCACATATAGTCGAATGTTCCACAAAGCAACTACAGGCGCCTATTAGTTTTCAGATAGATACGTTTAATCTTTTATGAATCCACAATATTCCACTTAGAAATCATCAATTTCCTTCAATACACACACATATGGATTTACAAATTTCAGCTGCATATGAAGTTTACACACATCGCTAATTGTTTGACTAACCAGAAGAAATCTTTTCTCACTGCCGTCTTTCCTCGAATAAAATTATTTCATGGTGAGTATAATTGTGAAGCAATGCCCTGTTCGGGTATCCAGATTTCAGTTTTCCATGCATTCACAAAATCAATTTAAACGAACGCTGGCACGGTTTCTTCAAAGGCAATGGCTAAATTCCTTCCCATTTCTGTCTCCAATCCACATCCATCTCTAATGACATAGACGTAAACGAGGCGAAAGCCTTAAGCACAAAACAGAAGAACTAATGAGTGGTTGTCAGAGAAGAAATTAAAATTCCTCAGTACCATCTGTCGGCACCACCATTACTGCAAAAGCTAAAATTGAATTATTGTGCAAACATGATCCTTTGTATTCGGAATACCGTATTCACAAATATGTGATGATTGCACGAAAGGCAGATGTATCGTCCATAAAAACTTATTCATCTACTTCTGAAGGATTTAATTTGTATAACTCAAAAACATTACGGTTGCTAGTTTGGTTCTTAGTTCATAGAAAATTCTTGTTACATTCATTAGCATCGCATCACGTTACCTAGAGTTTTACATCTTTTCACACACCAACATGAAATAATTAATGTGTCATTATCACTGTAAAAATTCAAAATTAGCAGTCTTCCTGTCGGAAAATAGAATAGTTACGAAATATCAATTTCGTTTTTACTTGTATTCGTCAAGACTAAGGAATGAAGATGCAATTCTGTCTTGGGTACGATGACAAACGGTTTCGAGGTGGTAATAGAAGGAAATACACTTCGTTTCTGCCAGACGACTTCCTTGTTGTCTGCGCCACTTGTTTTCAAACTTCATTCTGCGACAGTGGGTTTCGTTACACCAGCAAAAATGAATCATTTAAGTGACATTGATAAGGGGGCAATTGTTGCTCTACATGAAGAAGGGCATTCGAACAGTTCAGTATGACAGGTCACCAGTCCACCGGAGCCGTCTAGTTCATAGGTCGTTCCTCGAGCACCCCTAAGTGTTGCAAAATGATTGGCCACCCAAGGGCCCTATTGAAAATCTTGGGGTAGAAATACTATGAATTATAAGCGAAAAGGAGCATGTGCCGACAATCCGGAGCCAACTGTTATAGGCCATGTTGTGACGCATGGGAAGAACCGGCCAAAAGTCGTGGTTATTTTTTCACGCCTCATTAATTCCATGAACAGTAGAATTCGTGCCGTTGTCGATGAGGAGAGAGGCTGGACAAGTTACTGAAAGTTAATTCCGTGTATTTTTTTTACTTCTCCATAACTGTTCTGTCACACGTCTTTTTCGGCATTCTGCGATCGTATCCCATGTGTTTACATCCTGATTTGTTTCCAAATATATTTTTCCCTTCCTCTGCTACCCATCACCTAAGATTTCTGGGCCTAGTACAGGTCTATTTCGAAGAAGGAAGTTCCAACCGTTAGTCGTTGATAGCGTAGTTGGAAAGCTGACAGAGTAGTAAACTGAAGAGGTATGGAGGCTGGCACGATGTTCGGTGGCAGTAATTTTTTTTTTTTATCCTCTTCTTTTCTTTTTAGCCTCCTATATAAAATACTACACAGAAGTTTAAACGACAAGCGTAGCATACAATCATATAAGATAGCAATGTTGTACTCCAATTTTCATTCTAACATTAGTTTCTGTAATATCAGTTTCATGATATAAAAATTATGGTACTGAATTAATTTAAGGGTTAAGATATTGCGTTGTTTACTTATTTACACTGTTTCATTAAATGCTTGCGAATGCCGCGATGGTTTCCTTCAGAAGGACCTGGCCAGAAACTTCATTCCTTGCTCCCAAGCTTTTCAACAAGTTTAAAGCCAGAAGCAAAGAAACGTGCCTTTTGAAGGAACCTTCCCAACTATTGCCTGAAGTCATTTGGAGAATTGTATAAACCCAAATCTGTATGTTTGGACGGGATTTAAAGAGGTGTCCTCTCGAATGCGATACCAGAACATTACCGCTCACTCACCAGACTCAGTTTTCTGAACTAAAAATAACAAGTATATATAAATACGAACAATCATGAAAGTCTGACTCGGGCTCGGATTTTATTTTATATATCTATCCTGTAGCGTAGTAGCAGACTCAGAAATATTTGAATCACTGCAGTGGTTTTCAGTTAGTTTTCCCCGAGTATAACTTCAAGAACGAGCTCAACTTGTAAAAATGGTAACTATTTAATTAATTGTGGACAAATAACAGGAGGAAATTGAGGTATTGCCTTTTAGAAGAACCATTTGGCATTAAAGTAGAAAGATTTTGATAAAACATAGAAACATGAATTTTATAGAACGGGAAATTGAAACAGTGTGCAAATTCTTCTCATGATGGGGGCTACTATGGAATTTTCTCACAATCGGAAGACAGGAATTCAAATCTTCCTCCATCCATCCGGATTTCATTCTCACATGATTAATGGAAATCACTCCGTAAGTGCCAGGAATGGTTCGTTTCCTTTTTCCCCCTCTAATGATTTCGGCGTCGAACAGAAGAAGAAATATTAACAACAACAACGATCTGGCAACGCTCCACATGTGGAAGTAGCTCTCTAGTCCCTCCGCTTCCGTGGTCGGCGTTGAATCAGATAAATACAACAAAGAGAAAGTCCAATACACAACACAGACATGTAATTATGTTTATTTGCGAAATTTTCTCTGAAAAAATCGTGGTGGCAAGTGCTATTGTTTAAATCCACAATGATATTGGCAAGATTTTTTTAAAAAAATATATTTTTGCTTCTGGCTTTACAACTTGTCATGAGGCAGGAAAACTGGGAGCAAGGAATGAAGTTTCTGGCCACGTCCTTCTGAAGGAAACATCGCGGCATTCGCAAGCATTTAATGCAACAGTGTAAATAAGTAAACAACGCAATATCTTAACCCTTAAATTAATTCAGTACCATAATTTTTAAATCATGAAACTGATATTACAGAAACTAATGTTAGAATGAAAATTGGAGTACAACATTGCTATCTTATTTGATTGTATGCTACGCTTGTCGTTTAAACTTCTGTGTAGTATTTTATATAGGATGTTAAAAAGAAAAGAAGATGATAAAAAAAAAAATTGCTGCCACCGAACATCGTGCCAGCCCCCATACCTCTTGAGTTTACTACTCTGTCAGCTTTCCAACTACGCTACCACCGACTAACGGTTGGAACTTCCTTCTTCGAAATAGACCTGTACTCTGCCCAGAAATCTTTGGTGATGGGGAGAAGAGGAAGGGAAATAATATGTTTGGAAACGAATCAGGATGTAAACACAGGGATACGATCGCAGAATGCCGAAAAAGACGTGTGACAGAACAGTTATGGAGAAGTAAATAAAATACACGGAATTAACTTGCAGTATCTTGTCCAGCCTCTCTCCTCATCGACAACACACGATTCTACTGTTCATGGAATTAATGAGGCGTGAAAATAACCACGACTTTTGGCCGGTTCTTCCCATGCGTCACAACATGGCCTCTAACAGTTGGCTCCGGATTGTCGCACAGCTCCTTTTCGCTTATAATTCTTAGTATTTCTACCCAAACATTTTCAATAGGGCCCTTGGGTGGCCAATCATTTTGCAGCACTTAGCTCGAGGAACGACCTCTGAACTAGACGGCTCGGTGGACTGGTGACCTGTCATACTGAACTGTTCGAATGCCCTTCTTCATGTAGAGCAACAATAATTGCCCCCTTATCAACGTCACTTAAATGATTCATTTTCGCTGGTGCAACGAAACACACTGTCGCAGACTGAAGTTTGAAAACAAGTGGCGCAGACAACGAGGAAGTCGTCTGGCACAAACGATGTGTATTTCCTTCTATTACGACCTCGAAACCGTTTGTCATCGTACCCAAGACAGAATTGCATCTTCATTCATTAGTCTTGACGAATACAAGTAAAAACGAAATTGAAATTTCGTAACTATTCTATTTTCCGACAGGAAGACTGCTAATTTGGAATTTTTACAGTGATAATGGCACATTAATTATTTCATGTTGGTGTGTGAACAGATGTTAAACTCTAGGTAACGTGATGCGATGCTAATGAATGTAACAAGAATTTTCTATGAACCATAAACCAAACTAGCAACTCGGAATGTTTTTGAGTTATACAAATTAAATCCTTCAGAAGTAGATGAATAAGTTTTTATGGACGATACATCTGCCTTTCGTGCAATCATCACATATTTGTGAATACGGTATTCCGAATACAAAGGATCATGTTTGCACTATAATTCAATTTTAGCTTTTGCAGTTATGGTGGTGCCGACAGATGGTACTGAGGAATTTTAATTTCTTCTCTGACAACCACTCATTAGTTCTTCTGTTTGCCTCTTTTTTGTGCTTAAGGCTTTCGCCTCGTTTACGTCTATGTCATTAGAGATGGATGTGGATTGGAGACAGAAATGGGAAGGAATTTAGCCATTGCCTTTGAAGAACCGTGCCAGCGTTCGTTTAAATTGATTTTGTGAATGCATGGAAAACTGAAATCTGGATACCCGAACAGGGATTGCTTCACAATTATTCTCACCATGAAATTTTATTCGAGGAAAGACGGCAGTGAGAAAAGATTTCTTCTAGTTAGTCAAACAATTAGCGATGTGTGCAAACTTCATATGCAGCTGAAATTTGTAAATTCCATATGTGTGTGTATTGAAGGAAATTGATGATTTCTAAGTGGAATATTGTGGATTCATAAAAGATTAAACGTATCTATCTGAAAACTAATCGGCGCCTGTAGTTGCTTTGTGGAACATCCGACTATATGTGATTAAGATCTGAAATCTGTAGTGAATCGAACATTTCCGCGTCTTCGATAACAACTATGCAAGATTATATATTATTTTTAAGTTCAGAAAACGATTATTCGTCACGTATATATGGTTCTATTCTTCCATAATGATTTGCTCTCTTGAGCTGTGTCAGATACAACGTTCGAGGATAAATACAGAGCAGGTAAATTAGGTTGAGGAAAATCGCTCCCGGAAATGTCTGAGGCACCTTGGATTTAACATCTGTGTTAGCCATCGTGATTGCAATCACGTTTACACATTCTTTCACTAGAGTCTAGACCAAAATATTTAAATCTAAAGATCGAACCAGATAAATTTCCCGTAATGTATGCTTAGACCTTTTCTTTAAACAAAATAATTAAAAGTACGATCAATACACAATATTAATTAATTAATTCCGTCATGGAAATGGCACGAGGTAGAACATTTTCAAGATGCTTTGAGAGCATTTTGAAGTAGAAATGCACAAAGTGTAATTTTCTATTAAAAAAATTAATGACTAATACATAATTATGAATAAAGCGTTGAGTTACATGAGATTCATCCTTTCTCCTTGACCTCGTAACTGCCAAATATTTCATATGCCTTTTTATTCATTTTCGGCATAATGCCTGCAGAGTCTCTGCTGGTGGTTTACTTTTTAAAATAAGATACCTCAGTACGTTGGTCAAATTCACACACGATGTCAAATTTAGATTTCGTAATATTGGGTTTCCACCTCATATTATTTCGGAGTTTCAACTTTTATTTGTATTTTGATAGCTTTACTTCCATATCTTCCTTTACATTGATAAAACAATCTCTTGAATTTACTAATAAAAAATATGATTTGGAGGAGTATCAATAGCTATTGCCTTTAAGCTTGATAACTGACAGTAATTTGGTGAGATTTTTAAGCTTTGTATCTTTGTTTATTTTTTGCTTATGGCTTTATGTCTTGTCGACGTCAGGTATTTAGATGCCGGTAAGGACTTGGGGGTAAGCAACGGGAAGGAATTCGACCATGGTATTCGACCCTGCATTCGCCTGGAGTGATTTGGGAAACCATCGAAAACCCAAAACTGAATGACCGGACGGGGATTCAAACCCACGTCCTCCCAGAAGCCACCCAGAGTGTTACCACTAACCCCACATTCGGTTATTTTTCTTCTTCTTGTTCTCTTTCGAAGCCAATGACCGAGCGTGGTGGTGTAACGGCTAGCGTTCTGGCCTCGCATGCGGGAGGACGGCGGTTCGAATCCCCGTCCGGGCATCCAGATTTGGGTTTTCCATGGTTTCCCAAATCACTCCAGGCAAATGCCAGGATGTTTCCTTCAAAAGGCTATGGCCTAATTCCTTGCCCCCATCCTTTCCCGTCTCTAAAGACCTCGCTGTTAGAGAGACGTTAAGCAGATAAAAAAAAAATCGAAGCCAATGTGATTTGAATCTTGAGAGTATTGGAAACTAGGATCGGAAAAGAATTTCGCCCACGGCTTTTTGAAGGAGCTTTTCCGGAGTTCAGCTGGAGAGATTTACTGAAACCACGAAAAACTGGAATTGGATATCCTACAGGGTTTGAATCCATGTCTACCGAATGCTGGCAAGATTATTATTTCTAATCCATCTGGCTTGAAAGGCAAGAAGTAATACTCCACACAAAACTTTATAGAAGTATCAGTGTTAGAAACAAAGGGAGATATGAAATGTTTTCTACTTCCATTGCTTCACCTTTAAAATCTGAAACCGCTTATTCACATTGCAGACGAATTAACTGTTATTAATTTATTATTATTACAACTGAAACTACTGCGATCAAGTTAAGTATGTAGAAATAGTTAATTTATATTTCGTGACTTAGTTCACCATTTGAGTAATTTCGTAATGCACTTTCTACTTACGCTTAAACTCTGTGTGTCTAGAAAGTGTGAATAAGTCGATTCAAACTCTCTTATTGGTTTAACACATTT
>JARYHS010008074.1:141339979-141417587 GCA_031002005.1 Vandiemenella viatica
TACGTTCCAGCTCATTACCATGCCGACCATCTTCCTGGATGCACAGGGCTTCAAGACGAAGGACGGTGTCTTCATTTTCAAGGAAGTTGCTGTGTGTGTAATACGATCTGACAATATCATCGCTACACATTGCATTTCTGTATCTTCACCATCACGTGGAGGTGATGAGCCAACAGTCAGATGGTTGACAAATAATTACCATGGAATACCTTGGAACACTGATGGTGTAACCTTTAGTAAACTATGTACTATTCTACATGCAATCACCAATGAAGATGACTCCATTATTTACGTTAAAGGACGAGAGAAGGCTCGATGGTTCCAGAAAATTATCCGCAAGAAAGTCTGCTACAACATAGAAGATTTAGGATGCCCGCCACTACAAGAACTCAAGAAAAATAATTTGATCAAACTTTGTAAAGCTCATTTATTTGTAATGCTATGTGCGCAGCTGAAAATGTATTTTTAATTGCCCAATGGTGGGTGAAATAAAAGAAATAATATCAAATAATATATGTTATTTTATTCAGACATTTCACATACATGTAGTTAATAAGGTCCACAAACATCATATCCAGGTTCATAATTCTTAATTACAATATTATTTACATCATCAGATACTAACAAATTTTTATATGCAATGAGTTCAAGTCTTAATTGCGCATAATCCAATGATGAACTGGGTGTCACTTGAGCTACTCGAACATTATTAATGTGCATGTCAATCAGTTTTTGCACTGTAGCCATATTGAAGTCTCGTAGCACTTTATTAGCTAGAATGTCCACAAACTCAGTATAATATCGTGCCACCAAGTAGCCCCACTTCTGCTTGATGGTCAAGGCGTTGGTCACGGCTGGCTGCGCGTCGACGAAGTTCCTCCAAGTAGACTGGCCGAAGAAGACACCGCTGGCAGGATCGTCATTAAGGTGGAAACAAACAGTCTTCACCCCGGCAATCGTTCGGCAGGAGACGGTGTGCTCACCAAGTGAGATGCTGTCGGTGCAGGCGTTGAATAACTGGGACACTACGTCCAATTCCTGGATCAGGACGTTCCATTCGTAGTATGTTAAAACAATTTTATTGTGTCCCACTTTTTCCAGAACAACAACAGGTTCAAACTCGTGTTTGGACGATAACCCTATCGTCAAACGTTTCGAGTCCCCAGCGTTGAGTTGGTATACAGATGAGAACAACAACACTAGACGAGGCATAGCTGCAAACTGATGAGAAAGCGGTAGGCGGGTGGTTTATAAAGCGGTCTGCACACCAAGATAGTGACTGTGAGCAGCGCCATCGTGGCTGCAGGGGCGGGGCGCGTGACCTACAAAGATAATGACTGTGAGCAGCGCCATCGTGGCTGCAGGGGCGGGGCGCGTGACCTACAAAGATAATTACGGTGAGAGCGGCGCCGGCGTGGCGCGTGACCTACAAAGAGCCAGGTAGATAATTATAGGCCAGAGGCCGCACAGTCGGCCGGGCGCCTAATTATAGGGGAAGCGGCCTGCACACCTGCAGGGGGCGGGGCGGGTGACCTACAAAGATAATGACAGGCCGGTGGCGCCGGCGTGGCCGCAGGGGGCGGGGGCGGGTGACCTACAAAGAGCCAGGTAGATAATTACAGGCCGCACAGTCGGCCGGGCGCCTAATTATAGGGGAAGCGGCCGCAGGGGCGGGGCGCGTGACCTATTTAATAATACAGAACCGGTACACATACAAGTCTTATGGAAGAGCGTTCTGGATATGGGAAGGGAGCGGGGGGTGACCTTGAGACTGCAGCAGAAACGGCACACATACAAATCTTATGGAAGAGCGTTCTGGATATGGGAGGGGAGGGGCGGGTGGCGGCGGCTCGTAATTATAGGGGAAGCGGCCACAGGGGTGGCGGGGCGCGTGACCTATTTAATACAGTACGCTCGAGACATACCTACTCTTATTATCTCCATTTTGATTAAATCATATTTTAAGAAACGAATTTTCTGAAATTTGACCTTTAAAGAGAAAAAATGTCAATATTTCTAAAATGCTGTTTTTTGTGTACGAGTCATTTATCTCCCTGGATACCTATCTGAAATCGTTTAACTGAAGCATCATTTTTAAGATTAAGGTCTCCGCCGTGGTCACATTAATATTTTAGAAAGGATTTTTTAGTAATTCTACCCTTATAGAGCAAAATTACCATTATTTCCATAACGAATTTTTTAGCCACGTGCTATTTATCTCCATTGATATCTAACCGAAATCGAAAAATGAGGTACTATTTTAGAAATTAAGGTCTACGTTTTGGTCAAATCATATTTTAAAAAGGGATTTTTTTTTTGGAATTCGACCATTAAAAGGGCAAAAGAATTAACATTTCTACAACGCATTTTTGTGTAACGAGGACATTTATACCACTTGATACCTAACCGAAATCGATAAATGAGGTATCGTTTTAAATATTAAGGTATCGGCTTTGGTCACATCATATTTTAAGGAGGAACTTTCTCCAAATTCATCCCTTAAGGGGCAAAAATATTATTTCTATGACATATCGTTTTAAAGATTAAGGTCTCCAATTAGGAAAATCATAAATTAAGAAAGAATTTTTCGGAATTTGATGCTTAAAGAGGTCGCGCGTATGTGACAGTTCAGAACAAAGTCCCTAGATTGCAGCAGCAGATATCACAGAGATGGTCAACAAACAATTTTTTATACAATAAGTAGCTTTTCGGATATTTTATGTTACAGAAACATTTTTGTTTTGCTATACAACTCCAATGTAAACATTTTATTCACACAGCAAAATATATCACAGATATGCTCTCTGCATTTTGTTCAGGTTGGTTGTATTCCTTAAGGTCAGTGACAGTTTATCGTACATCCAACGTGTTTTAAATTTTCCTGTTTCGTAATATGTTGTAAGTATTTTGATGCGTACCTATTACACTAAACAAATAAACATTTGCTACAAAAATGCGGTTCTACTTTTCATTATATTACAAGCATTCAATCTCACTAGTGATCGTATTTAATTCACGAAATTTTCGCACGGGTCGTCTAGTAATTTTTTATTGCTTTACGCTTCGTCGGGACTGGGGGCAAGGTACGAGAAGGAATTCGTCCATGGACTTTTGAAGGAAGCATCCCGGCATTCGCCTGGAGTGATTTGGTGTAATCCAAGTCTGGATGGACCCTGCATCCTCCAGAATGCGAGGCCATATCGTTACTGCACACCAAACACGGTCGGTACAATATATATTCTTATAAAACGCGGTGACGTCACACAATGACGTCGAGCTATAACGTCACGCTTTTCGCCTTCTTTGCCCAACTTACGACTAGAATTGTTGTCCTGGGTCATGCACGTTTAATAACAGTTCTATTTACCTAAGTATCTGCGAATAAATTAACTGTCAGAACACTGAAAGAAAAGTATATATTGCATTTAAATTGACAAAAAAATTATTAGTTGTTTACATTTAATTAAAATTCGTGCGAAGTAAAATATTCGTTAAAATATTTGGCAATAGATCTGTAAGATAAAAGCTTTAATTCTGAATTAGCAAAGTTAGCAGCAGTTTTAATTAAATTGTTATTACAATCAGAAGTTGACGATACAGCAGAGGACATGAGTAAATTTTTTTTAAATAATTTAAATTGCTTTCATTGGTGACCTGTTACTTAAATAATTACTTCTTTTGAATTAAAGTAGTTCCACACTGATCGAGATTTATCCAGCCTAGACTACAATTAAAACTAATATTACGTGGCAAAACGTACATTGTTGCGATTTATTTTTAATCTCCGTTACGTTCATTAATGACATATTTCAGCCGCATCTGCATTCAAATGTTGTAATATCGATCTGAATCGCGGATAACAGAAAGAAAAATGTAAGAACCCGTGAAGATTTTTGATCAAGTTTATATTGCGGTGCATTATTGCTACTAAAATGCGATACATTAATATGCGTGTGATTGAAGTATTGTTTTTTTCTGACGTAGTATGTGGATAGGTAGTAATGCAACCTGGACCAGGATGGCAACCGAAACCTTTTGCTACAGCGCAATGCACGAGGAAATACTTTGAGTTTTAATTTATAACAATTCCATTTAGTTCAGCAATTGCTAAGAAATGAATTATCAGAACACTGTAATAAAAGTACGTATTTCATTTAAATTGGCATATTAATTATCAGTTGCTTTTTTACCGAAATCATTACTTGGTTTGGATAAAAGAAGTTACAAATTGATCGAGATATATGTGGCCCAAACTACTAATATTACGTGGTATAATGTAAGTTGTTAAGATTTATTTTTAACATCTTCGTTTTCACTGGGATCATTATTTAACCTGCATGTAAACTGTGTGAGCCGTTATAACACCGATATTCATCGCAGATTATAAGAACGAAAGATGTGAGAACCCGTTAAGATTTTGGATCAAGTTTATATTGCGATGCATGATGATATTGACAGATGATACAGGGAATATATTATTTCGCATGTGATTGAAGCTTTGATTTTCTAATGGCAATATTAGCAGAGATTGTGGTTAGGCTGAAATGCAACCTGGACAGTGTTGACAATTGAAACTTTTTGCTACAGAAAAAGAGGCGAGAAATTACATTGAGCTTTATTTTGTTACGGTTCTATTTAGTTAAGCAACTGAAAAGAAATTAACTGCCGGAAAACTCAGTTAAACACGTCATTTTTGACGGACTTTGAGGCTAGTTATAAAATAATACAACAGAGCGTATAAGATAACAATAAGAAGAAGACACGTACACCGCACACTTAAATATTGCAGTTACTTGTTCGGAGCGAGTACCACGCAGCACGTGAATAGCAGACCTAGACTATTGTCCTGCTCGAGGCTTGGTCCTCGGCGCTGGCCGGCATCGGCAGACGTCACGCTGACAGTGATAAACCTAGCGAGTCAAGACAGCGTGCATAAACCACGTAGCTCCATTTTGGCCTACTGTGAACCCCCCCTCCCCCCCTAGCCATACGTGGCTTTTGCCTCACCCTCCCCCCCCCCCCCACGTAGTACGTAGCACGTAGCTTTTTTCCCTTTTGATTCCAGAAGATATTTTGTACTGTTTTCTCTTGTCAGACTATTGTAAATTACATACGGATAATTAACTGAGGAAAATAAATATTCACATGCTGTTGTGAGTTCTGTTCCTCATTTTAACTGTGAAAAATGTTATGAGAGGAAAGCTACGTGGCCTGGCTCGGAATCATCCTCTCCCCCACGTAGCCCAACGTAGCCTTTCAGCCAACCCCTCCCCGCCTGTACCGAGCCACGTAGTTTGTGCACGGTCCCTAGTATGAATATTTAAGAATCATAGGTTGGCGGAAATTAAAGTAAATAATTGATGATATAGGATATAATGTGTGCCTATAGATGATAAAATTAAAACCAGGAAGAAAGCAATAAAGGACTGAGAATGATTATAACTATTATTTATATGAGTATTATTACATTCTTGGATCTTTGTTATTTTTGTATCGAAATTAGTAAAATAAGAAATAGTTGTAAATCATCAAGATCTTTGACTTCTTTTATTTTTACGTAACATTACAATCTAAATGTTTTGGAAATCTAGCATTCATTCTAGAATTCATTTAATTATAAAACTACTGCAAGAAATTTATAGTAATAGTTAGAATTCAACAAAGCTCCCGTTTCCCCATATTCTGATTTTACAAATCAACATATAATTCTCTGTAACGTCCATCTAGACGGCCTCGGTAGCGTAGGAGCTGGAGCTCCACGTGCTGAAGGTCGCCAGTTCGAGTCCGGCTGAGGGCATAGGTGTTTAAATGTTGTGTGTGTTAGTATTGTTTCCGCCTTGTGGTGTCCATATTTAAAAAGCTGCAACATATAGGAGAAACTGATTCAGTGGAAGACTTATTACATCAAGCTGGCTGTATGGCCTTAGTTGCCGAATGCTATATAAAAAAATATTCTAATCTCACTCCGTTGTTCTGTTACTTTAAAGTTAGTAAGAAGCTTATTCTTACCAAAAAATTTTCTGTTAACATATGTAAATGAGTATTTCAGATAAATTCTTCGATGAGAAACACATATAACGGTCTCCCAGGGCTAAGATCTTACTTTTAGCCCAGTGTAAACTTCGGTTGGGCAGGTGTACGTAATGAATGTTGTATGAGATCGACACTGAACGTAAATTCGTATCATCCGATAACCTAAAATTCCAAATCACCACACTTACTTGGGGACTAGATAAATTAATGATACGTGAAAAACTCGTATTGGCTGCTTATGTTTAGGGCCTACATAATTCAGTAGAGCTGTCTGGTATTTAAGAAATTCGCCTGGAAAATTTCGGGTCTTTATTTAGAAACCTGATGCAGCTTGGAATTTCGCGAACTTGGCCTGTGTCAGCCGTTATAACATTGATATTCATTACAGATAATAAGAAAGATAGATGTGAGAACACGTGAAGATTTTGGATCAAGTTTATATCGCGATGCATGATGACATTGACATGCGATACAGGGAATGTATAAATTCGTATATGATTGAAGTTTTTATATTCTAGTGGCAATATTAGAGGAGAAAAAAATAAAAAAAGGAGGGGGGGGGGAGAAGTGAGGTACGACAGGACGCTTCGTAGTTCAGATTTCATAAAAATGCAGATTCAGTCAGCATAGAAATGAAATGTGCGGCATGTTGAAACTCTGTCATTAGGTCGTAATATCACAGGAACACATTTCTTTATTTCTATCAAGCAAAGAACCGCCAATCCCTTGCAGGGGTCGCAGCTGAAAATGGGATTTAATAGAGTTATATCTGACGTGAAAAATTGAGGTAGGTCATAAAATAAACGGTTAAGTATTTCTTCGGAAGGGGGAAGGGAGGTAGGTACACTAGTGTGTGTGATTTGTTATCGGTAAGACCTTCTTTCTGCTAAAAGAGCGTTAGGCTGACCTACTTTTCTCCGCAACCTTAGGATACTTGGTCGGGCCCTTATCTACAAGGAAAAGGGGGAAGACATTGCCCCGTAAATCGTTTAATGGCAAAGTTTATGTGTGACATAAAAGGAGTGAAGAAAGGCGGGGAAGGACCGTGTCTGGTGGGAGATTGCAGTCGAGTAAGTGCTGTTGTTTATTGTGAGGAGGGGCTGGACCAGGCGGAAACACTTGCTGGCTGTTGTCCTCTTCAGGACAATAAGAGAGAAGGAACCAGAGGTCAAATGCACTGGACATCTCCAAAAGGCTGCATCCTTCAGTATATTATTCACTGTTTTTTTTTTTAACTGCTTTACGTCTCTTTTTAACATCGAGGTCTTTAGAGACGGGAAAGGATGGGGGGCAAGTATGGAGGCAAGGAATGGGAAGGAATTCGGCCATGGCCTTTTGAAGGAAGCATCCCGGCATTTGCCTGGAGTGATTTGGGGAAACCATGGAAAACCCAAATCTGGATGCCCGGACGGGGATTCGAACCGCCGTCCTCCCGAATGCGAGGCGAGAACGCTAACCGTTACACCGCCCCTCTCGGTTTATTCACTGTTGGTGTGGGTAGTATTAAGTAGTTATCTGCAATGGATAGTAAAATGACACTTAGTCTCATATTCCATGAAACATTAGACATTCTAATAATGGCAATAAGAAGATGAAAAAGAAATATCTGTGTTTGATGTTATTGAGAATGGTTTGAGAAGTTTTAGAAGAAATCAAAGAGTTGTAATTAAAAGAACTGTCGAAGAAGTCTGTCTTATTAACATAAATTAATCCTTTTCTTTTGCAGATGCTGTCACTATCCAGTTTGTTTATTTATAGGCAACTAGCTGATACACACGACTTCGTACGCGTGTATTAAGAATTTCCTTGCCAGAATTGAATATAGAAAGTTGTTGATAACGAAGAATTGCTCTCAAATAACACCGAGTCTGCATAATATGACAGGAAAGCCATCACTATATCATTCTACCGTCGAACCTGTATCTTGAACAGAATCAATTTACAATATATTTAGAAACAGAAAAACAAACGAAGGTGTGGGGATGTGGGAGGGGGGGGGGGTAATGTGTTAACTAAGGGCAGCTTTATTTCAGCTTGGTCTTTTCTTTTTTCTTCAGAATGATCATTCGATTCTTGGGTTCCAATAACTTTAGCTCCTCGTGCTGTGCCAGGCCAGTTCACACCCGTAAGGCTTGTAAAAAAAAAAAAAAAAAAAAAAAAAAAAAAAAAAAAAAAAAAAAAAAAAAAAAAAAAAAAAAAGGGCAAATAAACTGGTTCCAGAAACTTTTAAGCAGATACAAAGTAATAGGGCAGAGAATATCTACATCTACACTAAATAATACGTTTTTTCTCTAAACGAAAGTTATTAACAAATTATACACTAACATAATGCGCAAGAAGTACACCTTGAGCAAACGACGTAACATTACAGACTAACACACATATCCGTCTGTCTCTCACCATTCGATAAGTTCTCAAAATTTCGTGACTACAACAGTTAATTATACCGAAAAAAAAGTCCTGTTCCCTCCCTACAGATTTTCTTACCAAATTCCGTCAAAATCGGTAGATGCATCGTCAAAACGTAACAAAACGACAGAGACTTACTTCCGCATTTATAGTATTATTACTGCAGATCACACACCCACACTGACTGCAAATCATCTCTGAGGGATCAATATAACGTAAAAAAGTATACACCTACAGCATTGCAAGACTACCTACGATTTGCCTCGCATTGCATCCCTAAATTTGTGATATCTACAGTTTAACATTCATTCCGAATAACCAACGGACCAGGCGTGACTCTTACGATCAAAATCAATTTTAAAAAATCTGAGCCTCCACGGCGATTTGAACCGAAGACCACGACCCAAACATCAGCAAGCAAGCGCTTTAACCACTAAGCTACCCGACCGCTTTATCGAAAGGCAATACAGAGACATAGACATACAACGCGTCTGTCTATCGCCGTTCAGTAATTTTTCGAAATTATAAAACAACATATATTATTTATACAGATAATTTTTTACCAAATGTAGACACTATTTTTCCCCTTGTTTCAAGTAATAAGTGTGCAAAGTTTCATCGAGATCGGATGAAAACTGTGGATTTGCATGAAGAACAAACAAACATTTTAATTTATTTAATTGCAATGGAGCACACGCTCCGGTGGAAATTTCTCTACACACCCAACTTCCCCCTATCCTGCACCCACCTACATTTTCCCTCTACAAATTTTAACTTTAAATTGTTTTAATGTTTTCGGTAAGTTATTCATCATTCCCCTTGGTAACTCATTCCAATCCTTGACACCCTTACCTAAAAAAGAAAATCTTCCCACACCCTTGTGCCTGAAATCGAGTGCCAGATTGTGGTCATGGTCATCTTTTCCCTTCCATGAACTACTTTTCGTACCTACTGCAATATCTTTCCATGCCTCATCACCAGTATACGCCCTGTACACTCCCATGACCCTCCTCATCCTCCTCCTATCTTGCAATGAATCCCATTCCAGCTCCTTTATCATATCTGTCACTGATTGCATTCTGCGATAATTTCCATAAACAAATCTAGCAGCTCTTTTTTGCACCCTCTATAATTCCTGTATTTGATACGCAAAATGTAGGTCCCATACTACACTACCATATTCGAGCAATGGTCTTACCAAAGTTTTGTAACCCAATTCCTTTACTTCTCTCGTTCATCCCCACATCACTCTCTCCAACAAGTGCAGAACTTTGAAACCTTTTCCTACCACCTGTCCAATGTGTCCTGCCCAGTGAAGCTTGTTATCAAAATTAATGCCAAGATATTTACATTTCAAGTCTTCAGCAAGCAATTCTTTCCCCACCTTATATTCATAATTAACCTTTTGTTTTTTATTTGTGTATCTAACTAGCTGACTATTCTTTGCATTTATCTTCATCCAATGTTTACCAACCAAACTAAATATCCTGTCCAGATCACCCTGCAACTGTTTACAATCCTCTATCGTTTTGATTCTTTTATACAGCATTATGTCATTTGCAAACAATCTAATTTCAGATAGTAAACAATCAACACAATTATTCATTAGAATAATGAATAGCAATGGTCCCAATACGCTACCCTGCGGCACTCCCATTTTTACTTCCACTTCCTTTGATACCGCATTTCCTACCCTAACTTTCTGTTTCTACTTTTTTTAAATTCTTCTAACCAGCAAATCACTTTCTCATCGACTCCAATAGTTTTTACCTTATTTACTACCATTTTATGGCTTACTCTGTCAAACGCCTTTGAAAGATCTAGTGCTACACTATCAATTTGGCCTCCCTTGTCCATTTCATCTGAAATATCTTGCATATATCCCACCAACTGAGATTGCCTGAACCCATGTTTCCTACTTGAAAACCACTTACGTTCCTCACATATATTTCTGATGTGGTTGCATATCAATCTTTCCATTAATTTACCTACCACTGAAGTCAAACTGATAGGCCTGTAATTTTCGACTCTATTTCTCACCCCACCTTTATGTACCGGTACTACTATTGCACTTTTCCAGTCTTGTGATAAGCAGCAAGTATCCAGACTCAATTTAAATAATATTTCAAGATATGGTACATACTCACATCCGGCTCTCTTTAAGATATCTGTAGTAATATTATCTACACCAGCCCCCTTATGTTTTTTCAGCTTGCTTATTTCCTTTATGATTTCTTCAGGATGAATTTCAAATATTTTAGTATCTTTATTTCTAATCGTATTGTTAAACTCGTTCTCCGAATTAGACCTTCCTGTTTCTGATTCATTCATCTTTATACATATAGATATGGAAAACGCCCTTTTCTATCATAGTGGGTGAGTCACATTGTTCATTAATAATTACCGACCGAGCCTTGTGGATGTGCGATTAACGCTCGAGCCTGGCATTCGAGAAAACTCCGGTTTTATATTTGGTACAGGCAAAGAGATTTCGGCTTTCTCTAGTGTCGTGAAATAACTGAAATCAAATGTCTGGGTGGTTACTTCGAAACGCCATGGCTGATTTTGTTCCTTTTACTTAGCTCAATCCACTAGTAGTTCTAATGAGATTAACGTTCGTCAAAGAGAAGTAAAGACAAATTCTGAATCATTATAATTATAATCATGGTATGGCCAAGAGAGAGAGTTCATGTACGTCGTCGAACCTATCCGACAAAAACAATTCTTGTAAAAATATGCCGAGTCTCATGCTTGTAAAATGAAAAAAGTTCTGAGATCTTGTTCTGAACCAAGTCCACACATTACAGAGTGTATTCTCTTCAATTTTTGAAACAGAGCGGTTTTGCTCGGTGTTATTTACAATAAAAAAATCTGATGACTTGGTTATTATGCATGTCATGTTTTAGTAGACTTGTATAAATACCTTAAATGTGTTGCTTTATCAAACTTGCAAATACACAAAGGCCAAGGTTTCCCTCACACGTCTTTTGGGTTTGACAATTCTTAAAGTAAATCATATCTATTTTGCCTTTCATTTCAGTAAAAATTATGGCATACATAATGGCTAAGTCAACAGATTTTTTTTTTTTTATTCTAAATAAACGATCTATTGCAACGAGATAACCCATTGTGTTTCAGAAAGTGAAGTGAAGACATATTGTGCTGTTTAGGCTTGTCTCAGAACAAGATTTCATAACTTTTAGATACTCCACAAACACGATACTATGTTTACAAGAATTGTTTTTGTATTATACTCGTATCATTTCTTTCTGTAAGTTTGTCACTTATTCTGAGTTGTCACTCAAATGAAACGGTTCCATTTGAAAATCTGTGGATTCAACATTTTAGAATTCAAAACAACAATATATGTTTCCAACAATGTCCAAGTTCTCTACAAACAATGGGTGTGACCGTGTGAACTTCTGGAGCGGCCCGATTAGGATGCGCAGACCGGACCGATTCATGGCTCTGCGCATGTCGTCATCAAAGGAGCATACACTTTTGCCGGAGCGTTAAGCTTATGTATGGCCACGTGTGGAATTATAAATACCATTTTGATTAACACATCGTGTACACTGTATTAACATTCCTGAATGTACTGTCACCGGATGTACATCTTACAGCAGAAAAAAAAAAATTTTTTTGAAGGAATTGGTATCACATGTTGTCATTTTCAAAGGATTTACAACGTAGGAAAAACATGGATATATAAGTGTCACCGTAAGGACGATTTCAATATAACAACTGCACGTAAAATTTTGTTTCAGACGATTATGTTCTTGACTTGCAAAGCGAAATTACTGGACTTACCTTCCAGAAAATATTTAAAACAGTTTCTGTTTCGGATGTTAATCTTCATGAAATGCTTTTTAATACCTCTGTAATTCATATTTTAACGACCAGCATCAGCAAAAATAAAAGCAGCAGTACGGATACATATCAAACCACCCACGTGAATAGCAGTTGTAACCCTTACCGCTGTGTCATCTGAAAAGGGGGGGAGGGGGGGGGGAAGGAAGAAGAAAGCACCAGGGCGCTTTGACCATAAATGATACTGGCAAAGTTATCATTATTAATTATAATGGATTTCATACCCCAGTGATAACAGTGACAATTTTCCTACACACTTATTTACAATTCATAGATATTTTAATTTTAAAATCCTTCACTATCTGGGGTACATATATCGCTCATTATATCCTTCGGTAATTTGTTCTAGTCTCTCACTCCCATACCTACAAATTAAAACTTTCCTCCAATATAATGCAAGTCGCCAATTGCTAATTAATTATTGTGATCCTTTATTACCTTCCACCTAATATTTCAAAACCTTCCATGAATATTTATCCAAGCCACATCGCCAGTATATTTCTTGTAAATGCTCAATACTACACCTTTCAACCACCTTCTAACCTGCAATGACTCCCAGCCCAAATCTTTTATCATTTAGGTTACTAAGTGTATCAGTATATATATATATATATATAAAACAGGTGAGGTATCTTGAAGTAAATACGAAAAAACTGGATGCTACATGTTTGATTCCGAGGATCATGAAGAAATATGTGTAAGGGGAATTGAGAGCAACTTCCAGGAAACAAAGAGCGCTCAGGAATAATAGAAATGAGCTAGTGCACAGCAAGATTACAAAGTTACTGAAGAACATATTCTCGAAACATCTGTTTAAATTTTTATTAGTAGGAAAGAAATATGAAAAATGGGTGGTGTCTGTAAAGCAGAGACGTCACGTGTTATTCCAAAAAAAAAACTGTTATTTGATTTTTAAGAAATATACTTATGGCTGTAAATGAAAAGAATATTGATAAAACTGTTGCAAATTGGTTGACAAGTATGCAAATATGCCAGTAAATGTCATAAAACTGTGAAAGGACAGCAATGTCTATTCGATTATGGAACTGGAATGCGAAAATGCACGGAAGAGAAAATCTTATCAGTTGCTCACATCATACGCTCCAAATACAAAAAAAGAAAGATACAAGAATGTAAGTGAATCTTTGTAACAAGTTCTTATAGATTTTCTTTTAATTAATTTGTTCGTCATGCGTAAGATGCATAGTCTGGGACATGTGCGCGCTTCGTACATTTGCCGCTTGTTTCCATTGCTTCTGTTTGATCCTACAGTGACGTCATTTTCAACAACCAATAGTTGCTCGTATCGCTTCGGGCTCTATCTTTATTAGAAAAACCTCAGTGTGAGCCATAACGGGCAATGCGATTGCCGCAGATTTAACTACCACCATAAGAAAGCAACGAATAACTTCAAAGATATGCATAGAAACAAAATAAAATTTAAGATGTTAAACTTGATGATCTTTATGCATAAAAGAAATTTCAGGTATGTAGCCTCATGTAGAGCAAAGCAATTAACCTGAAAACATGCGCCAACATTTTTCACGTTTTGGCTTGTTATTGAATAAATACGGGAAAACTCACCATTACTGGACCATCATTCGGGGATGAAACCACATATGTGTTCCAAATTATCTGTTTCTAGGACCGCAGGAAGTAGCGTGGAATTTTGATGTCGAGATGTCTTGGCCGAAACCAGAATTTGAATTTCAGTAACTTCCAATGTAACTACGGGAAGGAAGTAAATTTTAGAACATTAGTTAAACGTAGTAAGTATCTTAGAGTTTTGAAGATCATCAATCATTCAGTGAATGGATTACAAATCGGTGAAGTTTGCGTACTATTAACATTCATACTAAGAAAAGGAACGAAACAAAATTTAGTGTGCTTGCTAAGATTGCTGATATATATGTAAAACAGAAATTATGTAGCATCATTAAGACTGAAAAAACAGAGGTACAAATATCGCCCGAATCGCTTCGAGAAAAGGGTAGGCAGTGCCACCGTTGACTCGACCTGACTGTCACTGCAGCTTACCAAAAACCGTTATGCTTGCCACTAAAGTAGTAATTTAATTTTGTTTGGAATCTGAAAGTTAGAGCGTCGTATCACATGAAGAAAGCTATGCTCTGATACATGCAGAGGTCAGATCAAGGGCCGGCAATAAATTCGACCGAGACCTGGATTCGAATAGCGGAATTCATGGCACATACATAGGCTCCTTCGTCTTTTGACGCTCTCTTGAATACTGTTAACCTTAGTGGTAAAGTGGTAAAGCATATCGGTAAGTGAATATGGTCCTTAGGTGGCTATCTTAAGCAAAATGCACTACGGAAATTAATAACTGACCCAAAAAAATCCCAAAGAGACAGAATTATAATTCTAATTAGAATAACGCTTGTATACCTTGTTGTAGCCGGCTGATTATTTTTCGCGAGACTGCGCTGTATTTATATTTCGGTGTTAAATCAGGCACGAATCATCGTCACAAATTATTGACCCAAAAAATATATGGAACCAAAATTAATTCTGCAATACTACCAATAGGCCTTTGACAGGTGCGTTCGCAATAGATCATTAGTTGTTCCAAAATTTGCATGGAGACTATTCTGAATAGTTTCATTGTGTTTCAAAGCATGGATCAAAACCAGAGTAGATTTGACCAACGGTTGGATAGTGAATTAACGAATTCACCGGTTACTTTGTTGCCACTGCTGGCAAGGTCTCAGTCCGTTGTTACCCACAATTCGTGGTAAATGTGAACAACCACGATGAACTGTTTGGAGTATTAGTCAAGATTACACGTAACCTTTTATTTTGTATATCTCCAGATAAATAAATTTCTTAACGTACTTTCTCTAATATATGTTTCCAAGAATTTTAATGATTCGTTACCCGGTCACTGAACATTTGGTGTTTGAATCATCGTGTTTTGGTAACCAGACTTCATGAAAAAACTTCTTTGGTTATTACCGAATAAGTGTTTGTTGGAAGGAAAATGTTCTTATTTAGACTTTAATCTAAACATATAGGTTTTTTTTTTACGCGAAAATAGAATAAAAAAAGCCGCTCTGAATTGATTATTTTGAGATTTCTCGACTTAAAACACCCAGTAAAATGAAAATTAAGATTAATGGAACAATTATCTTATTCAAAAATGTATCATTGACATAGCTTAGAACAAAGAGACGCACTTACACATTTATGACCATTCTATTTATTTCCATTAGTTAAGCCTTAGTAACATGATGTACTATATGATGGACGGCATGAATTTTTTTTTATCACCAGTGCTTTTTTTATAATCATATGCCATGATTTCACAAGTTTCATCATGTAGGATGAAAGGTAATGCAATTGCCCGAACCCGTGTAGTACAATTACTGCTACCATAAACCGCCACTGGTGAATAAAAAAGGAAACAACATTCGTAAACAGATTAGAGCCTAACGAAAACTGCGTTACCGAAGATTACATTGCATTTGACTAGAAACGTAATTACGATACTTGTTAGCAGTATTGGAACGAGTGATGTAAATGTGTTACATGCCACAGCAATTGGTAAGTAATTTCTTCCCTTCACTTCGAGTGTTGTCGTGTGATGAAGTTTACAAACAACAACGTTACATAAGTGACACAATGCGAAGCCAAGCAATGTGACATGCTGAAGATTTATTTGTTTCTGCTTAGAATGCCACGAAACATTGGTGATGATGAATACCGATTTTAAACTAAACACAGAAATATTGATTTTTACTTTTACTCATATAGTTGGTAAAGCAAAGAAAACAACGACGAATGTAAAAAGAAGTAGGATATATATTTCTTTTTTTAATGTTGATCCAGTCTTGTATTTTAGTTCAGAGAAAATATAATAATTATGACAACGATAAAAAAAATAATTCGTATTTGCAAAACAATTTTGTTCAGTAACATCAAATCAAGCTTATGTAGTAAGAGACACTAGTCTTAAATTTACGACTTTTCCTTCAGTATTAACATAATGCAAGATCAAATATCAGTGTATATAAAGCTGCGCATATAAAATTTTGTTCAGTGAATACTTTGTTAAGATACTTAAAACTTCGATATTTTCAGTCAGAAAGTCGAATGAGTATCAGATTAAAACACTAATTACATTTGCGTAAGCTATAAATATGGAAGATTTAATTTAAGGGGAATTAATTAAAATAATGAATTTCAGCTGCAGAAATCGCTCTTTTATTCTAAGATAAGAAGCATCAGAATTTTAGCTTATCACAAATGAAAATAGTATAACATTCCGAAGGAAAATACTCACTGTATATAGTAATTATAAGTCTAAGGTCCAGAGGACAGATTCATATCTGCTTATTAGCTAACTATCAAGTCTGTGTAGTCCAAACTTCACACTTTCAGTTTCATATTATGTTTCTTAGTATTTTATACTTTATGTTTATGCTGTAAAACTGTAAGACACAAAGAGTTTCAGTTACCTTTTTATGACCATTTCCAGTTTTGAACACCTGTAAGTACTTCCAGAGGTGTTATCTTATTTCACAGTGGTAGATTGTTATGCAATAATTCAGAAATTGTAAAATTCTTTAATACAGCAGCGATTAACACGAATTTCATTAGACATGAAGTTCCAGGTATTGCACACTGAAATAAACTCAAAGAAATACCACGAATTTGGTGCTTATTTTCTGTAAAGTTATATTATTATTGGATATCGAACTGAAATAACTTAAGACCATATCACGTTCCGTAAAGTTTCTGGCACCTTTTACCTGCATTTAGTTAGTCCTCTGTAAACAGCCTACTAAGATGCCATAAATTATTCCAGCTACAAAAATTAAAAAGAAACCTGTAGAATGTGTATTTCATAGCTACAGTTCGTCTGCAATTCGCGCGTTTTGTATGAACGCAACACAGGCAACAGAACCTAATTTGAGTTCCAGCGTAGCGTATGCCTTGCTGTACGCCTTTTCTTCAATCATTCGTGAGCCTCTGATTGAAAGCGCCGTTCGGAAATGTGCGTAGATATGCACAATCAATAGTACAATCAGGGACGGTAGCCGCAATGGGATGGGTGTGGTAATGCATTGCATGGCATGCCGGAGCGCAGCACAGATCAGCCAACGATGTAATCACTGACCCTGCTTGCTGGCTGGATGACGCAGTTCAAAGATGTTCATTTAGTAAGCACCATCCTGTTCTATTAGCGTCCATATGGAGGCGAGTGCGGAATGAGAGTTACGGATATTTTAAATTGATAGCTTGTTGCTCTTTACGTACAGTAACAACTGTTTTATTGAGACCTATACTGTTTTGACCAAAGGAGTCATGTCATCTCTTTAGCAATTTATGGTAGCCGTAAAACTCAACCTCGTCTTTTATCTGGCAGCAATGAAACAGTCAATGTTAACCAAAGTGGAAAATGTGCTGCAGTTTTTTTTTTGTATCGACGTCGAGGTCATTAGATCCGGGAAAGGATTGGGAGCAAGGAAGGAAAAAGGAATTCGGTTACAGCCTTTTGAAGTTGCCACCCCGGAATTCACCTTGAGTGATTTCGGAAAAAAATAATACAAAACCGAAATCAGGATCGCCGGACGGGGATCTGAATGTGCTTCCTTCAGGTCCGAGTGTGGTCAGACTAAAGCCTCTTCCCACGCCGCATGCTAGGGAACGCCTGTCGTCTTTGCCGCATATGCTAGCAGGGACGGCGCGCCTCGACCCACTGCCAGGCGGTAGAAGATGAAAGGCGCGTCCTGCCTAACACGAGTCGTGGGAACGAACCTTTAGTGATCAGCTTTAAAGGAAAGTAATTAATGTTTTTTTTTGGGTTTAGAATTCCAGTCATCCGTTTCATCGTTAACAACCTAACTGTCGACGCGTCATCTTTCTACAAAAACTAAAACAAGGTAGGGGAAGGACGGGAAGCCACGGACAGCTGTTAAACCCCAGACATTTAAAGTTCTAACAAACAACCACACTGCGTCGGAAAAACTTTACTGTAAATATGTCTTGTAGTGTAAATATACAGGGTGGGGCATTTAATATGTTTTCTGGAAATATTTCGGAAAGAAAGCATTTTAACAAACAATAATCTATATAAAAAATAATCGTACAGTAGGGGGCTACAATTATGTGATATTGGTTTTTTCACAGGTGGCGCTGTTGTCGTTACAACAAGGTCAACTTAATTCTTTTAAATGGGAACCCCTATTTTTTTTTTGAAGATTCCGATTCCTCATGAAAAAATAAAAATAGTTTGCTTAACTCACTTTTCTGTTAGCCTCACAGATGGCGCTGTAATCATGAAAAATGAATATTCGCGTTTTTTTGTGTATAATTTTAATTATTGCAGAAATGATGCCTGAACAGCTCGAAGTGTGTCAGATAATGTCTGGAAGTAAATGGTCACCTTTTTGAGCACCTGCTGTAGACATGGCTGCAAATAAGTAAGAAAAAGCATTTAAAAAATCAATTTCGTCATTATCCTTTAAAATTACCTTCCATGTTTACAGAATGAAAATTACATGTAATTATTTAAACAATAATTAAAATTATACACAAAAAACGCGAATATTCATTTTTTCGCGATTACAGCGCCATCTGTGAGGCTAACAGAAAAGTGAGTTAAGCAAACTATTTTTATTTTTTCATGAGGAATCGAAATCTTCAAAATAAAATAGGGGTTCCCATTTAAAAGAATTAAGTTGACCTTGTTGTAACGACAACAGCGCCACCTGTGAAAAAACCAATATCACATAATTGTAGCCCCCTACTGTACGATTATTTTTTATACAGGTTACTGTTTGTTAAAATGCTTTCTTTCCGAAATATTTCCAGAAAACATATTAAACGCTCCACCCTGTAAATGCAACTGAGCTCCGGTTTTGGCGCACAGTGAGTTCCACACTAGTATGTGTTTTGTTCCTGGCAGGAGTTTTTCATTGCGCCTGTCAAAATTCGTTGGAGATTATTGAATATGATGCGTCAAATAAACGCTTAGTAACGTGGACTCGAAAATTTTAAGAGGGCGAGATTTTAACATCTTCACCATATAAAAAAAATTGGAAATGAAGGGCAGAGAAGGAAGTTAAAATGGCGAAGCGAAAAAATAAAAAGGTAAAAGCGTAGAATAAAGAAAAGTATTTAAAGTCACTACGAAGGAAATAAAGTAAAATAGACCGAATGGATCGTACTTGGAGATATTTTGAAGGAAACTGGGTTCAGTGTTATGAAGCAAAGACAGGGCCCACGAGGATTGTGTTTTTATAGATTCTGCAGATATCCACTATTATTGGGATTTTAGTAAGGTCAAAAACGATTAGGCTAACGTTTATTACTGAGTCCGTGGCTAACTTTTGTGTTGCCAAAAAATTAAGGCGAAAGTGTTTCCAGTTTAATTCGTTGAAAAAATGTTATGATTACTAATTTCTAATTAATATGACTGGATAAGTTCCCAGTTCAATTTTTAGATTAAAATAAGGATAGAAAATGTGTTATTGTACTTTTATTTGCAATTAATTTTAAGCGTTAGAGGCTACCTTAACTTCCCCTATATAGCATCAAGTTATTCAATTCGCAACTGGTCTTTGAGGAAGGATACCCTCTGGAAATTTAAAACGACTACAGTATTTATTTGTGAACCCACCCCTCAATTTATCTGAAATAACACGTTTACCTGCAAATTCTTACTTCACCTATTATTGACCGTTGTAAGATCACTTCAGCAATATTCGGGGTATTATTTCACTAAAATATTTTACTCGTTGTCACAGCTTGACTGCTGTAGGGCAATGTTCGATGGTATTTCTAGCGAGCCAGCTGTAGCTGCACAAACATTTGCCTGCGCGGGTTGTATTAGTTTTGTTTAGTTTAATGCTAAGTGAGCCAGCGGCCCAGCAGTAAAGGCGTTTAATTAATTTAGTCGCCGTTTGGAAGCAGCACATATTGCCCTTGTGTTCGATAAACAACTCTACTGGTGGCAGCCGAAATGCTAGTCTATGTAGCTGCTCTCTCATACGAACAAACGGCTCTGAAAGACACCTAATAGAATTACCAAGTGGATTCCGAAACGGAATGTTGGCTTCTGCAAAATTTCGATCAGGTAATTTAACTAAGGTTTTTTTTTCATCTTGAATGATAAAATAAGATTGAATTCAACGCAGTATTTGGCTATCCTTCTCCATCTTTTAATTTCGCAGCTCCTCTTGCAGATCAGAAAATCCTCCATTCAAAAAAATGTATATCATCACAAGTACTACTAAGTGACACTATGACCAGTGTCAAAATCTTTCACCGACTATTTTTAAGATAACGCCGTTTCATTTTATGCCCACCCGGGAAACATTCTTTTGCCTGATCTAATTTTAACTACAGTTCTGATTAATGTAAATCGACCATTTTCACTCTTGCTTTCAGGATACCACGTAGACCTATATTGTGGTAAAAAGATTTCTTTTAAAAAGGTTGTGCCAATTATTCCACAAAGATCCAGAAAATATTCTACTACCAGCAATATTTATGAGGCTTGCTGAAAATGATATGGACCCCTGGCAAGGAAGAATACAATTATACATCCGGAAATCTGATCCCTTAATGGAAAGGTGATGTCAGAAGAAGTTCAAGAGAGATGTACAATAACACAGTGTAATGAAGTGGAACCATTGCAGTTCATAATACTAATGAATGTTTATGCTGTTGGCTTACCTATGTTAGTTGGCTGCTTTCGGAAGACATACTTTTTTGTAATGTAATTAAAACGAGAAAGAATTGTGAATAGCTACACAGGGATCTTGAAATGATACACAGGTGGGTTGGTCAGTATGGAATGAAGGTGAATGCCAAAACGAGTCACTTTTTTGGGTACAAACAAAAATAAAACTTTTGTATAATTATACAGCACTATGTTGATTAGAATAAATATATTGTAAAGGACAGGTAGGAAATGGAGCCTCTTCTCCGGAGAGGTAAAATCGTCGCTATCGTCGGGATTGACCCCATCATCAGCACACCTAGTTCCGCAGGTAGAAGATGACGTTACAGAGCTCTGTCTCAATATATCTCAGCACACGGTCTTCTGGACCATATCACCATTTTCTTTGTTGTTAATATCTACACAGTCTGAAGCGTTGGATTATAATGGTTGTAACTTGGTAGTGGCAGCTTTCCTGATTCTTAGCAGTGACTGAATCTTACATGGTGTTATTCGGACACCAGTTATGTTACATCCCTACTTGATACCTCCACCATATCCGTTAACCATTTGACTGACAGCAGACAGAGTAAACCTGAGGGTGCTACGGACGAAACTAATACCTCTCCCATTGATTAGATATAACATATATTCATCATCTTCTTCTATATCTATAAACGAAAATCGGGTATATTTGTGCCAGAAAAACTCGAAATTTATTGCGAAGATTTCGATGGGGTTTTCACCGTTTTAAAGCTTAGAATCTCAACTCAGTTGTTTGGCATGTCTTATGCTTCTACGTTACATAACGCCGGAACATTAAATGAAATTCTGAACGTATGGTGAGGAATACTACAGATGGAACCACTAGATGCAACATGCTTCTCACTAAACACACAAATACAATGTCCCTGATCAAAGCCTTTAATGAAAGCAATAAGATAACTTTACAATAATAACTATTTTGTATATTAAACAAACCTTGAAGTATTCTTTCATTTAATTAGGGATATTCAATTTTTAAACGCCATAGATAGCCATAAAAACAACAGAGATTTTCTTTAATCACGATATTTGGACAATGTCTTCGGTCATCAGCATTAGTCTTTTGTTTACGATAACATTGTTCCGGATTCACTTTTGATATTTATATAAAAGGATCTTACGTTTCGAGCAAAATGTTTATCCATTCATTTCGCAA
This sequence comes from Vandiemenella viatica, assembly GCA_031002005.1. NCBI lineage: Eukaryota > Metazoa > Arthropoda > Insecta > Orthoptera > Morabidae > Vandiemenella > Vandiemenella viatica. The sequence continues at coordinate 141,362,179 of JARYHS010008074.1, forward strand.
TTGAATTAAATGTCAGTTTCTAACATAATCTAGTGTTGTTTAGTAATGTAATAATGCAATTTCTTAACCAAATTAATAAAGCTTGATGCAAATGAATCTTTTCGGACGAATGAAAATAGTTTACGTACAAATAAACTTCAACCCACCCGTTTCTTGCTAGGGAGCGAGTGAATCTAGGTTTGCTTTAATTCTGAAAAACGTTGGTACGAATTTTATGAATCTTTGTACAAATGTTTCTCATTGCGGGAATAAAAATAGCGTACGGGTAAATCTACGCCAACCATACCCTGCAACGCCGGGAACTCCGCTAGTTAAATAAAAAAACATGGGCGTGCGGAAACCGCATTATCACGGACAAACCACTGGACTAATTCATACTTTATTCTCACGAAATGTTATTGTGGTTGCGCAAAAGGTTTTTATTTATAATTCACTCCGACAGAGGGCGTTAAGGCATAATTTCTATATTTACAATTAGGTTATACTGACCACGATTCCACAGATAACTCTGTATTTGAGAAGCATTGCTCACCAAAGTTTACACTACCGCTGTTCTGTTTCTGTTTTGTTTTTTGAGTACGAGTATCTATTTTGAAAGTTTTTTATTTTTTAACTGTAGTAGATGCAGTAAAATAAAACGCAATACGTTAATTAAATGTAACAATTATCAGTGATATTTTATTTACCTAAATAAGACAGCATCGAAGAAACATTTTAACAGCTTTAGTTACATGATATCAGTTATGGTCTCTGGACAAGAGATTATCTTAGAGCGTAGTTAACGAAGCTCTCTGTTTTCAATAGAGATTTTTACCATGGAGGAAGGAAACCTTCCTCCATTTTTACTATGTCTTTCTTTTTGTGAATACTAAATAAAAAATTGATGCAGTTTGTTTCTACCATAGTGAGATTGTAATTTATTAAATAAGAGTATTAAACAGAGTAAGATGGCAGAAGTGTGTGAGATTTAACATTTCATGTGGCTTTGCTTTCGGTCGGTAACACTATACTCACATTGCAAATATCAATAAAATATACACCTACTGAAATTCGTGCAGATAGAAAAGTTATCATGCCAGAATTGAATGCATCTTTATTTTGGATATCGAAGAAACTAAATTTTTTTTCAGCGAAATTTGAAAATTCAGCTCATGCTCTCAAATGTTTTCATTTGGTACGACAAAAATAATTACAAATGATAACGGAAGAAATTTCTAAACAACATTTAAGATTCAAGGACAAGCGTATCTTCATATCGGACATTTATTCCATATTCCAGATAATGCCCCATAATTATTATTTTTTTTTGCATATTTCCTATCTTGCCGATGAGTAAAATCCCCCTTCGCTCCCCCTTCAATCGATTTGCAAGGAGAAGTCGGGGACGCTGGCTCTTTCCACCCATTCGAAACTGATACTAACATTATGAAATTTGGATTAACTGTTTCATTATAATGTCCTAATCACGTTTTGCACTCTTTTTTTCTGAAAAGTCGTCACAAATTAAATTAAAAATGCCGAAATATGAGACACTGAGCAACAGTAAAAGGTCACCAGTACCGCAAAAAAGACAAAAATTATTGACACAGGGATCATTTAATTTAATTTAATTGCAATGGAGCACAGGCTCCGGTGGCAATTTCCCTACACACCCATCTTCCCCTTATCCTGCACCTACCTACATTTGCCCTCTACAAATTTTATCTTTAAATTTTTTCAAAGTTTTCGGTAAATCTTATCAACCTAAACAGTTTCGTTTTGTAATAGAGGGCGTGGTTAGGTTGAAATGAAGCCTGGACAAAGAGAGAAAATTTTTGTATTGCTGCACCTATCTCGGGAATGGCGTATTTGTTTACAACGGAAGCAATAGATCGTCTCCGATTTTTTGTATCGATATAACATGGCAATCTCAGACAAATATTTTCTGTTTGCTAATTTCGTGTGATTTTTTTCAACTGAGGGAAACTGGATCTCCAAGAAAACATTACAGCAAATGATTTAACCAACATTTCAAGAGATTGCAGCGGCGGGGGCCTCTAATAGCTGCGTGTCACTCTCATATTTCGGCATTTTTAATTTAATTTGTGGCGATTTTTCCAAAAAAGTAGATTGAAAAATGTGAGGAGGTATCGTGTGGAAGCAGTTAATCCAAATTTCAAAAGGTTAGTAACAGTTTAGGATGGGGTGATGTGGTGGGTGCCTTGGTGGGCAAACCACGTTACAATTATCTTTCATACCTTTATGATTAATAATTGTGGATTTTAATTTTAATTTATTTATGAAGGAGTGGAAATTTATTAATTTAGCAAGAATCTCGACGTTAGGTTGGAATTTAGGAAAAATTGTCACAATATGACATTTATTTCTTATCACTGGCGATTACAAGTCTGAGCGAATTTACCGTTAACATTAACACAAATTGGCAAAATCATAAAAGCAACGCTCAGAGTTACAATTAGCCGTCATGGGCAAGCAAACAATTGTATATTTACTTTTAAATATCTCAGAATCAAAATGCAAGAAATAATGACAACTGGAAACAATGAAAAATACAAGTTATGACTACCTCAGACAAAGGCATCATAATACTGTGACTTTACAGTTAAAAAGAAAATCATGGGCGCCAGAATGAACAATATATCATTCGAAAATAACTAGTTCTGGCAAATTATGCCGCTAGCTCAGGGGTTTTTACAATTACAAAGTGAGAACATGGACCTATCCTCTCAAAGTCGCTTACGGGTTCTGTTTCACGGAATGCACAATCACATGGCTTGGTCGTAATCAATTACCATTGTAGTTCTGCGTCTGATGTCTGTGATGAGTGTAGCGGACCCACGATATGTGAGATTATCTCACAAGTCGGCTATAGGCATCTCTGGTCTGGCAATGCGCATCATCGCATTACCGGCTGTGTTGCGGTGATAACCTTGCTCCAGCAAGGCAAGCTGCGGTTAGCGAAAGAAGTCAACTTTCCAAGTCAACCTCAGACTGGTGCGATCGAAGTTAGAATCTAGAATCTCAGCTCCTCGCTCTTCGGTCCACGAGGAAACTTCTTGCTCCGCCCATTTGTAGTCTCGAAGCTCACATACAACAAAAATTCCCAGGATTTTGAGTTATACGCTCATTTTGATTGGACCTTCAGGTCGGCACCTAATGTCACGTGATATCCTCGATATGTGATTTGGCCAAAGAATCCAACAGAGGTCGGACATATTCGGCTAAGTTCGCCGGGGCGAGAGAACATTCGGGTTTCGGACGGCAGGCTTTTCCCGCTCGGTGAGTGACCCATCCCCAGGGAGCAGTGTGTGTGGTCTGGCAAATCCCAAATCGCGACGTCCTGTCGCCATGGCTCGGAAAGACCAAGATTAGCTTCAAGCCTACATAGCTCAATAACTCTTTAATATTCGCTTTGCTACGATACACTGTATAAGTTCACCATTTCATTACAGTCCTCACTTGGAATCTTGCGTACTTTATAAAATTACAACAAAAATCTATTCACGTGGTCGCCCAAGATTTATGTAAATTACTCTTATATTATTACATATATAATAAAAATGCACCTTGTAACGTGGCGACAGCGCGGCTCGTTACAATATGGCCGGCCGTTGGTGAAAAATGAAATTATGGTACAATAATTTTATTTTTAACTACCTAATTCTATCTCCATTGTGACTCAACAAAAACTTAAGCATTTTTATAATTACATTAATTTTAAATGTGATTCCAATAACCATCGGTATTCCTGCCTTGTAAGGTGAATATATAACGGGAGCATATGTCCTTTTGGCCGTCTTACAATTCTTTACAAACAGAAGCACGTGAATTCAGGTAGCCTTCCCAAATACAAAGTTATATTAAACACAATACTAAAATATACATGAAAAGAAATTATTTACATACATGTTTAAATAATAATAATCTTGAAAATATCTTGTATCAAATCTTATCATTAAATAATAAAATGAAACACATTAATAAAACAAAACATTGTCAGAACACTTATGCAGAAAGTGGTTGAACTATACATTGTATTTACAATTTAGCGTGATGTTTTACTCATGTGCATAAAAATAATTCTGCCTTCAACAAACATCCATAAAGATGCTAGAGGTGAGCGTAAAATATCTCATTACATTGCGCGGTTTTAATCTCAAAACAACGGAATAGTTTAGTCGGATTCGGTGACGTGATTTTCGTCATGACCGACGGTTAATTCAATAAGCATTTCAGAGAGATGTGTTCGTGTTCATGGTCAAATATCACTAACTGTAATCTTAGATTTTAATGACGCGGCATTTACTTAAATTCAACGTGGTGTGGAATGAACGATGTAAGTACATGTTTTCGTGTGTTACGTAAATTATGAACCTTACTGGTTGAATGTTAGGTGGTCTCCTAATTAGTCTCTCATGTGTCGACATCTCTAACTTTTAACATACCGTCTGTGAAGTGATTGCGAATTTTTATGGCGAAAGGTACCTGTATTTGCTCATGGGTATATGTAATGGAATTTCTATAAAATTTACCATTCCCATATGAGACATTATACACATTATGCGGTTTGACGTGAACTTTCATCGTCAACCAAAGTCGTTGTAGCATCTTTGCATACAAGCGAACCCTGCACATAACCACTCCGCACATAAATGAAAGGATAATGAATAGCGTAACTATCATTCCTCAGTAACATTACGATTCCTTCACAACGGGTCTATTGATGACTCGAGATTATCTTGACATTCAAAGAATATAATATTTCTCTTTATTTAGGAGTTATTATAACCGTTTTAACATATCGTTTACTCCACGTTTTAAGCCGAAAATCCATCCCAGTTAGCGAATATTTTCCTTTTATACACTTATGCTTCTTTAGCTTGTATGAAAAAGGTTATAAGCTTTGTGCATAGAAAGGTCCGATCTCAGGTGTTCCTTTTGCCAATACAAAGCAATTTTGAGATTTCACGCTAGCAGAACACTACAAATCTATATAAAGCAAAAATATAAACATTGCAATTATTTTCGGTGAGTACACACAATTCTGAGCTAAATGTATACTGTCCAACAATAGTTTTAATCTAATTTACGGAATACTATACAATTTACAGTAAGGGTACGCGAAATACCGCTAGAACGAGGCGTGGAACGACTTGTTTCCCTTCTCATTCATCCTGGGGTATTCGCTACCTGCTAATTCTCGGAAACTGCCGGTTGAGCCACTGCTTACCTGCACTAATGAGCTCAGCTGTTCGAGGGTAACTGTCCCCAGCTCCCTCGATACCGTTACTTAGTATGAAATGATATAGCATGAAAAACTTCGATATCACCAATAATCTTATTGTTCACGTCTTCACCATCTGTGCAATTATCATATACAAAATTCCCTTTTAATTGAAGTTAGCATCAAATATAATTACCTTAACTTGCAAAGTTAGCTGAATTATTGAATATATCCCGTAAATAAAGTTTTTCCCCTTTAGCCTTTACAAACGCAGTCGCCTTTAACTTTTTGCTCTTCGACCTCCCTCTATCGTTAGCAAAATAACAGCAAGGTATTGTGAAAACTCTCCTTTATATCTGTAATCCAACTTAAGATTCCTAATTTCTGTGATGACCAACCCAATTTAAACAAATCTTTCTGGCAAGGTTTCGTGTTCTATAGGGCATTATCTATGGCACGTTAGCCACCCTTTACAGATACACACAAACAAAGAAGTAAAGTTCGTTGACGAGATAACTTGCGATCTTCGATCAACACAGACAAAGCGATATTACGCTCGCTGTACACTTCTGCTCAGAAAAGATAGAATGCAACTACCTAAGGTAAAACGTTACATCGAACTCATGCATCACAAAATGTTGAAACCCTTTTCGTTTATGTCACAGAATACATCTTAGAAAGCATATCACAATATTTGTATCGCTGTCAGATTCATTGTGATTGCGAAGACAAGAAATTGTGTTTGCTAATGGCGCTTCATTTTCCGCGGGTGCGTATCAATTTATCTGGCTCAGGAAAACATTTAATATTTCAGGATTTTTATCAAATCATGTCCATTTAACAGCGTGAAAGTCAAAAGTGACTATTAATATTTCACGTGGACAAAATATAAAGTTCGGAATAGTGAAATAAGCATTAAAATTCCGAATATGGAAATATCCTAAGTAGCTTTAACTATAAGTGCAACTTGAATTTTGTTTGATTTTACGTTTTATCTAATCTTTCCAGCAAAACAGACGGTTTAGACTAGCGGAACTGGCATCGGCGTTTTTCAAGCATCATTAATTTCGGTAAGGCATCTAACCTTAAAGAATGTATACTGTACTGTACATTTTTTTTTTTTTAATGATCCATATCTGACAATTTAATAGTCATTCTTTTCATCATCGTATTTGGCACGCTACACAACTTGTTGAACAATGCCTACAAGGCGAATTTGAGACGTCCATGGATTCTTTTTATCACATAATTCCTTTCGGAATACACGCTCATCGCATATTTATTGAATGCGATAAAACGCTGATGCGAGGCGAGAAACGTTTGGCACTCAGTGATGACCCTAAGTCCAACATCTGCGTTCCCTAACAAAATTCTCGGAACACGCATTGTGCTAGCGGATCCCTTAGCCTTGCTAATGGGCTCAGCTGACGACCAGGTACCTGGCTTACATAACATTCTCGTCTGTCTTCCCTTCCAGCTGATTTCATTGATCCGCCAGAATTTAGTTTCTGCAGCAAAATACTTGTCTTTTGACCTGAACGGGCACAGAAAAATTTCCCGTTGCTTTTCGATCATGGCGGTGTATATGCTATCATGCCTTTCTGTTCCATGGATACTCAAACCGAAACGCTTTACACAAGTTTTCCGGAACTGCGCGTCTGACCAGACGCATTCCGTACTCACAACTGCGATCTGCAGTGACTTTTGCACTGTATCAACGCTTTTGCTGACACTATGCTCAGTAATCTGCCGCGTCACTGTCACGTCTTCGAGCAGTGTCCGATTGAAAATTTGTATTTCCGGAACTGCTTCGACCATACAATCGACAGACGTAATGGTGGAATGCCCGCATTCCTCAGAGTTTACCAGCTGTTGGTCTGTATTTTGGGTTGGCTCTACTTGTGCAATTTCGATCCATTCATCGGTAATCGCGGCAGTTGATACTTCTGTGTGTTTTTGTGACTCAGAATTTTTCTTTAATCCCTCCTTTTGTGGATCAACTGGCCCACTCAAGTTATTAAGCATATTATTCATCAACTTCTCTTGGGAATTAAATCGTGCATCAATATGCTTGCTAAGGGAATCAAATGGTGAATTAAATTCCTCATTAAAGTCTTCCCTTTGTGAATCAAATAGTGTATTCAATTGTTCCCTCTGTGAATCAAAAAGCTTGGTTACTTCCTGTGTTTGTGACTTAAATTGCTGTATTAGTTGTTGAGTCGATTGCTCTATTGCAGTTATCAACATTAATACCTGCTGTGATGAGAGGGGTGGTGCTTCTACAGGAATTTGTGTCATTTGTTGCGTCTGTTCTGAATGTAAGCGGGCGTATTCTGCATCTCACCTACAGGTGACGGAAAATTTTCCATGTTATCTTCCTGTGGCGACAAAGTAGACTGCGAACTATATGAGTGGGTCGGAACTTCAGAACTTACGTTCCCCTCGCCTGCAGCCAATATTCCGCTTTGTTCCGTTAACTGAACCTGATCGTTCATGATTTCGGGAGATTTTTGCCTATCAGACTGATCTTCCATATCGAAATCCTTTTATCGTACGAGATCGTAGCTTCATATGAACACACACAAACAATGAATTTACACCGCAATTGTGCAATGACGAAATCTAGATTCACTAGCAACAAAAATACCGCGAATTTCAATACACACAAATACATATACCCCTCCAAAATACAGCAAGAGAAAAGCAACGATGAATCATGCAACACAACACCATGAAAGCAGACTTACTTTCAAACACATGGGCAAAACATGCGTGTCTTTAATTTTCTTAGCAGCTACCATGCATTAAGAAATCAACACTGAAGTTACTCATTTAAAAATTTGAAACTGATCACAAAATTGTTACAATACAAAGTGTATTGCATCTCAATTGAAATACACAAATGAACTTCTTTTAATGCGTTGAAACAAAATAAATTTTATGCATTGAAACAAAATGAACTTTATGCATTAAAATATAAGTGAAACATCAAAATAAAATCTTGTATGAATATCTATTGACTACAAGAATGATAAAACAGCCAAAAACCATGTGCAACATTCCATGAAACTTTCTGAATTTGGGCTCCAAATTGTATTAATTTGAATTAGTGCCACCAAGTTCGCAGACATTAAGAAGTAATGTCTCATCTGGCACCAGCGTTGGGCGACATTATGTGGTGGGTGCCTTGGTGGGCAAACCACGTTACAATTATTTTCATACCTTTATGATTAATAATTGTGGATTTTTAATTTTAATTTATATGAAGGAGTGGAAATTTATTAATTTAGCAAGAATCTCGACGTTAGGTTGGAATTTAGGAAAATTGTCACAATATGACATTTATTTCTTATCACTGGCGATTACAAGTCTGAGCGAATTTACCGTTAACATTAACACAAATTGGCAAAATCATAAAAGCAACGCTCAGAGTTACAATTAGCCGTCATGGGCAAGCAAACAATTGTATATTTACTTTTAAATATCTCAGAATCAAAATGCAAGAAATAATGACAACTGGAAACAATGAAAAATACAAGTTATGACTACCTCAGACAAAGGCATCATAATACTGTGACTTTACAGTTAAAAAGAAAATCATGGGCGCCAGAATGAACAATATATCATTCGAAAATAACTAGTTCTGGCAAATTATGCCGCTAGCTCAGGGGTTTTTACAATTACAAAGTGAGAACATGGACCTATCCTCTCAAAGTCGCTTACGGGTTCTGTTTCACGGAATGCACAATCACATGGCTTGGTCGTAATCAATTACCATTGTAGTTCTGCGTCTGATGTCTGTGATGAGTGTAGCGGACCCACGATATGTGAGATTATCTCACAAGTCGGCTATAGGCATCTCTGGTCTGGCAATGCGCATCATCGCATTACCGGCTGTGTTGCGGTGATAACCTTGCTCCAGCAAGGCAAGCTGCGGTTAGCGAAAGAAGTCAACTTTCCAAGTCAACCTCAGACTGGTGCGATCGAAGTTAGAATCTAGAATGTCAGCTCCTCGCTCTTCGGTCCACGAGGAAACTTCTTGCTCCGCCCATTTGTAGTCTCGAAGCTCACATACAACAAAAATTCCCAGGATTTTGAGTTATACGCTCATTTTGATTGGACCTTCAGGTCGGCACCTAATGTCACGTGATATCCTCGATATGTGATTTGGCCAAAGAATCCAACAGAGGTCGGACATATTCGGCTAAGTTCGCCGGGGCGAGAGAACATTCGGGTTTCGGACGGCAGGCTTTTCCCGCTCGGTGAGTGACCCATCCCCAGGGAGCAGTGTGTGTGGTCTGGCAAATCCCAAATCTGCGACGTCCTGTCGCCATGGCTCGGAAAGACCAAGATTAGCTTCTAGCCTACATAGCTCAATAACTCTTTAATATTCGCTTTGCTACGATACACTGTATAAGTTCACCATTTCATTACAGTCCTCACTTGGAATCTTGCGTACTTTATAAAATTACAACAAAAATCTATTCACGTGGTCGCCCAAGATTTATGTAAATTACTCTTATATTATTACATATATAATAAAAATGCACCTTGTAACGTGGCGACAGCGCGGCTCGTTACAGTGAGAAAGAGGCAGCGTCCCCGAGAATTCTTCAGTTGCGGACATGGGAATAGTGTGACACTTCAGGTATTTAACAGTTCGTAGTAAAAGGTCTTAATTTATTTAAAACAGGCGGATCCACAATCAGAGCAATATTTTTTATTTGGTGCTTTCTTGTTACTACGAGTATTAACTGTTGACAGCATAATTTTTTATTTATTTACTTTTTTTTTAAAATTTTTTTTTTAAAAAAGTATGTGCCTAAATATACTGTAGGTGTAAAACAACTGCAACGTGCTACCTAGCGCGGTATACCGGGTTGATGAGGGCGAGTCTACGTCTTATTTACGGATCGGAAACGGCTGAGGCGACTATTGTGAAACTTTGTATAAGTGTTTGTTTCTGGGCAACTAAAATGTATAGCGGTAAATAAAATAAATCATGCTAGCATTCGGTAGGTAAGATATGATATGTTACATTTTGAAGTAAAGTCGGAAAGCTGATAAATTAAAGACCGAGCTTGGTGGGTGAACGGCTAACGTTCTGGCCTCCCATTCGGGAGGACACGGGTTCGAATCCCCGTCCATGCATCCAGATTAGGGTTTTCCATGGTTTCCCCAAATCACTCCAGGCGAATGCCGGGATGCTTCCTTCAAAAAGGCCATGGCAGAATTACTTCCTGTTTCTTGTCCCCAGCCCCATCCTGCCTCTAATGACGTTAGCAGTAGACGAGGCGTAAAGCCCTAAATAAAAAATTTCCACAAATTAGCAATCACTTTTAGTTGAACGCGATTCACGTATCGTATTAGTTTCCTTGCCATATTGAAGTTGTGTTAATTTTCACGTAATCGGTTGAGGGGGAGTTCCGTACTTCAACACCCTACTTGAACGAAATTGGTGGCCATATTCAAAATTTCTGTGATAATTTGTATGTGAATTAACAGCACAAATATCAAATTTCACGTGGAAAAAGTCGTGGGTACAGCTACTACTTTTATAAAATTTTGAATTGTAATTTATTTTCATAAAGAAGAGTTTACAGTAGTTTGGCTTCGACGTTTGTTTATTACTTGAACTAAACGATACAGTCACAAGCCAGTCACACCACTAATTGAAAATTATCCTGAAAAAACAAAATTAAGAGCGTGGTGTGCCAAATGATCGTTTTAAAATCATATCAAATAAAACATTCGTATTAATAATTTTGATTGCTTTTTTTGGGTGCTCAACAAGAATCTCTTTATAACAATTAGTCACGGAGTAATTAAAATTCTTTTCTAAATAGAAACGAAGATATATAACCCTTGGCGGAAACACAAAAAGAATAAACATTAAAGAATTTCGGCTCTTGCACATCATTTGAAACTATTTATGATATAAACACTTCTTTTTTTTTTACATTTGTAAATAGTTTTATTTATTACTCTTGCTATCGAAATTACAAGTTATAATCTATGAAGGATAAGTGGATTGATATTACTTCGATGTGAATTTTAGACCAAATTGAACAGATAATCAAACAACACAACAGATGATTGTACAACAATGAATTTAGCTTCGTACAAACATATAAGCAGGTCGAGATTGTAGCTATACTATTCAGATTTTGAATTTACGGTGAATGGATGTTTAAATCAATGATATTACCAAATGGGTATCAAGATGTCGGTGCACCACCCATCTATGTTCATCACAATTATCGTAATATCTTCTTATAGCGATACTGCCCCGCTAGTCATTAACAGCTAACATACTGGCATATCATTTATACCAATACTTGACAGCTCACTGTCGAATAACCTAAATTCGTTTTTAGGTTGTAGAAATGATTGTGGAGAATATTGTCTAATGCAAGTGAAGACGGTAGCACCGTTCGTCACCAAATAACGTAGCGGAGTCCATCAAGAATCAATTGTCCCTCCGTCATTTGGTTTTCTTCCCAAGAAACCTCCAACGTCCTCTTCCTCCAATAGTTGATACGTGTTTTCACCAAATTAAGGCGTTATGAAATGTCTTCTGTCTATGATAGGCCCAAAAAGAACAAAAAATGACTGATTAACAACAATTCTTGTTCCTTTACTTCTACTTGTTACTTATTTTCTGACATTCTATTTACATTCATGCACGTTTCCGTAGATTCGCACCCACTCGCGTGATCTTGAAGTTATTTGAAAACGACGCTAAGGGACCGTGCACAAACTACGTGGCTCGGTCCAGGGGGGGGGAGGGGTTGGCTGGAAGGCTACGCTGTGCTACGTGGGGGGAGGGGAGGGTTCTGAGACAGGCCACGTAGCTTTCTTTTCATAACATTTTTCACAGTTAAAATGAGGAACAGAACTCACAACAGCATGTGAATATTTATTTCCCTCAGTTAATTATCTCCGTATGTAATTTACAATAGTCTGACAAGAGAAAACAGTAGAAAATGTCTTCTGGAATCAAAAGAGAAAAAAGCTACGTGCTACGTGGGGGGGGGGGTAGGGGCAAAAGCCACGTAGAGCTACGTTGAGGGGAGGGAGGAAGGGGGGGAATGGGGGGTTCACAGGAGGCCAAAATGGAGCTACGTGGTTTGTGCACGCTCCTTAACTTCCCCACACTGGAATGTAGTGGCTGATCCAGGGGGGAGGGAGGGTACGGGGCTAACCACCCCTCCCCCCCCAAAGTGTCTAGATGCATCACCGCCATCGTAAATTTAGAGACTTTTTTTTAGGGCAGCATGACTATAAAGCCTTACCCCTGCCCGAATCAAGCCCCCCCCAACCCCCCACCCCCGCAAACGAAATCAGCTCCAGCCCGTCCCCCGCAAACCAAACTCCTAGAATGTTTAAAGCTTCTATCCTTCTACACGCCACAAGTCCCCGAGTCAGACAGTTTGTCAGAAATTTCTCCGATTCAACACTCTTAGGAGGTTATCGTGCGCACAGAAACTGTGTCCTAGCATATGGCCTTCGCCAGCAAGCAAAATTCCTGCAATCCTTTCACTATGTAAAGCGTTATAATCTCCGGAGACTGCTAGCTGTTAACCTACTGTTCGAGCTGTTTGCCTGCTCTCAATCGGACGTTCGCATCCGGCTCGCCCTTTCACACGTACCGTCATCACTCAGTTCAGTTTTCATTAATAATGTATTTGTAAAAGAATGCATCAGGGGTCACCTGGTACAGGATGAAAAGCCAAATCCGTATTGGATTAATAACTCACAAGCGCATTTCTTTAAATGAAATTTTTGTAACATTTAATCACTGAGTAATTAAAATTATTTTCTAATTAGAAACAAAGATATAATAAAAAAGAATCAACTTGTAACAGCCCTTAAACCTAAAGTTTAAATGGAATTGTATTTTATGAAGCATTTGTAGCAAGCTACAATGTGATTGAAAATGGTTTTGTATATTTGTCTTGTATCTTATTGTAAATCAGTGTAAAAGGACTTTGTCTGATTAAAAGAATCCTGTAATCATCAAGGTGATTATCGGAACCGTTACCAATATCCGTCTCATAAACTATAGATACATTTCAAAAACAAAAATACACATCTCAAAGACAAAATATAGTTACACGCTTGGCAGACAGATGGTAACACTTCACTCCTTCCACTTGTATAACTCTGGAAGGCAGAGGTGGAATACACGGCCACTTAAAACTCTGTCACTAGGCGCCGGAACTATCCCCTTGGGGATCTCCCGTACGCGAGCAGCCATACGATAAAAAATAGGGACAAACATTTATGAGATCAGCCAAGTCTACACTTTACAGCATGTATTCACTTCTTGGCTCTTGTGTACTTGTAAGATTTATAAAACAACAATATTATATATAAGTGTATATATATGTAGAATTTAATATGGCATGTCTAATGGTCAAGTCACAAGGTTATTATTTTAAGTTGGTTGCTTATTTTGAATTGTCGCTCCATTGAAACGGTTGCGTTTGGTAATTCACGGATAAGTACAATTAAGAATCCAATCTTATCTGTACATACGTTATCTGATTCCAACAATGCCCATGATATTTGCAAACAACTGGTATGCGCCTTCAGCGAGCATTTCTGACTGTCATAGTTTTAGCTACCACCATAGATAAATTCACAGTAACTTCCAAACTAAGAATTTGAAAAAAGATAAAATTTATTGTGTTAGTTAAGGCTACTAATCTCGGTGCATTTTTTTTTTTTTTTTTTTTTTTTTTTTTTTTTTTTTTTTTTTTTAAGGCATATAGCATCAACCATACCAAAGCATTCTTTTATTTCGATTATGGCTTTACGGCTCGTTGAATTAGAGGCGGGCTAGGGCTAGGGCTAGGGCTAGGGCTAGGGCTAGGGCAAGGAACGGGAAGGGATTTGGCCATGGCCTTTTGAAGGAAGCATTCTAGCATTCGCCTGGAGTGATTAGAGGAAACCATGGAAAACCAAACCTGGACATCCGAACGGAGATTCGAAACCGCGTCCCCCTGAATCCGTGGCCAGCGCGTTACCGCTCACCCACCACGCGCTTGGTCACAGCGAGGTAATTAACCTGCAAATATGCACAAAAACGTGTCATGTTTGGGATTATAACTGGATAAATACACGGCAAGTCACTAATATTTGGTTTTTCCTATATTTGATGGGTATAACAGTCTATATAAAAAAGATTGTGTTTCTAAGACCACGGGAAGTACAGTGGAAAGAATGAATATCGGATTCGGTTAAAAATGTTGAACTTCATTAATTTACCAGATAATAGAGGAACAAAATAAAATTTAAAACTTTAATTTGACCTAGCAAAGCTCTGTCTATAATGAAAGTCTGAGGAATATAAAGATATTCAAGTAGGAATCGATTCCACGTTTATGATAAATAAGTAGTTATAACGAGCAAAAATTATCGACTAATTACATTTTCTTTTAAATAAAAGTAAGTGCGGCGTAAAAGCAAAATCGTGGGCTCTTAGAATAGCAGATTCCAGCTCGCCCGCCTATTCATGTGAAGCATCCCGCAAATAATTTCGACAGTGGTCAAGGGAAGCTTCACATAATAGACAGGACGTTCTTAATCATCTGGCTCGCCTGCGTCAAGAAGTTAACAGCGGGAGGCATGTCGTTGTTCTGGACAGGGTCAGTGACTTTAAAAAGTTCGAAGGGAGGGTGAGACGACAAGTTTTGGCGCGGAGAGAATGATTGGAGGGTGTGAACCGGGCAAAAGTTTAAAATGTACAATTAAGAACGAGGTTGCAAATAACAGCAACTAACGAAATTTCTCTCTCTCTGTTTTCTGGTTTCGGTGAGTCTTGGAGAGACGACGATGAGGCATTCCAGCGGTGGCTGGAACTGGGAGAGGTGGAGGCAGGTGCCGTTGAGGCACTGGCGTCTTCGCTGGGTGATATTAAGTACTGGAGAGTACTTTTGGCCGTAGTGAGTGTGTTGGCCACAACTCCATAGTGCATGGGGTTGCTAGTATGTGGTGCCGATACTTGCAGTGTGTCGCCGCGTCAGCGTAAAGCGTTGACAGCTTGAAGTGTTTTGTTTGCGTTCCTGAAGCGTACAGTGCGGCTACAGTTCTACGTCGCACATTAAAATGCAGTTACCTGATCGGTTTACTGTGTCAGGTTCCATTGTGGACCATTGTTGACGTTGATCGCTACGCTAGCGGCAGTGAAGAGGTAATATACGACGTGTAATATTTCGATTGCATTGTCTCAATTTCGATCGAACTGAACACGCCTTGGCAGGTCAGCCTCCACAGATAAGAACTGTTCTCAGTGGCTCTACCCTTTGTTTTATTATATTAAATCTGAGCTTGGCTGAGTGGCGCCCGACATTTTATTATGTGCAAGTTTATGTATCTTTTTTCAATGATTCCAGATAAGAAGGTTTTGTAATATTTTATTTTTGATTAGTAATTTTTTATATCACAAGGAAAATAAATGTTTATTGTTAAACCTGAAAATTATACTCCTTTTAATGTAAAAATGAAAGTTATCCCAACAAAGAAAAATTAATAATCAATAATTAATCCACTAGTAACCATTTTTTCTCTTTTTTTTATTAATCATTTCAAGGTAGAGATATAAGGAAATTTATTAGCTACAGATTTTACTTAAAATCTGTGGAAAAAACTTTGTGTGTACTGAATTTGCTCCCCAAGACTACGGGAAGTAGCTCGTAGTTTTGATCATCATCAGTTAGTGACAAAATCGGTGAAATTTGCATGCGAATTGGCTCCAAATTAAGAACAGGAATAAAAAAAATGTAGTGTGTTTGTTTAGATTAATGATATCTATGTGTAATAAAAGTTTGAGGCAAATAGCGTCACTCAGACCAAGGAGCCTGAAGTGCAAATATGGCACCAATCGCTTCGAGAAAACATTATAGAATGCTATTGTTGAATTGGCGACCGCACTATGACTATACAGACTAGTGACCAATGAGAGTCAAGACAGGTACAAATAGAGCTCCAGAACCTCTTTTACGACCTCAACACTCCGCGGAAGTTTTATCCTGTATGGAGAATGTGAGAACTTTAACTACCGCTTAATGCCTCACCGGATCGTAAACTTTGTGCATGCGCTTAGCATAACACATAAAGTTAGTTTTAATGTTAATATGACAGCAACTGAAACCACTAAATGTCTTATAAAGTTTCATAGTGTTCAACGCTGGGTACTATGGTAGTTCCCTGTTTTATTACATGACTGACTGAAATGATGTTTAACACTGTGTATATTTCAGTGCGCCGTGAAACAGCTACAGCTAGGGGAAGCTCCACACCCATAAACCTTTTACCTAGTCATTTAAATGAAATATTATCTTCTCGGCCATTCAGCAATGTTCATCTAGTTTTAACTGTTATTCCAGAAGTATAAAGAATTTTTGGGTATGAAGACAATACAACAATAAAGCTACCGATGATTCCGCGTATCATAAACGACAATACTTATACATTGAGGCCATCTCGTGTAATATCTTCTTTATTATATAACCTCTCTTTTACAAACATCTCTTGACCGAAGGATATGAGTGCCCGAATAGTACCTCACTTATGGTGATTAAAAGGGCAGTCTTTCCAACTAGTGATCTTTGAAAGTGGACTGAAATTTATTATGATCAAAGTTGAATCATCAGATAATCGTGATTCGATACGTAATCGAGAACATTAAGAGCAAGGTGTACAACATATACAAAAAAATAACATAACTATTTTGTAACTATTGTTTGGTGCGTTGTTTTGGCATAACCGATTCTTATGTATCGAATTCTTGGGACGATGAGACAGCCGGCTGACCGGACATTCAACGAAAGAAAGGGCCCAGCTAGGCTTATAGAGCATGTTTTGCCAGCGGAAAGATTGGAGTGGCCAGCGACTGCCAATTGAGGCAGGCGTGTAGCGACATAACTTGAACGACAGAGGGAGTGGGGATACCGTCTTTGGGAGCGTCCATAAAGTACGTGACTCCGTCCGGGGGGGGGGGGAGAAGGGGTTGGCTGGAAAGCTTCGCTGAGCTATGTGGGAAAGAGGGGGGGGAGGGTTCCAAGCCAAGCCACGTAGCTTCTTCTTCATATTATTTGTCACATTTAAAATAAGGTACAGAACACACAACAGCACGTGAATATTTATTTCTGTCATTTAGCTACCTCCGTATGTAATTTACGATAGTCTGACAAGAGAAAATCAATAGGGAAAAAGTTATGCGCTAAGGGGAGGGAGGGGGGGAGAGGCAAAAGCCACATCGGGCTACGTTGGGGAGGGGGGACTCACAGGAGGCCAAAATGGAGCTACGTGGTTTATGGACGCTCCCTTTCAGATACTCCGAAACATTGACAGCTAAAGTGGGTTTTCAAGGAAAGAGAATCGAGCAGAGCAGACTTCTTAAGCAGGGTTACTAAAAAAAGAATCATTCACTTTTAAAACCCAATTTATACCAAAGTATTATACTTACAAATATGATCAATATATGAAAATAACCACAAAAATATCCAAGTCTTATGCTCACTCTACAAATGTTCTATGTGTGCCCCCTTGGTCGCACGACACACGTTCAGGCAGTAGTTCAAGTCAAGCTACACATTTTGTAGCGTGATCGCGTCTATGTTCATTAATACATCACTGATCTGTTTCTTCAGCTCTTCTATCGTTTTTGGTAGTGGAGGTACGTAAACAATGTCCTTAATGCTTCCCCAAGGAAGAAGTCACACAACTTTAAATCCGGCGACCTGGGAGGTCAGGGTAAGAAAGCGAGGTCATCATCAACAACACGGCCAATCCAGCGCTGCGGGAGTTCATGGTTCAGGTAAGAACGAACATCGCCTCCTGGTGCACAAACTTGGATATTTTATGGTTATTTTCATATATAAATCATATTTGTAAGTATAATACCTTTGAATAAATCGGGTTTTGAAAGTGAATGATTCTTTTGTAGTAACCCTGTGCTGTGTGCAACGTGTCTGAAGCAGCCTTTAAGTTTTTTTTCTGTTTCTTTTTCCGCCAAAGACTGGATGCTGTTCCTGGAAGGAGGCGATAGCATACGTCGTGCACATTTCCTGCCGGCAGAGGCACTTACGTGAGTGCTGGTGCCATACTTACAGCGGGAGATACTTGGCTCGCTGGACGGGTGAAATGCGGAGAGCGGGAATCGGCTGTTAACCGGCACAGATACAGTGCTGATACGTTCAAGTGTGTGTGGCAGAAGTTTTGATGGCGAAGCCATCTTTCTGTTTAGTCGTACTTGTGCTGTTGTAGAGCCGCAAGTGAACGAAAGTAGCTATGTTGCTAATAGGCAGCAAGCTATGGTAAATACCGTACAAAAACATTGAAAATTGTATTGCACTTCAGTTTTCGTCGCACCTGGAACGCTCTGACGGGGATGTGTGTACTGGTAAAGAGTTTTTCGGTTCTCTTATTAAAGAGAACTTTCAAAACGCTAGCTGAGACGGTGCCCTAATTTACAAAAATCATGTATGTTCAATAAGAATCTTTAACCGTGAATGGAAAGGCTTATTAACATATTTCATTAATGTTTTTTTTTTTAAAAAAATGACAAATTCCAAAACTTATTTTAAAATTCAAAGATATTATCCCACGATTATCAATTTAAATATCATAATTAATATTAATTAATCTCGACAGTTATCCAATTTTTACTTTTTTATTTAATATTTCAACGTTATGGCTCTTAATTCGTGATGATTTATCTCCTACAGCTCTCGTAGGGCAAGGAATACCTCGCAAAGACCCTTTGATTCTTTATTATGATGATTCAGATGTCCTCCTCCCTAAATTATGCTGGAACCTGTATGAATACCATCGTCGAACGTAGCACGAACAAAAGCTAATCTGAAATATCTTGTCTCCCCTCTCTTGTTTTAATATAATGTATTAATTTCCAGAATAACTAATGAATAAAATATTAGAACAGAAATAAAACATTATCATAAATACGTGATCACATTCCAGTATGAAACTCTTAATAATAAGAATGTTTGTAAAAAAAATAATGAATCGTGCCTGCATTACAGTGCAAAGCTCACATCGTAATAAATATGTCGGTGGGTATGGCCACGATTCTAAGGAGAGTTCGCCAGCATTGGGTAGTTCCACGTTAACTTCCAACTTCAGTTTCTTTCTGCCGTTTCATTAGGCCAGTAGAGGAAGCTTAAATTAGAAACGCGTCAACACACCGCCTCATTTTTCGTTCTTATTTCAGCGGACGAGGGCCAGACTGAAAAAGAAGTCTCAGAATACGTGACGTGAATAAATTCCAAATTGTGTTCTTGTTTCCTGCTGCGGCAAACGAGCTATTGAATTATTTCTCGGACGGGGGCAGTCCCTCGACGACTCAACACTGCTGTCTGAAAAGAATACAAAATGAATAAACGCCCAGGGATTTGACGGTGAATGTGTTTTGAGCAGACGCTTTTGTAGTTGATATTTTATCTGACATTTGTGGTAGTGTTCGCTTTGCGTTCCAGCCGGCAATAAATCATACTGAAAATTTAATCTTTTCAATTTTTGCTGGTTCTTTCAAATGTGACAAAACAGAAAGTAGCGACACTTTTAGGACGAAAATTTATTATTCAATCTTCAAAACTGTTAGTTGCATTCGTATCTACTGCGAACAACGTTGTGAGAACGTAAAATTATTTTTTTAAAACCAAGATAGTCTGTCACCCATTAGGTTGTCAGAGGGACAAGAGAGTGGCAACTTTGAAAACCTGCAACATGTTAAGAGCTCGTTGAACGAAATTTTTGTCTTTTGTGTATCTGTTTCTATGATGCTTATCAACATCTGTAAATAACAATACGATTTTTTTCCGATGATTCTGACACTATGCAAGCAAAATATTTATGTCGAGTGTAACTGATGATGGTATTGAGCTCAAATACTCTGCTCGTTTGTAAAATTTTCAGCAGAAATTATTCTCAGCTGAGTGGGTATAAATCAGAAAAAAAAGATGTAAATCATTCACGTAATACTGGAAAAGTATCAACTGTTTGGGTCGAAGAAATAATAAGTGTTATAGAGGATTTGTTTACTTATTTTTTATTCATTAAATTATTATGATTATGTTTTTGGTTTTACACCTCGCCAACGCGTAGTTCGTTAGAAGTGGCAGAGGTTGGGTAAGAGAAGTTAATGGAAGGAATTCTGACATGGTCTTATAAATGAAGCATCCCGGCATTCACCTGGAGTGATTTGGGGAAACTATGGAAAAAAACAAATCTGAATACCCGGACGGGGATTACGAACCCGCGTCCTCCCGAAAAGTGAAGCCAGAGCATTACCACTCATCTACCACGCTAGGTGATACAATTGAAAACCGAAATGTGGATGACCGGATGAGGATTTGAATCCGTAAATACCCGAAAGTCAAGTCATATCGTTACCACTCAGTCAACCTTAAGTAGGCTTAACTGATGTGCCACCTCATACAGTTTAAGGGTTTTTCAACATTACAGTTTACGCAACAAACAAAAATATTAATTCACTGCTAAAGCCATAACAAATAAATGGTCCCCAAAAAAAAGGTTTTTATCACTACCCACACCTCTAAGCTACGATCATTGTTCAGTAATTATTGTGAGTAGCGTTGGTTTCACTTGTATGTAATGAGTGAGTAATATCATGAAATTTCAGTGAGAGACAAGATTAATAATTAATCGGATATAATGAATATTAAACATAGTTTTCCATGCTGTGTACATATTTTGTTACTTACACCTATTATGAGAGAGATATAATTTAGTGGTTAGTAATTATTTAGTTTATTAAAGTATGAAATAGCTATACTGCAGCATTGTTCCTTCTTGATACAATCGTTTCTCTTTAATGAAGTGAAGCTGAAGCTAGTGACAACATGAGATACCAAATTTCTTAATTACGCCTTAACGTAAAATTCTCATGACAAGTAACATGGAAACTGACAGTTTTAACAAAAGGGATTGGTATCCTGCTTCCTGGCACATGGTCCTGTAGCTCTTTCCGACCGCCTCGTGGTGTCTCCTTTACGGGGCTATAAAAGGTAATGAAAACGTGCTATAGACCTAATTCACTGTTCATTATTCAATCAGTGCTTTTAAAGTCTCAGCTTACCGTGTTGGCACAAACATTAGTTTTGATAATTCAGCTAGTTCGCCGATTTCGGTGAGACATGAAAGTTTGCATACTGAATTAAGTTGTTTTGCAAACTTGTTAGCCAGGATGCAGTGTTTAGGTTGCATTAATGGTGAGGGTTCAGGTAACTAACCACTTGACTAAGAGGCTAGATCACTGGGATAAGTATATACCAGAATTTAACTTAGACTTCCTCTTATAATGTTGAATAGTTTCTGCCAATGCTATTTAGAGTGTCATATCGTCTATTATAGTACGAACTCAGTACTATACAATCATCTGTACTACTTCAAGTGTCGATGTAACCTTGAGATTTGAACAGTTTAATTTTGAGTTCATATTACGTGTTAGTTTCGATAACTTTAAAGTATTAAAAGAACTATATAAATGTTAATGGGCTCAGCTAATGAAGTCGAACAATACATTTTTTTATACTAAGCGAATCAAATAATCAAAAAGTTACGTCTTGGCTGCAATTACGTAATTACATTGTAGAAATGTTAAGATGACATATAAGCCGTTATCAAATAATGGCATTAATCGTAGAAAAGCTACGTGTTAATAAAAATAATAAATGCTCAGTTTTGAGAGCGTTGTTAGTATTCATACGAAAGTCTGTACAGCCCACTACACAAAAAGTGGCACCTTAAAGAAAATCTAAAAAAATCCATTAAAGGCATATCGCGTTAAAAAATGTAAAAACAGATAAATGATTTCTTACAAATATTCCCATTTTTTACGAGTAACATTGTGATATTGTTGTAACCCTATTGGGAACTCAGGTTATAAGTAACTGAAATTATGGGTCGACATAATGAGAGTGATCCCAGAAACAAAAGAAGTCAACCTTCGTCCGTTTGGATATGAGAATTAACCAAGAATCTTTAACGGGAAAAGAAGCGAATCTTAATGTTTCACGATACTAGGTACTTTCACAACGTAGGTGTAAAGTAGCCTATGATGGACGGGTTCTTGGATATGATATTATTGCTAGTTGCACATTTTGAATTTATTAATTTGTTTTCCCGCACAACCATCACAGTTATGAAATTAATTAATACAATAGTCTAATTTGCATATACAATTTTACCATCGACAGTGAATATGAAATTATTAATTATTCAAGAAATTAGGATGAACAGCTACTGTCATGTTTTACTAATAAAACAGTGATAGAAGCAGACATTTATTTGTTACTCGAAATGCAAACACACAGTGGCGCATTTACAGCTAATATAAATATGGAAAAATGTTACCGTAAAAATTCAATAAAGTAGTGCCTCATCATATATTGACCGACAAATGAAAATATTTAAAAGAACACGACATATAGACAACAAATAAACATACTGAAAATTATTACAGACCATTTTTACAGTTTTTCAAAGTGATCGATCAAATTTAACCTGTTACAAACAGAACGATCTTTGAAACATGATCTTAGATTAAACTAACATGAATCATAATGGCTCCAGAATGCTTCAAAGTTTGCATTCACAAATATAATGATTGAAAGTTCTATATAAATTAGTTCGTCTTACATCACTATTTATTCTCTCGATTTTCAATAAAATAGCTCAGTTAATTGTAAGGAGGAGAGTATGTTAATCGCACAGGTTTCCCTGACAAGGTCATTTAAGGGCAAATATTTAATGAATCAATGATGCACACGCTGTTTGTTCATAGAAACGAATTACCGTGTGATATGACGACAGCGGCATCGACGGCGGTTACGGAGCAATATGAGCTTACTTCAGCTTAAGTTATCTGTAGCTTGAGAGTACATCTCAACGTACCAAGTCGAATAGGGTCGTACTGTCAACTTACGTTCAAATTGCGCCTGGCCTGCACGAAGGCAGTGTACGTAAGACGATTATTTCTCGTTGATCGTTGGCTTCCCCATCTGTAGCATCTGTGCCGGATCGTTAAAAATGTATATCTGCGGATACGGATACAGATACGGATCATTAGTGTCTAGATGTCTAGATCCGCGAATACGGATACGGATCTCAACTTTCTCAACTTGGACCACACTTGGAAAAAGTCATCTACTACGATCTATTATCGACGAACGTCCAGCTTACGCGACTGTGGATCTTAATTCAAGGATTAGTGAGAGTACTGAGCCCTTGTAGGATACCACAAGAAAAATTAAGCGTACAAAACACATGTATATCCGAGGTTATTCCTCATAAATTGTATGATGAGATGCAAGTTCCTGCTGATAGTGGGGAAACTCCCAACGTCAACACACCCGCCGTTCTTGAGACTTTGTCTTTTTTGAAGAATGAATTCTCGTTTTTCTGAAATCGTCAAAAATATATTGTTCCAAATAGCAATGTATTTAGTTTTTCAGCGACTTTTTCATCAAAGATATAAAACAGAAATTACTTACAGCTTCAGAAACAGAAGTAAATCACACAACAAGTACAATTAACACAGAAAATCCGAACGCTGTATGAGAAGTACACTGCAACAATTTAGAAGACTGTATGGCCAAAATGTTAGATATTTACGATAATGATGAGGAAGCTGAAAACCAATTATCATGTACGAATGCTAATTTGCTGGCAGAATGTGCTAATGAAAAAAGAATATCAAGAAATCAAGATCCGTTAAAGTATTGTCAGAATAATAGTAACAAATTAGGAGGTCTATGACACATGCCTCGCACATTTTATCATCACCTGCAACAAGCGTTCCAAGTGGACAGTTTTTTAGAGCAGCGGGAATTATTTATGATCCCCATCGTGATAGACTTTTGGATGACAAAGCTGCCAAGTTACTCTTTTAGAAGTACAATTTACCAAACTTAATTTTAAATATAAGTTTCAGTAAAAATGATTATTTTACCTGATATAAACACTTAAGCGGTACCTTAATAATAATTTCAGTTAGTAAATCATAAAGATTAGAGGTCTGATCTCACTATAAAGAGTTAAAATAATACCTTAAAACATACTATAGTGGTAAGTTACCACTTACCTTTGGTAAACTAGTAAAATAAATCTTTACAAAAGATCCGTTGAAGATCCGCTAAAAAAAATAACGGATACGGATACAGATCTTTTTTCCCCACTCGGATATCCGCGGATACGGATACGAATACGGATATCCCGAACATCACTAGTAGCAAGTAACGCCTCTCTCCTGTCAGTGGTTTTCGGTGACTTGGAAACACTATTTCATTGAATTTTAGATCATGTGTAAATTTTAATATTGTTGATTGGCTCGCTAAGAAATGCTACCCAACAGCAGGAAAATTTACTGGCCATTCGGTAATAATCGACTTCCCTCGTGAGTGTTCGATGCCTGCCACGAGTTGGAAAATTTCCCGGGACCGCTCGAAAGTCATCGGGCAAGCCAAGGATAGCGTCTTGATATTCTGGGAAATCTCCATCCTTTTGATTCGTGGGATCCTGAGAAATACAGGTCCACTGGGCCAACGGACGCTCCTGCTTTGTTAATCCAAGAGATACCTATCTAGTGTCGGTGCTTACAGGTAGGAAATCCTGCTACAGACCATTGAACCTTTCCTCGCTCGTTCTTCTCGCGACGGTACGTCTCGTTACGGATTTAAAATTTTAAACAAGCAAATATTCCTAATATTATTCGTTATTACCAGTATTTTAATAATTAAAATTTTATAAGGTGACCCACTTTGGTCATCATACTACAAGCCGAATACGATTGCAAGGTTCAACAGTAAGTCTTCAGGCAAGGGTACAAAAAACATACTGATGACGGAAACTCTGGTACCCAGAATTTTTATAGTGTCTACTAATCCAGGGCCGGAGCTAGGATTTTGGGGCCCGGGGTAACCAGTTGGGGGCCCTTGGCGAATTCATCAGTTAGGGCCCTGCCTCAGACCAAATGGGCGGGCCCCCTAAACCGGGTATCGGGCCTCCCATCAGCCGGGGGGGCCCGGTTACATTTGACCCGTTTAGCCTCCCTCCCCCTAACGCCGGCCCTGTACTAATCAGGCGGGTAACTGAACGTAGAACGGACGCAACCTAGTGTCTCCCACCTGTTTAGAAGTATTGTCTTAAGAGCTAGCTGGTCGCCCGGCTGGTGATATTTAGTTGCGTCGCGAAATCGACGTTTCAAGTTCTGGGCGCGAATTCTTTTTGGGAATCAAAGATGATTTTGAGAAAACCTCCCAACGTATTTTCATGTTGGAGGGGGCGTCTTTAGAAATCATTAGAGGGACAAATGTTGTCATTTTCCTGATTTTGCAGGGCGGGGGGCTTAATGTAACGTAATCATCACTCGCGATTCGTTTCGGCTTTCACTGTTGCTTCCAATGTAGTATGTTCAACTCAACGGTATGTTGGTGACCCCTGTCTGACACGTGCTCAACCTTTCGTGAACTATACATTGCATTCCAACTTCTGACTGTATTCATTTGTAACTTTCACGTTTTAATATCATTCGACGCATGTTTAGTGCAGAACGAGATTACATAAAACAAAAAATAAATTAAATTAGTCGACGGAAGGTGTAAAGCTATCTTCTAAGAGAAGAAAGCTATTATGAAATGCCATGTAAGCTGAATCTGGTCTGGCGCTTAAGTTATCTGATTCACATTCCACTTCCATGACAGTTTTTCGCAGTTCATAATACTATGTTGTGAGAGCTGCCTTACACTAGTATTACGCTTGTGCAGTTTATTCACGAGGCGAAGGAAAATGTTTTAAGCTATAACTATTTTCCCAAATTTTATCTCGTCTTAAATACATTGAAGGACTGCTTTGCCGTATTACGATTGGGAGATAGGTGATCATTAACGAAATTAATTCACCAATCCTTTGATTTTAAATAATCAAATTTATCTAGTTGAGATTACGCACAAGTATTTACTCTATTGTCATCCCAGTAACCGATACCACTTATAAAACTCACAATACTGTTCCTGTATAATACGGTCCACAATCTATCTCCAGAGCAGGGGCGACGTTAGGGGGGAAGTAAGCCGGTCAAATCACCCATTTGGTTTGGTGGAGGGCCCTAACCGATGAATTGGTCAAGGGGGCCCCCAACTGGTTACGTGACTGCTAAGAACGCTTACTTCGGTTACCCCGAGCCCCAAAATCCTAGTGCCGGCCCTGCTCCAGATTATTGCAACTGCAGTGTAACGGCATTTGTTAGATTTATTTTGTTAGTACGATGGTCGACTGAACATGGAGAGGACTGTTTTAAAATATCTCGATTGGATTAATACGTTTCTACAAATCCTCTAGTATTGTCTACACATTTTTCCGATCACAATGAAACCTTTTTCCTTTAAATTCTTGCTTCATGAAAGCTTATCCGACATGCACGTTGTCAGATGTGCACGAAATCCTATACATCTAGGATAAATACATTATTTTCCCTCAAAAGTTTTCTTTCAAGTGTCAAAACAAGTAAGTCTCTTGTATAATAGACAGCCATATTACTAAACCTGTTTTCTCTAGCTCTCGCAATTTAGCTCGCATAGCAGTAACTGTGTTGCTGCGACCATAATCAAACAAGGAAACGACGCTACTAAAATGGATCTTGCGTCTTGATTGGATTCTTTAATATTGTGATGGAGTCCACATTATCATGTAGCGTAGAAACTTTGCCACACAAGCTGAAAATTATGTAATGAACACTTTTAGTATCTCAAAAGACCACCATGAACGTTTTGTTAGAAAACGAATTGGGCTTCGCTCTTCTGTTTTTCATTCAGTATTGTTGGCATTCATCAGGAAGTGATTTTATTTAAATATTACTCTTTTTTAATGATTTTCTACACATTTCTGTAACTTATTCCTATTATCGCACTATTTTCATTAACAGATATTCGTCGGCCGTTGTGTATGAGTTACCGAATTTATAAGTCTATCTGTCGAGTGATACTCATTTAGAAAAGAGTCACGTCAGTGAAAAACGTGAGCAATTTGTACACATGAGGCTTTGAATGTTGTATCACTGCCCATTTTAGCAACATTACTACTGTCTTAATACCATCATGTATTTGAAACATAAATGTATCAGGTGTTTTCCAATTACACATCAACGTTCTTTCATTCTTCGTGATATTAAGTAAACAAACAATTATAGAAAATGTTGTGTAATAACGCAGTGATGCCTGTAGTAACATGGAATATTCTCGTATTCTAAACTAGTTTAATTTGTATTTTGACCAGTGTTTGTATATGTTATAATCTGTCCTGCGTAGTCTCCCAAAGTAATAATCTTTGACTGGTGTCTTTGTCTTTGTCATTAAACATGTAATATCGTGTCCATGTTACTAATAAACGTGTTACATGAAGTGTATCTAGTTTTATATCCAGTGCAATCGACTTCACCCAGTACCTAAGTACTTCAAATAAGTGACCATTCCTGGCAGGTTCCAATAAGGGATTGCATGCAGCATTGCGCGATCCCGCATCATCTGGAAAATCTGGTGGGTCCCGCACAAAATTAAGCAGACCCGCAATCCGTAGAATGTGGCAAAACGTGTTTCAGTCTGCGTGGCCTTGACTCCACATCGTCACTTTTCATCCCGACTCGGTCTGCAACGGATGTATTGCCTCATTTGACGTTACCCTTCAAGTTGACATTTCACTCACGGCAACAAATGTGTGTTTATATCGTTCTTCATGATTCAATTTTAGATTTTATAAGAACTGCTGTTTGTTATGTTGTATAAGTTGCTATAATTTGAGTTATGTCATCCTATTGCAAAATGATCTCTCATGTCGTAAATACACGCACACACACAATATACAATTGAAATTATTTTTGATAAGGAAATAGAAATAACGCCGACAGAAGGTTAAAACTATTGACAGCTACTTCGAAAAGAAAAAGTCAATAGAAAAGAAGGTTTCTAGAATATAATTTGTAAAAATGTTTCTGCAATCAATTGTTTCTGTACTTCATCAGATTTGAGATATTTGTTTCCAAAAAGTGTTTTTAATCTTCTTAATACTGCTATGGCTACAAATTTTTCAAATACCTTAAACGCTGAATGATTTTTCAGTATGAATATCTCAAGGTAAGATATTAAAGAATTTCGTTTCGTTTTGATGGGTTTATATCCTAAAAATTCACATTTATATTGACAGAAAATAAACACATTTTAATCTTGGCTAGCTTAGAATTCGCGGTTCGTGCACTGCGGTGCATTGCCTCAAGTTTTGACAAAGAACAGATATTGTCCGCATAAAACCTGACCGAACATGCGACATTTCAAAAGTTTGAAAGCTTCTGCCTTGGTGCCTGAAATTGTGATTTCACTAAGTACACAATTAGCTGTTGTCGGCGTTTTATTCAAGAAAATAAAATAAATAAAAAAAGCAAAAATATATTGAAAGAGGCGTCGAACGCAAAGAAACAATTTTGACTCGGACATAGACCAGGAAGAACCAGACGGGACAATCGAAGCACAAAGCGTGACCGTATCATATGTCATACAGCTACTGAAATTATTCACAGATGATAAGATCTCAAAAAATGCATAAAGTTGTTAAGTTTTTTAAAAAAGTCTTTTATTTAAGATCATTTCAATCAAACCAACGAGCGAAGAGTCTAAAGGGACTTTCTCGGTCGCTGGTTATGTTTGTAATTCTTTGCAAATTAAGTGATAGTTTGACTGCTTACTAGATAGACAGATTGTTTTACAAACTGATGTGGTATACTGTAAGGCATGGAATGTGATATAAAACTGAATACTTACCATATTTTATTATTTACCTAATAACTGGAATTAGATTTAAAACAAAAGTGTAAATGCGCAAATTCTTACGGAAGGATAGAAAATTTTAAAATAATGTTGTTTTGCTAACTAAACTATTTTTAACTGTTGATTTCCACTGTTTAACATTGGTTTATTAACTCAATAAATAGACGTTTATTATTTAATTTGATAACACTTCGAAAAATGTTCTAGATCCCGCAAACGCGGGATTGAATACACCCTCGGGATTGCAATCCTTAGTTGCAATCGCTCTACATTTCCAACAAGTTATGCGCCCAGGCATTCTCTAACAAGTCTTACTCTCAGTATTGCGTTATTCGCTATAACCGAGTGCTTAAAGTAAATAATGATTACCAACCTGGAATGCTCACACAGCTTTTACAACAATGCCCACTACACGTTATTGCCACCTTAACGATCGCTAAAATTTTCTAAATCGATTTAAAAGCCTCGTTTATACATAATCAGTTTTCTTCGTTATCATATTACTAGCTTCTAAGCCTGTCAAAATGAAGAGTTGAAGGCACAATTCTGACAGTTCATTTCTTCGTGCTTACTATTGTGGTGACAGAGAATATATCTAAAACATCTACATCCAATATAAATAGCTTCTAAAACCGTCATAATTAACGGATTGCACGCAGTGCCATGACAGTTCATTTCCTCGCAGTTTCTTAACTAAATACAGTTGTTACTAAATAAATTAATAACTTTAAAAACGATATAATGTGGTACATGGTTCTTACAGGGTGTCCAGAAAAGGACTCCCTGATTTAAAAATTAAATATCTTGAAAACAAAGATCGATAGAGGAATGCTGTAAACGGTACGTTTATTGTGACAGCTGTAAAAAGTGTATACAGCAGTGTGAAATAATAGTTACAAAATCTGCTAACAGATGGCGCTGTACGCTGTACGCTGTACAGCTCATATCAGCATACATAAGTGAAATAATCGTATGAAAACAATCTATGCAAACAATCACATCACAATGTTTTCAAAATGTTCACCATTGGCACTACCCTGAGCATCGGATCACTATTTAGGCATTACGTATGGCGATTACAGCGCCAACTGTTAGCAGCTTTTATAACTATTATTTCACACTGCTGTATACTAGTGATGGGCAAACCGATTCTTTTTGATGAATCGTTTGGAATCGATTCACTCCTCGCTGAGAATCGATTCTTTTAAACGACTCTTCGATTCTTTTCACATGATATTTTGAATGGCAGCGGATGCATTATTAAAAAAGACTAGGCAAGATTATAAGTGTAAATGTAAATAATAAATACCTGAAACGTGAAACTGGACCGGTGACTTGAATGTAGTGAAGCACAAAAAGCAGGCTCTCCACTATTTGAGCGCCCTTGCGCAATACCGATTACGCCGCCCCCTGTCTAACTACAACCAGTGGTGGATCTGGGAATTTTCCGAACCGGGTCAACAAAATGTGAGATTGCCACACTGTGAAATTTTCAAGGCTTCCAGCTAATTGTTGTCAAACCTCATTACTGATTCTAAGCCTTGTTGCAGATTGTAATTGTCGATTGAGATTGTTGTTTTAGATTGTTGATTTTGTAGGTGGCATGTTTGTTACACGTCTCGCTAGAGGGCGTCCATAAACCACGTAAATCGGTCTTGAGAGGTGGGTGGAGGGGGTTGGAAGGTGGGATTCCGAGCCAGGCCAAATAGCTTTTCATTCATATTATTTGTCACACTTAAAATGAGATACAGAACACTCAACACCATGTAAATATTTATTTCCGTCATGGAAAAAACTACGTGGGGAGAGGGGGGTTAGAGACATAAGCCACGTCGAGTTACTTGGGGGGAGGGAGGGTTCACAAAGAAGCCAAAATGGAGCTACAAGGTTTATGGACGCCCCTTACATATGCTCCAATTTTACTCCATAAATTTGGCAAATTTTTTGAATTTGCCGGATGGTGCTTTTCTTAAGTTAAACAGCGTATCACTAGCATTTTACCTACAAACCAATAAATCAGTGTTTGTTTAAATGGCATAATTTAAATTTTATAATTATTTTCTTGGTTTCAGTATTAGTATTTTGGGGGACGTCCAGAAATTACGTTAGGCTATTTTCCGGAAATCTAGACCCCATCCCCCTCTCCGTGAGATTTTGCCGGACCCCCCCCCCCCCTCCCCGTTGGTGAGATTTCATGAGATTTTCACGAAACCCCCTCCCCCCAGTTGTTCGACCAGGAGAAGTTTCGAGACTTTTTTAGCTGTCGTGCTCCCCGAAAGAATGATACCCCCTCAAAAGCCGGTTTTTGGCCCTGTAAACTGGTATTTTTTACGCTTTAGTTCTACACTTGTTCAAGTTCAAAATTTCACGTGAGAATCCGTCGACCCCCCCCCCCCCTCTTGGTGAGATTTCGTGAGATTTTCCGGACCCCTTCCCCCCCTAAAAAGTCTCACGTAATTTCTGGACGCTCCCCTATATTCATCGACGGCACTGTTCCCCAACGTCTTTTCGTTTAACCTTTTTCCTCGTAGAAACCTCACCAGCTGGAACAGTATATATGCCGCTTCAGCACCTGCTAATTTTTGTAATGGTCCAATCCATAAACTTCGTTCATTTCTATTGCAAAATGTTTGCATTATCCACAAAATTAAGAACTGAAGAACAACTAAAACACTGATGAAGTTCGTATGATAATAACCGGACGCGCTCCATCGCAATTAAATTCAGTACTCGATGCATTCGCAATTTGAAAAAACCACGCAACATGGGAATTGCAGATGGCTCTGAAATCGGTATACTTTTCCCTGTCCTCAAATAATCGGGAAATACTTTATTTGTGGTAAAATATAAAAGTTATAGGACGTATAATTCATTGATAATTTATTTGTAAATCTAAATCTGTGTTGTGGTAGCATCTATAACAGTCTGGAAGGAAACCAAAACTAGTTCCAAAAACACTAGAAAAATGTGTATTTAAGAAAGTAAATTCCTAAATTTAAAAATACTTTTTATTTCTGTAATATATTTTTAATTTTCCTGTTCCAAAGATAAATATTCTTTATTTCCTTACAAATAAGTTGCCAAAACCAAGAAACACGCCTTGGGAACTAAGATTGTGAATCGAAAGGAATCACGAGTTACGCAGATATCAAGAGTTAAAAAGAGCCGAATCCATGGAAGAGTCATTAAGACAGAAGTGAGCCGAGAGCGAGTGAGCCGAGAGTCGTAAACATTATCGAGTTAACGACTCGGAGTCGACTCAGAACCTGGACGAGTCGGTGAGCGATTGCGCAACAACGGCTCAGCTCCTGAGCTCCCTCTTAACAACTCTTGAGTGAACCGTGACTCTTCCAAGTGAGTCGATTCCGCAAACGATTCTTTTAGACGAGTCGACTCATTGAATCGATTCACGATTCTTTTGCCCACCTCTACTGTATACACTTCTTACAGCTGTCACAATAAACATACCGTTTACTGCATTCCTCTATCGATCTATGTTTTAGAGATATTTAATTTTGAAATCAGGGAGTCCTTTTCTGGACACCCTGTATTTTAACGGAACAGCGACATCTCTGGACAGAGAGTATTAGAAGTCATCTACATCGACTAAATATAAATTAATATGTTTATATAAAGAAATACATAGTTTTCATTCAGTGTTCTATCAATTCATTAACTAAACAGAATTGTCATTAAATAACACTCCCAACCTAGATTTTGCAGAAACATCCTTGTCCGTTATTAGTTCGGCAACGAAGGCCGAGAGCGTGACGTCAGCGTCAAGGACACGATGACACTCTGACCAAGTTTAACCTTTTATTAGCGTTGATTACCAAATGATGGTCCAATGATTTTGTGTACAAAATAATGCCATTCTTTACTTTTCATTATTTAATTCTTTCAGTGGTCAGATGTATGAAGTATAGTGTTTACGGTTAGATGTAGCCAGAATTTTTAAACATATCGGAAAACATGTAACAGATACTTCTCCCAACTGCAATCTCAGAAAGTTTTTCGACAGTGTACAATGGGCAGAGTGATTTTAGTGCATTGAAGCGTCAAGAAATCCATTATGTGGTCTACCATTCATTTTTAACATTCTATAGGGTTTACGAAGTTAATGCGTCGCTGCGTCTGAAATTACATAAAGCAAATTTACCTTGTGAAGGCACTCACAATATTTTTCGCTACTCGCCTTATGATTAAAAGCGCTTTTCCTGTAAAATCTGAAGGAAATTAGACACATGTTTGGGCGAATGAGGTAGTGGCCCTTTGTGGGCTGACGGTTAGTCGGTGTCAACACGTTTAGATCAAAGAGCTTTCTGGTCAGGTCCTCCTCTCGCTTATCACAGTCAACTGATCTAGCCTCTTTGACTCTCCATCCAATCACTACAGTGGCTGCAGTCTGTGTTTCCGAAGAGACTGTTTTGTCCGGGGTAGCTTATCCAGTAAGTTCTATTTTACTCGCTAATACAGACGTGAAGGTAAACAAAAATCAGCCTTTACGAAACGTAAGCTCTTGATGGTAAGTAAATGCACGTGGCATTAGTTCATGGGGGACTCAAGATCACAATTCACTAAAAACTGACGGAATTTCAATTTGCCATCCGTTGTCCACTTCACCTAACCCGGTAATCCTATCACCTGTCGAAGGAGGATGGATGATAGGAAGTACAGTTTAATCTGAAATATGAGAAACTAATTTTTTTAACTTAATTCACACGTAAAAAGGTTTACAGACAAAGACAGCACCCAATATAATTCCTCTTGAGATCGGATTCGAAATGTGAACTGTATGTTAGGTATTTCACGTTCAGCCGTCGGACTATCGATTGTTAATAGCAACTTCATACATGGAGGAAAGAAATATATGGAGACGACGCAAGAGACCTTCACCACGCAATGAAGTGACGCCGGGCGGAGGAGGAGTGAGGGGCATGGCCGCACCCATACAGCCATCGGGTATATTTACAAAAACCTTAAGGGGACTCTAGGATAAACGTAACGCCGCAATCTGGTGATGGATTATTTTGTAACTCGATGAGACAAATAAAAAATGAAGAATAATTTTTTTTTGATATTCTGCTTAGTTTTACAGATATTCTGTCTCAGACGATTTTGGTTGAAATTCAGAAGAAAACATTGGTCAAAGTTAAATTTGATGATGGATTCTTATTTAAAAAGACGAGACAAATAAAAAATAAAGAAAACAAATTTTCGATATCTCGCCTAGTTCTCGACATATAGGTACAGTCTTAAAAGTGAGGTGTCTTGAGTTGAAATGGAGAAGAAAAATTTCGCAACACTAAAATTTGATAATGGTTTCTTACGTAACACGACGAAACAAATAGATATCGTGATTAGTTTTCGGGATATACTGTCTCCAAATTGAGGGGATCGGGTTGGGATGTGGCCCGGAACAAAAATTAATTCTGCCAAAACCACAATGAATTACATGGTGGACATACAGAATGGATATTTCAGTTTTTTTACTACCACTTGTGGTTAGGTTGAAATGCGGCCTAGGCCAGAATAAAAATACTTATCTTGTTGCCATACATCGTAAGCATAATTGGGAATACCTCGAAATAGTTTATATCGCGATACACGTTTTGTCACTTGGTTCTCATGAAATTACTAACAGTAATAGATAAATTCTTTGTCTCTTATGGAACAACAAAACCATTCTGGTACAGACTGCATTTAGACCTAACCACAATCTCCATTAAATTTCCGCTACAGAATCAAACTATGTAGACACACCCACACACGCGTATTTGAATCGCAAACTGTATTTGTGATAACAACATCGTTGGCTTCGTCAAGATTCCTAGATTGCATAGCATAATTTAACACATTTAATTTCATCACAAACTTTCAGTATAAACTGCAACGTGACGAAAGAAAGCGCAATACTAAATTCACTGAATCGCGATGTAAATATCACTCCTTTAAATCTCATTTTCAACACTCGTTAAAAAGTAATGCTAGTTTATTATGTGCAAAATAGCAAGGTATGCTTATTTTCTACATTACACCAATAAAAATTTGAGAACAAAGTCGTCCCATTGAGAGCTATGACAAAAAATTTATAGACAGGCACCAAAGTTTGCAATTCCTACTTCACACTTCAAGAACGATAGTTAGAATGCTACTTACTTATGAACTGATATTCCAGGTTCTTTCCTCTCTTGTTTAATTTTGCAACCGTTATCAACACAAGATGGCATTATAAAAAAACTTAGACACATTACAAAATGAAATAATCACAGCATCAAACACAATGTATGGGTTCGCAATATGGCCGCTGCCGCCACCGCGCATGCGCGAGAGTTTAGAGCCGGCGTCACAGATTTAACGTCCCTTCTCCTCCATATATTTCCTTCCTCCATGGCTTCATAATGCCTCAAGTAAACAAAACATACGATGATCTTTACCCTTACGTCACTGCTTCTTTCTGTTAATTAGAAAAAAATCTTAGTTTCGATTTAATGGGATGACTTTTTAAGTATTTTATGCTGTCATTACAAAGAGCAATTAAATCACTAATTGCATAAATGGAACAAGTCCATTTCTTGACGAAAACTTTGTTTTCGGAAAATGCATCTTTGAACTTAGCTCTTTCGTTCTCTGCAGAAATCCATTTAAAAAACTTTTTAATAATTTGTTTCCTATCCCAAAAAACCACAAAATGTAATTCTGAGTAGTCTACGGTATGAACGTAATATATTTTTTTGTCATGTCCCTATGACTTATCGAACTGGACATGTTCCCTTTCTGCATTTAGCTATTCAATTGCAATGTACTTTACTGATTGTGAAGATATCAAAAACGTATAATAGGGATTGCATGTTCGTGCATTGTGCTGTAACTAATGGAGATATTTTAACAAACCTACACATACTGATAGCTTGCGTCAATGGTTAGAATATAGAAACCTTTTATCGAAATTAGTATCATATTTTATTCATGATATAGAGCCAAAAATCAGCAAATTTAATAAGTTCGGAATATGTGTGCACGAATCAACTATTCCAATTATGGTGATACTTTATATCACGTTAATGATAGCTTAGTTTATGTTTGGATGCGACAACCGCGCGCTGGAAAATAAAAACTTGTCCATTCGCAGGGAGCGTCCATAAACTACGTGGTTAGGTCTAAGGGGGTAGGGAAGGAGTTGGCTGGAAAGTTATGCTGGGCTACTTGAGGGGAAAAGGGGGGTGGGTGGTTCCGAGCCTGGCCGCGTAGCGTTTCATTCATATTATTTGTCACAGTTAAAATGAGGTACAGAACACACAACAGCTTGTGAATATTTATTTCCGTCATTTAGTTACCTCGGTATGTAATTTTCCGATAGTTTGAAAAGAGAGATAAATGGAGATACGTGGTTTATGGATGCTCCCAATGGCGGTTCCGTATAATAATCTATCAATTTGATATTGTCATCAGTTGGCTTGTAGGATAATTTTTGTGCAGATTAGTACCATTATACAGTGCGCTATACCGCAAATTGTGGAAGTTTTGTTTGGTCGAGCAAAAACCAACCAGTTCA
This sequence comes from Vandiemenella viatica, assembly GCA_031002005.1. Taxonomy (NCBI): domain Eukaryota; kingdom Metazoa; phylum Arthropoda; class Insecta; order Orthoptera; family Morabidae; genus Vandiemenella; species Vandiemenella viatica. Next base: position 141,398,819 of record JARYHS010008074.1, read on the forward strand.
GTGAAAGCATACACAGTGAAAGCTTAAGTTACGTTAACGTTGGCTTACGTTATGGTTCGCTATGACAACCACACGATGAAAAATTAATGAGTTCAACCAATTTAATTGTTCCTTAATAGAATCTATCCATTTCATACAGTCTGGCGTAAGCCTTCTTACAGAAAAGCGGTAACTCTCTGGCCTCGCATTCGGAAGGACACGAGATCGAATCCCGGTCTACCATCAAGATTTGGATTTTACATTGTTTTCTTAAACGACTCAAGGCGATTGCAGGGATGCTTCCTTCAAAAGGCTCTGGCGTGATTACTTCCCGTTCCTTGTCCACAGTCTTTTCCAGCCTCTAATGATCTCGACATCGAAGAAGCGTAATTAGCCCTATATACGTGATCACGGTGCTGGTGTGTTTAAATAGCACAAACTATAACAGATCGACTTTGTTATTCAATAAGTTGTTTTATATTATAGCTTAAATGAATAAAAATAAAGCATCTGTACGTATATAAGACAAACATGATTTCAAATACAGCTTACAGAGAAACTTTGTGAACAATACGAAACTACGCCAGTTTGCCATCCGTTAGCATCAAAGGTTCCCAGTTAGTGGCAGTTTCAAGGAATGGTAGAGACAAACAAAGAGCACAAGAAAAACTAAAAAACCAATACAGTCAATGTTTCCCTGATTGTTGACGTGTGAATTAACAGCGTAAATCCCAAATTTCGCATGGACGAAGTCGCGGCACAACTCACTGGTTTGGGTATTAGAACAAGCAGTGTACAATATTCCAATAAAAAAACCTAAGGATCTAGATGATTATTTATCCACACTTAAAATAACACTTTGAAATTTAAGAAATTCAACGAGGTAGAAACGCCACTTCGGAGCATATCTGGATGGACTTCTTCTCCGTGACCAATCTTGATGACGCATATATTCAGCCCCTTCATTTGACCAGAGTACTCATATTGATGTGAGTGTATTATGAAACTTCAATCTTGTAATGTAGGAATGTTTTAATGTTATAAGGTTTCAATAAACCCATAATTAAAAAAAAAAACATATTGTACGTATTCGATACGTTTCCGCAGATTATAAACTTAAAAACTGAAGGAGTGAATGTACCGAATTGATGTCTTATATTGATTGTTGAGAAATGTTGGAGAACGATTAGAGAAAATTTATAAAATGATTAGTATTTTCCATGGAACTAAACAGATAGATAATTCCAAAATAAGCAATTGTTGAATGTAAATAATATTTAGCTCTTAGTAATAATGATGAAACGAGAATGAAAATGGAGTAAGGTTTAAATTTGGCTTCTCGTTTTTCTTCTTCTTATAATTGTTTGAAATAGTTGAACAGGAATGAATTGGGTAACAATGGGATGGTTTTTAATGACAACATATCAGATTTGATAACGGATGAGCCAATTCAAAATAAACTTTTCTTAGAGTAAAGCATGATTTGCAATTTATTTTATAGTAAAATATATTATTTCAGTTCTGGGTAAGATGGACAGATGACAACACAGAATACTATAATTATGAACTCTTAGTTGTCCTTGATTAGACGTGTACCTCAAGCGCAGAATCAGTAGATAATTATTATTTTCCGACTGATGCCTCCAGGGGAGTAAAGAGACTGTTATGTGGTATAGTGGATAAGGAATTGTCAAAAACAACCGCTAAGAGCTTTGCGTGGTCTCTAAATGAATCTCATGAATAGAATTTCTGCCTTTACTGGACGGGTACAGCGTTGCGCGTTTCATACTGTTAGCTCCACAAGCTAACGGTAAGGCAATACCTCCTTCACCTAGTTCAAAGGTAAATAGATGTAAAGTGGTGCATGTCAAAGTACTGTTTTCCGTTCTATGGCACTAAGTGGAGCTTCAGCGAAAGAAACGCTGCAAAATCAGCAACAAGCTACCTGGGTGCTTGAAACATAAAAGGAGCTATGAAGATCCAACACAACAGCAAACCCAGATGCTTCAAGCGTTAACCGTCATACGGCAGATGTCGTTTAAAATGAGTGGAAGGAACACAACTTATTAATTTTCACGTTGTTAAAATTTTATGGAAGTTCTGCTGATTTTTGTAATAACATATCTACATTTTAATGGTATACTTCTTAAGCTTTATGTGTTTGTTTAATCAGTTTGGCAACTAGATTTCTGATAGACACAGCTATCTGTGGAATGCTGGCCAATGGTGCAGCTCGACAACCATACAAAGCTCGTTTGGTTCCCATATATACTATGACTCGAACAATTCCCAATAATTCTACGATTCAAACATCATGATGAGGAAAGACGGGGAAAGGAATTGCCGGGTAGCTGGATTGTCTGATGTCTCAATAGTTATTCACCTCTAGCACAACTTGCTGTATAATGTGAAGAACGTCAGAAAGTTTCCGTGTTCTGGATTTCACGGTAACTATAGGTTCCTTTGTATGGTGGGATTACCAAGTTAGGTTAGGTAAGAGGAAATGAACTGACCACCATACCGCCAATTCCAGGCTAAGTATACGTTGTTCCAGAGGTTCCAACCAAGCTTCGGGTTTAATACCATGCTTAGCCTTTTGCTTAGATGACGAGAATATGATCAATGCTTCCGTGAAATGTAGTGGCAAGCGCAATTACGTCAAGTTGCAACACTGGCTCTCAGGGGCAGGCTTCGGGGAAAGGCAGTTTTAAGTTAAATTCTTGGATCATTATGTCTAATGCGATAGTGTAATAATATTAAGAAATTTAACACGTTAGTTATATGTATAATAATCCTTTGAATTAATTTTCAACCTCATTGTTTCACCCTCTAGTATTTTTTCCTAACTGACCTAAAACTGACACCAGAAAAAAGGTTGGGTCATTTGAATATTTCTAAATGATTTCCCAGGGGGAGTGAAACTACTATTTTACCACTAATTGAATGAAAAAAGTAAATACTACATTGTGTACAATACATAAATAAGTAAACAAAATCATACCAAATATACAGCAAATAGAGTTCTTCAATTGCTCACCAACACATAGACATCATCAGTCATGATAGATGGTGATAGTTTAGATATGAAACATGTTTTTGGCTGAGTCATATTTAGTATTATATTTGCTCACCTAATATCTACTACACGTTGACGGTTATTAGATAAATCTAATAATGGCGTGAAGAAGTAAATTGCAATAACATATATTTGATTGGAAATAAAGGCAATAAAATATTATGCAGCAAATTACATTCTAATAAACAAGTACTTTTTTATTTTATGAGATGTATAAAACTGAGTCAACGTGAAAGTGCTCGTTTGGTTGTTGGTCGTTTGGTGAAACTGATTTTTGTGAAAAAGCTCAAGAATCATTGAGAATTTTATCACTGGATAAGTAAATTGCTAGCTTTGTATATTGGATGGAAAGATGCAAAAAGATACAAAAAGATAGAACCAAATACTGGAATAAAAAGAACGCAATTTTAAATAAATACTGAGTACTAATTCGATATAACTCATGCGTACAGGCAATGCTATATTAAATGGACACTATGCAGGATTTCAACATTTTCAAAGAGCCTAGACTATAGCAGACGTTTCTAAATATGCTATTAGAATTAAAGATCAAGTTGTTATGAACAATATTGGAGAGGACTTAGAGATTAACTAAATTTTACGAAAACACAGTTTGCAAGACAATAATTAAGGGAGGACTATGAAGAGCTCCTGCAGATTGTTATTGCTTTTTTAGGCTGATATGGAACCGAAACAATTAAATTTCGATTACTTGGTCCTTTTCACCACGATGGATGGATGGATGAAGCTAATGTATTGCTTGCAAATATTTATTTTTAGATATAAATTTACTTATCTGGGAAGGAATTACAAGTACTGAGGGATATTTGTATATTTGTGGTTAAAATGTATCCAACGGTTTCCTTTAACCGGAAAAGCGTCATCCCAGAACTTTTATGGGACCTTTAATGTTAAAAATAAATTAATTAAAATGATTCTCGATTAACTGTAAAAAATATTCTTGTCATTTTTGGTATCTTTCTGAAGAAACTATGACTTTGCAATTTTTCTTCTGCTGAAGAAGAAGTAAAAATGGCCAACGAATTTCATGAAAAAGAATCCAATAATTCAAGCGTTTAAATTTACAGCTTAAGGAAATAACGGAATTTATTTAAAATGATTTACATGATAGAGAGAAATGTGAACCTTACGAAGAATATAACAATTTTATATTCACAAATAAAGAGCAAAAACAATACCTGCTGTAAGGACCAAAAGACTACTGGCGCCATTTTCCCGATTTCTCAAGGCAATTCCCATTTTGCAGGCTAATTTGATGCAGGTAAAACAAAAAACTTATTGTACTCTAGTACTTATGTTTTTATAAGCCTTATTTCAAATGTTCTTATGTTTTAAATTTAAAGATGAATAACAAAATGTGAAATTTTTGAATTACCATATTTATTGGGATTTTCACTCTCGTTAAGGGCAAGTGTTGAGATTGAGTAATTTTTAGAAATTTTTACCAGGTAATTACTAACCAAAAAAGAAAAGAAATAGACGGTGATATTTACAGAAATCCCATTTTTATTTTTTTGTTCATATGTTAAGAACCATCTTCAGACCAATCACACACACCCACAAAAATACCCACTAATATAATAATGGCACAGGTGCCATAGAAATGGTATTTAAATATTTTAGGGAAATTGCAGTTAGCTACACATAATTAGATAAAGCATTGTGGTAGTCCTTGTTCTGAATGCTGATTCTCTTATTGTTAGTTTAGTATATGTGTGGGTAATATTGCATATTATCCTTCATAACTTTCTCACCGCACTTCTGACGCTTTCCTTTATGGAGGGGAGGGGGAAAAAACCCTTGTTTTTATGCCGGAGTGAGCTGACACTTTCTTCTACGAGGAAGAATCTTTTCGATCATAGGAATATGAGACAGTGAGAGTCAGAGTGATTCACACAGTTTGACAAATGTACTTAACAAGCATTTGCAAACAGCGTGTTGGGTCTTTCCCCTTCGGAGCTGCATTCATCACCATTAATCATATTTTATTTTTAATCCACGTTCTATTTATCGACATTTGTTTTGTAGTATCCAACATTTAACACTTCTATTTGTTCCGAATTCAATATCTCTCTGACTGGTGTCACTAGCAGGAACAATACACGTTCGGTACCCATCTCCCGTATCAGCAACTTTTTTCGTAATTTCCGCTTGTCAGCAGTGACTACGCCGATCCTTTTTTTTTGCGATTTTATTCGCCCCAATTCTGCCCAGCGCGAAATCATTAAAACGTTAATTATGAAGACACGATACGTGACACTGGAAGTGCAGGCGTATGAAACAGAGTCAAACTAATTACAGCCCCCCACGCCAGACTGGCGTTATATATCGGGCTGCGAAATCAAATTAGCTTTTAGCGGCGGCTGGGCAGAAACCTCTCCTGCCTGTGTGTGATACTGGTGGCTATGTCGACGTAATGCGTACCTAATTAGTTCATCACGAGGTGGGAATCTGGTTTAGCGTTCGGGGGCGGCCATCGTACACTTTAGTCGTGCCTCCACCGGGTGAAAAATTAGTTCAGTTATGGCCTTGGATTCTCAGCAAGCTACAGTTAAGGATTATAACAAAAATCCATTTCTTTCTCTACAATACAGGTACTAATCCAGGATGCTTATATGCAACGGACACAGCATTATATAAACAACTTTAAAGGTAGGAAAGAAACATTATACGGAAGATACTGTGGCTGCAAAGAACTCAGCTTATGAATCAATGATGGGAGGTCAACAATAATGTCTTTCTTAAAACAGATACTGTTTTAAAATTATTCACCCCATTCAACATATTACTCATCAAGAATTCTATAAAGACCTATGTATAAAAGTGAAACTTTGATACCAGTAGGGAAGTGAAAAATTGATACAAAGAATCTATGTAACAGATAAAGAAAGAAATAAAAATGTTCTTATAATGTCTTGAGAAGAAATTCTTTTGTGGAACAATCTTTCCAGAACAAGATTTAAAACGACAGAACGTATTTTAAGACACTGGGGAAGAATAATTAGCTAACATAACCTAAAAAAGAAGATATAGAGCTAAAGAGAAAGACAGTTGGTTGCAAGTGAAATATAATCATAGCAGCACCACTTTACACTGGTATTCACATAATTTTACTTTCACAAATGGAACAATTAAGGTACAATACTTCAAGATTTCCACAGATAATCTGGGTTTATGATTCTTCTAAAGATCATAAAATAAATAAAAATATTTATGATATTATTGCAACTCATAAATAAGGGACCGTGCACAAAATACGTGGCTCGGTTCAGGGGGAGAGGGGTTAGCTGGAAGGCTACGCTGGGCTACGTGGGAGGAAGGGGGGGTTCAGAGCCAGGCCACGTAGCTTTCCTTTCATAACATTTTTCACAGTTAAAATGAGGAACTGAACTCGCAACAGCATGTGAATATTTATTTCCCTCAGTTAATTATCTCTGTATGTAATCTACAATAGTCTGACAAGAGAAAACAGTACAAAATGCCTTTTGGAATCAAAAGGGAAAAAAGCTACGTGCTACGCGCGGGGGGGGGGGGGGTAGAGACAAAAGCCACGTAGGGCTACGTGGGGGGGGGGGTTCACAGTAGACCAAAAGGGAGCTACGTGGTTTATGCACGCTCCCTAAAGCGAATTTAACGTTTAAGAAATGAAAAAGCGCCATTTATATTTCTACTCCATATATAATTTCCATTTTGATTTGAATATATTTCAGTCATATCTGAAAGTGAGAAAAATACATTGTTACTACCTTACCCAGGCGTTTAAGGGTGTATGCGATGTAGATTTGGGATGCATGATCGTCACTAGTCATCGTACGAGATGTGATACCGGCCCACGCCAAACTAGTTTGGTCTAGGCTATACCCGCTGTAAGGTGTAACTACGTAGTTTATTCTCACTTTTTGACACTTTGGCCGCTAGTATACACAAATGCGGAATTTGAAAATGAATGTCGCAGACGTTAGTTTACGAATGGTTTGGCGAAATTTTCTCTTTATTTCCAGGTGGTATTTATACTCTAACCAGAACTGATAGTTGATTGTCGGCTGGGTCAAACTAGTTTGGCCCGATATAGGGTTTGACTGGTAACATACGTATGACGCTGCCAGGAAGCGAAGTAATGATCTTAGTTGGACAGAAGTCCCAAGAATGTCTTCCCTGATCTCTGACTGGACATATGTGACAGCCGGGATTGGGTAGCAGTAAACACCATGCAGGTACACCCTTCACACCAGAGTTGGTAGCCATTTAACAGTTGCTTCCCCGTGAACGTTTTCTCTTCTATTCCAGTGGAGAAGTTGGCTCTGCTCATCTTGTCTCTGCGGCTTTTGCCTTTCGTTTAGGTTTGAAATATCCTGTTTAATAAAAAGAATTCCAGGTCATACACCAACCACACGCTGACACCAGAAACGTTATACGATTTTAATCTCGTTTCTCGGCACAATTGTTTGCCGGGTAGTGTTGTATAACTTTATACCCAAAGACGTTGCTTACCTCTGGCGCACCTTTCGGAACATGCAGTTAAAAGTATCCAACTCTCTGGTAAGAAGTCTACCATTAAAAATTACCGACCGAATTTACACTACCGCAGACAGAAAGCTTTATCCGTTCTGTTACACCATAACCTAGTGACTCCCATAAACATGTTATTTTTTTCGTACACATACCTAATTAACGTATTTATAATAAAATATCACACATTAAAATAAATTGTTTCTTCTCATTTATTACTAGCTGCGTTAGAGCAGTATATCGAACATAGTAAAGTGGAACTTACGTATTTATTTACAGTTTTAATAATAATTGCTAAGATTTTATACATTTAAACAGGTGTATGACAGTGGCGCTGTACAAATTTTCGTATACTCAGTTTTCATAGCAGTCAGCTTACCAATGATATAATATGGTATTGGTCACAATAACTTCACTTACAAGAGGTTTTTAATGGATCAATAATTCAAAGAATTCAATCTACGTAAGAAGTAATACACTAAAATCCAAGAATACTAAACTTTTAACACAACGTCTGTAGTTTTTTTTTTTTTTTTTTCGCTGCCTCTACGGCTGTTGTTGAAGTACCACTACCTTTGGTAGTATAACTTCTGGGTGTCAGTTGGGTGTTGTTTTGGGGACACATTTTTATTTCACTTTTGGGGGAAAATGGCTATGGACGCCGTAGGCGTCCTTATATTAAAACCCCCTACTGGGTTCGTGTTGTCAGTTGGGGATCATCACCGTAATAAGCTGCGTTAGCAACTGGACGATTTTCCCCAACTGATTTTCACGTTTTGGTTCATGGATGCAGCATTGATGCACGCGCTGGTCACTTTTGTCGGTCGGCGGATGGTTTTTGCCGCGGCTTGACGCCCTTTTCTGTGGGACGCCCGGTCCTTCGACTGTTCGGGCATGGCTGGGTTGATGTTGACGTCTTCCGATTACGGCTTGGAGCCTTCTCTTCACAGGACATCCCCCGTAGCTGGCGGCGTGGTCAGAACCGCAGTTAGCACATCTCGGCGTTGCTTCTCTCGGACGTGAGCATACCAGGTTGCTGTGGTTCCCGCCGCAGCGGACGCAACACACTTGCTTGTTGCAGTCCGAGGCCTTGTGCCCGAATCCTTGGCAGCGGAAGCATTGTTGTATTGCTGCCATCGGTTCCCTCCTCTTTGGTTGATTTTTGAAGTTCCGTCGGCTCTTGTTCGTGTCTTGGTTGCTGGCCAGGTCGATGTGCTTGGCTTTTGTGGGCACGCTCCTGCCTGGTGCTGGGCGTGTGGTGGAATTTCTGTCTTGAGGTGTTTCGATGGAGTCTTCTGGAGATGATTCTGCGTGTATGGTTATTGCTCAGACACTATTTGGTTTTTGTCTTAAACGGTAAATTCTTTTGCCTACGAGAGGGATCTGACGTTTCACTGGCCGCAATTCTGTCTGTCAATCTGGTTGGATGAATGGACGCGCGTCAGAGCAAGTTAGTGCTCATTTCCTTTGTTCGAGCTGCTGATGGCGAAGGTTATTTATTGTCTTTTGACATTTCCTTCAGACTTTACAATGGGTGTTCTTTGCTTTCGGTGTGTCTTTTCGGTTGATCTACGTTGTTAGGATTTGCGGTGGCTTGATCATTTCAACATTGGTTTGGCTGGAAACGCGATTTACGAGTTGGGTTAGCAACTCGAGGATTGTAGTCAGCTTGGAACCCCACTCGTATGCGCTGTCGTGCCCACAGCAATGACTGGGGCAGTCGAGGTGGCCAGGTGGTCGGCTGTGGATTGTTCCGAGTGGGATTCTGGTTGGTTGCCTCGTATCTTGACGAGTCTGGACGATGTTGGTGGTCGACTGTGTCTCGCCAGTTACAGTGGCGGGCGTGGTGGTTTGTCGGTTGGTTGGATGTCTTGGTTTTCTTGCGCGGACTTCTGGGTCTTGCTTCTTGACGGTAAATCCGGTATAGTGTCGCGTCGTTTGCCTGTTGGAGAAGGTTCGAAGCCGCTTCTGCTCAGGGCACCCCCGAAAACAGGCGGCATGGGGCCCGCGGCAATTGCAGCAGGTGGATTCGTGCTTAGGTGTGGGGCACTCTGGATTCTGATGATTACCCCCGCAGCGGACGCACCTCAACTTGGAGGTGAAATCTTTGGATCATGTAACATTGGACAGGTCCTGGCGAAGGTTTCTTGGCTTCAGTGTTTGTAGACTTGTATCTTGATTTGCTTGCTGAGGGTAGAAACTACTTGAAAGCTACCTTCACTTCTTGAAACTTGCTTCTTTTTGCTTTTAGGTGCGTCAAGCAGTATACGATTATCTTTAGTCCATCCGCTGACGGCCAAGCGAGCAGAGGCAGCATGGTGTCCTGTTCCAGCAGGTCTAGCAGTCATACCCAGTTGTGCTGGTATGCAACATGTAATGGTGGTACAGGCCCCTTTTCTTGAGCGGAGACCTGAACCTCCATCGGAATACCTCGTTGCGGAGTGTCGGAAGCCTCGTTGACCGGACAAATTGGAATAATTATTGGCCCAGCCGGAGCATCAGTAGGTGCTGGAGCATCAGTAGGAGCTTGCTGTTGGATGACAGGATGGTTGAGCTGTTCTGACCCCTCATCCTTGAGAGGGTCAACGGCGTTCATCTACAGGAGGTTCTGGGACCGCACCCACGACCGACCCTAACGGCGGCGTTGCTGGCCAGAACGTCGGCGGACTCTGCTTTGCCCCCGCTACCATTCTGTCCAGAGCACCCAGGCGATGCTTTTCCACTCATCTTGGGCGGCATGCTTCCGACGACTGCACTGCTGCACGTAAGTACGTGGCTCGATACAGTTACGCGCAGTGACTACCTGGATGAATGGGATTGAAGGAAAAACTACTTCTCAGATTTTGATGGGATTAAGATTAATGTACAGCCCTTGCTCGGTGGTGTAAGATACAGTAACGGATAATCAACGTAGCAATAGTTAGAAAATGCTATGGTTTCAATGCAATACATCCTGCATGGAAGTCACGAGTCAGCAATCCTGCTGGGAATAAGCTACATAGAATTTGCGTCAGGAACAATCTTCAAATCTGGGGCCCGGACGAGCCGACCCACCACCCCTGGAGCGGCAACCGCCCCGATATTGTTGACTTCGCTATCACCCGAGGCATCTATGGCTTCGTCTCTGCCTGCACCAGGAACAGACTCTCATCAGACCACTCCCCGGTCATTATGGATATTGATGTTGGTTCATGGAGAGGCGTTGTACAAAATCGAATCAACTATAACCGGACAAATCGGGAACTGTTCCGAGAAGAAGTCGCAGAATCCCTCCACCGTCTTCGTCCACTGGACAAGAGGCAAATAGAGGTGGCGATAAAATAGGTCTCATCTGCATTCTTGATGCGGCGAATTCTGCGACCCCCGTCCTCCCACAACAAGGCAGCAGTCACGTGAACTTCCGCCTCATCTGTTAGCCCAGATCAGACATAAGAACAGAGTGGCTAACGAGTTGAGGCTTACGAGGCAACCTGACACCTGGCGCCTCCTAAATCGTCTGCAGTGCGAGTTGAAGGTGGCTCTACAGGAGCACCTCAGCTGCCCGCCTTGCGTCACTCAACGTGACCGACGGTAATCTGTGGCTGGAGACCCACCGGTTCACCAAGAAGCGCACTAGATTGCCCCCGTTAGACGGCGCGAGGAGTCTAGTCTTTAGCGATATAGACAAGGCCAATCCCCTCGCCGATCATTTTGAGAAGCAGTTCCGGCCTGCATAAGACAACGACGAGGAAGAATCTGCGGATATCCTCAGAAGACTGGCACGCTTCCTCGTCGCTGACGACGACGGCTACCAGATCAACGAGATCACTGCCGAAGAAGTTCGCCGAACTTTCTCCAGGCTAAACAACAAAAAGGTACCCTGAAATGATAACCTAGGAAACAGGTTGCTCAAAAACCTTCCAGCTCCGGCAGTAGACCGTATAACCGAGCTGTTTAAACATATCCACTACCCCAGATGCTGGAAGCAGGCAACGGAGTGCCCAAACAGGGGACGAACGGCACTTTCTCCCTAACCTACAGGTCTATAAGCCTCCATCCACCACTAAGCAAGGCTTTGAGAGGCCCCTTCTCAAGCAGCTGGAAACACACATTCGCAATGAGAACATCATCCCGGTGTTCCAATTTGGCTTCCAGAGTAGTCTCTCAGCCACTCAGCAGATCTTGTGCATAGTCGAGCGTGCCATGACTGCATTCAACCACCGGAGCTACTGCCCACTAGATCTGCTCGATGTGGCTCGAGCATTTGATTCCATTTGACACAGCGGATTGCTCTATAAGCTTCACAACCAGGGACTCCCCGGCCCGCTTGTGAAGTTAATTAAAAGCTATATATCAGGAAGATCCTTCCGATTGAGAGTTGGTAATGAATTATCTTCTCACCGCCCGATCAACGCAGGTGTGCCGCAAGAGTTAGTACTAAAGCCGGTATTGTACAACCCTGCTCCAGCAACGGTTCGCACAGCCCTATACGCGGATGACATGGTCTTTTTCACCGCACAAATATAAAAAAGAAGAAAAAAACACTGCCATTCAGCACCTACAAGAAGTTCATCAACAAACCGAAGCCTGGGCTAGGCGGTGGAGTATCACCATAAATTAAACTAAGATCCAAGCAATTATTCTGACGAGACGTTTCGGGAAACGTGATCACCGGCGCAACCAGACTCAAATACTACACCTACATGGAGAGGACATCGAGTGGTATACTACTATAATATACCTTGGTGTGACGCTAGACTCTAGGCTCACATAGAAGCTTCATATTGAGGAGACCCGACTCAGAGTCGCAGCGAGGCTGAAAGACCTGTACCCTATACTCAATACGGACAGCTTACTGGCAGCCAACATCGGAGTCAATTGTAGCCTGATCAGACCGGTGACTGAATATGCGTGTCCCGTGTGGGGTTACGCCTCCAGGACTGCGATGAGAAGGTTGAAGATCTTGCAGAATCATACACTTTTGCGAGCACTACAAGTGCCTCACAGCTTTCCAACAGCAGACCTGCATGAGGGCGCAGGAGGCCCGATGCAAAAGGAAAGGGTCGTACGGATCACCAGATATTTTTACCGAGCTTCCAGAAAATCAAACAACCCCCTAATTGCCAACTTATGGCAATACTATGATACAAACACAAGAAACCGCTTTCAATATTGAAAATTAAATAAAAATACCTGAGCAACCCAAAAGACACACCAAACGCAACTGATCATTTAATGTTTGAAGGAAGTGTCAATAGACAAACCCTTCGCAATAAACTGCTAGTGAAGATTAAGCAGCAAATGCTCCGTCTCTTTCACAGCAGACAGATTTACGCCGCCAACCAGGAAGGGAACCTGGCCCCGCTATCCTTCATTGTGTATTGTGAGACTGGGTCTAATAAATCGGATCATTGTACCAACTGTGTTCTCGTAGTTACTGCCCAATGTTCCAGGGATATCCCACAGCCTACCTTCGCTGGTGAGCCATCTACTTAGATTTGGAACTCCATTCAACCCAACTATCGATCTTTACCGGATGGATCAGACATATATTACCTTTGTGAGCAGTTTTACCATTCCAACTTCACATCAGACTGAAATAAACCTTATTTTATGGACATTACGTGAAATCCCATCAACATCCTAGCTGTACTTTTTCCGTGAATCTAGTTCATAGAAATACAACATTGATCGACTAAAAGTCTGTTGCTTCTTGTAGTAGAAATGTTTACGGGCTTGGATATACTCATATAATAACAGGCTTGCCATTCGGGAGGACCGGGGTCAAACCCGGTTCGGCCATCCTGACTGAGGTTTTCCGTGGTTTGCCTTAGTTACTCTAGGCGAATGCTGGGATGGTTCCCTACAAGGCCATGGACGACCTTCCTTCCCCCTTTCCTCCACGTAGACTAGTAGGCTGAAAGGAGTCTCCGTAACTCTCCAGCAGCCCGCAAATTGCAAAAAGAAAAAATAATTAAAATTAAAAACCTTGTTTACGAACCTGTTTCCTAAAATTATTTAATTTTGAACAAATTGAAACAATCTAATGCGAGAGAAAAATTTGCATGTATGGTAGACGTGTATCTGAGAAATAACTCTAAAAGGAGTACAACTGAGAACGAATTGAATGCGTTAAAGATAGAAATAATTAAAATTGGTAAAGAAATATTAGGCTTTAGGAAACAAACCGCCCGAAAGCCTTGGATCACAGATAAAATTTTGGAGTTGGTGGATCAGAGAAGGCGCAAAAATTGTTCAGCATTCAGCAAAAAAAGAGGATTACACCTATTTTAGAAATCAAATAAACAGGAAATGCAACAAAAATAAAAATTAAATTAAAAATGACGTAAAAAAGTGCGAAGAAGAAATAAAAGGAAATAGACGTAAGTAGTTTATGAGGCTTACAGGAAGATCACATAAAATTTGAGACATTCATCAGTTAAAAAGGGAATAAGACAAGACTGTAGTCAATCCCAATTAATATTCAACCTGCTTATAGATTAAGTGGACAGATAAAGTAGGAGATAAAGGTTTTTTGTGGGGAGTCTTTCAGAAAGAAGAGACAGGATGGTAGGTCACTCTAAGACTTGCGGGATTGGTTAATTTTTTAGTGGATGGAACAGTCAAAGGTAAGAACTATAAAGGTATATAAATATTAGAATACGTTAATTAAAGGTGTAAGTTGTAAAGGATATGTTGAGATGAAATGGTTAGCGCAATACAGGGAGGAATGGAATACCGCACCAAACCAGTCGAGAGAAAAATGTCAGAAAAAATCCGCAGCACCATTTATGAATAATCGGTATGCATTCGTTTAAATGAAATAAAAACTACTAATAAGTAGTTGAATTGAAAACCTCCTCCATTTTTAAAGTCGGTTAAAAGAGAATCAACATAATCAATCGCATGGTTTCGGAATGATTAGTGTTAAAAATACCTTACTGCACAGCCGGAGGTTGGATGGATCTTCCGAAGGGACCTTATGTCAGAGGTAGGATAGCCAGTACGATTTAAATGGAATCAGAAACCAAGAGCGTCCTGGCCCGCCTAGATAAAAGAAGAAAACACAAAAGTTCCTCATTGCAAGGGGTTTCGTACCTGTGATCTTGATTTACTCGCTCAGCTACCGAACAATCATTGATTAATATTTATGCAAAAAAAAAAAAAAAAAAAAAATTCTTAGTTTGTTGCAATGGATGAAACCAATTGTGACGAAATTTTCTTGTATTCTAGACGAATTGCAAAGTAATGGCTTTCAACCAGTTAAAGATTAAGGCAATTATTTAGTGCATTCTTTAATTGGATTAAGTGCAAAAAAACACCATTTTTTGTTTTTTATTATTTTTTGTTTTGTTTTGGTCTTGAAACAGGAACTGGGCCTAGGGAGAAGAAATTTCTGTGAGACCATTTCAACTAACGATAATAATTCAGTGTGGTCGAATAGCCTGGTGAAAGGGTTTCTGTTGGCTGCGTATTCCGCCCCTGTCATAGCCACATTAACCTAGTCCGGCAATCCTACCGGGTACAGGGGACCTACAGACTAACGTGGAATCCAAACCACGGAAACGTTCTGGCGCACTTCACATTACGCAGCGAGTTGTGTCAGAGGTGAAGGTCAGATTAAAGGCCTAAAAAATTCTGCGGCGAGACAAGGTTTCGTACTGTGTACCTTTCGATCACCCGCCAGAAACCTTAACCAGTGAGCCACCAGACCGAAAGAACCCTTTCATCTAAAAACGATTCCCATAAATCAGTGCATATAAACAAAAATTATTTAGTTTCACAATTTTGTTATGAATTTAAAAATAAATGTATCAAAATTGAAACACAAAAGGGACGGCCTCCTTTTTCGACTAAGGAGGATTCACGCAAATCAATATTGTACTTTGAAATCGATAACAAAGGCTTTAAGTGACCTAATTCTCTATTAATTGATACCATGGTGGTGTAATCGAGAGTAACAACAATAATATATGTAATCTATATTAGCAATCACGTCGTACTTTATCTCCAATGGAGACATGTTAGTAGCAAAAGACCGAGCGTGGTAGATGAGCAGTAACGCTTTGGCCTCGCATTCGGAAGGTCGTGAGTTCGAATCCACGTCCGACCATCCAGATTTGGGTTTTTCCATGGTTTCCCAAAATCATTCCAAGTGATTGCCGGAATGATTCCTTCAAAATACTATGATCGAATTACTTCCTGTTGCTTGTCTCTAGACCCTTCCCACCTCTAATGACTTCGACGTCGACGATACGTAAATACAGAAGCAGAAGGTAGCTAAACAATGAAAATATGTCACATTTTAACGATTGTTTACGGAAATCTTAATCGACAGTACTTAGCAGATTTGAATACTAATAAATGTATCTCATGCAAATTGCTTATTTTGTTGTTAATAAATGGGAATAACGACAAAACGAAAAGGCGCGTGTATTTTGACTTTGGCCAATAACTTATTTGTGCAGCAGGCTTCCCGCAGAAGTAAATGTTGCAGTGGCTCAGAGTTGCTATGTGGAATCATCTCATCCGTAAAAGTTAGCAGCGCTCGCCTATCGCCTGAGCGAGGGACCGTTTGCATACTAACTGCACTCCACTCTGCTGCCTCTCCCGACGAACGAGTGAGTAGGGTTTACCTATTCGCCAAGTGGCCACGCAACTCCAGAGAGTACTTCCTCGCCAAGTGGTCTCACAAGGATAGAGTTTCAGACGCCAGTAAGAAGGAATGGTGTCTGCCGAAGCTGGGTGGATTGCTGCAAAAATGGTCCATAATTATATAAGTTTTTGTTAAACGTCGACATCGTATCTATGAGCCACCTGTCATTTAATATGCCGGCTGTTCGCCTATCTTGAGTGTACGGTAACGCCTGGAATTGGCGTTTGTGGTATGGTCTTCGTAACGGCTATTCAAATTTTGGCATTCCATGGTTCAACGAAATCAAGGAACTAGCCATAATAATACCTACAAAAGGCATTTGCCGCAATACATTTACATTCCTATCCGGCCACCGCCATCCATCTCCGCTATATACGCGTCAGTTATCCATGAATCCCTAGCAGAAAAAAAGAAAATTACCCAGAAACTTTCCTTGAAGCAGCACGATGTGTGCGGAGAAGAAAATTTATCAGTGACGATGGCCATATGTAAATGGATCTAAAGAATGTGAAGAGAAATTCGGTAGTGGTGTGTAAATGTTTTTGGTTCTGCAGTTTCCTTTATCTCATCAGTGCCACGACCTGAAATTAACCATGTCTTAACGAATTACAATTCGCTAAGGTCAAAGGTCACAGGCCATCTACCCGGAGGTGCGGCCGGCAAGTTGTATCATATGCATGTACACGTATGTCGCTTAACCTCAGGTTACACAATAAAATCACACATTATTTATTACTATTTATAATAATTATTATAGCTTAACTGAATCGGAAGGAGCAAAAATATCACTCAAATTACCAAACATTTGTTCTGAAATCTGTGGAATAAGATCATTTGAACCGACGTATTTTATTAAGTATTTGCTCTGACGGTGTTAATTCCTTATTAATTTTTTGATTCTCAAAGTAAGTTCTTGGGGTGAAACCCTAAAACCAAAAAACGTTAAGTTTTTTCCACAACTCGAAATAATGCTCTAAGGTTTCTTGGAAGTGCAAGTGTTATATTGTTCCTGGATTATTAATTTCCGCAAAGAATAGAAAGGATTACTCTACCAATTAGGCGTGAAACGCAAAAATACTAACGTGAATACTAGCCATCTGAGTATGTAAACACCTACTATGCACCTATCAACTTGTTCTCGGGAATAACGTTGGAGTGAGGGAGATTTATTTTTTGCCGCTGCAGGTGGACAAGCGCTATCTCAGGTATTCGTGGGTGCCAAGGGTGTATGCTTGTGGGTGACTGGGTGTTTCTGCTGGATGCTACAACGCAGTATCGTTTATTTAAATTCCAATTCTGATAACATGATAGTCGAATTACGTTATATATTGCACAGATTTGGACCTCTTATTTGAATTAAGATTTATAGCGCCTAGAAAATATATGGATTTCGCAGCAGCGTGGCTCACTTTTCGCTGTGGCAGATAAAACTGTTCTGCGATGTATATATATTTAAAGAATTTAATGTGACTTTGATAATAAGATAATTATATAAATCTAAATACTTGAAATCAGCCTGATTAGTTGTTATTTACCCCTGCTCTCGCTTGCAGCCAGTGCCGTTTTCATGCGCAGGTGTTCTTGCGTCAAACCGTCGATGCAGTGTTCCACCACTGTGGACGAAGCCGTTCTGTCGGTTACGGCCATGCACACAAGATGGCAGTTATCACGCGCTATGGGTCACATTGTGTGGTCCAGTACCCGCACGTCGCTTTTGACGATCCTATTTTATCAACTGGTTACACACGCATCAGTGTCGCAGGGTGCTCTGTATGTGCCTCAATCTTACGGTACGATAAATCCGTTTTCCGGAGATAAATTATTCTGCCATGTTCGAACGCACATGTTGATATTGTGACCTCTGAGGTCGACTAGACATACAGTCACTTGCTTGTCCGTTTTCTCTTTGTTTGACAGTTCTGCACCGACCGAAGGTGCGCGGCTGGGTCTAAGTGGATACCAGTTCTCTGCAATGTTAATCACTTATGGTTCCATTGTTCTATACATCCTCATATTTTGGACTGATTGAGACCATTCCTTCTGGGTGTCTTAATTTTCACAAACAGTACTTATACTAACAAAATCAGAATGTAACAGGCAAAGATCAGTTTGCCTTTAGGAAAAATCGCGGTACAAGGGAAGCAATTCTGTCTTTAAGATTAATACTTGAAGTGCGGATCAAGAAAAACAAAGATACTTTTATGGCGTTTGTTGATTTAGAAAATGCTTTTGATAATGTTAGGTAGGACAAGACGTTCAAAATTTTAAAGAAGTCAGGTCTGAAGTATCGAGATAGAAGAATACTTTACAAACTATATAAGAATCAAGTGGACATAATAAAAGTAGAGAATCGTGAAAGACATGCATCAATTAAAAAGGGTGTGAGACAAGGTTGTAGTCTATCCCCGTTAATATTTAACTTGAATGTAGAAGAATCAATGAAGAAAGTCAAAGAAAAATTTCCATGTGGCATAAGTGTCCAGTATGATACGATTTGCTGATGACATTGTCTTGTTGGCAGAAAGGGCTGAAGATGCTGAGAAGTTACT